>OZ030011.1:133339747-133997247 GCA_964023405.1 Apodemus agrarius
CTGAAAACCACAACCCCCACCCAAGGACAATTTAGTCTTTAGTCACAGCATAAGTAATACCTGAACCCTGGCTATTTATTTATTTATTTATTGTTTGTTTGTTTATATGGTGCTTAGGATAAAACCTAGAGCCTTGGGCATGGGAGACCAAGTGCTCGAAGGCTGAGCCCCACCCCCAGCCTTCTTCACTCCATGTGTTTGAGACAGGACCTTACGGAATCACCCGGGTTCATCTTGAACTCACCCTGCAGTGCAGCATGGGCAGGTTTTGAACTCACCCTCCTCTAGGATGAAGGGACTGTCCCACCAGGCTGAGCTCAGCATGATGTGCGATCCGGCCTCCTGGGGAAGTGGGCGGGGCGTCGTCACGTGTCTCCTGTCCCGTAGCTTCCCACCTTACTCTGCAGACCCGCTCCTGTGGCCTTTTCTACCTGTCTGAGTCTCTCACACACACTCCAGCCGGAATGACGGGTTCCTGGACCTTGGAGTAGCGGAAGGGACATAGGAAGCCTTGGTATATTTAACATCTGAATCTTACTGCAGCCCACCTCTTGCACAAGGCCTGCGCTCAGTGCAACTTTGATTTCTGCTTGACTCCTGTTCTGGGAGGCTGAAGGGGACAGACGTTATGCACAGGACAGGAACCCATCCATCCAAGAGTTCTGAGCCACGCCATCCATCGCCAATCGCACTCCTTACAAAAAAAAAAAAAATGTTTCCCAGCCTCATTCTCAACGGGCCCCTACCCTGCCGTTCCTTCTTGTCCCTATAGAGTTCCTAAATAATGCTCGGTCTTGTCTACCACAGTTAGCATAATGCCTGGCCCTGGGCACACACATACATGTACACCTGCATACACACATGCACACATAGACACATACATGCACACACACGTGTATACACATGGAGCAAGTTAAATGTGTATTGTTTCCTCCTTTCCATGCATGGAATACTGAGGCAGGAAATCATTTGCCCAAAGTCACATGTTAGCTCTAGGATTGGCATCAGGCTGGCCTGAGTCCCAGGGCCTGCTTCACTGTACAGGGCATGGTTCTCCTTGGCGTGGCTCCCCGTACATACGGAAAGGAAAACTTCACCTAACCAGAACGCTCCACCGGCAGCCTGCCATCCCCCCACCCCCTTATCTGCTGTCTATCTTTCTAACTGGTGGCAGGACTGTGGACATAGTTCTTACTAAATGAAGCATGAGATTAAATTATTTCTTTAAAGCCTATTACCTGCTCATTTCCCCAGGGCAGTTCTTTATTAAGTAATTTCTCACTTTTTCCAAGTACGTCAGTGATGGATAGTGAGCCAGGGAAGGGCCAGAGGAGACAGAAAGCTACCAGTGGCTGACTCGGTCACTGGAAGGGGGAAAGAAGTCTTCGGAGCTGGGTGTGAAGACTCTCCTGCACAGAGCTCCCAGGAGCCCCACCAATGCCCTCGTCAGAAGTGTGCCCATCTGGGCCACTCCGCTGGGAACCTCGACTGCTCTCTGCTGGGACGGGATCCTCGGGGTCTGGGTAGGAGGCTGAGTGCCACCCGGATCCCAGATCCTGACCGTCCTCCATATACTCCGGGGACTCACTCTCTCAGCCCCTAAAGCCTAGAGTAGATGTCTTGCCTGGTCAAAGTGTCCCGATGATGCTCTCCAGAGAGATTCCTGGGAAGATTGCCTTGTGTCCACACGCGTAGCACATGTGGACGACTCGTCCTGAACTCAGGGTAGACAAAATCTCTTCTGATAGTAAATCCTACCGGCCACCCAGGTAGGCTGCTGTAATTGTGATTATAGGCCTTGGGTCTGATACCTGTGTCCTAATTCCAGCTTCCGGTCTACCTTTGGTCGGGTTTCCAGCATCTGTGGCCTCAAGTCTAAAATAAGGAACATCATGAAAACCACACCCACCTCCTGTCCGCTGCAGAGTCGAGGTCTGAGTGGAATGGGGCCGGGAAGGGCACGGGGCGCCCGTGCTGGGGCCGGGAAGGACACGGGGCGCCTGTGCTTTAGGGATAAGCATTAGGAGCCTTGGGGTTGCTGCTCAGCGGCTGAGAAGAGAAGGCTGTAAGATTCCAGAGCACGCGCAGGTTTTAGAAGAGAGAACTTTCTTGGATTTGGCTTACTTGTCATTTGAGAGGATGATGCAGGAGGATCACGATTTCAAGACCAGGCTTGGCTACTCATTGAGTGAGAGCCTGACTTAAGAAAACAAAAGTACTCTTTACTTAACAGAAAAGATGGTCCTGGGTCAGCCATATAGCTTGTGCGTAGCCCAGGTGGCTACTGTACACAAACCCTGGGACACTCTGGGATAGTTAATCCATCCACAGACCTAAAGACAAGTCCAGGCTAGCAAGAGGGCAGGTGTGAGACCTCTGCCCTCAGGGTGCTACTTGGGTAAGGTACGGGATTTCCCAGCAGGCCTGCGGCCCTCTCTCACCACCCTGTGCGGCTGTAGCTTTGCTCTCCTGCTTTATTTCAACCCCCTCCCCCCTTGAAGTCATCGTCTGCAGTCCGGCTCCTGCGTGGAGGGGCTCTTCACATGCCGCCAACGGTGCGTGTGGTCATTTCTAGGTCCGCTCGCTACCGGCCAGCAGCACAGGGCCCACTCGGACTCCCACGGAAGTTCTTCTGACTCCTGGGCCTCGCCCTTGCCCCTGCCGCGGCCTCACTGGCTGCCCTCTTGCCTCTTGGGGCTTTTACTCCTCAGTCTTTGAAATTTGGAGGGTTCCGGGGTTTAAGCTTTAGCTCTTTATCTTCTCTGTCCATGATCACGCTCTGGCCAGCTGCATCCAGTCCCAGGTTTTGCTGATCCCAAAATGTATGCATCAGTCCGGGCCTTGCTCCTGAATGCCACTCATAACTCGAGTCCTGCTTGGAACGTCCACTTGGATAGCATTTCCAACCAAATTTGTATATGTGTATGTGTGTGTGCGTATATGTACATATGTATGTGTATGTGAATGCACATGTACATGTGTATGTGAATGTGAATATGTGTGTGCATGTGTATGTGTGTGTTCATTCATGTGCATATGTATGTGAATGTGAATGTGCATGTGTATGTATATACGAATGTGTGTACATGTGTATGTGTGTGTTCGTGTATGTGCATATGTATATGTATGTGAATGCACATGTGTATGTGTATGTGAATGTGAATATGTGTGTGCATGTGTATGTGTGTGTTCGTGCATGTGCATATGTATGTGTATATGTATGTGAATGCACATGTGCATGTGTATGTGAATGTATGTACATGTGTATGTGTGTTTGTGTATGTGCATATGTATATGTATGTGAATGCACATGTGTATGTGTATGTGAATATGAATATGTGTGTGCGTGTATGTGCATGTACATGTGTATGTGTATTTTCTCCATTTATTCCCTGTTCTGTTCTCTCTAGTAGTTCATTTTAGCAACCTTTCCAATAAATCAAGACAAAGCCTGCAGCCATTCTTAATTTCTCTTGTAGTCATTCTTAAGGCCTTTAATTCACTCCACTCGTCCACCCAGTAATCCTTCAGCAACTTTCTCAACTCCCAAATCACCGGGTTATACTCAGAGGCCAGCAACAGCCTCTCCATGTCATCACACCAGCAGCCCAAGTCTTCCTAAAACAAAAGTAGATGGGCCAAGGCCCAGAGAGCACTCAGCGCAAAATGAAAACCCTAACATGAAGTGTGGACTTGAGCTGAGGTGGGGTTGAGCGAGAAGCGTCTCTCATAGGCTCGGGCACTGGAGCACTCGGTCCCAGGCGGTGACACTGTTTGAGGGGGTTGTGGAACTTTAGGATGTGGAAATTTGCTGGAGGACATATGTCACTGGGGGTGGGCCTCAGGGGTTTGTAGCCTGGCCCCACTTCCAGGGTGCCCTTCTTTATCTTTGTGCCACTGAGGTGTGATCTACAAAAATTGTGTGGGTGGAAATGGTCAAGGTATACAATATGTCTGACAGACGCTGTCTTTACCAAACCCATCACTAAGTACATCGATAATATGTGCCAAAAAGACGTTGTCTGTGAAAGAATGCCAGCAATGAAGGCCATTTCTATCTCCCCTCTGCTCCCGCAACCCTGATCTCAGCAGGACCTTCCCTCCCAGCCTCTTCCTCTCCCGCTCTGCGTGCTCCAGCTCCGTGTCTTTGCTCCTCCTCACCACAACAAGCACACGCCAAGCCCCCTCAGCCCAGAACTCTGTATTTCCTCTTCCTGTTGTGTGGAAAGCTATGCCTGGTGTGTCCTTGTTTTCTGATGGTCTCAGGCGACCCCTGCAAAACGGTTGTTCAGTTCTGAGAGGGGTCCCAACCCAAAGGTTGAGAACCGTGGCCCAGAGCAATGTCTTTGGTGACTAAACAGTGTCCAGTTTCTTAGAACAAACAACAATAGGCTCAGAAACCCACGGCAGCAGAAGATGCGGCAAGGCAGGAGGAGGGCGACCCGGGCTCCCGAACAGCCGAGGTGTCTGTGGCTAAGGCCGTGAGTGAATACCTGTCGCCCGGGTGTGCCATTCCTGACAGTTTTGCTGGCAGCTCAGCCTCCCCAGATGGGGACTTCAGTGCATCTGAGGTTGTTTCCTGTTCTTCATGTCTCTGGATCCTAAAAAACAAACAAACAAACAAACAAACAAACAAACAAAAGCTTGTTCTGGAGCAAACCCAAACAACTCCTCTTTGGTTTGCAACGGGAAGGCACCAAACTGGCACAGAGATTTCCTCCATCCTTGGGCCCAAGTCTAAAATCTTTTGCCTACTTGCTTTCCTGACCAATCTTAACTGCTTCCAGGTTTCAGAGGATCAAAAACAACACATGAAAATGTCGCGTCCAAATCTTTGATGTTATAAATAGCATTGACGCTCACCTACTTCCTCAGGGCTGTTCCTGGCCACAGCCTTTGGGCATGCTCAAGGGTGAGGCACATCTTTTTAATACTAAGTTAGTCCTCAGAATAAAAAAAAAAAAAAAAACCGCTTACTGTTAACTGTGTATTTTTATTAGGAGCACTCTTTCAATTACACTTGGCACAGGCTGCGAGATGGTCCAATGGATGACGCGTTCCTGCCCCCTGAGTACTTGAGTTCGATCCCCAGGACTCTGAGAACTGACTCGTGCAGGCTATCTTCTGATTTCCACACACAGAAAGGCACAGACCCCCCCCAACCCCCACATTCAATCAGCTTTTGTTGTTGCTTTGGTTTTAGTTTTTTGAGGTTTCTCTGTGTGTCCCTGGTTGTCCTGGAATTCTCTTTGTAGTCCAGGCTGGTCTTGAAGGCAGGGACCTTCTTGCCTCTGCCTCTGGAATGCTGGGATTACAGGCATGCGCCACCACTGCCTGTCTTAATCAGTTAAATTACTCTAAAAACAGCAGAGTTCCTCTCAACCCTGGCTGGAATCTTGGGAGGGACTGGTGTATATGTTAAACTATCTGGTTGAGGGTCAAACATGCAACTTCTTTGGAAGAGTTCTTGCCTGGTATGTAGAAAGCCCTGAGTTTAATCCTCAGCATGGGACAAACTGGGTGTGGTGTGGCCCTGTGATCTCAGTCCTTGGGAGGCAGAGGCAGGAGGCTCAGAAGTTAAACATCCTTGCTTTCGCTACATACATACACTGTCTCAAAAAATATTTTATCTGGTTCAACTCAAGGCCAATGATATCCAGATCTCTAAGGCTGGTGTGAGGCATCAGTTTATTTTGTTAAAGTTTCCCGGCTCTTCGCAGTGTTCAGAGAGTCCATGTCCCTAATATCCCTAACATGATCCTTCCTAATTGTGTATACTAGTCGTTTCCCCAAGAGTCAGAATCCAAGAGTGCAAAGAATGACTGTCATTCTCGGGAATGTGACTGCCTCTTGTCTCATCAACTCATTGTCTGCAAAGAGTCACACTAAGCTCTCTGAAGTGTAAATTACCGATAAGCCTTACAATGAGACACCTTAGTACTGAGCAGGAGGGACCTGGGGGCCTTTTGCATCCACGTCTCCCTCCCCCATTCCCCCCTCATCCCATAGTAACCAGCTCTTTCCTTTAACACCTGTCAGATTCCTACAAGGCCCTCTCATAAAGAGGGAGAGATCCAGGGCCACAGCAAGATCTGGGCTTCTGAGCAGGGGGGCAGTGTCCCTTTAATTTGCTGCTGGGATTGGGCAGCAACTAAGAGGAGGGCCTTTGAAATATTTATCTGCTTGTTATTTATCTGGGCAGGGGGAGGGGGGAGGGGAGAAGAGGCCCTGGGAACTATGCCCAGAGCCAGAGCCAGTACAGGGAAAACCAGGCTAAATTTGTTTGAGCAACTTTTACTGTACTTTTTTTTTTTTTAATGAGAAAAGTAGCAAATGTTTGCTAGAAAAAAACTTGAACTACACAAGAAAAGTGTAAAAAAGAAAACAAACTCTCTGTGTGCTTCCGCCAGCCTGTAACCGGCTTCCACATTCCCACGTCAATCGCCCAGTGTGCACGTGTGTCCTCTCTGAGTGTGCACAGTGCCTTCTGTGAGTGTGCACACCTGTCCTCTAGAGTACACACCATGCTGCATCCTCTGCCTTTTCCACGGATAGTGTACAACAAGCACACTCCGTGGCACTCAAAGTTGGTTGGTCCGTGTGTGTGTGAGTGTGTGTGTGTGTGTGTGTGTGTGTGTGTGTGTGTGTGTTCGTCATAAGAGACAGTGTCTCACTCTGCAGCCCTCTCTATCAGGCGGAGACGTGCCTGCCTCTGCTCCCTCCGTGCTAGAATGCCTTACATTTATTATTTTTAGGTATGTGTGCACCCACATGTGTGCACACTCACAAGCGCTTGCACACAAGAGTGGAGTGCCCACAGAACCTAGAAGAGGGGGTGAGCCCCCCGGAGCTGGAGTGACTGTGGTTCCGAGGCCTGCGTCACGGTCCTGGGAACTGGGCCGAGCTCCTCCACAGGAGCAGTCTGTGCTCCAAGTCCCAGCTCCCAGTTTCCTGCCCCATCAAAGAGCTCCTAAGACCCGAGCGAGCGAGCCGGAGCAGTCCACAACAGTCTCTCATCTGTTAGCTCACAACTTAGCTAATTCATTCTCTATTGTTGGGCATTTAGGTTATTTCCAAGCTTCCATTTTTTTAAATGAAGAATAATAAGGCTGACATTTATCCACAAATTTCATATTTGTAATTAAAATTTAGTTCATCTGTAAAGTTGGCACAGCACAAAGAAAGGTGCGCTTGCTTTTGTTTGTCTGCTTGCTTGCTTTGGAGACTTTCAAACATTAATGCAAAACTCATACAATGTAAAATTCATCATGTTAAAAAGTGTTCTTTGGGACACTTAGTGCGGTCACTGTGTTAGTGCAGTGATCACTGCCACTGGATTCTTGAAGGAACTCTGCTCACAAAGCTGCCAGCCACACCCTCCCTTGCACTGGGATTGCTAGTCCATTCTGAAATACATTCCTTGGAGAAACACTGGAAAAAATTATTTTGATTGGAAAAAATTATTTTGATTCCTTATTTTAGATCTCTCTCTCTCTCTCTCTCTCTCTCTCTCTCTCTTTCTCTCTCTCTCTCTCTCTCTCTCTCTCTCTCTCTCTCTCTGTGTGTGTGTGTGTGTGTGTGTGTGTGTGTGTGTGTGTGTTTGGATGGCAGGGGTCGTCTGTGTAGCCCTGGCTGTCCTGGAACTCGTTTCAGAGATTTCTTGCTCTGGGCAGGAGGAGAGAGTGGCCAACTGTGTGGTAGAGTAGAACTCACCTCATAGAGCGCGGAAGCAGAGAGGCAGGGGAGCCCACCGCAAAGTCAAATTCCCAGAACACACACAGGATGTGCGTCCCTTGACTGGGCCTCACTTCCAAGGAATGCCAACCGATTATGACTGCAGATTGTGACTGCATCGAGAGAGTGACCCCCTGATCAGCTCACAGTTCTCAGCATCTGATGACTTCCTGGAATCACTTGGGGAGACGCCCGAAGCCAAGCAGGCCTTCTTTCAGCTCCTTAAATATTGGCTCAAAAACACTTACCACTCTAATGAGGGCTACATTTCCATGGCCACTTACCACTCTAACACTTGAGGGCTACATTTCCATGGCCAACACACAATTTATTTTTATTTTTCACAACTTTATTGTGGTCAAAAATTTCAAACCTAGGGCTGGAGAGCTGGCTCAGAGGATAAGAGCACTGACTGCTCTTCTGAAGGTCCTGAGTTCAAATCCCAGCAACCACATGATGGCTCACAACCATCTGTAATATGATCTGACTCCCTCTTCTGGAATGTCTGAAGATAGCTACAGTGTACTTACATATACTAAATAAATAAATCTTTAAAAAAAATTTCAAACCTAAGAAGGTTGAGAAAGGACTGGAGAGATGGCTCAGCGGTTAAGAGCACTGACTGCTCTTCCAGAGGTCCTGAGTTCAGTTCCCAGCAACCACACCGTGGCTCATAACCATTTGTAATGGGATCCAATGACCTTTTCTGGTGTGTCTGAAGACAGCTACAGTGTACTCATATAAATTAAAATAAGTAAATAAATAATTTTTTTTAAAAAAAAAAAAAAAGAAGGCTGGGAAAAAAAGAATTGGGTGAATACCCTCACCTCCTTTACTTGACCTTCCTTCAGAGGTGTAACTTACATCTACATATTCTTTCATATAATCTCTTTTATAATTTACACATACACATGTTTTCTTCTCCTTCGGTGTATTCATACTTTTTTTTTTTTTTTTGGTTAAATGGGTTGAAAATACCAAAACACCATGATCGTCCACTCACTTCTCAGAACAACGACGTATTTTCCCAGGACCATAATACTCTGACCATGCTCGGAAAACTAGATGCGATGATGCGATATTCAATATTTATGTGTTCTCAAAATGCATGCCAATATGTCAGATAAGTTAGATGTAACCATATCAAATTCTCTCTCTCTCTCTCTCTCTCTCTCTCTCTCTCTCTCTCTGTCTCTGTGTGTGTGTGTGTGTGTGTGTGTGTGTGTGTGTGTCTTGACGTATACTACCCTGGAGCTAACTAACACCAAGATTCACATCCTGATACACATCACCTCTACTCGTAGGCATGTGGTTGTGGGACGCTTCATAAACCTCTTCAGCATAAGATTCCTCCTGTGAAAAACCTGAGCTTTTGATAATTTAAATTACAAAACATAAGCACTGCCTCTACAGCATGGGACAATGGACAACAAATCAAAGGTATTCGATCACCTAATAAGGTGCAGCTAAAATGGACATTAGGAGACAACTTAAGATCAGTCCACAGATGAGAAAACTGAGGTCCAGGATGAGAAGTGGGGTCCTCCCACTGTAGCTACATTTGAGCTCCTGTATTATTTTGCACGCCCAGTAGAAGTGTGCTGATATAATCCAAGGTGTCCGGCCTATATACCTGCAATCCAGTGCACTTAAGTTAGTGTGTCTGCATGTTTTGGATGGGCAATTCTGTTTCTGTGGCAAATTCAGTCTTTATGTCAAATGGTCACTGATACCCCCCCACTCCAGTGCTGGGATTGAAGGCATGTGCACCACCCCACCTAGTGTGGTGTTGATAGTTTCAATCCATTTAACCAAAAAGGAAGTATGAGTGTTGGGGAACGTGGGAAGTGTGTGTGTGTGTGTGTGTGTGTGTGTGTGTGTGTGTGTAAAATGCTAGCCAAAAGCGGCTGTAGTGTAGGAGGCAGGGATAGTCACTCTATTATTTTTCCAACTTTCCTAGGTTTGACATTTTTGAACGTAGTAAAGTTGTGACAAATAAAAGCAAGTTTCACGTTGTCATAGAGATGCAGCACTTATGTTCTGCAGTGTTTAATTTGTTTTTTGAGTTGGTATTTAAATGTTGGAAAACTTTCACTTAGACACATAATTCTCAAGTTTATGAAAACAACTATCTGACCAGGCCGTACGACACCCACGTGTTTGGACATGGTGGTATTTGGAGCTGCCGTGGAAATTCTATCTACTTTAAGGGATCCATGCACTTCCCAGAACATCCCCAGAGTGGATGCATACGTCCTCCTACCCATGGTGTGATACCAACTAGCTGGGAACGCCTTGCCACAGAGGACTTTTTTTTCTTACTTCAAACTCTATATGGGGAATAGAAGGTTCTAGATCAGGTTCTAGATCAGAATCCCTCAGAAACTTACAGAGTAAGCTAGGTTACTGTGCAGCCAACTACCAAGCGTGTCCAAGAGGTGTGAGCACAGCACTCCTTCCACACAGGCGGCTCATAAAAATGGGGCTGCACCCCATCTTAGTCCTGCTGTCGCCAGGCAGGGTGCGGCCTGTACAGATGCCTTCATGCTTTTTCCAGAGAAAGGTTACTCCTAGGACACAGGTCCCTGACAATCCACATAATGCTGTAGGAATCTTGACCACATCAATGTGTGATCAACCATAATAACTATAAATAAACATATAAATAATATTTGCCTCAGAAGCCTCTGGAATACTTGTGGCTAAGTCATGGCACTCATCATCTTGGCCAATCAATTACAGGTATCTCTTCAGACCATGGCAAGAGGAACATTTTACATCCTTGCAGAAAGTTGTGACACTTAATTGGCCAAAATGAATGTACTTTGGAGACACCTCACATGACACCATTGTAAACAGGATAATGTCTTTGTCATCAGTAGAGAAACACAACCTCAGTTCTAGTCCTGGCTTTAACTGTGACTCAATCCCCAAGGCTGGGTGAGGCCCTGATTCCAGCGGAACCTTCAGCTGCCTCATCGACCGATTGTAGGTAATTGTCCTCAGCCATGTCTGCTTTACAAGGATGCTGTGGTGAGAGAGTATGGTATATGTAGGGAGGCTTAGATATTAAGTTTTGAAAAAGACATCAGCTTTAAACCCATTAAGAAGTCTTGGAAGACCCCTGTGATTTGTCACAGTCATCTTGCCTTACTCCCGACTGCCTTGCACCATCGTCCGGTTCTTGGAGCTCTCAAAATGGCTTTCTTAAAAGAAAGCCCTGAAGCCTACACAGCTGAGGCACTTGAGTTCCCACAAGAGTAAGGATGGGTCTTAGTTTGCTTTCTAATGCTGTGATAAACACCGTGATCAAAAGCAACGTGGGAGGGATTGGGTTTGTTTCCACTTACAGTTTATGGTCCACCAAGAAGGGAGAAATCTAGAGACAAAGATGGCGGAGGGTTGCTGACTAGTTTTCTCCCCAGGATCTTCTCAGCCCACTCTCTTCTTCCACCCAGGCTTGTCTGTCGAGGCACGGCACTCCGCTGAGTGGCACGGACCGTCCCACATCAATTATTACTCTGTGAAAGGCCTTATCGACTTGCCTACAGGTGTTTTCTCAATTGGAATGCCTCTTCCCAGATAACTAGCTTTGCTCAAGGTGACAAGAAAGTAGCCGGGACAATGGCCATTCCCTGTCTCCACAGCACTGGAAGACACTAGGAGCCTCTTCCTGGGTCTGAGTTTGGTGGGGTAGCGGGTGAGTGACTTGGAGCTGCAGATGGTCTAGTGGGAGAGAAGAGGACAGGGCCAGCATGAGGTACTTCATTCTGAGGGAAAGATGGCACCAGATGTGAGCAGGAAGGGCCTGGGTTAGGGAGGAACCCTGGCTTGGGCTGGCGTTCTTCCCTTCCCAACACCATCAGAGATCTAAGAGCCCCCCAAGGCGTGAGGCCTACACCCCACTTGCCACCCGAGGAGGGGGGCCTCCTACTACCATTGACTTCACCAACTGAAAGGGAAAGAGTATGCTTGAACATGGCCTGTGTCCACTCTGGGCTTCGTTTGCTTCTATGTTTTTGTTTTTGTTGTTGTTTTGTTTTGGGGTTTTAGGGTTTTATGTTTAGGGTGGTGGTGGTGGTGGTAGTGGTGGTGGTAGTGATGATGATGATGATGATGATGATGATGATGATGATGATGATGTTTTGTTTTGTTTTGTTTTGTTTTGTTTTTCAGTTTTTGGAGACAGGGTTTCACTTTGTATCCCTGGCTTGTCCTGAACCTTGATCTATAGAGGCTGGTCTCGAACTCAGAGGTCTGCCTGCCTCTGCCTCCCAAGTGCTGGGTTTAAAAGCATGCCCTATCTTCTCCCTGCTTCTTTGGGCTTCTTTTATGTTTCCTTGGTATAGAAAAGATGTAGGCAGGAGGGACTCAGCATTCTGATTGGGAACAGGATTTTAGCTAACTAGATTCAGCTTGACCAGCGTCACATGATTGGTCCTCGTCTCTGAAAGTTTGAAGCATTTAGATTGTGATCGCAGCAGCCATTTCCGAAACGGGCACTGTTCTTAGCACACACCTGCTCACTCACGCCTGCGTGTCTCACGCCATGCAGTCTCCGTTCTGATAACCCAGATGTTCTAGATATTGAGAAAAGGCCAGGGACTGTGCTAGGCAAATGAGATAGAAATTAAAACAAAGCAAAGGAGTCCACAAGACTTCAATATCCCCAAAGCACTTCTAGTAACGAGCAAAGAGGCAAGAAAACGGACAGGTGACTGGGAAGTCGTGCCGGACCGGAGGCAGCCCTGGGTGTGGAGGGAGGTGGGATAGGACTCCCGTGACTGGGAGGACACTCACAGGAGGGGGAAGGGCGACTGAAAAACCGGCCACTTTGCTCAAAACAGAACAAACAAACAAAAAAAAAAAAAAACAATTTTTTATGTGAGCATGTATGTGCTAAGGACAATAACTTTCGTTTCAGAAATGGCTGCCTTGATCCTCATCTGAATTTCAGACAAGAAAGAGTCTGAGAGACACGGAGGGAAACAGTACAGAGTGCAGAAGCAAGCACTCGGAATGCTGAAAGGAGCCCCAGGAGGACCTCCCGGGCTCCCTCGGGTGTGGCCCTTCTCCATGCCGTTCCCAAGCACCCCGTGTCGTTGTCGATGTCTGCACTGAGTGCTCGGGGCGCTCTTCTAGGGATCATGGACAAAGGGGGCAAAGCAGGTCAGACAAAGCCCCATAGGGCTTTTAGCACATAAAGAAATAAAACTTACTCTGTCTCGGACGAACATCAGATGCTGCGATACACCAACTCCAGGGAACATGAGGAGGTGCCAGGCTGCCTGAGAAGTTCTAGAGAGAGTGGGCTAGACCTCAGAGACTGTGACTGCAGAGCCCTACAGCAGGAGGGCCCCAGCAGAGACCAGGGGCCATGTGGCTGGGTGGAGGGAGAGGAGACCAGAATGACCACGTTCAGGACCTCGGGGGCCGTTGACTTTACTGGCTTCTATTTTTAAGTATGATGGATATAATTTCCAGTAGGGGGGATGATGTGATTGAGCTCATTTTCCTCAGATGGCTCTCACTGGGCCGAGGGAGGAATCATAGCAGTTGGCCAGAGGGGCTGGGCTTCATAGGTGTGACACAAGGTGGCTTCTGCTGTGTCTCGACCTGTGTCGCCCACAGGTCCTGCTAATGAATGGAATGTGGATGTGAAAGAAACAAGTCCAGAACGACCCCAAGGCTTTGGGACAGGTCATCCCGGCCATAGGGGAACAGGAGAAGGACTAATGGTGTTAGGAAAGAACTGAAGACTGACCTGAGGTGTTTTGAATTTGGATCTCTTAGCCATCCAGGTAGAGGTGTTGGGTGAGCCATTGTGTCTGAGCCTGGGACCAAGGGAAGTAATGTGGGCCATAAATCTGTCTGAGCATCATCAAATTTATGCCTTTCACATGCTAAGTCTGTCTATATCGGCAATGTCGTATTCATCTTTGAAGACCCATATAGCTCAGGAGTGGCTTGCTTACACTGGTGGAGACTCATTAACCTTTATAGAACCATGCAGACATAGCTATAAAAATAGAGTCAGGGCTCATTTTGTTGTGACGGCAAGAGTGTCCCTTCCCCATTCCCCAGCACAACACACACACACACACACACACACACACATACACACGCACGCACGCACGCACGCACGCACGCACGCACGCACACACTCACAATGGCTAAAGCACAGATTCAGATGTGACTTGGATCAGAGTTCTAATTCTGTTGCTTATAGCAGCGGCTTCTCCTGGGCTTTCTTGGGCAGGTTACTTAACCTCTCTCAGCCACGTCTCCATCTGTAAATTGGAGTCTCTTTTTTTTTAGACAGAGTTTCCTGGCTATCCTGGAACTCACTCTGTAGACCAGGCTGGCCTCGAACTCAGAAATCCGCCTGCCTCTGCCTCCCAAGTGCTGGGATTAAAGGTGTGTGCCACCACTGCCCAGCTGGAGTGATCTTTTTTTTTTTTAAAAAGATTTATTTATGGTTATAAATACACTGTAGCTATCTTCCGACATACATCGGATCTCATTACAAATGGGTGTGAGCCACCATGTGGTTGCTGGGATTTGAACTCAGGACCTTAGGAAGAGCAGTCAGTGCTCTTAACCGCTGAGCCATCTCTCCAGCCCTGGAGTGATCTTAACAACCAGTACAAAGTATATTTTGAGAGCAGAATAGTGGTGATGTGTGTACAATGTACAAAGAACCTTTTGGAGGTAATAGTATCTGATTGAAAATCACTGAAGATAGGGATGACAGCATCCTGACCAGGGACTTAACTCTTTCCTTCATCAGAAGGACTTCCAGGACACCAGAGATGCCAGCAGCTAGGATTCAGGAGATCCCAACTGACTGACCAGGCTGACTTCTTCCTGTCTGGATCCTCCCCAATGCTGAACAACTGGGGTCAACAGGCACTCTTCTAGACCCCTTCAGCCCTGACAAAGCTCTTCCCAGTCACCCCTGCAGCAATGGTCTCTGAAGTGTCTGTAGTTGTATGGTTGTGCATTTGAGCCAGAAGTACTTAAGGATTTACTCATATGTATTATTAATTTGAAACATAGGGACATCATTAGTCATGGGAAACATATCAGAGCTGCAGCAAGACACCACTGTACCCTGGTTAAGCTTAAAGCAATAAAAAGTTTGGAGCAGCAAATAACCCTATGGTAGTGTTATGAGGAAGTGAGCCGTTATAGTTTGCATGGGTGCACATGCTCTGCAGCTTTGAATTCTAGCTTTGAAGTCTCACATAAACACGCGCTCACCGTGTGGTCTCATGATTCCAGTGATCTCTATCCTAGAGAAGTGAAAATTCACATTCGCAGCCCTGTGTCTGAGGGCTGGGGACATGACTCAGCTATCACAACAGTTCAGAACGCGTTCTGCTCTGCCAGAGTTTGGTCCCAGCACACAGGTTTGGTGGTTCACGACCACCCGTAATTCCAACCCCAGGGGATTTAGGAGCCCTGCGGGGACTCTGTAGGCACCAGCACCCATACAAACCACACGGATGCACACGAAACCATATAATTAAAAATAAAAGAAATCTTTAAAGTAGTGAAACTATGTCTGCATGCTCATGGTAGCTTCACTCATAATTGCTAAAACTAGAAGAAATCCCTGTCCTTTAAACGTTGAGTGGAATGCTCTCCAGCCACAGAATACTCCACGGCCACAGCACCGGGGAAGCCGAAATGCATCTCACGGATGCAGGTCCGAAGCTCCATGCTGTATGTGTCCGTTCATTTGCCGGTCTGGAAGAGGAAAGTCTCCAGGAGCTGGGAAGGGATCAGTAGTGTCCGAAGCGGGGGAGCTGACGTCCAGAAGGCAGCTAAGGGCATCTCGGATTGAATACGCAGTTCTGCCTGAGGCCCGCTGACAGACACAAACTCCATGCGTTGGTGAAAGCCTAAAGAATTGCATACAAAGAATAAACAGGAGAGGGTGTAAATTAAAAAACAAAACAAAACAAAACAAAACAAAAAAACAAAAAACAAAAAAACAAGAATGTGGGAAGAGACTCAAAACAGGACAGAGTATAACAAATGAACTGAACTGCATTATAAAAAGGCAGTTTCACTGCTGAAGGGGGCGGAGAGGAAGGTGAGGAGGAAGGCGAGGAGAGATCACTGAGTTAACAGCATGAGGGCTGAAGGAATGAGGCTGTGCACAAATGCCCTTGTTACTGTGTTTGTGCCTCAGACACAGCTGCTGGCAACCCGGAAGCGGCTGCTTAGGCTGAAAAGTGGGTTAAGGCAGGTAAGGAGCGCCAGTCTCTCTCGCCATCAGAGGGAGAAGGGCCAGGCGATTAGGAGAGAGGAGGCCGGGACAAGCTATTGCGCTGGATTCGGAGGCATCAGCACGAAGTCCTGCTTGTTTGTGGTAAAATGCACACAGTGTCAGGAGGAGCACTTCAGTCTTCTTAATTGTATAATTCAGCACGCATTCGCAATGTTGTGCAACTGTTTCTAGACTTTCTCATCATCCCAGTGCACTCTGGAATAAAGAAATAGTAACTCTACTCCTCAGCCCTCACCTGCCTCTAGTTTGTCTTTCTGAACGTCTCTTTGTAACCATTTTTTAATTTTAAAAAATTATAATGTAATTACATTATTTCCTACTTTCTCGGCTCCCTCCAACCTCCCCATGCTCAAATTCATGGCCTCCTTTCCTTAGTTTTTATTATAAGTGTGTGTGTGTGTGTGTGTGTGTGTGTGTGTGTGTGTATTCCTAAATACATGATACAACTGGTCTGGGTTGTCTGACTGTCTAATCTCACTCGGTACTGGCTCTTTTCTGGGGAAGACTACATTCTCTGCTGTCAGCACTCCCTGGTCGCCCCTAGTTTCTTGCCTCGGGCTGAGGCTGGCAGCTTCCTCCTTCTGTGTTAGTGTGGCCATTGGTGGTGTCACTGTCAGGTCTTGCTCCGGCAGCCATGTTGGTGAGACTTCAGTGTCGCTTCTGTGATGTTTTTAGAGACGCAGTCTCTCAGCACACTTCCTGTGCCTCTGGCTCTTATGATGCCTGAGCCATGGGTGTGGGGAGTGTGTTCTGGATCTATCAGTTGGGAGTGGGCACCACAGGATCTCTGCATTTTGATCCGTGGATTTCTGTAATGGTCCCCATCCAGCTAGACTCAGGGAGGGATGCGGCAAGCTGGATGTGTCTTCTCAGGTGACATCATGTAAGTGGAACCGTGAGGTCATTTCTCTTCTGGGCCTTGCTTGCCTCCCTCTCCAGGCCCAGGCGCTTCATCACGTGATCAGAATTCCTCCCCTCTTTCCGTGAGGCTGAATAATGCTAAGCTGTGTGACTATGTCAGTGTGTTTATGTCTTTGCTTCTGGTGAACACATAGAGACAAGCAATTGAACATTTAAATGAGGGAGGCTGGTTCGGTGGCCAACAGCACTCACGGTATGAGCATAGGGTCCGAGATCAGACTCCAGAACCTACATAAAAACCAGGAGTGGTCCAAGCGCTTGTAACATCAGTGCTGTGGACTTGGGGGGGAGGTGGAGGGTAACTGTGGTTTCCTGGTTGCTCTGACGGGATGGCGGGAGGACTGCCCAGCAGCACAAATGCTGTTAGTAGCACTGACTTGTACCCTCCAAGTGATCCTAATGGTGTATTTCATGTTCTGGGTGTCTTACCTCCTCCCCACATGTTAAGGGCTGCAAAGTTGATCATCTGCATCTTATCTCTCTTACTTGAACGAATTTCTTGCAGATTAGACTTTTTCCAAAAAAGTGTTGAGGCCTAGGTCACACCTCGATCTCTAAGGCAAAGCACCAGGCTGGGTATCAGATCATACACAATTCACAGAGATCAACAGAGGATAAGAAAAGTCAGGGTGCTGAACAGGAAAGTAGCCACATTTCACTGAAGATTATCTCAGTCTCATAGAGATCAAACAAGACTTCCTTCAGATCTTTGAAGCTTGGAGACTCAGGACGGGCAGTACCCAGGGAGGCACACCACCTCTCTCTTTCTCTCTCTCTCTCTCTCTCTCTCTCTCTCTCTCTCTCTCTCTCTCTCTCTCTCTCTGCTTTCTCTGCCAGCCCGAGGATGTGTGCTCCTGGTCTCTGAGAGCTCTTCCTGCAGGGTTCAAGCCTAACCCATCTGCATAGACAGGGCTATGCGTGACAGGGTAGAGCCCCATATTTCAATGGTTTTAAACCTCAGAAGCTAAACCATGCTGCATGTCCAAACATGACTTAAAATAGAGAAGGAATTACATTGGACCTTACATGCCTGGATCCATTTTCAGGGTTTCAACCACATGTGGAGGAAGTGGAAGTATTGCAATAATCGGTGGTAGGTGGTGTTTTGTGGGTGGTGGTGGTGGTGTGGTGGTGTGGTGGGGTGGTAGGGTGGTAGGTGGTGGGGTGGTGGGGTGGTGGTGTGGTGGTGTGGTGGGGTGGTGGGGTGGTAGGGTGGTGGGTGGTGGGGTGGTGGGGTGGTGGTTGGTGGGGTGGTGGGGTGGTGGGGTGGTGGGGTGGTGGGGTGGTGGGTGGTGGGGTGGTGGGGTGGTGGGTGGTGGGTGGTAAGGTGGTGGGTGATGGGTGGTGGGTGGTGGAGTGGTGGGGTGGTGGGTGGTGGGGTGGTGGGGTGGTGGGGTGGTGGGTGGTGGGGTGGTGGGTGGTGGGTGGTGGGTGGTGGGTGGTAGGATGGTGGGTGATGGGTAGTGGGTGGTGGAGTGGTGGGGTGGTGGGTGGTGGGGTGGTGGGGTGGTAGAGTGGTGGGTGGTGGGGTGGTGGATGGTGGGGTGGTGGGTGGTGGATGGTGGGGTGGTAGGCAGTGGAGTGATGGATAGTGGGTGATGGGTTGTGGGTGGTGGGGTGGTGCGTGGTGGGTGGTGGGTGGTAGAGTGGTGGGTGGTGGGTGATGGGTTGTGGGTGATGGGTGGTGGGGTGGTGGGTGGTGGGTGGTAGAGTGGTGGGTGGTGGGTGATGGGTTGTGGGTGATGGGTGGTGGGGTGGTGGGTGGTAGGGTGGTAGAGTGGTGGGTGGTGGGGTGGTGGGTGGTGGTACAGTGGGCTGTATCTATGTTAAGCTTATGCATATTTTTTGTCACATGACAAATAGTTATAACTATTGACATGGTGTTACATTTTAAGAAATTTAGAGATGAGTAAAGGGAGGAAGTTATGTATAATGTTTTATGTATATAAGTTAAATATAAAGGGGAAGAGAGAGTTATAGGGGAAGAAAGGTAACAGAGGCTATATGTAAATAATGGATATTCTGTATAAAGGCACTCATTGTTCTATCAATAATCCAATAATAATAATAATAATAATAATAATAATAATAATGTATCAGAAATGCAATAATTCTTTGGACTTTTGAATCCAAGGGCGTCCTGGAGCCAGTCCTCTGTGAAGACCAAGAAATAGATGACTGTACGGTCCTTCTGTAGGCAGAGTGCTGTCTGTTACTGGTAAAAGCTGATAGTCTGCCCCTCATCAATGTCCCCCAACCCTGACTCCACCCCTCATGCACTCAGTGCCCAGAAGGCAGGTAAAACTGGAGAGTGGATAACGTGGATCCCAGACACTTTCTCCCAACACACACACCCTGTCCTACTGGCAGGACCTCTGCTTTCTGGAAGTAAGCCCTTAAACCCTGGGAGAAGTTTGCTTGGGCATAGAGGTCTCCTCGGTACCCTGGGATCTGTTTACCTCCTGCTGGCTCTGGGTATCTCAGGCTGCATTTGCTCACTTACATGAACTATCCACCCTTCTTCTCCTGAGGAACCCATACAGGCTGCCTACTGAGGCCTGTGACTCACTGGCTTCCCAGAAGCCAGTCGACAGCTGGTGGTCAATGATTCTCTGGGCTGCTTTCCCCTCTGCCACTACTGGGAACCAGCAGCCGCAATCCTGGAAGATGGGAAAACACTTAGCAATAACAGGCATTTTTAAAATACGTGTTTTATTGTTTTGTTCCTAGCTGATTGGCTGTTTGTCTTTGGGGGAGTTTGTTTGTTTTAGACATGGGTTCATGTAGCCCAGGCTAGCCTTAGTATATAACTGTGACTGGCCTTGAATCCTGATCTTTCTACCACCTCCAAAGTGCTGGGTTTGTAGTTAGGTGCTACTGTTTCTGGCTTTGTTTTATTGTGTTATATTGTTTTGGTTTTGTGAGACAGGGTCCCAGTGAAGCGGCAGTTATTATGTAAGCCAGGCTGGCCTCAAGCTGCAGCAATCTTCCTACCTCAGCTCCAGAGTGTTGAGATTGCTGTCAAGAACCACCATGCCACGCTGTGCTGGGGAGATGGCCTAGTTGATAAAGTGCTTGTGACACAATCGTGAAGACCTGAGTTCAAATCCCCTGCACCCACGTGAGAAAGCCAGGCAGAGTGGCACGTGACTATTATCTCAGTGCTAGGGAGACAAAGACAGGATGATTTCTTGAGCTTGCCAGTCTAGCCCAATCAATGGGCTCCAGGCTCAGTGGGAGACAGCAGAGCGAAATGCCCAGCCTCAACCTCTGCCTCCCACATGTGCATCCACATGTGCATCCTCCTGTGCCTGCACACACACAGACCTAACACATGCACGCACACACACACCAGCTGGAAAGAATGGTGCAGGCCTATAATCCCAGCTAATCAGGGAGATGAGGCAGAGGGGTTGAAAGTTCAAGGTACACCTGGGTAAATTAGGGAGACCTTGTCTCAGAAAATCAAGTAGGGTCTGGGGATATGTGCACCCATAGAACCCTAGGTTCCATCCCCTATGCTGGGTAGAAGCAACGGTAATGGTACAATTTATTTTTTAAATAATATATGGCAATCTTTATTTAAAATTGGCTTCTTAGTAACAGTTAAAGAATGGTGCGGGAGAGCACAGCGAATCGGCATCCACGCGTGTGCATAACTTCTGAGGTTTAACTGTATTCGGCCATATGTTAGTTTACCAATTCTTTTTACACCAATTCACAGCATTCTTAAAATAACCCATTGTGCATTTAAACTGCTAAACTGTTTGTATAAAAATCTGACTTACACCCAACTTTTCAGAAGCATTGTTTGTGGGTAAAGACAAGTCCTGCTGTGTGGAGGTTTCTTAGCAAACTCCTAGAGCTACAGGCAATGTGAAATGGGAGGTCTTAGATATAATAATCGGAATACTTGTGACTCACCCCAAAAACTTGCTTCCCTTTGGGGATAGGGAGTTTCTGGCAAGGAGGAAATAGATGAATTCATTCATTTGTTTGACAAATATTTATTTGGCTAAGTAGTTTGTAAGCCCTAAGCACCCTTCTAAATACCGTACAAGATTCAAGGGAAGTCAAACACTCAGTCACCCTGCCCAAAGCATCCTCCCTGGAGAGATGTCTTCCTGCCCCTAGACCTGGTAAGAGACCAGACCCAGAGAAGAAAGACCTCAGGCTGGGGCTTTCACTTTCTTAGGTCCGCTCTAGGTCAACTCAACTGGACATGTTTCTGGGCAGATGAAAGCAACCAAGGTTGTCCTTACCTTGTGAACAACTATTCCCCTTGTCAAACCTACATACCCTTGAAGTCACCCTCCAAGACCAGAGTCTTCATGAACCATGACTTCCCAAGACCCAGCCTTGGCAAAGAACAGGCTGTGGCCCCGTGTGAGACAAGTCAGGTCAGCTCACAGAGCGTCCCTGCTCAGATTTCTCTGTTTGCAGAAGTTAATCCTTTGTTATTGTTCAACAGTACTATATTATTAAATCAGGGTGGACCTTAACTGGCATGTGAGTGCTGGTGGTGAGGATGGATTTGCAGGGTTGGCCATGATTGTGTTCTGGGGACAGAAGCCAGCACCTTGGTTTGCCAGGGTGTGGCGGTAGCAGCAGTGGCCTGGGGTCAGTTTTGAGGCCCTGAGAGATCCGGTCAGTCCCACACTCAGGCACGCAAGTGGGACTGTTATGGCCAAGGACTCCTGCTGGGAAAGGGTCACTCCTTTAGGGTTCAAGTGCGTGTTGGTCGAAGGAAAAACTAAGTCGAATAATAGCGGGAGACTAGAGGTCAAAACCTCTCTAAACCTGATTTGTTTGATTTCACGGCCTTTTCTGAAGAGCTGTGTCACACACCTGTTGTGAGGACGCTAGCTCCCCCAAAAGCTGATCTGCGGCCCCCACAGCCCCAGCAAGAAGAGTTGCCTCACCCACCTACAGCCCCAGTGTGGAAGCGCACACAGGAGGGTAGCAGTGTCTCTCAAACCCTTCCAAGTCCCTGGACACAGCAGAACAACTGATTCCGGGACCTGGGCTGGACTGTTGTTTTCCTCAGGGGGATTACTGCTATAGGCACAGACTCATTTACAGGCTGGGACTTAAAAATGTGTTCTCCCTGACACAGGGCCCCGCTCCTGCCGGACAGGATGACAATTAAGGTAGGTGGTCACTTTAGGTTTGTTTTCTTGCATACAATGTCTCCTGTCAGGGCCATATTGTAATATGTTGCCCTCAGCTGTCTCCTTGGAGAACTATCCCTTCCCCCGCCCCGCCCCGCCCCACCCCGCCCCTGTGCTCTGCCCATCCCTCCATTCTAGGCAGCACAATTGGAGCTCTTGCAGTGGGAAGGTCAAGGCGGGGATCTCTCCACACCTAGGAGATCCTGAAAGAGTGTTGTGGAATTGAATTGAAAACTCCCTCCCTGCTGTCAGAGACCCTTGACTGGCTATGGATTCACTGCTTTCCTCAGCCAGTGCCTAACCCAAGTCTCTACTTCATAAATTCTTTTTGTTGTTGTTGTTGTTGTTGTTGTTGTTGTTTTTGGTTTTTGGTTTTTGGGGACAGGGTTTCTCTGTATAGCCCTGGCTGTCCTAGAACTCACTTTATAGACCAGAAATCCGCCTGCCTCTGCCTCCCAAGGGCTGGGATTAAAGGTCTCCGTCACCACTGCCTGGCTTCTACTTCATAATTCAATCAATGCCACTTGCCAGATAAATTGTAGAGATGGGGTGGCCTCTTTTCACCCTTTGGGGGGATGAAGAGGAAGTCTTCTGTGCCTGCCTGCCTGCCCCCCCCACCTCAGCCAGGTAAACTGAGGGGATCCAGTGGTTTAGAGAACAGGGCAGGGTCAAGTGCTCTAACTGCTCTGCCAGGCTCGGGCAGTGAAGGATCCCCCACCCCCACCCCGGCCGAGGCCTGCTGCTGCTGCTGCTAGTGCTGCTGCTGCTGCTGCTGCTGCTGCTGCTGCTGCTGCCCCTGCTGCCCCTGCTGCCCCTGCTGCCCCTGCTGCTGCAGCTGCTGCTGGGTATTTGCCCAGCAGGATAATGCCTTTGTCACTAGGGGCTCTGACCACAGTACAGCTGATTTTCACTCCATCTGTTGATTCTGTATTTAAAAAGTTGAGTGGGGGAAATCATGAACTGTATATTGAGTCATTTCCTGATAGACAAGGACAAAACTAGAGAAACAATTGTAAGAACTATCTTACAACCAGAGGCACATGGATTCCACAGACCCAGAGCCATGTTTTACAAAGTAGCTATCCAGGATGTAACTTTCTCTCTCCCCAAGGCCTCTTGAACCTGTGAGGCAATTGCGAAGCCTGGAACTGCCACTGTGAATGGCCCAGTGTAATGGAGCAGTGTAATGCCCAGGGCCGAAACGAGACAGCAAACGATCCAGAACACCCGTTAGTGGGGAAGCATTGCTTCCTGTGCCCACAGCCCACAGGCCGCAGAGGAGGCGAGCAGGAACCCTAGGACTGGGGTTAGCTCTGGGTGAGTTACGAAGGACAAAGGGTTTCTTAGAAGGAAGGCCTGGAGACCCTGCATGCAGTCTTCTCTTGTGATTCAATAACCCAGCACATCCCCAGACAGATGCTGTTCCCTGGCCACCCGCTAAAGCTCTGTCACATGGAGGGACAGCTGAATGTAAAGAAGGTGTGTCTTAAGGAGTTTGAGTCAGGCCAGACTTTTAATATATATATATATATCTTAGTCATTTTGAGACAGGATCTCGTTTTGTAACCCAGGATGCCCTGGTTCTTACTCTGTAGCACACACTTGACTCAAACTCAGAGCAATCCTCCTGTCTCAGTTTCCTGGGAGCATAGGCTTACACCGCCAGGCCCGGCTTCTTCAGCCAACTGTGAAGGGTTTTTAGTATTTCCCCCTCCCCTTTGGAAACGGGAATATAAGAATCAAACTTATATGGTTGCACATGGTAGACAGACTAGACAACGATCTACCACTTAAGCTTATGCCAGGCTCTCTGCTTTCCGGTGATGGCAAGGACAATGTCCACAGATTCCTGTAAAGGAAGCCCAAGGTTTCCGGTCCCATGACTAAACTGTCTGGAAGGGCACTCTAGCTTCAGCAAACTCTATGGCACAGTTGAACAGGAAGTACCTAGTTTAGGGTGATTTTATGGCTTAGCTGGCCATAAGCAGTCACTTCCCTAGACAGTAGTTTGATCATTTACCAATCTTTATAGAATAGCCCTTTAAGCAAAACAATCCCAACCAACTTTCAATTCTTGGAGGTACCAGGTCTCTCTCTCTCTCTCTCTCTCTCTCCTCATCCTCCTCCTCTCTCTAGCACATACATACATACACACACAAGTGTGTGTGTATCTATGTATCACATCATATCACATGCATATCATATATATGGTATATATGGTTCTCACTCTGCTCTAATATATATATATATATATATATATATATATGATTATTTCAGTGCTCTCTGTGTGTGTGCGCATATATATACATATATGTATATGTATATATATGCATGCATTTAGTCTGGAGAAAGGACCTCTCAGCATATGAATGGACAGAGATTTGAACACATCCCAGTGTCATCTCAAGTGTCTCTTATGCAGCCTTCAGTGAACGGGAGCCTTCAAGCAGGTTCTGGTGAACACCGAAGATTCAGTGAAACCCAGCATCCCCCCAACCCTGTTCCTCTGGTTCCTTCCAGGTCTCAGGAAAACACAAATTTGGTGTTTCTTGGGTTTGTTCTTCACTGTCTCCTTCGTGTGCCAACACCAAAGGTCCAGATGATAGGAAGGAAATAAACTTGACAGGAAGCCAAGTAGCCAAGGCTGGCCCTTTGCATGGAAAAGCATGCTGTTGGAGACTCCAGAGATGTTAGAAAGCTCCTTCCTAAGGCTTGTGTGGCGAACCAGGGGCTCATTGGCTAAGAGCATAGACTATTCTTGCAGAGAAAAAAATCAGTTCCCAGAACCCGAGCTTGTAACTCTAGATCCAGGGGATCAAATGCCTCTGGCTTCTGGGGCTGCCTGTGTCCACATATGTGTACACACTTCCATACAGACACACTCACATACATGTACTTAAAATTAACACAGATTAATCTTGCTAGTGGTGGTAGTGTACACCTTTAATCCTAGACTTTAAAAAAGGCCTGAGGGATAAAGCAAGCAAGCTCCTTTGCCTCTCAGCAGACACCATGGACCTTGCTCTTGGAGGGTTGAAGACCACTGCCAGAGCTCAAATCCAGGACAGTAAGTCAGCAAACCTCCAAGAAGTCATTATGGAAAAGAAAATTCAAATCTGGCTATTCTCCATGTTTCTTTCACTTTTTTGATGTTGTTGTTGTTGTTGTTGTTTTGTTTTTTTCGAGACAGGGTTTCTCTGTGTAGTCCTGGCTGTCCTGGAACTCACTCTGTAGACCAGGCTGGCCTCGAACTCAGAAATTCGCCTGCCTCTGCCTCCCAAGTGCTGGGATTACAGGCATGCGCCACCATGCCCGGCTCGTTTCTTTCACTTTTTAAAAGATTGGTTTTAATCCTGAATATGTGCCTGTGCATCTCCTGTGTTGAGTGTGGCTATCTACAGAGGCCAGACTCGTCTGATCCCTGGGAGCTAGTTACAGGAGGCTGGGCGCTGCCCAGTGGGCGCTGCCAGTCGGACCCAGGTCTCCTGCAAGGGCAATCTATGCTCTTCACGGCTGAGCCCCCTTTCCAGCCCTTCGTCCGTTGTTAGCTGGAAGTACCTTTTTTGTTGTTTGGTTTGGTTTTTGGATTTTGGTTTTCAAGACACAGTTTCTCTGTGTAGTCCTTGTTGTCCCAGAACTCTGTAGACCAGGCTGGCCTTGAACTCACAGATATCCTCCTGCCTCTGCTAGAATTAAAAGGGAGTGCTACTTACCCTGGGGCTTGAAGTACTTCTAAGGTTACAGAAAAGTGGGAAAAAAATAACAAGGAGCACTCCTACTTTGACTAGCTAAAATTTCAGCTAAGACTTCACCCTGCCTCCGATCATCTGACTTTACAAAAGAGCGGATGAAATGGCGCCTTTGTGACTGTGCCCCAGTCACAGTCCCAACAGAATGTGGGGGCTTGCTTTCTTTTCCTTTCTTTCTTTCTTTCTTTCTTTCTTTCTTTCTTTCTTTCTTTCTTTCTTTCTTCCTTCCTTCCTTCCTTCCTTCCTTCCTTTCTTTTTCTTTTTTTTACTTAAGTATAAATTAAATCTAAAGCTGTGCATCAGTACTGGAGCACCAGGATATTTTCAGTGTCGCGGGCCCTGCTCAGAGGGTCTTCCATGGCTGTGGAGACACGGGTTAGGCAGGGGGGTAGTGACTGGCACAAAGCAACCAAGGGGCCTGTTGACCCCAGGCTGGGTCTCCTCCTCCGGGAGGGAGGGAGGAGAGGAGGCCTGCAAAGGTCGCTTCCTAGAAAGCCCCGCCCAGGCTTCCTCCTCTGCTTGGCCCTTCCTGAAAGCCATTGTCACACTGGGAGGACCTAGCCAGCCGGCCTCGCAGGGAGGCATTTCCGGGAGGCACAGAGCAGGCAGCCTGGCAGGGCGGGGCCCACTGATGGAGGAAGTGCTTGTTGAGGAGTGGCACGTCGCCCTGGACTATGCCAAGTGCCCTGCTGGGCATGGCGGTGGGACTGTGCCACCACACTGGGACCCAAAACAGACCTTGAAGGCTTAGAGCAGAAGTCGGGGTATTCTTTCCTGCCTTGATTCTCACCAGTGAGGACAGTTTTTCTTACTTCTTATGCATCTTCTTAGGGCTCTATGTTGAGAGAAAAAACTGCATTCATTCATTCATTCATTCATTCATTCACCCATTCATTCACTCATCTGTCTGTTGGAGACAGAGCAAGGAAAAGAGAGCAGGGAGTGAGGAGCACAAATACCCTTGCTCTGACTGACAGAGACCAGCAGACACAATAGTGCAGCAAACACACAGCAGCCATAAGTGGTGCCTGGAGATGGGCAGGAGGAGAGAGAAGCAGACAGCTCCCTGGCAGGGGCATTCCAGGTGGAGAAAGCGGAGGGACAGCACCCAACTTGGGAAGCAAAAGTGAGCTCCCTGTTGGATTTCCCTCTTAGCACTGTGCCCCCGCCACTTACCCCCCACCCCCCACCCCGTCATGGGGGCGTGGCCATTATCTGCGTTCCAGTGGCACCCATGATTGCCAGGATAAACTGTATCCACTTTGGGGTGTCTACCGACATCCACATTACTTGACCCCAAGTTATCTCTCGGGTCTCGGTCCCCTTAGGCCTGCAGCTTAACCCAGGGCTCCAGGAGGTCCTGGCTTTAGACCCAGGCCCCTCCCACTTGTGTCCACCCACTAGTCTCCCTCTTCCTCTAAGAGTCTGTTACATCGCTGTGGAGCCTTCATCCACTTGCCCCACCACCCCAACTCCATCTACTGCTTATGTGACGCTTGGTGCAGAAATCCACGGGCCAGTGTCTGGCCCTACTACAGTTCTATTTTGATGCATTGGCAGGTCCCATTGGCTGTGACTGGCCGTGCCTTTCCCCTCAAGAGTCCTCAGTCGCCAGCACCTGGTACAGAGAAGGTCTCAATAATGAAATGCAGAATGATCAGCAGTGCTTGCCTGACTTCTCTGGTCCCAGAGAGGGCTTTAGAGACCTTCAACAGGCATCCTCTACCATGCTTCTAGCTATTTAACAGACTGTATTCACAGCTGTGGACCCCTAGGGTACAGATTTCCTGTGGGCAAGAGGCTGGTATGGGAGAAAAAGTCTCGTTTTTATTATAGAAAAATGACTGGCTCAGGAGGCATTGTGTCTAAGAGAATAGGAGCAGACACCCCTCTCCCTGACTCCACCCCTGCCCTGGGTGCCAGTCTGGTCTGGTCACACAACTCCTGGAAGCCCTGGTCATCAATGGGCTTCCTCTCCCTCCCCTAGGGACCCGAGCACTCCTGGGGCTGTGGCGCGCCTCTGCAACCGAGGCCAAGATCTTGTAAACACCGTGCTGGGCTGGCTGGTTGGCTACCACTTGGCTCCCAAGGCCAGCGGGTGGGCTTAAAGGCCCTGACTCTGCCGTGTCTCCTGATTCCCGCCCACACAGTCCTGACCCCTGCCCCTGTCGTGTCACCTGGATGGAATGGAATGTCTCTGATTCACGGCTTAGAGTGAATTTCTGAAGCTTCTCTTCTAGGTCACCTCTTTACTCAGAAACCTGAAAGGACTTGCCCAAAGGGCAAAGTCCAAACACCCAGGCCTGGGATTTTAGGTTCTCTGTAGAGAACTGCCCTGGATATATGTCTCCCTGATCCCCTTCGCCAGTCTCTCCCCAGCAATGGGCCAGTTCTGAGAGTTTTACCTGTCCAAAGGCTTCCCACGCTCGCTCATGTAGCTGTCTGGTCCTGGCAATCCTTGGCCTGCTCAGACAGTCCAGGTTCAACCACCTCCCACACACATGTCTCATGCTTGTTCACTGTGGTGGTGATTTAATAACCAGCCATCCTCAAAGCGTTAACGGACCCGGCAGTTCTAGAATATGGCTTTGTTGTTGCATTCGTCTCAGTTTTCCATCTATCAAGTGAGTGAGGCCCTACCTCACCATGGGTCACACTGATGCGGAAGTCCGGAGAGCATGGCAGGAGACAGAGGTTTACTCCAGACCCGCAGCATGGCTTCATATTCCACTTCTCCTAAGTGTGTCCTGTGAACTCGTAGCCTCCGTGCATTTGCTCTCAGGAAAGAGAACATTGTAAAGGTGCCCGGGAGGAAGCTCATCACCACATTAAACCCTAACAGGAAGATGGCAGTTGGCGGAGAGAGGATAGCTGCTCCAGGAGCCGTTTCTGGGGCCAACTCTTTGCCGCATTCTGGGTAATCCTGTCAACTCCAGATTAGGGAACAGACAGAATAGAAAGAAACCATTCTCAACACAAAACCTTGGCCCCTTGCACTTCCAGGTCAAGAAAACCTCACCTCCTGGACAGTCAACCTGAGAAGAAAACTTAGACGTGAGCTATCAGGTGGAGAGAAGCGGCTGTCACTTGGGTTGGGTTAGCAAGGCTTCCCAGACACCCTCTCAGAGGGAGGGAAGAGGAAGGAAAGTAGCTGTCAGCCTCCGGTGAAGAACAGCGAGGTCCTTCACTGTCACTGGCTACAGTGTCAGTGGGTGTGGGGTTTATGGTAACGAAATGGTTGAGGGGCAGACAGAAAGGGAGCCAGGGATAGACCTGCGTTCCTTGAGCAGCTCTTGTGTGCAGGGCACCATGCTAGGCACAGCTCTGTCTCTTACCTCATTTCATTGTCCCGGGAATCCTGGGGGACAGTTCTACTAGCAACCTTCCCTCACATGGAAGTTTGCCTCAGTTTTGTTTTTGTTTGGTTTTTTTGTTTGTTTGTTTGGGTTTTTTGTTTTTGTTTTTTGTTTTTTGTTTTTTATCTTGGCAGTTCTGGCTACAAAGTTGTCAGCGTTCACTATAGGCATGGGACATGAAAATCATAGAAACCACGTGTGAAATAAAGAAGATGTCTAATTCCCAAGGTCATGGCTCAACATGGGAGCCCTTCAGTGGTGTGTGTGTATGTGTATGTGTGTGTGTGTGTGTGTGTGTGTGTGTGTGTATTCCAAGTTTTGGCATTCATTTTAAACATATGTAATGCCACAGCGTGTGTAGAATGTTCTGCTTGCTTGGTGACCTTTATAGCAAAAATATTTTCATGCCATTAAAAATTTTACAAAAAGTATCTTTTGTGCCTTTCCAGTGTCCCCTGTAAGTACAGCTATCTTGCAAGCCACTCCCTAGCATCTGGACAAATGTTTCTCTTCCTCTCCAAATGATAAATAATATTTTCAATTAGCATCATTCCACCAACAACGTTTGCTTTTTTAAAAGTGGGATGTTTTTATGAAACTTTAAAAACAAAACTGAAGGATAGATTATTTGAAAGTCTTCTGTTTTAAGGCTTCCTAGATCAAATGATTCTGGTTCCTAAAGGCAAAGGAAGATTGTGAGTCAGAAGATCAGGGCGCAGGCGCAGTCCTCCCCAAGCACAATCAGGGCACAGGCACAGTCCTCCCCAAGCACAATCAGGGCACAGGCACAGTCCTCCCCAAGCACAATCAGGGCTCAGGCACAGTCCTCCCCAAGCACAATCAGGGCTCAGGCGCAGTCCTCCCCAAGCACAATCAGGGCACAGGCACAGTCCTCCCCAAGCACAATCAGGGCTCAGGCACAGTCCTCCCCAAGCACAATCAGGGCTCAGGCACAGTCCTCCCCAAGCACAATCAGGGCTCAGGCGCAGTCCTCCCCAAGCACAATCAGGGCTCAGGCGCAGTCCTCCCCAAGTACAATCATCAGGGCTCAGGCGCAGTTCTCCCTAAGCCAGGGCTGCCACAAGTCCCAACTCTCACCTCCCAGATAGGACTCAGAGGATATTTCCTCTTACTTATTCAGATTAAATGGGAAAACTGAGGTGAAATGGTTCTGAATGATGTCATCAAAAAGAAGTGATAACTGTCTGGGAACAGACACGACTCCCCAGATTAGAGCACTGCACAGCCTACCTGTGCTTAAGCTGAGCCGTGAGTATGGACAGTTTTGCAAAGTTCCTGACTACGGGATCAAGTCAGTCTAACTTTGATTTTTAAATAATTTCATTTCTAATTGTAAAAATAATCTTATTTATTGTGGAAAACTTTAGAAAATATGATAGGGTAAAGCCCATAGCCTTTCTCAGATTATTATTATTGTGGTTTGGGGTGGTAGTATTTTTGGTTCCCTCTCTTTCGTTGTGTGTGTGTGTCCGCCTTTCTGTGTGTCCGTGTGAGTGTAGTGTATGTGCATGTGTGTGCTCCCATGCATGGGCGATCAGAAGACAGCGTTGGATGTCTTGCTTTACCACTCTCCACTTCGCGCTCTTGAGAACGGGTCACTCGTGAAAACCACCTGGATCTAGACTGGTCCTGGCTAGCCTCTTGACGCCACCCCTTACAGCTGGGGCTCACGAGGGCGCGCATGCGCAACAAACACTCTCGCTGACCCCCCACCCCAAACCTCTGTCACCTTTCTATGTCGTCTGTATATCAGTATAAAAAATATAGCTGTATAAAACTGGGATTTGTGTTGCTTATAATGTCATCTCATTTGTTTGCAGGTATTGTATTATGATCATTATATACATAATTTTCCCTAAAAAGTAATAGCTACATACTTTCAAGTTAAGCATCATTAACTAAGCATTCTTTTACTCATGACTGATAAGATTTTCATTTCTAAACATTTCCTATTAATAACTCCATGATGAGCATCTGAACAACTGTAAATATTAACCTTTGACCTCATCTCCGATTACATCCTTCAAACAGATCCTTAAAAGTGAAATTACTAGGTCAAAGTGCATGAGCATTGTTAGAGCGCTTGGTACATATTGCCAAACTTTGTTCTCGAAAACATTCCTGGACAAAGGAAGATGGAGCCAGACCCTGTCTGATACAAAATATTAAAGACTGAAAAACTAGTCTAGCATCTGGGGTGGGGGTGCGGGGGGAGGGGGTGATGCCATTAATCCCAGGGAAGCAGGAGCAGGCAGACCTTTGTGAGATTGACGCCACCCTGGTCTACAGAATGAGTTCTAGGAAAGCCAGGGCTACACAGAGAAACCCTGTCTCAAAAAAAGCAAACAAACAAACAAAAAAAACAAAACAAAACAAAAAGCAAAACAAACAAAAAATAGCAACCAAACCAAACCAACCAACCAGGAAAAACTCCTGTAGCATGTCGTAAGCAAATGTGCTCGCTTGCCTTTGTCTCCTGAGGCCACCAATTGTACAATTGGACCAACGGCCTCACTTATGTCAAGCACAAGATCTAGCACGAAGCCACACCCCCACCCAGCTCTCAGTTATACTTCAAGCTATTTTGTTTGTCTGTTTTTCATTTTCATACCTACTTTGCTAAGCATATTTGAAATGTGGTTGCTTATTTTTAAAGCTAATTATGTATGTATGCATGTATTTGTGTGTACAGATATTTGTGTGCATGTATGTCTGTGCACCATTCACATGCTGGTTGCCTGTGGAGGCATGAAGAGGGCATTGGATCCCCTGAGACTAGAGTTACATATGGTTAGGACCCATGAGGTAAGCAGTGGGAATCGAACTCAGGTCCTCTAGAAGAGCATTCAGTGTTCCTAACTGCGGAGCCATCTCTCCAACCCTTTAGTTACTTATTTTTCATCTTTGGGAATTATCTATTATAGGACCCTAACTATTTGTTTTTGTCTTAGAATATTCTCATTGTATATGTATATTTTAAGTGCCTCAGTCCTATCTCAACTATATTCATCCTTGAAGACTTTTCTAAGTGAAGATCTCTCAAAAAGGAGGAGGAAGAAGAGCAAGAAGAAGCAGAAGGAGGAAGAGAAATGTCCATTCTTGTAGACAAAGAAGTCACAGGTCAATGCAAGAAGTGAATTATTTAAAGCCATTTGACTGACCAGTGTCTGGCTGGGATTTGAACTTTAGTATGACTTGTTCCAGAACTCTTAATTAGACAAACAAGAAGATGGGCAGTTGGAGGAGGAGGTAAGTAAGTAATAATAGCTTTGGAAGTCTTAATAGTGGAAGCTGAGTGTGCTTGGTGGGACCACTAAGGGTCCACTGTCCGGGGGATTGGGTACACTTGTAAGGGAGGAGAAGGTACAGTGGGTGGAGATGAAGGAGCCAGGAAGCTGCCTGGCTTGTGGCCAGCTGTAAATCTTTCTGATCACTGTCTCCGTGCTCAGGAATGAGTTCCTTACACCCTTTCCCTTCAGTGACCCTTCAGAGGCTCTAGCTGTGTGCCCGAAACCTTTCCAAAGCTGCAGCATGCTGGGTAGTGGGAGCTTTGGTTTGCCCTCTTGGCTTACTCCCAAAGCTTTGAGAGAGGTCCGTTAGTACTTCTATACCTTCTGTACCGCATTAGAGAGGGTCAAAGGCAGCCTCATCCGTCAGGCCCAGATTATATAGATTTCTTTGATCATCTTTTCTTACCCAATTTTATTTATTCCTGCTTGAAGTTCTACTCATTCTTGCTGAGAGAGAGAGAGAGAGAGAGAGAGAGAGAGAGAGAGAGAGACAGAGACAGAGACAGAGACAGAGAGACAGAGAGAGAGAGAGACAGAGACAGAGAGACAGAGACAGAGACAGAGACAGAGAGACAGAGAGAGAGAGACAGAGAGAGAGAGAGAGAGAGAGAGAGAGAGAGAGAGAGACAGAGAGAGAGAGACAGAGAGAGAGAGAGGCTGAACTGTCCTTAAGTTGGGTACACGAGGCCTTCCTGATGAGTCTGGAAAGCTATTGACCTCTCTGAAGTCCCTTGTTGCCCACTTTCTAGGGTCAGGCTGGGAGAGACAGAATCAGGAGGAAGAAGAGGCCAATTGTCCCCTGTCTTCTCCTCTTTCATGCCTCTCTCTAATCTGGCTCTTGGGAGTTTAAATCGTGTGGAAGGAGCAGATTTGTGGTAGACAGTGATAGCAGCTTCCAGAGGCTACAGAGGCCACAGAGATGAAGAGAACTGAAGGTCTGTGAACACAGAGGAAAGGTTGACCCAAGACTGAATGGAAACTGGACTTACAGAAAAGAACGAAGGGGTCAGAAAATGGCTCAGTGAGCAAACGATGCTCGCCATTCAAGCCTAATAACCTGAGTTTGATCCCCAGGTCCCACGGTGTAAGGAAAAGCCCGACTCCTGAAAGCTGTCCTCTGACCTCCACACACGCACTGTGGCGGGAATGCTTCCTGCACACATGCTCATCTCATACCCCACAACAGTAAGCAAATAAAAACTCAAAATTTAAGGACAGTAAAGAAGCAACAGAAACTTTATAGGATATACATATATATGTATGTATGTATATATATGTATATGCATATATATATACATACACACATATGATTTTTTCGAGACAGGGTTTCTCTGTGTAGTCCTGGCTGTCCTGGAACTCACTCTGTAGACCAGGCTGTGGCGGGAATGCTTGGAGGTCAGAGGACAGCTTTCAGGAGTCGGGCTTTTCCTTACAGGCGGATTTCGAACTCAGAAATCCGCCTGCCTCTGCCTCCCAAGTGCTGGGATTACAGGCGTGAGCCACCACGCCTGGCTACACATATGATTTTTAAGTGTTGTATTTTTAGGCCTAATAACTTTAGATTTATTTATTTATTTATTTATTATATCTAATTACACTGTAGCTGTCTTTAGACACCCCAGAAGAGGGCATCAGATCTCATTACGGTTGTGAGCCACCACGTGGTTGCTGGGAATTGAACTCAGGATCTTCAGAAGAGCAGTCAGTGCTCTTAACCACTGAGCCATCTCTCCAGCCCCCATGCCTAATAACTTTAAAAGACAATTTTCTAAGCAGCAAAAAGAACAATAGTGGGTTTATACTCATATAAAGCGTATAAGGCAATTTGGCAACAGTAGACTAGGGGACGGGAGCAGTAGATGGGAATGATACTATTTAGGTTCATGTGCCTGTGTGGCATTTGCACACACGCACACATGTCCTCTCGCCTATGTGAGCCTGGAGGCCAGAGGAGGACATCGCGTGCCCTGCTCTCCCGTGCTCCTCCTCATCCCTTTGAGACATGGTCTCTCAAGTGCCTACAGCTAGTATGACTGCCAGTAAGTCCCAGAAACTTTCCTGTCCCCACCACTCACGACCTTGGGGTTTCAGGCATGTACATACGTGGCCTTACCCAGGCTTTTACATGAGTCTTCAGGTTTGTGTAGCAGCTACTCCTGTCCACTGGGCTATTTCTCCAATCTCTATTTTAGACTCTTGTATGTAAATTCAAGATAAATAATAATTTAAGGATACACACAGACACATATAATGATTCAAGAACAGAGTTTTAATAATAAATGAACACAGAAATTAAATATTAACTAATAGTTGATTCAAAAGAAGGCAAGACAAAGGGTCAAAGAACTAGTAAGCAGAAATAAACTAACAAATATACCATTTATTAGTTATAATACTATCCCAAGAAATGAGGTGATTTATAAAGTCCTTTTATAAATCCCAGTCTTGATTTTGGTAGCAGTTCCACATCAGTTCCCACTGCAGGATCCGAGACCCCGTGGAGGAGGCAAGTTGGGGCAAAAGCGTGATGAGCTAGGTCTGATGATTGCTGGGTCTATGAGTGGCCCCCTGGGTAAAGGGAGCTGTACTTAGGGGTTCACGGTGGCCATTCAGATTAGAGTATCAAGTTGAGGAGATAATTAGGTACAGATCAAGTCCAAAAAGATGCTGGTTCTGACAACCTAACCTATGGTGATGTTGCGTTAGAGATGGTGCTTTAGGAGGGATGGGTAGGTTTGGTTTGTTAGTCAGATCTGAAGGGAGGGAGGAGACGGAGCTCAGGAGCCTTAGATTGAACAGGGATGGGCTGACCCAATAACACTGCGAAATCTTTCCCAGAGCGCATCCAGTTCATGTTAGGCATAGCACTTCCTGCTGTAGCAGCCTCTTTGTCCCAGATCTCTGGCTTAGGTCACGCTCATCCCAGGACTTGGTCTCTCTTACTCTGATGAACACAGTGCAATATCCATTGGCTCAAAAAGCCACCTCTGCGTCCTTCTCTTGCAGGTCCTATCTAGACCCTGGGGATTCAGCATGAACAAAGCCATTTCCCTGAGGAGCTGATGATCCCTTGGTTAGAGACTGTCAGCTAACATTCAGCAAATGAATGCTTCCAGAAAGCAAGGCCATGCAGGGAGAGACTGGCCTGGAAGCCTCGGGCTGGAGGAGCCGGAAGAGGGTGAAGGAGAAGTAGGGGAAAGGTCAGCCTGGGCAAGGCAGGCCTGAGAAGGGGATTAGTATGAGAGGGAATGGGAGAGAGCCAGGTGGCTGGGCCAGGTAGGCCCCGGGGATCACAGCTATCTCCAGTGGAAAGCCATTGGGTGCAGTGAGCTGGGAAGTGACACACACTCATAGGAGGTCATGAGACTCTGATGACTCTGGCTGCACTGTGGAGAACAGCCTGTGGCCCTGACAAGGGAGAAGCAAATAGACGAAAACAATGCTCTAAGAGATAAGAGCCCTGGATTCCTCAGTGTGCTTTGTGATCTGAGATGCTCCGATTTCATTTAGTCTAATCTACCTTGTGGTTATCTAGTTGTAAATGGCCACTGGAAATATCTATACTATTTATGTAATAGAAGCACGGGAGGGATCATGAATAGATCCTGATAAAATGTTTAAGAAGTTACTTTTGCAGAACAAAGGGCCATACAGGAGCAAAGGCTGCGTTTATCTGCCCTCCTCCAAGGACTAGACACTTGGCTAATCCAATTGGCTAACTGGGATCTGGAAGATAGTGTGAGTTAATTCCTACTGTGAACATTGTGGCTTCTAGGACATTACTTGTCCTATGGTTGTTTAGCAGATTTGGGTAATGAAGCCAAAGTCAATGATGGGACCCCAGGGCTGGCCAGTTCTTCTGCTCTGTCCTCAGACCAGTGAGGGTGTTGAATATGGTGTCATTGGTCATCAATGACCTCACTGAAGAAATGAAGATAATTACCTCTTTTAACCCTCGCCATGGAGGCGAAGCCAGGGACTTGCTTCAGACTACCCCACCGCCTCTCTTCTCAGTAGTGAGTGGGGGACTGGGTGGGGTAGGACATTAGAAGCCCCTCAGGAAGTGTTCAGATGTTGCTTGTGTCATTGTTTTTGCTGAAGGACAGCCATTCCAATTGTCAGGGGGGTTGAGCAATAAAGCCTGCAGCAAGGTCACAGTACCTAGTGTTCCTCCAGCTAAGTCACCTGTGCCCAACCCTCAGCCCCGCAGGCCAGATCCAAGAAAAGAGGTTTGTGTTTAAACACAAATACATATATCATACATATATCCACATATACAAAACAACCGGATATTAAAATAATAATGATATTAATAATAACAACAACAAGAAAACAGCCACTGACCTGAAGAGCTGGTTTCTGATAGAGAACTTCATTGCAATAATGTAAACTTTTAAAAACAAGAAGCCAGGCCGGGTGGTGGTGGCGCACGCCTGTAATCCCAGCACTTGGGAGGCAGAGGCAGGCGGATTTCTGAGTTCGAGGCCAGCCTGGTCTACCGAGTGAGTTCCAGGACAGCCAGGGCTACACAGAGAAACCCTGTCTCGAAAAGCCAAAAAAAAAAAAAAAAAAAAAAAAAAAAAAAAAACAAGAAGCCAGATACATCTTCTGGCAAGAAGACAAGCGTGTGCTTCAGGGAAGGCTGCAGTTTATTTTTGACCCAATCACTGCAGGCTCTCACAGCTTCCTTCTGAAGTGGGCAGCTGCCTGTTCGTTTGACAGACAAGGAAATTGGTATTAAGAGAAGCTGATGGTGTCACCTCAAATTGCTTTAATGCTAAGTTGGCCCCCCAATCTTTGCGATTACTCTTCTAAAGCATCTGCCATGCCTCTGCGACTCTCTTTTTTATGAAGGCCAGTGCTCCCCACACCCTGGGAACCTCTCAGGCCGGGGAAAATTGAGGACAAACTCCACACTAGGGGCTGACTTGCCCCTCTACCCATCAGGAGATCCAGCAGAATGGAGTAGGCATGCATCTGTACGAGTAATTCAAGAGTGAGACCCAGTCATGTCTGCCCAAATGAAAGGCAATGATGGTCACAGAGGAAAGAGATGGCCAAAGACTGGGGAGGCGGAGCCAAGGGCTTCCGGGCACAGGGGGAAGACGGACAATACCACTGACTCAGTGGCCGGACCTCGGACCTCTTCTCTCCTGGCTCTTGACCCCACTGGAGCTTGGCAGAAGTGCAGGCCAGGACCACTGGATATGCTCATGGCAGCAAGCATGTGGGTCAGATCTGTGCAGGGGATTCAGGCTCAAGCCACAAGCCACAAGTCCATTTCTTCTCTAGAGCTGGTGCTCCGAGAGTGACTGAGATGGGCTAGCGCCTGGGAGGAGACATCTGAGCCAGCAGAAGAGGTTTCTTTCTAGGTGAGGGTAGGTCTTGGCAGGAGGGTAGGGAGTGGGGTACTGCACAGTGCCCTCTAATGGTGGGGCTGGGTGCCGCTGCTTCCACTGGGGTGACCAAGTGGCTAGAGTCAGGCAGGGAGGGAAGGAGAGAGCAGAAAAACCTGCTGTTCCTGTCACGTTAGTCACTCTGCCTACATCTCTGTCAACCCTACCTTAAAAATATAACCAGAGGCTGACCTTGAAAGAGCAGAAAGAGAGGCCCTTCCCAATACTTCCCAAAATCTTTAATAAAAACTGACATTAAATTAGCTTTAAAAAAAAAAAAAAACTAAGTTTTCTGAGTCGTGGTTTCTTGTATCCCAGATTGGCCTTGAAACTGCTAAACAGTTTTATGGCCTTGTACCTCAGATCCTCCTGTTTCCATCTCCCTGTGTTGGGGTCACAAGTGTGCACCCCTTCCCCCCAGGTGTCACACTGTGCTAGAGACTGCACTGAAGGCCTCACAGATTATGGGCCAGCGCTCTCCTAACTACACCACATGTTGAGCCCCCAACTAAGATTTTGTTTTTGTTTCTTTATTTGTCTTGGGTTGTTGGTTAGTTTGTTTTCAGATAAGGCTTATTTTGTAGCCTGGAAATCACTATGTAGGCTAGGCTGGCCTGGAACTCCCTCAAACCATCTGCCACTACCTCCCGAGGGCTGGGATTAAAGGTGGTCACAGCCATGTCTGGCCCACAAACTAAGTCTTTACATCAGTTGAACTAGTGTGACTTTGGTATATGAGATTCTCTTCCTAAGTTCCTTTCCAGAGTCCTTTGTCTTCTTCAAACTCTGCCTTTGAAAGCTCGTTTTAGGAGTTTAATACATGATCCCACCTGGAGAAGTAAGGGGGAGAGGAACCAGGAGGATTGCCAGGAATCTGAGCCCAGCCTACAGGACAGGGTAAAGAGTCTGTCTCAGAGAAGCAAATTATGGTGTAAGAAGCATGCGGGCAGAGGGTCAGCATAGAGCCATGTCAGCAGAACTAACCCGAGGGACTGACTACCGCAAACGCTGGCTGGGACACCATACCTAGCTAGCCGTCCCCCAACCACCCCGTTCTTTGTCCACAGAAGCCTGGTGAGCTCTGCTGTCTCCCATGGGGAAAGAGCCTGGACAAAGCTTCCTTATCGATGCCATCAGCAAGGTTGTAAACTGTGTGCTCAGTTACTGACACCTTTAAACTCCGTAGAAACTTCTGGAGATAAAAAGATATTCACTGGGAAGGAGGAAGAAGGAAAGAGTACAAAGAGGGGAGAGGTGGTGGGGAAAAGAAATCCATAGAGAGGACAGACAGGTCAGGATGTGTATACCCCAGGTGAGGCGTTTCCCGGATTCCCTGATGTCTCTTCTCCCAGTCTTTGATCATCCCTCGCCATCCATCCTTGGATTTGGCTTTGACCCACCTAACACCCCTCAGACATTATAGCCAAGTGCCTTGACCTCAGTGTACACTCGGTGGCAGAAACTGGTGCTGTGCTCAGAATGCTTGGCCTTCAGAGGGTCTAGAGCTCATGAGAACTTCCCTCTGGTGTGAACACCTATCTGCAAAATGCCAGGGGAAAGAGAACAGAAATGGGTTTGTAAAACCTGTGCTGAACTTGAAAGATAGAGTTCCCTTTTGAAGGACACGGGGTTGAGCTCCCGGTTAACCGAGAAAGGAGCTGCAGGCCTTGGGGGCAGCTACTCAGTGGCCGCTACCTGTCAAAGGAAGGCTCATACACCGCTTCACTTATGTGTCATTGTGGTCATTAACTTATCAGGAACAGATCCAAGTGGGAAAGCTAGAGTGAGTGTCAGCTCTGAAAGGCAACCGTCATGTCCAACTCAGTGTACAAACACTTGGCTGTCTTTGCTCTGGTCCCACCGGCCTGAATGCCCAGAGCAGTAAACGCTGGAGATCAGGAAGGACAATACATATAAGACCGCCAAAGGTTTGGCTTGCTTCTGGAGGGCTGCTCCTTAGCTTTGAGTCTGAAAGCAAAGACTCGGGTGTCATCCTCCACCGAGGATGCTCTTCTTCAACATCTCTCACTAGGAAACCCCCAGTCACCTGCCAAGATCCAGCCAAGGTGTCACCTTTTCTGAAGGCTTTCCCTGGCTTCTCTTTCCCTCTCCTGTGTCTAACCAGCATTTGCCATCCTAAGCAGGCTTTTTAACTCTGCTTATGCGTCTATCTCCTACAGCGAACTGTCATGCTTAGCAGGTACAGTTAGATGACGTTCATCTCTCTTAGGTGAGGGTCAGCCGCGGTGATGAGCATGGGCTGAACACTTAGGGGCTGAGATACAAAGAAGAAAAAATGAGATAAATTAATTCACACAAATGCAGTCAGATAGGATAATGCCTCAGCAGAAATTGAAGGGAAGATCAGGAACACTGTGCTGCGTTTGCACCATCGTTTGATTAGTTTTAAAATGAACTGTGAATTCTTAATAGGTAAATCAGCTCAAATCATCGATGGATTTTCCTCAGTGTTTTTGCAATTATGGCTCTCATTATTCCTTAAAGCCTAGCGATATGCCACTCGGTAATACACAGATATATAATGAACTCTGGGCTGTCTATCCTGGAGTTAAGTGCTTACAGAGTATTGCTTCTAGGATGTTTTTAGGCCAGAAAGCATCTTACCTTCATAAATGACTATCTGATCAAGAGCCACTTCAATTCAGCCAAAATAGAAATAATAAAGAAGTTAATCTACGATGCTGTAAAATCAGCAGGTAACACAGAGCGCTCCCTGTTATCTAAAGGCTTTGAAAAGTCCCACCTCTCACTTTTCTCCCATGGGGACAGGACACTGGGCACATGGGCTTAGCTGGCCCTTGGACACCCAGGGTTCATACACCAGAACCTCAACCTTTTGAGGAGACAAAGCAAAAATCCTCGGGGTTTAAATCTTAAGTATTTACAGACACTGTCTCTGCATTGTGTCCCTGGTTTTCATCAAAGGGCAAAGACAGGCATATACTGGATTTGTGTGGGAGCTTACTTCCTCCTGGTGGGGCACCTGGTGGGTACACACAGCGAGCATGCGTGAACGCGTGATTGATTTTAGGACTTAGTGTGTGCTTCAGCGGTTGCCACTGTCCTCAGACACACACACCTCAGAAAGATCCAGTTTCCATGCCCATTGTGACGCAGATGCTCCTATACAATTATGCTATTTGTCACGTGCTTGCTTTATGCCAGGTACCCTGCTGGTCGTGGAGGATGCCCATATAGATAAGCATCTGGCATCCCCATCCCTGCTTCAGCCTGCCTTCCCTTCTCTGCGGTAGGAGGGGGAGGAGCCAGGAAGGATGATCTCCCCTTCTTTCTTCCCCCAACCCAGTCTTTTTTTTTTTTTTTTTTTTTTTAAGCACAGGTACAATCTCCCTTGTGTTTGCTCTGACCACAGCAGGTGCTTCTCTCTTCGGTGGCCATGGGCTACCTGTGCGTCACCCAGCCTGTCCCTTCCAACTGAAATCTTGTGGTTCCAGAGGAGCCTCTCCTTCAGCTGGTCTTCCCTCAGCTTCTGCCTCCTATGACTTGTTCACCCATTTCTTCGAGGACTTCTTGAGTGCATTCACACAGACAGCCTCTCATTAGATATTTCAGGGGAAATTCATCTTGTGGATTCCATATCTGGTCTTGACTGTCACGTTTCATCTCTACACTCCAGGGGAGAAAGGCATACTAACCCGTCACCGGCCTCCCCCGATGGGGCTTCAGAAGATCACCCCTCAGGTCCATCATCCTGCCTGCCCAGCCATGGACAGCTCTGCTGGACCAACCCAGCCGGCTCCAGAGCAGCTTTCTAAAGCCGCACTTCTTGGCCTTCTAGGGGACTGAATGACCCTTTCACAGTGGTCACATGTCAGCTATTTACATTACCATTTATAACAGTAGCAAACTTGCAGTTATGAGGAAGCAGTCAGATAACTATGATTGGGGTTCCTGGGACATAAGAAGCTAGACTGAGGGGCCCCCACGTCAGGAAGGCAGCGAACCACTGCCCTGAGAGTTGAATGAGGCCTGCATTGAGGCTGCCTAAACACTCCACCTCTCCCTCTGTCTGGTTTTATTTACTCTGTGAAGTCACTGAAGTCTCACCTAAGAGCATGTCTTAAGTCAAGCTCCCATGAACTCTCATTTCAGACTCAGCGTCTAGGGAATCCTACCTGTTCCTTCCGTTGCTGTGATGCAAGCAACTGGAAGTCACTTTCAGGTGTGGATATAGCCATTTCTCCCTGCACTTTCTGTGCTCCCTGCGGCCACGAGCTCTAGGAATGAATATCCATGAGCATTCTGTGTGACCTCCCAGAGTCCCAGACACTAGCCTCAGAGAGAACAGCGAGTGTTCTCCCGTCGCTGGACCACGATGTTGGCAATGCATCCAGGTCATCCAGCTTCGACTCTCCTTATGGGAAATCTTAGGTTCCCCGAGGTGGACAGTGGCTAGGGAGAACACCCAAGACCATTCTCAAAAGCCTTCTTGCAGGGGGCTGGAGAGATGGCTTAGTGGTTAGGAGCACCGACTGCTCTTCTGAAGGTCCTGAGTTCAAATCCCAGCAACCATCCGTAATGAGATCTGACGCCCTCTTCTTCTGGTCTGTCTGAAGATAGCTACAGTGTACTCACATGTAATAAATAAATCTTAAAAAAAAAAACAAAAAAACAAAACAACAACAACAAAAAAAACAGCCGGGCAGTGGTGGTGCACGCCTGTAATCCCAGCACTTGGGAGGCAGAGGCAGGTGGATTTCTGAGTTCGAGGCCAGCCTGGTCTACAAAGTGAGTTCAGGACAGCCAGGGCTACACAAAGAAACCCTGTCTCGAAAAACCAAAAATAAAATTAAATAAATAAATAAATAAATAAATAATAAGCCTTCTTGCAGTCTGCATTTTGGAAATGGGGGCAGTGGGACCCATCATTGTTTGATACTTCTGTTACAACAGAGATAGAAAGAGGTCATTTTAACATCTTGGTATACAGGTCAAGGCTACTCCAGCTGGCTTGGGGGGGGGGGTCATCCTACCCCTACCCTGTGCCATTCTTGGTCAACATGGCTCCAGGGCTGGGATAGTGGCCCAGCTTCATCAGTTTTCGCGACAACAACCATTTCGTTTCTGCTTGTGCTTTTTTCAAGGCAGGGCTAGCTTCTTTCCTAGTGGCCTTTCCCCTCACACAGGTGTTACTTTGTCACCTTTGGTGTCACACCCACCAGCCTGCTGCCTGGCCAATCTGGGCTGGCCTTTTCTGGGTCCTTTGGAGGGTACCCAGCTGGGATTCCAGATATTTCTGCTTTTCATTCTCTCTCCACCTACTTCCCACCACCAAATTCTTACACTGCTATTGTTCAGAGACTCAGAGCATGATTTTGTGCTCAACTTTCATATTTAAGAAATCTTAGGAGTGCATTCATCATTATCCTAGTTTGCCGTGATAAGCACCAGGACCAAAAGCAGCTTGGGGAGGAGAGGGTTTATTTGGATTAGACATTAGCCAGCACACAGACCTTCCCTGCAGAAAGGCAAGGCAAGAGTTCAATTCCGGCAGGAACCTGGAGGCAGGAGATGGAGCAGAGGCCATGCTGGGATGCCATTCACTGGTTTGCTCCCCAGGGATTACTTACTCATCACCATTTTATACAACTTAAGACCACTTGCTCGGGGGATGACACCGCCCACAGTGGGCTGAGCCCTCTGATAATCATTAATTAAGAAAATGCCCCTACACACTTGCCTAAAGGGGACTCTGATGGATTTTCTCAATAGAGCTTCCCTCTTCCCAAATGATTAGCTTGTATCAAGTTGATAAAAAAAAAAACTAACAAATACAATCATATATATTTACCAATTTTAAAACTATTTGGAGGTAACCAAAAGAATCATTATCATCTAAAAGCTGCCTGCTGGTTTCAAGGTTTTAACAGGTAAGCAAATATGCACTGATAATCTAAGACAGGTATTGTTGTGCAAATGGGCTGGGCGCTCCTGGGGGGAGGGACTTGACTGACTTCCCTGGAATACCACAGCAAGTGGCTGCGGATCCTTCCTTGGCTAAAGGACACAGGGAGGAACACAGCCTCTCGCTGCTACAACCTTATATTTAGATCCTGCAACAGAAGCCACTAGCCCCTAAGTCACTTGAAGGACATGAAGGAAGAAGAGTAGGATTGGTTGTTAACAAATGGCTCTATCGGGAGTCAGACAGTCCAGTGGGGGGAGGGGGGCACCTGTTTGACCCTTTTCTCAAAATCACAGACCCTCTTTAGAAAGATAACAAATCTTGAGTATATAGGCTAAACGTCATAATGTTTAATAGCATCTATATAGCATGTGTCTATGAGATGACCTCAGGATGTTGGCTAGGAGCCACACACAGGAGTATGATTTTTCTGGTACCAGAGTTCAGGGTGAGAAAGTGAAGTTAGAAGACAGGTTTTATAAAATTACAGAATGGGATGGCTTTGGTTGGAATGCAGGTGTGTGTGTGTGTGTGTGTGTGTGTGTGTGTGTGTGTGTAGGGATACCTTTTCTTGATATTGTGACAAGATAACTGCCCAAAGCAACTTAAGACAGGATGGATTTACTTGGACACACTTTGAGGGCACAAGCCACCCAGCTGGGGGTAGTGTAATGGTGTGAATGGCTATAGTAGCTGGTTACATTGTGTCCACTGGCCTGAACCAAGTAGCAGCTGGTTACATTGTGTCCACTGCAGTTCGGAAGCAGAGAGAGGAACACAGGTGTTCAGCTCACTTCCTCCTTTTCATTCAATCTGGGATGGCAGTGTCTGGAAACACTCCCAGGCAAGCCCAGAGTTGTGTTTCCAAAGTGATTCTAAATCCAATCAAGTTGATACTGCAGATGAACTCTTGGGGGTGACTCAGGAGGGAGGAGCAATGGCTTCTCTCAGATAGCCTTTCCTCTCTGCTACCTCTCGTGTTCCTGACAGTCCCAAATCAAGGAACTGGTCAGGAGGAATCCAGAGTGGTGTTACTTGAGACAATATCCACAGAACAGGGGCGAGTGCATGTTTTACATTTCTGAGTTATCTTGCCTCTTCTCCATCCCATTGTGACAAGGAACTGAAGGTTTGCCAAACACTAAAGCAACAGCCCAGCCTTCCATGCTCTCTCTGCTGAGCCCTACTCACTCCAACCTGATGACAAACCACATCCCGGGCCATGCCTGTGACTCTGATGGAGACTATGAGTCACCCTTCTCCCACCTTTCTACTGCACCCCAAGTGCAGGCTTTCTGTAGGTCTGGAGGTTAACCCATTACCAAAATATAGCTCATCCTTCTAATGGGGTGCACTACAAAGATGGGAGAAGCACGGAAGTCTCTTCCCATCCCCCCACCCCCTTTTGAGACCAGGTATCACTGTGTAGCACTGAACCCCACTCTGTAGACTAGGATGGCCTGGAACTCACAGAGATTTGCCTGCCTCTACCTCTCAGGTTCTGGGATTGAAGGTGTGGGCCAGCAGTGCCTGGCCAGTCTCATCTCAGTAAAATAAGGAGGCACACATTCCTCTGATGCCATAGCCTTTGACTCCAAGCAGTGAGCGCCTCAGGGAGCCAAGGCACAGGCGGGGAGACTTTCTGGGAGATAAGTGATCTGTGACCCCTCCCCCTTTAATCAGCTTGGGAGCTTTACTTCAGGATGCCTTCTGCTACCATGAGGACTTAACATAGATGCTTCTAGAGACACACCTATGAAGCTAGGGTCCCAGCTCCCCCAGACCCCTACCATCTTTATTCAGAGCCGCCCCCCCCTTTAGTTTTCCAGGGGTGCCAAAGCCTCACAGACTTCCATGTCCGGCTTACATTCTCAGCTCCTTATAAAGACTGTTGGCCAAGCTCTGGAAGACATTTTAAGAGGTCTTTAGGACACCTGGCTCTGCTCTATGCAAGGCCGCATCTAGTCCTTCTGGGCATCTTAAAGGCACACTTAATTTGTAGGTTAGGAAGAGGGGATGCAGCTAACATATGGAAGGCTGAAGTGTTCCTGAGTGACCTCTTACACCTGCCCCCCCCCATTGGCTGACTTGGGAATTATTCTGTAGCCCAGGCTGGCCTGTGTTGAGGGGGATGGGGATGGTCTTGCGCTCTGTGTATTCAGATGCTGATTTCCACGCCTGGACATCTGCTTGCAGTCCGGACTTGGCCTAGTCAAGCATCTCCGGTCTTGATGTTATGCAAAAATTGTTTTCCCTCAGGCCTCAAACTCGGACCTTTGCCTGCCTCGGCTTCTGGAATGCTGGGATTAAGGGTGTGAGCCACTAGGTCTGATCAGAACCCCTACTTTAGCAGTGACTGTGAATTAGGGATTGAATCCAGGGCCCTTACCTTTCCTCTTAAAATCAAAAATCTCTCAAACGAACTTCATAACCTCGAGCCTATTAAGATGTTCTCTGGGGGCTAAAGCTGCCGCTCAGCCGCCTGTCACGCGTTGCTCAGGATTCAGAGGCTCCGGTGAAAAACAGCGTTTAGGGCCTGGAAGCTGCCTAAGGGCTTGAGGTTTATTGTCTCCCTCCAGTCCAGTCTCAAGAGAATAGATAAGATAAAGCAAATAAAATATGCTTTTATTTTATTGTAACAGTGTCTATCAATTTGAATTTTTCATTTAGACAAATAAATGGGTCACCCAGGCTGTCTGGATGTAGAAACACCAGAGGAAATCACCCACCAGCCTCTAAGAATGAAAAATTCTGGTCTGGTCTTTGAAATCACCCTCAGGTATGTCAACCGACTTCCAAGATCTCAAGCATTCTTTTGTTCAGATACTTTTCCAAAACTTTCTTTTTCTCTTTTTCTTTCTTTCTTTTTCTTTTTCTTTTTCTTTTTTTTTTTTTTTTTTTTGAGACAGGGTTTCTCTGTGTAGCCCTGGCTGTCCTGGAACTTAATCTGTAGACCAGGCTGGCCTCGAACTCAGAAATCCGCCTGCCTCTGCCTCCCGAGTGCTGGGATTAAAGGCATGTGTTACTACTGTCTGGCTTCCCAAAACTTTCAAAAAGTATCCACCTTCTTGGTGCCTAAACAAACTTAAGATCCGCACCCCCCCGCCCCCCCCCCCCGCTCCCGTGCCCCAACACACACACACAGACACACACACACACACACACACACACACACGCTCTCTGGTTATAATTTTACTAGGGAATTTGGGTTTAAGAATAATTCGGGAAGCACAGACTTTGGATCCCAGGGCAGCCCAATGTGAGGGAACGTGCTTTCTCCGCAATTCACAACTGTGGCGCCAACTGGCTCTTGCCCCAGCCTTCAAAAATCAATGGCTGCCCTTCTTCCGTCTGGACATTTTCCTGCAGGTCACTTAAGTAGGAAATGGCAAAGTGTCTAAGATCAAGGCAGGAGTGGGCATCTCACAGGTGGAAAGGCCAAAGAGCCTGCCTATGGGAGAGGAGACTCATAACCACCACGTCCCGCAGTTGGCTGTATCCTTCGAACCCCGGAAGGGCAGATCCAATGACTTGGGAACATGCTATCAACAAACCCCAAGATCACAGTCTCTGGAGATCTGGAACGCTCTGGAGAGCCCACGGTGATGCTGGGGTATGGAGAGAGGACGGAGGCCCGCCCGCGGGAGCTCCAAGGCCCTCGTCTCAGGCATGCCTTTAAACCTAACAGCCTAGCACAAGTACCTCAAAAACCATAAACCGGTCAAGGAAAAGACACAGGCAGGAGCAGCCCTAGATCATTTTTGTCCCAGTTTCTCCCACACCTTTCTGCCTCTCCAGACTCAGAAGTCAAGGACAGTTTCGCCAAAAAGAGCGCACCTCCAAGGCAGACAAGCAGCACTGCGATAGAGGTCCTGGGAATTATTACCGCCAGCCGAAGAGAGCCAGGCGGCTGGGTCAGGGACGTATGGCGAGCGCCCGGAAGCGGGGGTGGGTGGCTGGGCGCTGCACGCCCTAGCTGCGAGCGCGACCTCCGACCCAGTGCTCCTGCCTAACTCTTAGGGGGACAGCGAGGCTGAAAGGACGCTGGCGCAAAGGCGTTCTCCGAACTTGGGTAGCAGATCCCCGCCATTATTCAGCCCTGCACTAACTGCGCCTCCATTCGGAGTCCCATATAGTTACTCGCCACTGTCGACCTCAAAAAACAAGTCGCTGATCTGCGGAAGGAGGAGGAAGGGCAGGCGGGCGCCGGAGGAGCGCTGCCCGAGAGAAAGGGGCGGGACGGGGTCGGGGCAGAGGCTGTGGCCGCGCCTCCCTATTGGCCGGGACCCGGTGGGAAGCCGGGGCAGGCAGCCAGCGGGCAGGGGCGGGGCTTGTCTGTCGCCCCGCCCCCGGCCCACCCCCGGCCCGCCCCCCGGCCCGCTGTCCCACTCCCGCGCCCCCGGGCGGGCCGTCCGAGTTTTTAAAGTGGGCTGGCAGCCGAGGAGGCCGGACATTCGAGAGCGGCCGGTGCACAGCTCGGGAGTCCGCAGCGCTCCGCTCCAGCTCTCCTGAGGCGGCCGTACAATCCTCGGCAGTGTCCTGAGACTGTATGGTCATCTCAGCGGCCGCACTCGCTTGCCCCCGGATTTTTTCCAACTTGCTCTCTTCGAACCACCGGTTTTTGTTTTTGTTTTCTTTTTGTTGTTGTTGTTGGTTTTGGTGGTTGGTTGGTTTTGTTTTGCCAGATCCCAGAAAAGTGACTCCAGTTCGGGGATAAACGGAACTCCAGGTCCCTTGTCGCTGCTCTCTTTTGGCGTCTTACAACCTCCTCCCACTCCTTTCCCCGGCCCCGCCTCCTCCTGCAGGTTCCTCCCCGCCATCCCTCTCCTCCCTCCTCCTCCACACCTAGCCAGCCGTCCGCAAACTTCCACCTGATTGTGCGGGACTCTCGGACCTGAGAGCACTGAAGACCTTTCACACCTGCCGGGGCGACAGAGAGCTGCGGAGGGCCACAGCGGAGAGAGCGGCTGCAGCCCCTACGGGGTTAAGGAACGCAGGTGCTCCGGGTCTCGGAGGGCCACGGCGACAATGACAGCTGACAAGGAGAAGAAAAGGTAAGCGGGCGTCAGAGCTGGCGACCGGCTTGGTCCCAGGCGTTGGCGGAACTGCGCGTGGCGGGCGCGACCCGGGGCAGTTGCGAGAGGGCTGCGAGAGGTCTCGGAGGCTGGAGGATCGCTCTTGAGGGGTTTTGAGTAAGCGAGCGAGCAGGTGCTGCCTTTAGGGACAGGGAGCTGCGGCGTCGCAGTAGAGTTGCAAACCGGATAGTTCCGAGACCTTGAGACACGGAGAGATGGCCCTGGAGGTCAGGGGTGCTTCCGCGGCGCCTTCCAAAGTCTCTCGTCCCTAGAGCACCAAGCTTCCCCAGCCAGTGGTTTGAAACGTTTTTGGCTGACGCCCTCCACTCTTAGGGTTCCCATGCTGGAGCAGCAGACACATCCTAAGACCCTCCAGGTCTTTCCGAGCGCGCTCCTATGAGGGCTTTGCACCCCCAAATTAGCATGGAACATAGGGCAAAGCGCACCTCGGGGGTGCGCCCTGCCCGAGAAGCCACAACACGGCCAAGGGTCCTGCTTCAGGCAGCGCCCAAGTTTGTTCAATCCCCTTAGCCTTGCCCTGCACCTAGACTCCGGCATGGAGTGGGGAGTGTGTGACCTGGGTTGCCCTGCGGGGGCAGGTGTTCTAGTGTGCAGAGGACGGAGACACCCGGCCGCTCCGAGTGTCTGATTCTTAGGACAGAAGGGCCACCACTTCGGCTCGCCCTCGCGAACCCTTCGGCACTGGGTGAGAGGCCACTCCGGCCAGCTCGCGTTGCCTTCGAGCCTCCTTCAATCCGCCCCTCATCTGGTGACCTGACACCCAGCTCTCGGAGCTGAGGTGGGAGCGCACCGTGCGTCCGCGCAAACCTGGGTACACCCTCGCCTCCTGCAAAAGTTTAGAGCTGCTCGCCTGGCACTTTGCTCCTGTTTCGATCGGTGCTTGCCCTGGGCTCGGGCTCCCAACACTGCGCTCCGCGGCGGCTTAGCTGGGGTGTCCGGAATCGACCGCAGAGTGACCCGGGCTGCGGGAGATCCGCGGCCAGGCTGGAAAAGACTGGCGCTGAGGACCCAGCCCCGTGCAGACTGGCTTTTGTTTGGACTTCCACTTAGGGACATGAGCCAGGAACTGTATCCTCAGGTCGAAAGCCGCAGCTCCCACCTCAGGGCACCGATAAGGAGTTGATAAACTCCAGCGAATCGCACCCGTCCTGGCCCGGCGCCCGCGCCCTGTGCTGGCAGATCTCTAGAGGGGGAAGGCATCGAGTCTAGTTCTAGATTCCCCACTATCGCCCACAAAACAACGCTGAGATTCCATGTCCTTTGAGGTTAGGGAAGGAGAAGCAAGAGAAAGGCTAAGATTCCAGCTCAAGCTGTAAAACCAATCGGAGTGTAATCACAGACAATCAAAACTGCGAAGTTGGATGGCCGAGAGCCGCCAGAGGCGCTTACGGAACATTTTATTACTGCGGTGCCTATGGGTGACTGTCGCATTTGCCCGAGATGAGGCCTGACAGTAATCAGTGTGAAGTGTCACCTTGCTCTTAGGTCTATCAATGCTTGGGAGAATCAGGGAACAGTGGGGAAAGCTATTTCCATACCGGGCTTGCTGGTAGGGGATATAGTCCGGAGCCATGAAGAATGTTGTGTAATGACACTACAAATTATCCACAACAGCGGCCACTTTAAGAACCAGTGTGACACAGACTGTGAACCTCCGAGGAATCTGCTGCCTGTAGTGCAGTGCCCCAGTGGTAGCCGAGCCTCTGTGTGTGTGTGTGTGTGTGTGTGTACACGCGTGTGACCGAAAAACAGGGCAAGCAGTGTGTACATCCCTCGGTCCAGAGTCCTATGAGTAGTCAGTCGTCCAATGCCTGTTAGGATAAGGGTTTTGAGACTCTGGTTGAGTTGGCTGGCTTCTTGGGGCCATCGAGATGTAGTTAAAAATTGTGAAGCAGGGCATTGAAAGTTGACGTCCCTTAAATGGCTGCCCAAAGCTTCCCAGAAATCACAGTGAGCAGCAAGTGTTCCCGGGTTGGTGACCCCACTCACTAGGGGTTCAAGGGCCGTCTCTTCTCCACTGCATAACTGAACATTTGTATTGTTCCTTCTGGAAACAGCCCCACGAGAGGCTAGAAGACTTGTTTTAGTCCCAAACATCCCCGTGTGTGTGGATATATTCGCTCCTAACAGTCAGGAGCCAGACTTTGAATTGTTGGCAGACCGGGGAGCCCCAGTGAGCTCTCCTGGAGTTCTCATCAACCCAGCAGGGTTCCCAGTTCTAGGAAGACCTAAGTGTGGATGCTCTCAAGTGGGGATTTGTGGAGCAGAGCAGTTAAGATAAATGGGAGTGAGGTCTTTGGATGGCTAGGAGTCCAAGTCCAGGCCCAAAGCAAGGCTCGGGCTCAAGGACCTTTCAGGAGTGCTTCTGGTACTTGGTGCCAGGGCAAAGATAGACAAGGAATTGGACCTTCAGGTTTCCTAGCTGTGGCTGGACGCTTATGGCCGTGGGTTTAATTGTTCCTCTGTTAAAATGAACCCAAAGTCCACCAGTTTTCCAAGCCGAGGAGACAATCAATGCTGGGTGGAATTCTTGAATGAAGCTTAATCTTCTGATTAGTGCTCCTTCAACATTTGACTACAGTTTTCGTGGAATTGCCCAGGATCTAGCCTGGTAGAGAAGTGGTGTGTGACACTATCACTATCAGCCTGGTAGCTAAACTGTACTTCAGACAGCTCTCTTAGAGTTTTTTTTTTTTTTTTTTTTTTTTGTGTGTGTGTGTGTGTGTCTTCAGTTTTGCTTTTTTGGTTTTATTTTGTTATTTTTTTCAGTTTTATTGTGGGGCTTGAAGATTATTTTATAAACAAGCATGGAAACCATAAACCTATTTTCTCTTTCTGGATAAGGCCCAGGGAAGGTAAAATGACTCCTCTCCCAACGAGGAAAATTAGTGCTGACAAGAATCAGAAAGTTGGTGTATTACAGTCAGTTAACATGTGGTCAGCAGAGCCCCCCAGCCCTGACAGGCCTCTAGCCAATGAGGATTTCCAGAGAATTAGTGCAGCTCACTACGACCACCACCACCAGACCCCTGAACCTTCAGGACAGAGATTTGCTTTCCTAGGCAAGAGCCTTGTTCTGAGCCAGGAGAGATGTCAACCAGGCAGTGATGCCGCTCAGTACTTACCAACTTCTGGGACTCCGAATCCATTGGTTGAGTACTTTTCCTTTATTTCAATAGGGAAAAACAAAAACAACAACCAAAACAAAAACCCCAGCAAACCCTACTACTCTAGGTAGGCATTAAGCAAAACTGATGCAAGGACCCTCCTCAGTTCCTGGATGTAGCCAGTAGCTTTGTCAAGTAGGGAACATTCCACAGCTACTAGACTGTTGCCTGGCCTGATTAGGTGCTTTCACGGGGATGAAAGCCACGAGCTGAAAACAGTCTACTTTGTTTACATTGTAAATCAGTCTCTCTGCCACTGTTTCTCTGCCTCTGCCCATGTGTGTGTTTTCCTGGCCATGCCCAGTGTTCTAGGAATCTGTGCTGTTAAGTGTTTAGAAATAGAAGGAACCAAGTAGGTAATTCTTGATGCTCTGGGGCTTCCGCCCGCTGTGTTTGAAAGAACCTCCTTCAAGACTGAGCCGTTCCCACTTTTGAGGAAATCTTTTCTATGCAGCATTTACGTGCTTTAAAAACAGAAACAACAGAGCGACACTGTTCTGTCCTATCTCAGGATAAAAGGCTGTTCTTTTGTTTTATACTGATGGATTTTTCCTCAGTTTTGAGTCCTAAGGAAGGTTTTGTGGTACATAATCTACCGAGCTTTGTACCATTTACTGTTTTCTCCCAGGGCCTAACTATTGTGTCTTGCACACTCCAGAACCATGCTGGCAAGTCTCCTGATGATATCCATACCAAGATACTAACCAGTGAGGCAACAAATATTCCTGGTCTGGAAAAACAATGCTGAAAGCTAAGAAATGGGAAATCCATTCATTACTTTCAATTGCTTGGTCTGATTTGGGGGTTCAGAATAGGGGGAACAGGACCGCCTAAGAAACCTTAGGGGTGTCAGCCACTCATGGGACTGACATGACTTCTTTTGTAGGGTTAAAATATTTGAAGCTGAAGAAAAGAAATTCTGAGTGGCATTTCAGTTGGTAACTATACACCATTATTATTAAAATGCATTGGTGTAACTGAGGAAGCGGGCTCACAGTGTCCCTGAGATAATAAAGGAAGATGCTGGACACCAGCATAAACTGGGCCTCAGAGTGTCGGGGTAGAAGTTAGGACTTGGAGATGATGTGTGTAAAAACATGGAGGCCTCACGCGTGTTCTCCATCACCAACTTTTGACACATGGGCCAAATGACTACCAAGTTAAACTGCTTGACTTGTTTTGGGTGGAGAATTTGCAGGGAGGACACTTGTATGCCTCCACGGTGACAACCAGAGGTTTCTGTTTCTACTGAGACAACAGTGGCCTTGACTGACTCCATGAAGGCCGAGAAGGGAGGGGGGACTCTTTTCCCAGAGTCTTGTACATGGGCTTCCAGGGTTGTATTCGATCTCCAAAATTCTATACGGTGTATGCTTTGTTCTTTTGATTATTTTATGTTAATCTCAATCTCCCCTCTTCATGAGGAGGGAATCAGAGCTTTGTACAGGCTAGGAAAGCATTCTCACCACCGAGCTGAGACCACGCTGAGCGCTCAGCCTTCCCGAGCCAGCGCTGTCCTCAGAACTTTCTGGATTAACTTTGTTAATCCTTGTAACAACCCTGTGAGATAAGCTCTGTTATTATCCCCAGTTCACCGATGGGAACTCAGGTGCAGCGAGGTGGCTGCCCGTGTCACAGGCAGTACAGCTGCGCTGGGGCTCTCCCTGGGCTCCGTGTCTCCAGAGTCCACACTCTCACCCACTGTTCCATGCCTCCTGGCCTTGCCTAAGAGGCCTATAAAGCATTTAATACCATGTCTGAATGTGGTAAGCACTCTATAAATGATAACTTCTTTTGTTGCTGTGTTTATAATTATTATAATGACTTTCTCATGACTCATCCCTTGTATCAAGCCTCACACACAGGCAGGAACTGAAGATCCAAAGGCTATTCCTGAAACTCCTGGAATTTCTTCTTCTTTTTATAGTTAGAGCAGGGGGATAGTTCTCTACTGCCCCTAGAAGTTCAAAGCTTTCTTCCCACCCTTTGCTGGTGGCAAGACTTCAAGAACTGTTCAGGCTTCGGACTCCATTGTGCAGAGGGACCTGCTAAGAGCTCTTCCTCTGTGGCTTCTGAAGAGTCATCTACACATCAAGATGTACAGGACTTCCTCTGGCTCCTTTGATCTTTTGAAATTGCAAGCATAGGAAGGAAAGAATGGATGGGGGGCTAAAGAGTAGTTATGACTGTTGTGATCATATATATACATATATATACATATATGTAGTAGTTGTTGTTTGTTTACTTTTTTGTTTTGTTTTTTGTTTGTTTGTTTGTTTGTTTGTTTTCGAGACAGGGACTCTCTGTGCAGCCCTGGCTGTCCTGGAACTTACTCTATAGACCAGGCTGGCCTCCAACTCAGAAATCCGCCTGCCTCTGCCTCCAAGTGCTGGAATTAAAGGCATGCGCCACCACTGCCCGTCATGATCATATTTTTCTAGAGCCCTTTCTCTGGTGAGCACCCCAGGCCATATACTAAAAACCTTGAGAGCTTCTTGAGTTTCCTTGCCACAAACCTTGATTGCATTGAAACATATCAGAACTGTTGTGGGTCATGGTATGGATGTGGGGTGGGGCGGGGTAGGGTGTGTGTGGATATGCACAGCTAGCAACACTTGCAATTTTTAAGCAGAGTTTGTGTGCAATTCACTGACATTTTTCTGATCCTCTTACTCAAAGACCAATCTGAAAGTAAGACTGAGAGAAATGTGGAGGCCCCAGAACCAGAAATAAGTGTGGCTAAGACCAGAGTGTTGTGTACATCTGAGTGGCCTTTCCCTAATAGCTCAAAAAATACTGGCTTCCTTTTGGCCTCCGGCTGTTTCCAGAGGCCACCAGTATATCCTCCAGGCTCCTGTGATACGGTGTCACCTACCAGAGAGCACAAGTGGTCTATATGCCAGATCCTTGGAAGCAGATACTTTCTCACACAAAATGAGATTTCAGAATGAGTGGCTTGTTGCTAAGTAAAGCAAACACTTGAAAACATGTTTGTGTGTGTGTGTGTGTGTGTGTGTGTGTGTGTGTGTGAGAGAGAGAGAGAGAGAGAGAGAGAGAGAGAGAGAGAGAGATGGCTCTGCACTTAAGAGCACTTACTGATGTTATAGAAGACCTGGGTTTGACTCCCAGAACCCGTGTGCTCATAACTGCCCCTCAGTCCAGTTCCTGGGGATCTGACACCCAGTTCCCACAGCCACTGCAGTCGCATGCGCTCACGCACACAGACACACACACTTAAAAATAATATATATAGCCGGGCCGGGCAGTGGTGGCCTTTAATCCCAGCACTTGGGAGGCAGAGACAGGCGGATTTCTGAGTTTGAGGCCAGCCTGGTCTACAGAGTGAGTTCCAGGACAGCCAGGGCTACACAGAGAAACCCTGTCTCGGAAAAAACAAAAACAAAAACAAAAAAAAAACAAAAACAAAAAAATATATAGACATATATATTTAAAAATTCACACATATATGTGTATGTATGTACATCTATGTATACATCTGACATGCTTTTAATTCCACAACATCATGGAAATAGACCTTTAGAACTTTCCTACGTCCTCCAGTGACTCACTGCATTCACCATTTTAGAGGCAACTTCCAACGTTATAGGTAAGAATCGGATGATTAACATTTTTCATCTGGTTAGACTATGTAAGCAAACATGTACACACACACACACACACACACACACACACGCACGCGCGCATGTGCCGTGCTGCCCTATTAGCCATGATATTCTAGAGGCTGACCCCTGCTGCTGTATTGGCTACCCCTAAAGGCCAGGCTCCAGCCATGGGCAATTTAAATGTTAATGAGTAGCATTAGTGGCCTCCTTTGGTCTGCCCTTGGTTTGAAGTGCACAGTTAGTTGGCTTCTAACTGGGAAGACAGTAGCTGCTAAGAGTAAGAGGACACATCCACATGGCTCCATCTAAGAAAGATAAGAACACTTTCTTTTGTTTTGGTTTTTTTGGATTTTGGTTTTATCGAGACAGGGTTTCTCTGTGTAGTCCTGGCTGTCCTGGAACTCACTCTGTAGACCAGGCTGGCCTTGAACTCAGAAATCTGCCTACCTCTGCCTCCCAAGTGCTGGGATTACAGGCGTGCGCCACCACGCCTGGCAAGAACACTTTCTAAGTCCTTTAAAATGCATCCGCTGCAGTGCATGGTTTGCGACTGGTAATAATTTAAACCACTATGCTGTGTGTCTAGCCGTGGAGGCTGTGTCTTTTGATGGCATATCACTGTTAACATACACACACAGAGCTCTCCTCACTGTGGGAGGTTTTCCGGCCTGCCTGCCTCCTGTAGCCATGGGAAAAGAGGCTGGCACATCAGCGCCTTCTTGCATTTAGGAAATGGAGGGGCTAAAAGAACCAAACCACCTAGCAAACCTAGGAGTGGACCTGTATGTGGAGAGGCTGGGCCCAGAACACCACCACCTCAGGCTCCTGGTCTTGTTGTGTTGTGTTGTGTTGTTGGTCTTCTGTTGTGTTGTTTTGTTGGGAGGGGTCATAGCCAGGAACTCAAAGGAGCAACTCAAACTGCAGCACTAACTCCTGTCGTTACTAATGAGTAATTACAGCAAATATTTACAGGTCTCCTTCCTACCTTTATGACTTCCTGTTGCTGAAGCACTTTGGAGTGTTGAGAAAGATTGTTCTGGAAAATACGTCATACATGCTTGCAGGAAAAGAGTGCCTTTAAGCACACACACACACACACACACACACACACACACAGTTGGTTTTGTTTATGAATTCCATGTGAGAATAACAAAATTGCACCTTCTAGAGGCTGAGAATCTTACTTTTCAAAACAAGGCTTTAAAAATCAATTCTCAACTACTGATTTTATAGTAATAATAAGACTATGCATTTTTATAAAATAAAACTTGGGGTTGAAGTATAGCCATTGCATAAATACTTTTTAAAACACTCCAATGCTTTATGAAACTGTGACCCCATAGTGTCTTCTGAATGAAACAGAAAATTTTAATAGAATAAATCAAGATATATAAAATAAGCCATGTGGGCAATTCTCTGAGTTCTAGAAGTCCTGATAATGCTTATTTTCTATGTATTTAGGGTTTTTGTTGTTGTTGTTGTTGTTGTTGTTGTTGTTGTTGTTGTTGTTGTTTTAAATCAGTCCAGTCAGTGGCTTTCCCGGTCCTCTCCTGTGAGCCACTGTGCCCTGTTTCTCTCTGGTGTGGCCAGCAGTTCCCAGATGCTATTTTAGAATGGCAGCCTTCACTCCAGCCTGGCTGAGGTCGATGGAGCTAATTTTGGTGTCTAGGGTAAAGGCAGCGAGAAAGCCTGTGCAGAGCCAAAAGGCATTTTTGTCCTGAGCTACAGCAGTGTGGTGTTACCAGAGGCACTACAGTTCACCTTTAGAACCTTTATTTGTATACTTGCACAACAAATGTTTACCTAGATATTAAGATAAGGGAAATTTGAAGGTCCCATTTCACTGGTGACGAGGGAGCGTCTATAATTGTAACTATATCACCAAGTAGCTGGAGTCTCTTTTATTCTATAGCCAGGACTTAAGGGAATTAGTGGTGGGTGTGGTGTAGAAGCCAAGGCCCTTCTCAGTTTCTGTTTCTGGCTTTATTACTGCTCCTATGCTTTCTTGGTTCAGTCAATGTGCTCTCCGCCCATTTGGTGAAAGCCTTTTCGGTGGTCTAGGAATTAGAGGAATTCAGTGCGCTCTGTGACCCCACTCTGGAGTCATCTGCTATTCTGGGGAAACCAGTTTCCAGAGCCCTGGCTCCGTCAGTCTTCCTAGGCTCTCAGAACACTTACATGGTGCCGGTACCGCCCTGTGCCAGGCCTTCGAGTTGCCTTGGAGGCCCAGCGAACTTTCCTTGTGCCAAGAGGGTTCTATGTGGACTTGGGGGGCTTCTCTGAAGATCCCCCAAGGATTTGCTAAATATTCAGTCTAAAGATCTAGAAACTGACTCAGGGCCTTCCCAAAGGGCAGCTATGAGGCAGATGACTGCTGGAAATGTGGGTCCCTACCCTGCCTCACTCGGCCACTCGTGGTGACTCCTGAGCTCCTCACAAGCCTGTTCCTCTGCCCCTCAGATATTGTCATGGCATTCATCTCTGGTTCTTAGTCCATGCTTCCATGATTTTCTCTCTTTCTGCCCAAATAGCTCACACTTTTTCTACCAGGAGCCTAAGCTTTCTGCCTTTAGCAGAATCCCATAATATTTCCCCCCTGACACTTCCCTCCCATTTGCTCCTTTCTATTTCTTTGTTGTTTGACGACACTTTATTATTTGTTCTTGCCTTTCCACGCTCTTGCACGTGGCTTGAGAGCAGAGGGTGTCTGATTTTCTGATGTGGCCGATAAAACGTGGATCCTTTTCATTTCTCTCTGAAGTCATGGCCCATTAAAAAAATAAATAAATACAGAATGGGTGTGTTGATGTCTCAGCTGTCTCCATCCACACGATTTCCCTTCACCTGCTTCTGTTTAGAACAAGGAAAGAAAATAATGGGGTGGGGGGAAGGCCTGGGCCAGGTGAGCATTTATTTGCTATCAAATACAAGGATCGGGCTGGTAGAACGTCGATGCTTCACATCAAGAATGCACAGTCGTCTAGGAAGATGCTCCAGCTTAACTGCAGAGCTAGATTGCCAGGCGGGAAATTATGCAAATGCATAGCAGCTCTCCGAAAGGGCCTTCCCTGGAAGCACACCTCCCTCAGTCAAGGGTGCATTGTGTGGCCCTGTATCAATCTGATCTTCTGTCTGAATTTTTAAATTTGCATAATGCGTTTAAAACTTGCGTCCTATCTCCATTTTAGGTGTTCTGTAGTTGTCTGTAGATGGAATTCAGGAATGTGGGGACCTTAGTTCGGAGAGATGGAAAACACAGGCAGAAACACCACCTCAGATCTGCTTATCCTGTCCTTGACGTTTGTGGCAATGCCGGCCTTGAGTGTCTGCGCTTACAGGTTGTTTACTGATTTGGGGACTGTGCTTCGCAGAAAGATCACCCTGAGGCATTCGATGACTCTGGTCTCTTCAAAGGACTTGTTTAAACCAGTTCTGGGCAGTGTGTGGCATTGATGTATCCAAGCTGCGCCTTTGGGATGTGGCCATCTTGTTGTGGAGTAAAAAACTAGGCCAGAAAAGCAGGGAGCCAGGAGCAGAAAACATAGGACTCGAGAGCTCTGGGTTGTATGGAGTTAAAGGGGACTGGGCTGGAGAGGACCGGAGGGGGCTTTGAGATAAGAACACTAAATAAGACTTCGGTCTCGAAGATTAGAATTTGGGCTTGCACAGGCAGCAACTGCAGGCCACTGTGGGGATGATTGAGGCAGTGCAGACTGCCAGGCAGAAGAAAGCGGAGTGGGCAGGGCAGGACTGGTGGGCGCTCCTTTCGACCCAGAATCAGTAGCTCTTACATTAGAAGAGCTGGAGGCTGGGCCTGGGCTGGAGAATCTGGGGACAGCCCGCTTCGAGCCAGTTTGATGCAATTCTTGGTCTGCCTCTTTGGGGACAGTAGAAACTATTCAGAGCAAGTGTATTGTCCTCCGCCCACAAACCTAGAGTGTGCACACCTAGGAGTGGTGGGCAGAGGCCCTGGTGGCCTCCAGAGCAGTGACCTGAAAGCACTGAACCCAGAGGTCTTAGGAAACCGGCTGTCACTCAGTCAGGTGGATTTCTTTGTGCCTTGCACAACTACTTGGGAGTGATGGTGCTAGAGTTCAGAATGGGAACCTGAAGGGGGCGGCTTGCTGGCACCCTAAAATGGCCTTGCCCTTCACCCCCATGTTCTCACTAGGATGGCAAAGCCTTTGTCCCCTTGGGGACGTGATAAGGCCATTTGTCATATCGTTTCTTGCCATTTCTCTTTAGAGAAGAAGACATCCTTCCAGCACCTAGCACGTGAAGGGAGTTTAACAACTAAGGCTGAGTCAGATTCTTAGTCTCTGCTGGTAGCTCTTCATCCACACCCTAGTCAGAGCACGCTGGCCAAGCCGTTCTCTGACCTTCTCCTTAAGACCCAGATCTGATGTTCTGAGTGTGCCCATGCCAGAAGAGTGGGGGAAGAAAGAGTCATCTTTCGTAGTCACCTGGGCAGAACGGTCAGAGCCCTTTTCTATCCACGAGCAGCCGTAACCTTTTCTCTGGAGGAATTTAGAAGCACTAAGGTCACAGTTGGTCAAAGTAGGCCAGGAGTTGGTCAAAGATCCCAAATCCCTGGACAAGATCCCATGGTAGGGACAGCAGAGGCCAGCAACTGATCCTAGTTACATTAGTTTACCCTGCCCAGTGCTACTTCAAGAGCGGTAACAGCTCCTGAACAGTTTTGTGTTAAACTTTAACCTCACAATGACAACTGTGATGTCTCAACTGTTAGTTCTGTCCTCAGTGGTTGTAGAGTGGAGAAACCACTGCTCAGTTCCGGCAGGTTGGGTAGGTCAGTGGTTTGCTCAGGATAAAGCCTGAGCCCAGACACAGAGCCATATAGGAACAGGAGACAGTGGAGCTTTGCAGCACAGTGCAGACTGGTCCGTTTCCAGGAGCTGAGACCTCGGGATGGCTGTTCCTTCAGGACGCCTCAGGGAAACTCTAAGAAAAGCCAGAAACCAAGACCAGATCTGGCCACACACACTCAGATCTCTCCATGCTATAAATGAGAGTGTAGCACCCACATCCCCATAGCTTCTTACAGACACCAGGAAGGGAAGAGAGAGGAAGGCGCCTTGACCAAGTTCGCCCGTGACTAAACATCTGCAAACCTTGGATGGATGGCTCCATGTCTATGCATCTGTTTTTCTTTCCACAGTGTGATTTTAATGTTTAAAAAGATATATGTGTGTGCACATGTGTTTGTATGTGTGACACGTGTGCAGGAACCTGCAGAGACCAGAAGAGGGTGCTAGATCTCCTGAAGCTGGAATTACAAGTGTGGTTGGGCATGGGTGCTTGGAATTGGGCCTGGGCCCCCTGCAAGAGTAGACTGTGCTCTTAACTGCTAAGCTATCCCACCAGCCTCTGTGTTTGTGTTCTTTTCCAAAGTAAAAGGTCCTTAAAACAAGCAACAATAAACCAACAAAACCCATCTTTTCTTCCGCTGAACGCATAGCAAGTCCTGCCTGTCCATGGGCAGTGAGGTGCTGGGGCCTGGGCACATCTCCAGCTCCTGTGTTTGTCTAGCTGGCTCCAGGCTGTGGGGAGACCCAGAGGACTAGAGCTCCCCTAGTGACTGTGCTCTCCACCCTGCGCCATCTCTTAAGCACATCAGGAACTCTTATCTGGCTCAAGGGGTGCCTTTTAGTTCTCGCCACCTGTAGTTGCTTGTATGGGTATAAGGGTGGTGACTTCCCCTTAATTTTCCTGGCATTAGGTCCCCAGGGCCCTTGTTTATTTCAGGGAGTGACAAGCTTTCACCCACTTGAATTCCTTTGTCTCCAAATAGCGTCAGAATGGCCACAAGCCTCCTGTGTTTCTTCACTTCGGTTTTGCCAGATTCTACGTGCGGCCAGGGCCGCCAGCTCTTGTTCTGTGCCCCTGGCACAGCTGACCTTCCCATGAAGTTCAAAGCCGCTTTTCCGTGTCTTGGGAGTCTGGAAGACTGTTTCATTTTGTTCTCTGGTCTGTGTGACCTAGGATAGAGATCGCGCCTCTTTGTGTCTCCCGTGGGTGCTAGATATATGTGCTGCTCTCTCTGAGTACAAACTAGGGAATGCTTTAATAAGACCACGTTTGGTTTTTTGTTTCTTTGTTTATTTGTTTGTTTTGGTTTCTTGAGACAGGGTTTCTCTGTGTAGTCCTGGCTGTCCTGGAACTCACTCTGTAGACCAGGCTGGCCTCAAACTCAGAAATCCACCTGCCTCTGCCTCCCAAGCGCTGGGATTAAAGGCGTGCGCCACCACCGCCCAGCAAGACCACGTTTTAAATGAATATTTAAAAGCTCACTTTGTGAGCATTATCTCAATGGAAAGAACTTTGAAAAGTATAAAGTGCAAACCTGGAAAGCATTGTCATTAACAAGCAGAGCAATATACTCATTAGGTGTGTTATCAACTCTCAAAGTGGGCCGCCTGCAGACGGGAGGCAGCCCGAGGGAGGCTGACAGGAGACTCTGGGCTCCTGTGGGTGGGTCCCTCCACCTGGGCTTTTGGGACCCGTGGATTCTTGCCAATCGCGGCATTGAGTCTGTACCCCAAGACTGAGGAACGCTGAAGAAAGGCCTGGTATGCACCAGATCCCAACAGCCTTCTGTTTGGTTGGTTTCCCCTCACCTGTGGAGAAGGAGAGGGCTCAGGCCAGGGCTCAAGTCAAGGATGACAGTTCCTTCTGTATAGGACGTGTAGCACAACAGACCAGGGCTGTGTGGGCCACAGCTGCTTGCCTCTACCTTGTTACATTGTTTTATGCCGAAGAGACTCAATGGCAACCTAGACACAGGCGACCCTTGAAGGAGACCTTGGTCTCCTGGAAGGCAGAGGTCCGGCTATGCTATAAGCTGCTCGTGAGACCTAACGGGCCGCTCAGCTCTCGCCTCAGACCCATCATCCATTATAAGGCATCTGAACCACTCACCTCTGAGCGCCCTCTCCCCTCGGCCACACCCGGGAGACTGGCCAGCTGACTTCAAGCCTTCGCTCTCAGCTTAAATATCACCTCCTTGGGGAAGCCTTCCTTGACGTCTTTCACTTGACCTCTAACCCATTCTGTTTCTCTTCTACACATTCCCCACATGTAATTTACATGTTTCCTCATGTCTGCCAGGCCCCTCCCCTGGCAGGGTGAAACTGAAGGTGCAGGCCCCGCACGTGCCTTCCTTACCACCGAGGGCTCAGCCTTAGGATGGAGCCTGCACGCATTGCTGCTTCTTACGTGTCCGTCCGGTGGTCTAATTGCTCTGATATTGCTGGGGCTTCGCATTACCACTGTTTACAGTTGCCCAGGGTTCCGTGTTTTCCTAAAGCTGATTTTATCTTTGTTTTCTGAGGTGGGGTCTTGCTATGCAGCCCACGCTGGCTTCCCGAGGGCTGGGATTACGAGGATGCTGCCAAATTTGTTCTTTCCAAAGCTCCTGATGTAAACACCAAGGAATTGTCACTTTTAGCATATGGCTGAGGTAGCTGAGACACTGGAGTGTGCTGGCCATGCCAGGGGTTGGCAGCACCTACCTGAGCACGTTCCTAGCCCCAGACTATGTGCAACACTCCACACTGCCTCTTTTGGCGCCATAGTTTTCTGTTGTGGCGATGTTATTGTTTGTCATATTTGGCAATGTTTACCCGGGAGAAGTAAGGGCCATTGTGTGCTGGTAGCGTCTGGGAATGCACAGCTGAGTCCCAGGGGGAATGGCCACTGCTGTTCTTACCACAATTAGAAATTGTCAGGCCAGGAGCAGAAGCAGGGTGGGTGCTTGCTGCCTTACACTGCCGGTTCTGTGTCTCCTTGGGGTTGGGGTGAGGGTCCTAGGTCCGCAGCCCCGTGTGTATCCTAGCCTGGCTCCCCCACCCACAACGAAGTGTGGACCTTCTGCAGGGTGATGTGCGTAGTGAATTTTCTGAGAAGAGATAGGCATTGGCGGGCTAGATGACCATCTCTGGCCCCAATTATTCAATTATCCCACTCCTCCAGAATGAATGAGTAGATAGGAACCAGAACAGGTCAGCTCGAAGCTCTGTAGGTTCTAGCTCGACTCTGAAGGGACTCTCCAGTGGTCTGGCCTCCTGTTCGCAGATGCTGACTCGGGAAAGGGCAGTGAGAAGTTGGTAGCTGTTGGCAGGAGTTGGAGGACGTCTCTCCATCTCTTTGTAACTCTTCCTCTCCAAAAAAGATATTCCATCCCATCAGGAGTTGCTGTTGGGCCTGGCTCAGTCCACTGAAGTCGGTGCAGCAGGATGAACACCTGCCCCCAAAAGTCAGTTGATCTCTGGTATGTGACATGGTAGAAAGTTCCCTAAAGGAGACCGCGCCTGCGTCGCCATGGTGCGGGCTTCTGGCGTGAGAGCACCAAGTTAGGAACCGGGTGTTCTGCCGCCATCACTGGGCAGGGGTCAGACACTGACTGCCTCTGTCTGGGCCTCCGCTTTCATGTCTGTGCCTTGCCACTGGACAAGGCTGCACAGATGTCAACTGCCACAGAGGAAGGACACATTGCTGCTGTGATCCCAGTGTATGAATGTTTCCGGCGTGCTCAGACCTGGTAGCGACACGAACTGATGGTCACTCATAAACATTAAGTTGTTGAATGATGTCATGCTGCACGGGGAGGGAGGGGCGGGGGAGGGGTGACCGCGCTGCAGGACAGAGGTGCGTCACCGTGCCAGAGTGTTGGGGAGTCACCTTGAACTTGGGCCAAAAAAGCAGAAATATTGGGACTCGTTTATCTGCCTTCTATCAGGTACATCAAGTTCTGGATGGCCACCCACTGGCCAGAGACATGGTGTGGACGGCTCTGCTCTCCCGCCCTGGGAAGGCTCTCTGCTGGCTTTAGCCCCGCTGAGCAAAGTCCGCTTGTTCGCTGGAGTTCACACAGACTCCTTGCCAGGCCTGCCCAGAATCCTGTCTCCTCTGACTTCCTGTGTTCTTGCATAATATTTCCTTGCCTCTTGAATGGCTGGCCCCAGTGCGGGGACAGCTCACAGGCTCTGCTGGATTGAGAGTAGGATGTGGAGGGAGGATGGGTGATATCTGGACCTAAGCCATGGCTGCTCGGGTCCTGGTGGCAGGGCCCCTCAGACTGTTTGGTGGAAGCTTTTAGCAAGAAGGGACTTAGGGAGCACTGCAGACTACACACACACACACACACACACACACACACACACACCGTGTCTTCTTACATTCAGGGATCTCCTCCCCTGCAACATCGTTAAATTGTTTTCTTCTGATCATAAAAATTATGAATTATTCCCATAAAGCCACTGTATAAGAAGCCTAAGTTCTGTTAACACAGTGAATATAGCTTCTCCTATGTCAGACACGCTGGTCCACAGCTACGGGATATCGGCAATATTAGCTGTATTGAGTTCTGCTTAGTGATGCGTCTCCAGGAGACTTCCAGTCACTGCATGTCCGGGCTCAAAGAGCAAGTGTTAGCCTGCCCAACAATTATTTTCCAACCTGAAAATCGATGTTTCTCCTGAAGTTCTGGCCAGTATGCTCTGGAGTCCCAGAAATAACTGCAAAATAAAAGGTTGTGTGCCCATGTGAGCCTTTCTGCAGGCTTAGACTAATTCACATGATTACACAGGAGGAGGCTGCTACCATGATTGAGGACTGGGCCTGGTCTCACTTTGGGGAAAAAAAACCTCATCTATCCATAGGGCCATGTGTCCCTTAAGCAAGGAACCCACCAGCTGCTAGAACACGTTTTACTTTGATAGCTCTCCCGTGCACAAGTTCCAAAGATGCTCCATTTAAATTTCACTTGGCTATCAGCCTCCTGAAATTTTGTAACACTGTCCATATCGTTAAGGAAGTGACTCTCCTTGTCTGGTGTTGTTAGCATGACATGAGAACTTGGAAACATCCACCGTGATGTTCGGACCTGCTTCCAATTTGATTATTGAAAACCAAACCAAACCATGCTATAGATAGGGGGTTTCTGACTTCCCTCTGAAAACTGCACTTTTTAAAGGGTGGTCATGAGGGTTTGCAGGCCACATGCTGAAAGTTGTCGGGTCTGCAGTAGACAGCACTCGGACAGGCGTGCTCCTGTGGTGGGGCTGGGTGTCTACCGCATCTGCCTGTTTTCCTTGATTCTCCTTTAAACTGGATTAGCCATCCTCCACATTGGTACTGGGGATAGACAGCACCCAGGGCCTCACAGATTGCTAGGAAAGTGTTCTACCAATGAGCCACATCCTCTGCTCAGTGTGTGTGTGTGTGTGTGTGTGTGTGTGTGTGTGTGTGTGTAAATATCAGAAACCTGGTTAAATATATATAACATACAATATACTTATATAACATGTCTATATATTATATCTCCCTCCTAAAGTTTCTGTTTGAGACTAGACTTAACACTTCCCATTGGGAATTGCCTGTAAGGTTTACTTTTTAGTAAACCTTGTTTGTTTCCTAAACTCTCTGGCTTAAACTTTTTACTTAAGTCAAAAAAGCAAGAGAATACCTCTCAGCTTGAGTACGTTTATTTTACGGCTCAAGAATCTTTTTAAAACAAAAGCTCGCTGTAGAATTTGGCGCCGGTAGACTGCGAGGATTTACCTTATTTTGATGACAGCCGCCTGCAAACGAGCTATTGGAATAATTTGCATAATTACAGCCTCTCCTTTAGTGTAGTCACCCTGCGCTCCCTAGTCTAGATTTACTGGCCAGACTGTTATTACATCAAATTCCTTGCTGCTGTATTCCTGAGGAATGATGGCACTAAGAGTTAAAGAGGAATAAATGACCTTTGCTTTTCACAGTCTTTGGAACATACCCATTTAGCAAGGGGCTTTGAGGCTTCTCTTTACTCGGTCAGTACCTGATTTTGCTGGGTTTCTGGCCTCACGCGTGCATTTGGGAAGCAGGAAGGGACAAGAAGCCTGGATCGGCAGTCAGAATTATGAAACAGGACTTTGTTAAAATTGATAGGTCTGTACAAGGAGCGCACGCGCGTGCGCGCGAGGCAGCTGTTGGCATGGTAACTCCTACGTGGCAAAGTGCACGGAGCCTGCAGATGACTTTAGCAGCACTCCGTGTTAATTTGATAAATGGCTTTTTTAATAGTAGTTTGTGGGCTAATGGAAAGGTTGAAGCAAACCCTCATTAATGGAAGGGAGGATGGAGATCTCGAAGCCACTGGCTGAAGCTGGGGAGTCCCAGCCAAGTCTCCATTTTCGGCTCAGTGTCTCTTTTTATGTGCCTGAAGTGTGGCAAACCGAAGTACAGTAGGCACCTGCCTTGAGAGCAGGCATCGGCCCCGATTTCCAGCTTACGCACGAAGAGGCTTCAGGGTCCTTAATCAACACATTTACTCCGTGCAGGACCTTAGCTTAGGGCCACTGTCAGAAGTTTACACTGTTTCCGGTTTTCCTTAGTGGTAATGGGGCGGGGCGGCGGCGGCCACAGGCCTGCTTGGTTGGCTGTGTTTGGGTTGTTTGGGTTCTCAGAGGGGTTGTTTACTTTGTTTCTGGTTTGTTTGTTGACATAGGGTCTCAGGTAGCCCAGGCTGGCCTTAAGTGCCCTATGTGTCACTGAGGATGACCCTGAACCTCTGATCCTTCTGCTGCCAAGCCCAGGGCTGGGGTCAGAGGCGTGAGCCACCTTGCCTAGCTAATATGGCATTGGGGACTGAAACGCAGAGCTTCTGCATGCTAGATGACACCGTCAACCAGAGGCACCCTCTCCTGGGCTCAGCCCTCTAACTGTGTGAGAATACATAATCCCACCGTTGCAGCTGTCCCCCTCAAGGAGCCTCTCCCCATCATCCCACATGGAAGCCCTGCGTCCCCTAAACGGAAGTCCTGCCTGTACCTGCCCCTGGAAACCACATGTGACAATTCCAAGGCACCTCATACAAATGAAAAGTGGAAAATCTCCTATTGTGAAGCAGATAAGACAATCTTAAATGGAAGGCCTTGGGGACTTAACAACAGCTGTAGGCTGGCTTTAGCTAAGCCTTGCTGGTTTAGATGAGCCTTCCTTGGTAGTAGGTGCAATCATCCCTCTGCAGAGGACAAGCACTGCTGTCACCTGCTATAGGAGCCTGGGCCCAGTTCCTTTCCTCTTTTCACCCAGACATCTTGCCAAGCACCTGCTTAGGGCTTTGAATCACCATGCGATCTAATTTTCCTACCAGAAGCAATGTATACATTTCTCTTCTTCTCCACCTGACGAGGTTAAGTTAGCAGCCTGTATTTAGAACTTACAGTGCACCTGCTATGAACCTAAAACAACTTCTAGCTATTTGTAGTGGATGGAACCAGCTCTGCCCATACATTTCATGTCACTTCCTTCAAGACTTGCTCAGTGGAACACATTCAAGTCATACAGGGGTCATCTAGCAGGCTGGGGATGTGACTGAGAATGCTGTGAGACAGCATGGTCGTGTGTGCCTGTGGCCCCGGTGTTGGAAGACAGAGGCAGGCAGATTCTGGGAGTCTACCACCAATTGGCCTAGTGAGAGATACTGCCTCAAAGAATACAGGAAAGAGTTACAGACAAAGATCAGAGCCCATGTGTGCATATACCACATACCACACACCATACCACACACACCACACACACCACACACCACACACACACACACACACACACACACACACACACACACCAAAACACTTCTGGGTGCTAGATCTCCTCAGAGTTTGTTGTTGCCAAGGCAAAGCCTGAGGCTTGTTGCCTCTCCAGCACATCCTGAGGAGACGCAGACATTACTGCTACACAGTGCACATGTTGAGAACTTGAAGCTCTACACTAATGCTGAGAAAATGGGAACAAGACATAATGAGGCTGAGTGACTTGCCCCTTAATGACTATGGGTGAGAGAGCTTGAATTTGAACAGGGTGGGGACCTGAAGCCCCCCGCTGTTTCACAGTGCTGGAGCCTTCCTTTCCGCCATTGCCAGGGTACACGGAGTTGACCTCTCACAGTCAGTTCAAAGGTGGCTGAGGAAGCCTGCAGCTCACACCACTGGAGTTTGTGACCCCTATGCTAACCTACAGCGGAGAGTGACATGGCATCTCCAACTGTTCCAGGCCTAAGTAGATCACAGCTGGAGTTCAGCTCTCAGGCAACACGGGACACTTAAAAAGTTTAAGACAGATAATACTACTAACGAGGTTTATTTGTTTGTTTGTTTGGTTTGGTTCATATTTTTTTTCCTTAACTCGTGTTCCAAACATTCCATTACTTGGCACCAAGTCGAGTGACAGATATTAAAATGGTGGTCAATAAATACTTGCTAAGAAAAGTAGGCACGGTAGGTGCCAAAGGCAGCTGTGTTCAAATATGCTGGAACACTCAGCCCAAGAGCAGGAGCCGGAGGAGCGGCAAGGCCTGGGATTCACTCTTAAAGTCTCCTCTGTGTTCTTAAGAACAAAATGCACATACACAGACACAATTAAAGTAAGTCTTAAAAGAACAGTTTAAAAATGCAAACGTAGTAGTGGCTACTGCTACTGTTGTGTCCCCAGGATGCTGGCTGGCTGCATGTCTTCCTCAAGGAGGGAACGGAAACCAGAGCAGGGTTGTGTGTGTCAGGAGCCTCCTCACCAATAGCTGGGATTCTTCTGGCTTTGGAAATAACCCACCACCATCTCTCAGGTGCTTTTGCCAACCCACGTGATGCCTGCTCCTCATTACCACACTAACAAATATTTAGTCTGCGACTGTGGTGTATACAGGGTGACCTCTCGTCTCAATAACTATTTATAAGCAGCTGAAAAGCAAGGGCGGGATGAGGAGGTGTAGCCCAGTGGTGAGTGTGCCTTAGCATCCACAAGGCCCTGCGCTTGATCCTTAGCATGGGGTCAGAGTTAGAGGGGCAAGCAAGCAGGGTAGACCATGTTTACGGTGGCGGGGGTGGTGTGCGCTGCGCTGTGTGTCTCTCTACATCACGTCTATAGTACGGCATGTGTATAGTAAATATTATATGTAAATATTCACTATGTCGAACGTTATCTGTAAATGCACATTTTAATTTATAAAAAGATAAAGCTGTCGTGTTGGTTGAGGGGGAAAAGCGGCTCTAAATAGGCTGTTGCAGACAAAACAAGACACAGTCCGGGGCACAGACGCCCTACTTTGGCTGCAGTACACGCCGTGGCAGAGGAGGCTGGGCTTAGGATGAGACAGGGACCTCCTTGGGCAGCTCCCAGATGCCATGGGGTTGACGTGTCGCCTTTGCTGTGATAGGTAAAGTTGTTTTCGGTGCTGGGGATCAAGTGGAAGACCTCACGTACAGTAAGCAAGGCTTCTTCCGCTGACCTACACCTGTCCATCCGTGACAATGACTCTTAAAGTCACATACTAAAAACTGCCACATAAGTGGGTATCTATCTGCCTGTAGCTTGTAACAGACTTCACAAGAGGGGCAGAGTCCATGATTCAGAGCTGTTTTGTTAAATGTCAAGAGTATAGACACATAGAACTGGCCAGTATTTCTGCTTTTCGCTGCAGATGGGTTGGGCTGGAGCCATGCTCAGGACCTTCCCGCTCTTACTCTGCCTTTGCCACAGTGTTGGATTAAGCAGCGAGGGCCCTTAATAGGTATGTTTAGGAGCTTTTTAAAAAGAAGGAAATGGGGTTTGGGGTGGGCTGAACTTTCCTGATGGAGCAGGAAGATTGTCTATAGTCATGTCTTTGTACGAGCCTCCTTCTTACTTAAAATTAAAGCCCACCGTGGACGGCGTCCTAAGACCCTATGGACTCAGGGCTTTCTGCTGGGCAATGGTTCTGGGTGCTTAGGTCAGAATCTTAGAGATAAAGGTTGCGGAAACCATTCCTGAGTTACATCAGAATACTAATGCCCTGTGGAGGTTTTTAGGTCATTACCTTTGAAGAGAAGCTGTTTTGCTATTCATTGGAGATGGGAGGAGGGACATAAAGCAAAGGTTTCTGCTGACACGGGTGTTTGCTTGGGGCCGAGGGCCTGGGAGAGGCAGCAGGGTGCGCTTCCTTTATGGTAAAAGCCCTACTCGCCTCCGTTTAAGAATATCCTGTAGGTAGGTGCAGGAGGGCATGATTCATCTGTGCTGTCTTCCTCTTGGTTCAGCAGAGCCCAGCGAGTCAGATCAGTAGAGGTGAGCTCTCTGGCTAGTCATCCTTTCCACTGGTCAGCAGCAAAACTGTGGTCTGGGTACTGATGGTGCCGGGCCGTGTGGGAGGGTGAGTTCCACAAGCCGGTTTCTCTATGCTTCCAAGGTGTGCAAAACCCCATCCGCTGGGCTCTGCAGTCTCACTCCAAGGGTCCACCCAGGGCTGTCAAACACACGAGCATTTCAGGGGGAAAAGACCTGAAATTCTATTACCATGGATTTTCAGAATTCTCGGTAGATCTTTTTGTTTTCAAAACAAACACCAAAAAGGTAGAGACAGAACCCACCAGTGTATAAGGTTCTCGAAAGCTATCCCCGACACATCATTTAAATCCTAAAAAGACAATTTCCCACGAAGAGAATGTGATTATTTTTTAGTAGGGGCAAGATGGCTTAAGATGGGTGCTATCTCGGATGTCTGAGACCTGAGGGATAACCTAGACGGGAAGGAAAGGGTCCTACGCTGGGCTAGTTCCTCCAGGCATCCCCCAGAGAGAGCGCAGTCTCCTGCCTGTGCTGGATTTGGGACCCTCTGGAATCTTTGTTGTCTACCAGTCGGGAATCAACTTCTTCCTACGGGGAGCGGTGGAGAGGTAAGCACAACGCCTTTCCTTTTGGTTTCCAGTCCAGGTGTGTATTCTCAAGAGCATCCCAGCTTCCTAGAGTGTGAGGGCTGGGATGAGTCTGCAGGGTGATGAATGGGTTCTGGAAGGAGTGGCCGCATCACCTGCCTGGGGGATGAGCACCCACGTGACCTCATGGTTGTGCAAGAATTGGGCAACATTTGGCCAGGGTGGAGAGGTCTTGGCAAAGGCGGTTTCACTCCTAACAGATTCCTATCTCCTCCGTGGGGGGGGGGGGAACAACTATCAGGAGATCTGTCTGTGCAGCACTGGAGGGCATTGAGCGCCTCCTCAGCTGTCAGTGGCCTCCTCTCTGCTAAGCACCCCGATAGGAGGATCACTGGACTGAAGACTCAGAAGATTAAAGAAGATAGACATCCCTTTCCTTCCTGGAGCCGCAGTGGAGAAGTGGAGGATGGGTAGAGGCAAGACGGGGTTGGAGACCAGCAATGGCAGAACTGGGAGACATGGTTTTAGAGCGTCTGCAGGGGAGTCACAGGGCCGTGGTAGGCTTGCAGCTTCACGTCACGGATCTATATCTCTTAGTGAGGTAGTTTGATAAAGTACCTGTGTCTAAAGTGCAAGATGAAAGCCATGGTAGTACTGAATCAGAGGGTAGGGCGTAGTCACCATGGAGGTTGGTCCTAGTTCCAGGACATTAGCGGAAGGGCTGAACTCACCGCGGGGCTTTTGACTTGCCAGTCTTCAGGTCTCAATTTCTTCATCTGTACAGTAGAGACTAGAGCAGATAAGCGCTAAGGTTTTGTGCATCGTAAGTGATATGATTCCATGGTTGCATAACTATTAAATGTCTGCTGTATGTTCCAGTACATGTGTAAATAGGGGTCTATTTGTCCCTAAGACTTGTCTTAGTGAGGAAATGTTCACTAATACACAGGAGAACATTCAAGAATTAAAGAACATTAGAAATTGAAAACTTGGAGCATTTTGGCTGGACAGATGGTTCAGCTGCCAACAGCACTTGACTGCTCTTTCAGAGGACAGGAGTTCAAGTCCCAGCACCCACATGGTCGGTCACATCTGTCTGAAACTCCAATTTCAAAAGAACCTGATGCCCCTTTTTGGCCTCTGTGAGCACCAGGCAGACTTGCGATGCATAAACATATGTGCAGGCCGAAGATCTAGACACAAGACTAAAGTAAATCAACTAAAAAACCCAAATACCGAGTCATGGATCTGAAGAACATTGGAATAAGAAATTTCATTGTAGACCAGAGTAAGGAGACCTGAGAGCAACTGTGCACCTTGTCATATCCTGGAAACTCTGGTGTTAATATTCAAGCTGGAGAAAACAGCCTCCTATTTGGGACTTAGACCAAATTTTGTAAGAAGAGTATAGACTAAAAGTATGACGTGGTCTAAACTGGTTCCCCATGTATTCTTGGATGCTCGTTCTACCAGAACAATGTATCTGGCACACGGGAGAATTCACTTTCCGAAGGCTGGGAGAATCTGGAGCTCTGCACGGTCAGTTTCTACAGCAGGTAGTGTTCTCAGCCCTGCCTCTAGAGGGCAGCGCACAGGCAATACCACCACACAATACCCATCTCGCCCGTATCTTGGAGAACTTTGAATGGCCTTATGCTTCCCGAGCCAGAGTTTTCTAAGACGAATTCTTCCAGTGCCTAAACTTTTATTCCGTCGTGGGAGGGGAGTGTACACATACTCCCCTGGCGTGTCTACATCTACATTTGGAGGAAACTTAGGAGCCCCTTCTAATTTGTTTCATAATAACCGAAGCATAGTTCCTCAGGGCTTATGCAAATTGGCTGATCCAGGCACAAGGGAATATTCCGAATGGCCAAAGTGGTGGAACAGAGGTCCGGAGTTCAGGTTGTCTCAGTCATAGAACTGGGAAGGGGGAGCAAGAGAGGAAGATCACACAGGTCTTGAAGGGTAAGAAGAGGCCGTGCTGGGAGACAAGATGGAGGAGGCCCCGGCTACTTAACAGTTTCCATGTCGCCACCACCACCCCCCTCTCTCTCTCTCTCACACATACACACACACACACACACACACACACACACACACACTACTCTCACACACTCTCTCACACACACATACTCTCTCACACTCTCTTACACACACACTCTCACATTCACACTCTTTCTCTCTCACACACACTCTTTCTCTCTCTCACACACACATATACACTTTCTTTCTCTCCTCTCTCACACACTATCTCTGACACGCTCTCTCACTTTCTCTTACACACTCTCTCACACACACTTTCTCACATACTCTCTCACACTCTCACACACACACACACACACACACTCTCTCTCACACTCTTATACACACACACACACACACACACACACACACACTACTCCCCACCAGCCAAACACTGCAGGTAGTCAATGCACTTGGATGCGGTACTTTATTCTCAGACAGGAAATCAGATGGAAATGACAGATGAGGTGCGTGAACTCTCTGACCTCGCCCAGACACTGACAATTCCTGCTCAGAGATGGCCTGGCTCGACTGGGAGGTTCCTGACGCCCTAGCTTCAGAGCAGCAGACTGCGGCTTGAGCTGAGACTCCTCCCCGGTACAGACCACAGAAGTCCTGGTGAGGTGTGGCCCATTTCACCTTGTGTCAAGCACAAGGGCATGCTACACTTGCCGTGAGAACACCCCTTCACACAGGCACCAAAGCAGTAGGCAGGACAGAGGGAGTCACGCGGTTCAGAGAGGGACAGTGACTTGATGCTGAAGCCATGTGCTGGGGACAGATGTCTGTCTGCCTTCCAGGAGGCCCCAGTAAGCACTTCTTTCCCAAACCCTTGTCCCATCCCTGTCCCCTCCCCTTTTCGTTCATAAAAAAGTTATTTTCTTCCAAATAAGCAACTCCAAAATATATGAAATAAACGTTAGTTCTAATGAGCCTCTGGGAAAGTGCTCACCTTTGAACTCGGCCAAGGATTATGGGGAAGAGAAAAAGTCCTAGGAACTTGATAGAGTGTTAGAGCTTCCTGGGTTTTTAAGCTGGGTTGTGTATTACATTTCTTTTCCTTAATAAGGACCGTTCCAGAACTCTGTCCTGGATAATTGGGCCATGTCCGAAAGTAGAGACCCAGGATTGGTTACTGACCCTAGTTTAGGGATTATTTCTGGGTGCTAGGCAACAATAGGGTAGGAGGCCCTGTTTCTAGAATGTTCTTTCTTTCCAAGGACTCAGAACCTTTGTTGATGGTCCCTGTGGGGAGTCTGAGACAGGGAGATCTAGGAAGGAACAAGAGGATGTTTACAGGAGGCCGACGGCTAAGGGGGAATAACACTGGGGAACTGTCCCACGGAGACGAGCCTGTTTCCCCGGAGACCTTGCCTCTTCAAGTAACAGAAGTCATTTTCTGAAAGACAGCTCTCAGTCTGGGCCACCTCTGCCTGCTTGTGTGGACTCTACACATCCGAATTTCTCCAGCCTCCTCCCCCAGATATGAAGTTCACCTCCAGACATTGGCACAAGTCATCCCGAGGATGACTGGAAGCCGGCCCAGGCTGTGTAAGGACCGCTCTAGCAAGTCCCGATCAGGTCTCCAAACTGTCATGCCCTGTAGCAGTAACCGATCATTTCCCTTTCTTTAGACTCTTCCTTCTTTCTTTCATTTAGTACGATTCCTCGTGCCTAAGTCGGATGACCTCTGTGTCTCATCCCTACCGCTCTAGAGGGGTGGGGGTGCCGAGCACCGCCGGGGGCGGGGGGGGGGGGCTCCTCCTGGGGACCGCTGCTGAGCTGCAGTTACCCCTTCACGGTGTGGGCTGTTTTCCTTCAGTTTTTCGTCTTTTAGTAAAAGCCGCACAGAGTTCTTTGCTGGATGGGTGAGCCTCATGCGTGCCCAGCGTTCAGGACACTCTAGCCTGTAAATACACTCATCCCGCAAAGGGCGGTTTCTTCTCTGGTGGCTGTAAGGTTTGAAGGAGGGTTCTCTAGACTTGGCGGCTTAGCTGTGACCTCAGGACTCTCGGTGCTGGCAAGGTTAGGCCTTTGCACTAACTCAGTGCCCATGGAGACAATCTCCTCTTGAAATGGTCACACAATCATCTCATTGTTGAAGAATAGGAACGCAAAATCGGAAGGAATCCCACAGTAGGGCTGCCATGGCTCAGTGAGCTGCTCTGCTGCTGTCTGAGGGCACCTTGGGACACCTCAGGTTCAATCCCAATTGTTAGCCTGACAGTCAGCTGACTCACAGAGCCTGGGTGTATGTAGGAGCCCACACCTACAACCCGAGCCTCCCCAGGCCCGACACTGCCCTGTGTTCCGGCTCACTTGTCCTCTTTTTTGGTTGAAACTCAAAAGACAGAACCCTCCAGCAGCCCCCCCCTTCCACTCTGAGATCGGTACCCCTTTTTGTCCCCATCACTACTGACTTCTGTAGAAGCAGCAGTGGCGCCAACACTCGAGTGACCGATCGGCAGGCATCGGGCCCAGTTCTGGCATGTTCCATGTGTTCCTTCCTTCCAAGTGCTCCCTGGAGCAGAGACCTGTAAGGAAAACTAAAGCAAGCTGTGCTTGGTGAGCACGCGCCCAGGCCCTCGGGCCCGGGCTGCCTCCCACACACGGCTTCTTAGAGGCCATGCCCCCAAGGTAGGCACTGGTGAGATTTAAATCCCAAAGAGCTGTGCAGCTTACAAAGCCTCGGACGTGAAGTGCACAGGAGCACTGGGTTTCATCTTAGCAAAGTAAGGGGGATGCTTATCCGTTGTTAATTTTTTAATTCCGAGGAGAGAGACGGAGAGAGTCCACCGCAGCGCATGCGTGGAAGCTGGAGTATAACCCAGGGAGCCCATTTTCTCCTTCTACCCTGGGGGTCCCAGGGATCAGACTCCTCACCAGTGCCCTCACCTGCTGAGTGATGAGTTGCTTCGGAAAGTTTCTCTCTAGGTGGCATCATCAGAGCTGTGAGAGTTACAGGCTGCCACGGGGGAAGAGGACAGGGTGTCACACAATGCTGGTGGCCATTAGGAGCTATTTCAATGAAGCTGAAGCTGCATCTGACATTTTAAAAATAATTAAGGAAAGAGAGCAGCTGAAGTCTTCTGTCCCGGGAGTTTCCAGAGAGGTGTGCGCCCGCTTTCCACCATCAGCATGGCTGGGAGTGTTCAGACACTAAGTGACAACTTAGGCAAGCCTCCAGGGTCACACAGCCCCTCTCCTCGGGTCTCCCCATGCTGGTGGAACATTGCATGCCTCTGAAGCTGTAGGGTCTCAGCGGGCCCTGGCAGCCGTTCTCTGTGGCTTCCCACACAGTAGGACTAGAGATCCAGCCCGAGGGTTGCAGAGCTGTGTGTGAGGCAGAGCCGAGGTGCTGGCCGCCAGCTGCAGAGTGCTACCATCTCTTCCTGATGGTCGAGGCAGCGACTTTTACTGGCCTAGCAATATGCCTCTGCCTCAGCAGCTCTGGAAGGCGGTTCCGGGCGCTCCGACTGTTTGGCCAGGGGACAGATGGAGCACTGAGCCTCTTCACCAGGATCTCACGGGGAGCCAGTGTCCTGTCACCTGTCACCTGTCACCATTAACAGGCGCCGAGAGTGTTGCACAGAAAAAAGTACCAACTTGTTTTCTTTTCGACTGCCGGGCTGGGTAATGATGTAAAAACGACATTATCCCTAATAAACGCGATTTGCAGGGATCGTTGACAACCCCAGGAGCAGAGACTTGCATTAGCAGGTAAACAGATAAGAGAAACAGCCGGCACCACCAGCTCCTGGCGTGGCACGTGGCACGTGGCACGTGTGTCTCGGTCTGGTATTAACTGAAGGTTGGGGTGGAGTGTGGAGTTTTAAAGGCGAATCGGGCAGATGGAGAGAGTTTGTCTTAAGTGTTGGCCAACCCATAAATCTACCTCCCGATTCTAAGGTTGTCATTTTAGTTGAATACATGTTTGTTTTGGTGGTTTTTCTTTTCTTTTAAGACTTATTTATTTATTATATGTAAGTACACTGTAGCTGTCTTCAGACATCCAGAAGAGGGCATCAGATCTCATTACGGATGGTTGTGAGCCACCATGTGGTTGCTGGGATTTGAACTCACGACCTTCAGAAGAGCAGTCAGCACTCAACCGCTGAGCCATCTCTCCAGCCCTTGGTGTTTTTTCTTAAGGGTGGGGGTGTTCTTGTGGGGCACGTGGCTTGTCCTAGTTTCTCACCGCCATGTTACCTCACCAAAAGACGTGGGAACGCTGGCCAGACCCTAGCACCCTCCCTGTCAGATGACTGAAGAGGGCAGCTACACCTGTGGCATAAAGTCTGTGGGAGTGCGTTGAGTGGCAGCTTGTTCAGTTATGTCGAGGAGTTGGGATTGAGGCAGGAACTTCCCCTGGTGGGGAAAGAGTGGCTCCTGCCTGGGCCTGCTCCCCTGGGCCAGTGGGCGCTCACTGGCAGCCGGCTCCCTAAACACCTGAATGGAGATGGCAGGCACAGGCAATCATGTCTGTGTGAGAGGATCCTCAGGGGACTTGGATAAATTAGTTGAATAATAATTTATTATTGGGTGTTAAATAACCTGGGTGTGGATAGAGTCACCGTTATTTCTCTTTACCAATTTTTTCTTTTTTCTTTTCTTTCTTTTCTTTTTTTGCCGGAGAACACCAAAGCATTCGACTCTGGCATCCCTCTCCCTGGAGGGCTTGTCTAACCCTCTCACCAGCTGGCTGCGTCACAACCGATGCTGTTGTTGCCGGGGCGGGGTGGGGGAGGGGTTGCAGGGGTATATAATTCATAAGCTTGCCTTTGGCCTGTCCCTTGGCCTGTCCCTCAGAGAGACCCCAAAGATAAGGAATAACTAAGCAGCCAGTACCTCACAGCTAAGTAGCATAATCAAGTCTCAGCGCTCAGGCCAGGGCTGGGTAGAGGGGCGGAGCCTCTGCAGGGTGGCAGGTTAGGCTGGACCTTGGAAGGTCAGAAGGGGGAGGAGTCTCTAGGCTAAAACGAAGCAACTGGGGACCCAGCTGGATGGCCACGAGGATGTGGCGTTTGGGGAGGTGCTATAGCATGGCTGCTAAGGCATTCAAGCCTAGAGAACAAGGCTGGGGCTAGGAGACCTCAGAGGGCGTACTGTGTGTCCCCCGTGAGAGCCGTCCTGAGCCACTTCCTGTTGCAGTGAGGGAAACACTGGCAAAGTGGCTTAGGAGAGAGGGCGCTAGGGCCCCCCCCCCCAGCTGCTCGCTGAGCTCTGAGTCTGAGGACAATTACCTTGCTCTTGATCCATGATATGCAGGTGTGAGGGGCAAAGGGACCCAGCTGGAAGACAGCAGCAAACATCTGGAGATAAATGAAATACCCATGCAGCCTGTGAAGGGGGTAGCCTGGGTAAGGAGCTGTTTTCACCCCATGAGTAATGAGAGCGCTTCAGCAAGGATGCCTTGCTGTGGACCCAGCGGGAATCCAGCCCAGGGCAGCCCAGCCATTACTGCCGTACTGGAAGCTTTTAACAAAGACATTCATGTCTCTTGCCTTCCGTGTCAAAAGAGAGATTCTTTTGAGAGAGTACATGTCCAATGTGGCCAAAGCATGACCAACAGAACGAGCAGGATCCAGCCGGCTGTGGGGCAGTGCGCCTGCTCATCACCCCACCGGCCTTTCCGCCTGTGCCTCGCGGTCTCCTGACCTGGGTGGGGGGGTGTTCTTCTTCCCTCAGAGGTATTTGTCTCCTGGCTGCCTGGCTTCCTTCCCGCCATCCGCTCTCCCTTCCGATTACCTCTCCAGTCTTTCTGACTTTCTCCTTTAGCACTCTGGTGCTGACTGGGGCTTCTCTGCAGGCTCCCTGATGTCAGAGGAGCGTCTCCACGTGTCACTCTTGCTGAGAGACCGAGCATGTGAGAAGGGACTCATGTCTGTGGAATGAGCGCAGGCAGTAAGCTCGGCTGGGGACAGCCTGACTTCCCAGGTTGCTCGGGGTTACCGTCTGAGGAGCAGCCTTCGGCATTTCCCGCGGCTTTGGATGACTTCGTGGCAAAGGAATGGAGTAAAGCTTCCTAAGTATGCACAGATACTCAATTCTCACAGGATCAAGAAGGGACAAATTTGGGAGAAAACAGGAGCCAGGACTGCAGCATGAATCAGACCCCGAGAGCCAGGCATGTGATCATGTAAACAGGCCACACATCAGTGCTCTTGCAACAGAACCAGGAAGATTCTCTCCTTCGGCTCGTTCCTTTTCTATTCCATTTCTCTCTATATTTTAAAACCAGGGTCTCATGCTGCCCGGGTAGCCTTGGATTTGCCATGTGATTGAGGATGACCTTGCACCTGATGATTCTGCTGAGTGCCGGGAGTCCAGGCCTGCGTCACCATGCCTGGGGACAGCTGGGCGGCCATCTTGGGCTTGTACATTAGGCCAGCACTCTCCCAAGGCAAGCCACTGCCCCACTCTTGTGACTGCAGCAGGAGAGCAGAAAGCCTGCGGGGTTCCTCCTTGTCTGTACTGTTTCCACACAGCACACACGGGCCCCGGCTCTGGCACTGAGCTGGATTAGAAGAGCCAGTCCTGAGGCGCGTCACCTTAGCTTGTGACCAAGTGCCAGTCCTGATGAAAAGACCAAACACTTCGAGTTTCTTTTTAAAATTAAAGTGTCTGAAGTACAGAGAGGATTGACCCTCATAATTATGAGAAATTTCCCTCACATCTATCCACTTAGGACTGCTCCCTACACCTTTCCTCCTCCTCTTCCTCCTCTCTATTTTCTACATCCTAATGTGTAACCCTTGTAGGGGACTTTCTGCCCCGGTCTTCCTGCATATACCCAGTGCTGGCCGCAGGGGCAGCCCGGCTCTGTTTTCTCATGACACAGTGATTATTTTTGGCACTGCGCATACTTTCTCTAATGTTATTATTGCCTCCTCCACCCTTCTGGGTGCCTTTTGAGGAGCACTTGGTTTTTGGCAATTCCACATAAAATCAGAGGGTTAATTTTAGTTCAGTGGTGAAGACGAGGCAGGGAGAGGGGGGTGCCTCCTCCTCCCGCCCAGCTGCAGCGTCCGATGCCCACCCGAGGAGAGATGAGGTTCGCCAGGCCTGCTCGGGAGAGCTTCTTGCTTTCCTGGCTCTGCGCTAGCCATTCATCCCCGGCTGGGCCCGGGGCTGAGGGTGCCGCTATCCAGAGGTGACGTCGGGGCTGCACCTCAGGGCTGGCATCTTAATGACTTGACTTGGCGGGCTTAGAACAGCCTCATTCAGACCGAGTTCACTCCCTGTGCAGTTGGCCCTCTCAGCCTCTGGCCATAGAGTTCTCTTGTTCAGGCTGCGGGAGGAAATGGAGATTTCCAAGTGGGAAGCAGCCTTCCCGGTGCCTTAACTCTTCCCTGCAGGGAAGAGGAGCCACAGAGAGCAAAAGAAAGAAAACCCAAGCAGCCCAGCTGCAGTTCCCTAGGAGAGGGGGACAGGCCTGGGGGGTGGCTGGGGGCTGAGGCCGGAGCCAGCACAGCTGGGATCACTTTCTCCTTCCCGGGGAGGTGGGAAGGAAGGAAGCCACGGGCGCATTTAAATTGCCCTACACCAATTAGCAGATATTTTCATAGTTTGTCCAGAGCCGAGGCCCTGAGAGGAACATGCAAACGTAGAAAGTGCTATGTCTCTGCTGCCACAGTCCTTAAAGCAGTAGGAACATCGCCCAGAAAAGCCGGTAAGATGGGACATCCTCCGAGAATGGCATTAGTAATGTGGGCAGAAGTGCCAGGGGGAGCTGGGGCCAAGGATGGGACTGGGGGAAACCAGGTTTCCGTAGAGTCAGAAGGCGGGGGCGGGGGGGGGGGCGCGACATCAAACAAGCGTAGAGCAGTTTCTTGAAATGTACAAATGAATGTGAGTCTTCCTGGCAGAGGAAAAGGTCTGACCCGTTACATAGTAAGCGCCCTTGGCCAAACATGGCGTGGGGAAGTGGACACACTCCACTGTGTCTTTGGCTTCATGACCTTAAAGATCCTGGAATTCTTTCTGTTGAAAGTGTGTGAGGTTACAGACCAGCAGCAGCAGCGGCAGCTAGGATGGTGCTAGAAATGTAGACCCTCATGCTCTGGTCCAGACCTCAACTTAAAAGTACACTGGATCAAGTTCTCTAGTGTTCTGTGTACGCAGTATAGGAGACCATACCCTAGATCATGTCCTAGGGTTTATTCAGAGGGATGGATCACATGCATGGGGGGGGGGGGCGCGCGCGCGCGCGCACACACACACACACACACACACACACACACACACACACGCGCGCGCGCGCACACACTTTATGAGTGTCTTTGTACTAATAACTGTTCCTGGGTGGAAACTTCTTGGTCAATCATGTGCTGGATTAGAATTCTTAGGAAAGATTTCAAACAGTGAGCAACTTTGAGGAATTTACACCACAGAAGTCACCGAGGTGGTTTTTATGTCTTCCTTTGGTACTGCTTGTGCTTTAGAGGAAGGACTCTGAGAGAACCCAGGGTGGGGGCCTTCCCAGAAGAACATGTCTACATGGGGTGAAGAGAAAGGGAGAACAGCGTGAGGCTGACTGGGCAGTGTGGAATCTCTGGAGCAATGTGGAGAGGTCAGGCCGGGCGGGGCCTGTCAGGACGGCAGGGCCTTCCCAGAGAAGATGGAGGTGAACAGAGGAGCAGGAGAGCAGAGGTCGACTGAGATGGTGAAGAGGAGCTTTCTGGAAGGCCGTGGGGCGTGTCAGTGCATAGAGCTAAATCTTTAGGGCTATACGGGGCTGGTGGTCAGCGTTCTCCACACCTCAGAGCCTTGCTTCATGCTAGGGAGTGCATTTCAAACACCAGCCAGCCTTTCCTTTCTTCTTCTGCCGTGCAGTTCTGACGTGCAGTTCTGACGGCTCTCATCGCTGTAGGGACAGGCTGCTGTGGTTTAAGCCACACGACAGACTGCGTTGTTGGGTGCTTGTGGGATCCAAAAGCAGGCGGCTGGGGGGACACAGGAGCCCCCAGGAAAAGCCCAGAGCCCTCCTGGCAACAGCTCAGGCATGGGCTTACGCCCTGACCCAGGGAAAGGCCCAGAAGAAACAGACCAGGGAGAAAGAAATGCTCACCAGCGTCATCCATTACACCTGCGAACCACAGCAGTCCCTGAGTCACTCCATCTCTGCTCGACCCCTTCGCTCCTCTCTGTCCTCCCTCCCTCCCTCCCCATTCCCTCCTTCCCCCCCTCCCCCACTAGGAAAAACTTGCCCTTTTCTCTGGCAAGTTTGACCTTTGAAGCAATGGCCCAGAGTAAAAGGTGATCCTGTGGTCCCTCTCTTGCCACTTCCTGGGTCAAGAGAGCGTTTTCAATGGCTTCGAGTTCAGTATTCTTACAGGGCTGTACCCTCCGTGTGCTCAGTTCAGCGAAGCCTTCTGAGCTGCCAGAGGGGCTTGGCATTTGAGGAAGATTGCCCAGTTACAAGCCAGTGTGGTATGTAGGCTCCGTTGACATGGATGTGAGGGTTGGGCATGCCAACTTCCATCCCTGCGGGCTGCTTCCTCAGGCCACGTGACCTGATTCCATGCTCTCCTCATGAGACTTGAGGATTAAGTCAGAGGCGGTAGGGATGGATAAGTGATTCTTATTAAGTGGAAAGTATTGCCTGTGGTTTTTGCTAGTTACAGCAGCAGCAGCAGCAGCAGCATTTCATTTTGCTGATACTAATTAACCCCTTAGCCAAAGTCTTCACAGTGGCAGGGGTCAGGCAGTAAAAGGACTTCTGAGGCCAGCAAGGAATAACACTTAGACACATGTCCACGGCTGCTTGCTGGCAAATGTCTACAAGTCTTCTCTAGACCTGACTGTGAGGAGGTGCACAGTGGAGAGAGAGCTTAGAGTGAGGGAAGAGGAGTTGTTGACCTGTGTGGTGGTCGTCATCATGGCTCAGAGCAGCCTCTTTGGAGGCTTCAACCTAGATCTGAGGAGAAGAGGAAGGCTGAGAGGAGGGATGTCTAGGGATCTGTGGAGCCGGGGCCGGGGCAGAGCATGCGTGGCTGGTTCTCGTTCCTTCTGCTGACTCCCCTGCCTCAGGAGTGAGGCTACAGACACTGCCACGCCTGCTCACTCAGCTGTGAGGTGGGTATGGATGGAGGGATGGCAGGGAGTTGGAGACATGTCGCATTTATTATGAGAAATGAACTACAAAGCAGTGCACGGCACATCATGGCACTGTTCACAACAGCTAAGTGTCGGGGACCCTAACGGAGCAACAGTGCGGGGATCGTCAGATGTATCGGGGTCTCAGTTCACACAGTATGCTGTGACTGGTTTTTTAGGAATATTTAGAAAGAAAGCTGAGCATTACACATAATGGTAAGTAAAAAAGTCAAGGGGAAAATCCATACATTCAGTGAGATCCCGTTCTGTAAACATCTGTGTATTTCCCAAATTTCCCTTACTGAGTATGAGTATGATCTAGGTCGCAAGAGACACACACTGAAAGGTCTCCTTCCACTCGCATGCCTAGAGCTGCTTGCCAACAGACTCCTCATGAGTCCTTGCAAATACGGCTGAGGAGTTCCTATTTCCTAAGCCTCAGTTTTTCTCATCTCTACAATAGAAATACTGCCAGCTGTTCCTTCTTGCTGTGATGTGAGATTTACTTTCTTACAAAGTGCCTTATAAGAGTTGGGTGTGATTCAATGTAAAGTAGTATTCACTGATAAGTTAGTGTTTACCTATTGCCCTGGGCCATTCAGAATGCTGAAGCCATAGGCAGGGAAACTTTATTTTCTTCCTTTCGTTTTTTGTTTTTGTTTTTTGGATTTGTTTTTTTTTTTTTTTTTTTTTTTTTTTTTGAGACAGGGCTTCTCTGTATAGCTCTGGCTGTCCTGGAACTCACTCTGTAGCCCAGGCTGGCTTTGAACTCAGAAATCCGACTGCCTCTGCCTCCCAGAGTGCTGGGATTACAGGCGTGTGGTGTGGGGAAACTTTCAAACAGCAGGGTTTTATGCGTTTGAAGTCTGAGCAGCAAAGATCAAGGTTTGAGCCTGGGTGTTTGCTGAGGATCCAAACACACGCCTTACACGCTGGGGCTGGTGGAAGGTGCCAGGGACCCAACTGGGCCTGCGTTATGAGGGCACTCATCTTACCCAGAGGGCTCCCTCACTTTGGAGGCAAAGATTTCAACTTTAACTTTGGAGATACAAAATTCAGACCAGAGCTTTTACTAGAATGAGGCTAGCCCAAGGACGGTTTGTCACAGCTACTCCTGTGCATGTCCCGATTTCCCAGCAGGCTGGGGACTCCACATGTCCTAGGGTGATAGAAGGATCTGGGGATCTGGGTCCCCAGATAGGCTGCCCAGTAATTAAATCTGTTACTGTCTTCTGCCAGGCTGCCTGGGGCGGGAGGCTAGTCTGATAAGCATCTCCAGTCTGCCCGTGCAGAATTGACCATTAAAGGGGCAAGTGGGGTGAGCCCCAGACATTACTCACTGTCAGCTCTGAACATAGTCCAGGCTGCTGCTCTGGGGACACTGACCCTCAGAAAGGGTCAGGCAGCTGGGAGCTAAGCTCCCCATGAGGGGAGGCTGGGCTGAAAGGCCATTATCAGGACTTTTGCTTGAGATGGGGCGTGAGAGCCTCGCCCTCGCTTCAGCCAGTCCCCACTCTGCTCCTCTGTTGTTAGCCTCCCCTTCCAGAACAGAGACCACACTCTTCATAGAGCGTCTGTTTGTCCAGTGCACTGCTGCCCCTCCCCCCTCGGCCAGGTCTCAGTTCTTCCTGCGTTCTTAACTCAGTGTCTTCCATTTCGACCGCCGGCTTTTCCTTCCCTTTGTTATAGATGCCCCCCGACTGACCACTACTGCCTTTGGTCACATATCAGAATGCTGTGGGCCATCAGAACATTGTCTCCATAGACCGCGTTCTTGCTAGTCTTTAGAATTACCCGCTGAGAAATTCTTGTGAGTCGTCTTGTTCTTTTGAGTGCCTCCAGTTGTGGCAAAAAAATTTATCAGTTGAGAGCACATTTTATTCTTTCCAAGAACTATGAGCTGTCCACAGCCTGGTCTGGTGACTAAAAGGGTGGATAGGTTGGGGAACATACACAGTCAGGGGGTTGGAATGACGTCATTGCCATTAAATGTTGTAACTGATATTCTTTTGTGGTTCCAACATTAATTCCTAAATCACCTTCCAAAATATTAGCGCAGTGGCCACCTCAGCAGAATAAGCCCTAGCCTTCTCCTGAAGTAACTCTTGTAATGGTCATCACCTTTTTGTGATGTTGGTGCGAATCTCTACCCCATTATTTTGATCCTTCCCTGCAGCTATAGCATCTAGAGAGCTATAACAGTATCTGTCTGGCCTATGATAGTGACTTTCAATCTCCTGGACATGATGGCTATGACACCATGTAAGGGAGGGGGAAGGATGGCCAGGCCTCAGAAGGATCCGTGGGCTTCCTGCTTTTTGTGATGTATAATAATGGGCTCTGATGTCTGTATCAATAAGAACATAAATGATTTTGATACAAGCTAACATTGAAAATGGCTGTTTTGCTAAAATGACATGAATAACAATAATCCCAATGTAAACATGGGCTAGAAATGGCGTCATCAAGGAAGAGCGCTGTGCCCAGACCCCGTAAGTGCCAGCCAGCTTCCTCTTCCTCCTGAATGTTTGAGAAAAGGGGATTGCGTTTCCAACACATCCTCAGTCCCAGATTACATACATGATGCACCCCAAAATCACATACATGATGCACCCCAAAATCACATACATGATGCACCCCAAAATCAACAAAAGGGGCCTTTAAAATCCATCAGCTTTGTCTAGGTGTGGTGGTACACAGGCCTTTAATTCCAGCATGAAGGCAAAGTCAGGTGGATCTCTGATTTTGAGGCTAGCCTGATCTACCAATAAGTTCCAGGATGGCCAGGGCTGTATTACAGAAAAACTCTGTCTCAGAAAGAAAAACAATGGCAGCTGAGTAACAATGGCTCTGAGCCCTGGGTATGTAAGAACAGCACGAGACAGGAGTCTTGATGTCCTCGGATACATCAAATCTAAGGTCACTTGGAGTCAGGACCCCAGGATCCATTTTTAAGGTTCTTCCAGTGAACAGCCAAGACCAAGAACCAGAGGCTTGGACTCTGCTGTGGTTTCCTCAGTGAAAGTAGCTAAGCTTGGGGCCCAGAGACTCTTGACTCTCTCTGGGACCCTGAGTATTTATCTTCTTCTTTTTTTAAATATTTACATGTTTATATGTTGGATTTTGTGTTGGGTGTTTTGCTGGACTCTATGACTGTGTACTATGTCCACACAGCACTCACAAAGGAAGATATCAGATCCTCTGGGACTGGAGTTATAGACGGTTGTGAGCCACCATGTGGGTGCTGGGAATTAAATTCAGGTCCTTCGGGAGAACAGTCTGTGCTCTTAACCACTGAGCCATCTCTAACCCGAAGCTGGTCTTTCTCCTCACTGAAGAGCCCGCCTCCTTCCCATTTGCATTTGAGCCTCATTAGAATGTTGTCACCAAACAACAGACTGACCCAAGCTGGTTTGGTGAGCCTCACTTGACCTCTCAGCCACGTAGCCTTATACGGTAGCAGACTCAGATACCTGATGACTGCGGTCACAGTAAAGGTTGAGTCTGTTGGAGACAGCTGGGTTTGGACACTTGCAGATCAGAAACAAGGATCTGGGCCAAGAGTAGGTCACTGTGAATGAATGCCTCGGGGACCCACTGCCACGTTTACAGCACCCTGTGCTCTGGCCAAAACTTGGGTTGCCTGGATGAGTTGTAATGTCTGAGTTCAGCACCTCATATTCTATGGTTCTGTAGCCTTTGATTCAACTAGTTAGATCTAAAAGAGTTGGAAAGAAATTATGTATGTGGTGAACGTAGACAGTCTTTTTTAATTATTATCAGCCCCTAAGTAATACAGCATAAGAACAACTTACAGTGCTCACGTTCTAGGACACACTGCAAGTAATCAAGTGATTTAAAGTATACACTCAGATACATGCAGGTTCCACACAAGCACTACCCCTCAAGGACTTGAGCATCTGAGGACTTTGGGAGGGGTCCTAAGCCAGCCATAGCTGGTAGCGGAACAGTTGCCCCTGGATCGATGCAGCGAGCGATGCTTCTGGGCAGTCAGTTCTGTTAGCATGCTGCTTAGAAGCGCTTGCTTCCTTTACCTGGGATTAAATCTTCCAGAATCTACTGAACATGAATGTGGAAAAGAAAGTGCTCCAACCTCTAGCTGCAGTGTGGTAGGGAGGACTGTGCAGTGTGGTAGGGAGGACTGTGCAGTGTGGTAGGGAGGACTGTGCAGTGTGGTAAGGAGTGTGCAAGGCTGCTTGATCAGAAAGCCTCACTGCTCTACAGCACCGTCTACAGCAAGGGGGGCTGCACGTGTCCTGCCTCCTTGCTCTTCCCAGTCTGAACTCCAGCGCTGCCCTTATTTTTTGTGTCCCAGGATGTCCCTGGGTGCTGATCCAAAGACAGAGCTGTCCAAGCTCCAAGGACTGCCGTGCGAGGTGTCTTTCTCAGTCTCAACCCTCCTCCCTGGAGGAGGATCTGACTTGTGGGAAGGCCTGTAATAACACTGGGCATGTCAGAACGGTTCAGTAGTTTCCTTGCTGCCCGGTGGGAAAATTGGGGTGTTGGGACCCAGAGCAGGTGGGATTGAGACGAGTGATTTAGTCTCTGTAGCTCCTGCCTTAAAGAGTTAGTATGAAACTCAACCGTGGTACGTGTTCCTTTTAGAAACCGTCTTGCAAACCATGTGGTTATCTATCACTCACGGTAGCTGGAATCCCGCCTCACCGCCTTTGCTATCAGCAGGTTGGTCTTTATTCCTCTGACCCCCTAACTGGCGGCTTACTTCCGGAGAAGGGGGCTTGTGGGCCTCATTCATTCTCCCGTGTCCACAGGGGCCAGCTCGGGGCCCAGCAGGCCAGCCTTGCTGTGTGTGAGGACAGGCAGCCAGGTGGTGAGTTTGGAACACCGCATGATACAGGCCATCTTGTAGGAACAGGAGAGTCACCAAAGATGGGAAGAGAAACTTAGGAGAGAAGCAATGTGGAGTAAGGACCGACCAAGGCTCTCGGAATTAAGTATTTAGGGTGTGATATCTTTTTAAAGAAAGTCAAAGGATTTCAATATGTAAATTTTAGGATAACTTCAATAAGGATAAGCAAAATGTGATCATTGTAGAGCCCATCTTGGAAGAAAAGTATTTCAGGAAATGAAACTCACATTTGGCTTAGGAAGATGCCCGAATACAATATGCAGAGCCAGTCAAGATCAGCCCATGAGCCATCACCTGGTGCCCTCAGACAGCCTGCTTAGAGAGGAAGACAGGGGCCAGGCCAGAGTCCAAATGCAGCTGATGCTCGGGGCAGCGCTGCCCAGCGTAGCCAGACAACAGATCTGCGATCCGCCTGGATAGTTTTGATTGCCAGAGAACCTTCTAGGGGCTCTGCACTTATTGTATCCCGATAAGACATGGAGCCTTCTTCCTACTTGACAGGTGCAGGAACCGAGCCCAGAGAATGTATTTTCTTCTTCAGATTGAGATGGGCAGATAGCATTATGGCTTCGTACAAGCTCCGGCTTCTGTTATCTGTGCCTCATGTTAATTATTATTGCTCTTCAGGGTTGCTAATTAAATGATTTCAGTGTTACAGATTTTTGTCTATTTTTCCAAGAGTCAACATTAGACATCTCTGGACTATGTCAAGATTAACTAGGAAATCTAATTAAAATCAAGCTAGTTCTAGAGTGGAACGGGGGGGGGGGGGGAAGGGTAGCTAAAGGGACTGTACAACTTTTTAAACCAGGCACCTGCCTCAGGTTCTCAACCTTCTAAACGTTAGGATGCTGAAGCTGCTTCTTTCCTGCTAAGGAAGGGTACTGCCTTTATGGATAGACACTGTCGAGCGTACTGCCTGGGGGTGGGAGATGGGGAGGGTAACATTTTATTACCAGCTTTCCCACTAATTAGATAATTGCTCTGAGCACAGAAGTTAGCCTAATTGGGTCTCAGTTTCCAAGTCTCTGGAATGGGAACAATGGTTGCAAGGGTAAAATTAGGCAGGCTGCTCCCTGACTGGAAGCCCTCTAAGGGCCTGTGTAGCTCCTGACTGTAAGACCTTGGGAAGACGGCATGGTATGTTCTGAGCCTCAGTTTTTCTATCTGTAAATTGTGCATTGTCTACTGGGCTGTGTCAGTAAGAAGAGTGTAACGGGGTGATGTGCGGTCGCTGGTGCAGAGGCTGAGCACATACTGTGTCAGTGAGAGTTAACACTGCTGGGGGAGCGTGGGCAGAGCCGACCTCTAATGCCAGAGAGAACCTGGACTCTAGCCCGTTCCCCACCACGCAGCCATGCGGGTGGCGAGTGGGGGGTCGCTCTTGGTGTTGTTGCTAATACACAGCCTGTGATGACTGCCTCACGGATGCGTGGCTGCTCTGGATGTTTCCCAGGACAAGGTCAGGGGCTGAGCCTGCTGCTGTCAGGAAGTGTGAGGGCTGGTGCTGAGGAGGGGGGTTCAGGACCTCCTACCGGATCTCGTGAGCCAGAGCTGAATTCCAGCGCAGCCATTCCTCCGGTGAGCCCTTAAGGTGTCCCGCCCTAAGGAGCTCAGGACCTAGTCGCCAAATCCAGGGACCAATAATGGCCCTAAAGTCTGTAGAAGATGCAAATTCTCCCAAAGGGCAGGTTGTGGGGAGGCGGTGAGATGGGTGGGATAGAGATAAAGAGGTGTGGGATTCCTGAGAGCTGAAAGCCTGGGCGAGGGGGGAGACAAGGAACACAAAGGGGAGAGGGGACAAGAAAACCCAATCCCCCCTTCATGGTTTCTCACAAGGCTCTGCCTGACCACCAGAGTGTCGCGTGGCTCTGCCTGCAGTCTGGCATCCAACGGCTAATCCATCCGGATGGCCTGCAGACGGAGTGTGCTGTCACGCCAGAACCGGGCCTCTGCCTCCAGTCCGCGTGGGGATGAGAGGCATGCCCACAATCCAGGAATCCCCAAGCACTGATGTCCGATCATGAGAGGCTCACAGCCAGAGAGAAGGCAAGCAACCTCTGGGGTTGTCAACCTCTGAGGGTAAGGTGGTGTGAGCCAGCCTGGAGCTGATTGGACGAAGGCCTTGAAAACCACAAAGCACACTGGACCTCTACGGAAGCAAACGCCAAATTAGTTTCTGTATTAAACAAGCAATATATGTTATTTATAGAAACACAGGGAAACGTGGATAATCACTTGGTGGACTGGGGAGGGCGAACTCCCTAACCCCCTTACACCGCGACTCTTACCCGGCACTAATGGCTAAGAGCCTCAGCTCTGGGGTTGTCCTGCCCGGGACAGAGTTCACCTCTCCGCTCACCAGCTGGCAGCCACAGGTGAACTGCTTAGCCTCTGTGGGCCCGTTTTCTCATCTGTATATTAGAGATGCTAATAGTAGCTACTCTCACAGCAGGGTGTGACATTTAGATGCTAACACTGTACTGTCTAAAATAGTAGCTGAACTATATCAAACGCTGGGACGGTGGCACTGTGACCATTGTAGAAACGTTTACTGTTAACTGTATTCCTAGCTGCTTCCCTGTGTATAATACAGGAAGTGTTATGTGTGACCATACGTTTTTTAAGGAAATGGTCGTCGCCCTGTACTGCTGCTGCTGTCTTCTCATGGACAGAAGATTGTTAGTTACTATTAAGCTATGTTTGCTTATATACTGGGGTGTGCTCTGTGCTAAGTGTTTCACAGTAAATGATCACATTAAGTCCTCATAATTCCCATAAACTGGGTTCCAATGAGGATGCGCTTAAGCACCTTCGTGGTAGAATCTTACGAGCCAGCAGGCAGATGTTCTGACTTTTAGTACTTGATATGGACTTCTTCATACGGTGATCAGGTTTCTTTAGGATCTCTGGCAAGAGGCAGGTATGGGTGTGCGTGTGTGCCTTCTCTCCCATCCTGCAACAAAGAAGAGTCAGTCTGGTACCTCCGGCCAGCAAGAATGGTACCCACTACACTTCTGGATTGCAAACTGAGGTGTGTCTGCCTCATGTTCTCTTGGGCTTCACTGGTGTCCCCAGCCTCTGACCTGCCATCTCTCTCAGATCAGAAACAGGGTCTTAGGGCCAGGGCTGGTCTTCATTTTTACCAAGCGCATCTTTGACAGCACCGTGTGTCCCACTGACCATAGCGTCTTCACCCTTCTCTTTCCATTGGTACCCTTTGACCTCCGTCTTCAAACTTTGTTCATTAGTTTAATTAAGTCTGTGCTAACCCTACCCACGTGAAGCCCAGTTCAGGCCCCTGCAGGAATATAGAAGAAAGCTATTCGAGAAGAAACCAACCAACTCACAAAAGCAGAGTCAGTGCCAAAAGATGGCTCGCTCGTAGCTCCCCCGGGCTGATCCAGCTGGCTTCAGTGGGAGAACTGACTTCACCGTGCGCGTGGGGGTGAGCGGGTTGCTACCTTGATGGGATGGGATGACAGCCACGCTGGGACTAACCCCTTGTTTCTTCACTTAGGAGCAGCTCAGAGCTGAGGAAGGAGAAATCCCGCGATGCCGCAAGGTGCCGGCGCAGCAAGGAGACGGAGGTCTTCTATGAGCTGGCTCACGAGCTGCCCCTGCCTCACAGCGTGAGCTCCCACCTGGACAAAGCCTCCATCATGCGCCTGGCCATCAGCTTCCTGCGGACACATAAGCTCCTGTCCTCAGGTGAGGCTTGACAGGCCCCAAGCTGGCATCTCCCAAGGCCTCACTCCCAGACACATCTACAGATGTCCTCCCACAGAAAGACCGACACGTGGCCTTTAGTGTTACATTTATTTATTTGCCTGTAAGTGCATGCATGTGGGTCAGAGGGCAACCTTTGGGAGTCCATTCTGTTTTTGTCTTCTGGGATCTGGGATCTGGGGTCTGGGATCTGGGATCTGGGGTAATATGGGATCTGGGGCTTGAACTTGGGTTGTGAGGCTTAGCAGCATCTCCTCTGGCGATCTTCTCATGAGTTCATCCCTGTAAGATGAGGGGAGGAGGTCCAGGACAGACCCAAGCGAGGGTGTGAGATGCCCCAGAGACAAGGCAGAAAGGGGTCTGCAGAGCGGATCGCAGCTTCTGCTGGAGCCGCCCCTGCTCCACACTAGGTTGGCTCTGTAGGAAGCCTCTTATCCTTGTCTTCCAGAGACATCTCTAGGACATCAGAAATGGAGATGTCCCACGTGATCTTTCGGAACCTTGGTTTCCTTGCCTGTAAACTGTAAACGGTGCATGTGCGTGTGTGTGTGTGTGTGTGCGTGCGTGCGTGTGGGGGGGGCACTATAGGAATGAGTGGAGACTGAGGCTCAGCTGCATTCATTCTGGCTGGGATAGCCCCATGATGGGGTGGCCCTGCGGTAGATGGCAGCCTCAGGCACCCCTCACCCTCTGCCAGCCAATGCATCCTTCTTTCCCTCACGTCTCTTGACCAACAGTCCATAAAAAATGTTTTCTTTCCTTTCTCAGAGTTACAGTCCTCAAAAAGCATTTCCTGTTAGGCCTCACCAGGAAGAGGCAGCCTGGGATTTCCACATTCAGATCCTGTGTGCAATCTTGTCAAATTTATCAGTTCTGTAAGGAAACTGGGCAGCATATAGCAGCCCCAGGCTGGCACCGCAGCTGGGCAATGCCTGAGGGCGTGAGCCGGGCAGGCAGGCAAGGGGGAAGGAGATTCGGAGGCTCATCTCCAGGTTTCCTGAGTGAGCATCACTCTGATGTCCTAGGAGACGACTTCTTCTGCCATCCTGGAACAACATGGCTATTCTGGGAAAGAGCCCCCTGCACAGGGGGATCCAGCGCGAGCTGGGGAAGCCAGCCGGGCCCGTGCTATTCTGGGCCCTGTGCACAGGAAGGATGTATGGGAAAGACCTTAGGGGGAGAGAATGATACTCATCCCACCCCCAGCCCCCTCCCAACCCCCCCCCACCCCGCCCCGCTGGAGGCTAAGCCTGTGCCACAAGGCTGAGGGTCGCAGGAAAGAGCAGAGTGGGGAAGCTAGGGCAGAGGCACCGCACACGCAGCAGGGCAGCAGGGCGGCAGGGCGGCAGTGATTACCAGATGTGGGCGGAGCGGTTGAGGCTGAGGGAAGCTCAGGTCTTGCAAAGCCTGGGCTGCTTTAGCGAGTCTGGCCCAGGCCCCACGCATGCCTTCCTCACACAGAGGTTTGCCCTTCTTGTCACACAGAAGTGGGGTGAGAGTATGGTGACTTGCAGGATTCTGCAAAGCCTGTCAGGTGGTCATAATAATAATAACAATAACAACAATAATAATAATGATAATAATAATGATGATAATAATAATGTTGATAAGGGGCAGGGATCCAACGTCCAAGTGAAGCAGCTGGAGCCTGGCCAGGCCTAGCCAGGAGCAGTGGGTGGACAGGAGGCTCTGAGAGCTGTGTCTGTGTCTTGCTGTTGTAGCAGGAACGCATTGTCTGTGCTCACCCACACAGAAGCCCTGTGTGTCTAACTCGGTGGGTCGAGGTTGATTTGCAGAGGGCTTGGCTGGGGTTGGATCTTCTGAGCTAATCTGCCCTCGTGTGTCCCGGTGCAACCCCTCCCACAGCCCACGTACTACAGAAAGCCACAGATACAGAAGCAGACATCACCCGTCTCAGCTCAGGAGCCCTGAGTCTTGAGAACAAGGACTGCCTGCTCTCTAGACAGCCCAAGCACAGACCGACCAGAGCCCTTGGCACGTCAGCGCTGGGGCTCTCAGTCCTGCAGAAAGAAAAGTTAGAGAATGACAAACAAGTTTTTGTCATCTGGTCCTGGCGACCTTGAAGTGCTCAGGGGTACAGCCGTGGAAGGAGAAGCGGCTTAGTTCTCGTTTCTGCTGGTTCTCGAGGCTCCCGCCAGGCGCCCTCTGGACTCGTAGAGACCATTTTCAGAAATGAAATGTAAAGCAAACCTTTTCTCCCACCCACCCTTTGTCTTAGTGTGTGCGTTCGAGTCCTGAGAGGTCAGGGAAGGGCGTCGGGGGCCTTGCTTGGTGACCTCTGCCTCCCTTCTTTGAGACAGAATCCCTCCTCAACCAAAGCTCACCACTTTAGCGAGGGTGGCCGGCTTGCGGACCCAGAGGATCCTGTCTGTGCAGGCCACCGTGGGGGTGATGGGCGCACGGCCAACCTCGGCCCATGCTGAGGCCTCACGCTCACACCTTCGTGCGTGGGCAGCGATGTCCCTGCACACTTAGCCACTGCCCAGTGCCTCTTTCTCTTCTCGCTTCAGATAATTGTTTTAAATTTTCACCTATTGTTTGCATGTGTTTGTGGAGGGGGAGGAAGGAAAGACGACTTTGGGGAGTTGGCTCTCCCTCCCCACATGGATGGGGTCCAACCTGTGTTGTCAGGCCCGCACAACAGCCCTTTCGACTTGCTGGGCCGTCTTCTCAGCCCTGAACCATAGGGATTTATGTCTTTTTTTTTTTTAATGTGATGAAAAGTCTAGAGGATCGTTGAGCAGATGCCCCCCTGCACTTGGCTTATTGCTGCGGCTCCCATCCCTCTCAGAAGCGCTGTACACAGCTTTCTCTCACTGGGCCTCAGAGCCCATGCAATATCGTTGGATGATATGAAAGTCTAGCCTGGTGGCGCACGCCTTTAATTAATCCCAGCACTTGGGAGGCAGAGGCAGGTGGATTTCTGAGTTCGAGGCCAGCCTGGTCTACAGAGTGAGTTCCAGGACAGCCAGGGCTACACAGAGAAACCCTGTCTAGCCTGCTGTACAAGTTATAGCTTAGAAGTAATTCTAATAAAAGAAACAATGTAAGAGGAAAGCCAGAGCGAACCCTAATGTCTTTGGACCCACCTTTTAGCAATTCTGGTGTTACGACACATACTTTCCCAACTCAAAACAAACTGCAGACTCGTTACTTAGGCAAGTCGAGGTTGTATACCTCAGAGTTCAGACGCCCCAAACGGCCAGGCTTAGCATCAGGAGGCGCTCTTCCTTAACGCCACACTTCCTTCGATTCTCACAGTAGGCTGTTATGTGTGGGAATGTTGGGAGGAGGCCTCCGCACTGAGAACGCCAGGCTGAGTCGGGGCCACAGTCGAGATTCATATCACAGGAAACAAACCAAACAATAGCTTTACGATACTCACTTCCACACCGGCCCAAGAGGACAGAACACATTCTGGCGGGAACATGAGTGGAAATATCACTCGTCCTCAATCCGCTTGCACAAGGGGCTGAAGCGGAGTGGCTTCTGCATTCCGAGAGAGCTGTAGGTCGCGGTAAATGTTCGGAGTGTGCACTCGCCCAATTCTGATTTGAGGCTTCTCCAGATTCATACATGGCAAAAAAATCAAATTCTTGTTACTGTAGAGTTGGAGATCAGCACAAATCCCGGTTTCTAGACGTAAATGTCAGGTTTATTTTTGATTATTTTGATTTGAATTTGTTTATGTGTGATTCCTGACATTTGCCTAGTGAAGACACATAATCTGCTCAAGATATGATTCCCAGGACACGATTTTAAAGTTTTCACCATGACTTATCAGGAAAAGTGGGACAAAGGGAACAGAATTATGGCAGCAGATGTGATTTCTGCGCCCTCTTAGGCCTCGTGGTAAGACCTGTTTTCCCTGGTTTTCAGCCCAATTGTTTTACTGTCCCACTCCCCGGCCCCACCTATACTCAAAATCAAGGCTTTTTCTGTCCTGTTTGGAAGGAGGCCAGTAAGATGATTCATGCCAGGATGTTACTGGCTGAGAGTGGCCAGCAGTCCCTTCAAGAGAATCTAACCTTGCTTACGGCATTCTCTTAGAGCAGAGTCTGGCCAGTCAGTAGATAGCAACTGACTGTCGTTCCAACTAGCATTTTCCGAAGGCTAGCAGGGAGGGGAGGAGCAGGTGAGGAAGGAAGAAGACTTGTGGGGCACACCAGGAGAGCAGCAGCAAGGTCCGGTGAGATCTCTCACTCTGCACAAAGTGTGAGCGAGCCCAAGCCTGCCCACAACGTGGCTGAAGGTACAGCTGAAGGTACAGTAGGTGGCCCAGACTCCTTGCTTGCGGCTCTGGGTGGAACTGTTTGCCCGGAAGGAAGCCGTGTCCGGGAGGGGAGGCGCTGATAGGCGCAGCCTTCGAAAGGAAAGACCCCATGGGCTATCTAAGTACCAAGCACCGTGAAGTAGAAAGCCTGTATCCCAGCTCCTGATAGAACAGTGTGGCGGTTCTAGAGTTCCTTGAAGATGGAAACATCTAGAAGAATCATCCGCGTAGAGCAAGAGTGCAGCAGCCTCACTGCCGGAACAGCCTGGCCTCAAAGACCCCGTCAGAAGCTGCCCGCCCTGCCTGCCACCTGCCAGCTCACACGAGGCAAGTGGCTCTACCATTCTGGAGTGCCACCCGGCATAGGCGGCCCAGCCCAAAGGAAATGAGCGGTGCTCCGGAACCTTCTCAGCTGCACATATCCTGGCTGTGGGAGCCATCAAAGCCTGTTTACTGGGGCTATTTTTAGCATTAAAGAATCTTGTGCTTCTTCTCTGTGGAGACGGTTCATCTTTACCACAGTTCTTTGAGATTCGAACCCCAATAGGTCCTGGGAAGCAATGGCCGGGATGTAGAGCCCGAGACAGTCAGATGACCCAGCCCAGCACCTCAGCGAGCACCCCCAGGAGGGGCTGAGGCGGTTTGACAGAGGTCTTCCCTGGCAGTGTGTTGGCTGCCAGAGGATGGGCTTGCACCCCTCCTTGAAGCATCCCCAGTTCTCTGGGACAGGACTGAGTGTGCCGCTGGTGAGCCAGACCCTTTCTCCGGCCCAGGGAAGACGTGGGGGAAAAGCTTAGTAACTGCACTGGGTGAGGGTCAGAGGTTTATGTCGGGGAGCTCTGGTGTGCACAGCGCGAGGCATAACAGTTTCCAGCAGAGATGTGACAGGAGGTTCGGGGGCCCTGGCTGCCTCCCTCTTCCGGGCTGGGAGTGACCTGGCCAAGTTCCTTCAGAGACTCCCAGGAGGACAAGCAGGTGCTACAGAAGCAAATAGTTCCACTGAAGGAAGAGGCCACTCCCGAGCCCGGCTGCTCCAGGGTCCCAGGGGTGGGGGCTGTTGGCCTTTGTGACTTCAGTTTCAAGATGTTCCGTGTCTGTGGCCCCAGAGCACCCTTGTCCCTCCTCTCTAAAGGGCAGTCCAGTCAACCTGCCGCTGAAGTCAATTTCGCCACCTCCTGGAAGTAAGCGGGCTGGACAGTTCGGAAACCCCCGCTCGGCTGGGCTAGGCCTGCCGAAAACAGGAAACTTTAAGCAGAACTATTTTCTTCTCTGGGTCCAGTGAACCCAAATAGGTTGTCTTGGGATTACTCCAGATTTTGAAGTCAGTCTTGCCACTGAGATCAAAGGAGCTGAAGAGAAAATAAATTCTCAGTAGGCCTCAGGGTTGGCCTCTGTTTGTCTGGAGAACATGGCCACCTCGCTGGCATAACCCAAATGCAGCTGAAACCTTCTCCTTGCCCATATCCTAGGTCAGGCACCCTTGCCCAGACTGGCTGGTTTTCCCTGCATAGGAGATAGTCCCTGGAGCAACAGCTTCGACACCCACTGAACGTGGTTTTGGGTTTTGTTTTTGTTTTTGTTGTTTTTTTTTTTTTTTTTTTAAGGAAGAAAAGGCACTTTTCCAGCTCCCCTGAATTAGGAAGGAAGCATGGGAGGGGGTGGAACCTTCCAGCGCCACCCTGGGAGGGGTGCAGCCTCCTTGTATTTGCAAGGTCTTGGGCTCTGGGCTCAGCTTAATTTTTCAGCAAGGGTTCCATGTTTTTTACTTTGCACAAAACCTCCTAGTTGCATGGCAGTGCTGGTAGGTCCTGGCGCAGCCGCCTTCTCTCTCCCCCCCCCCTGCTCCCCCTCCCCCCCGGTGTAACGCGGACGCTGTACCGTGGTTGTCCCATTGCAGCTGCCTCACTCGCCCTTTAGAGCATGCTCATCCCTGTCAGTCCAGAAGACTGATCAGCCACCAGAGAGCATCAGACAGAGACCCCGGAGGGCATCGGGTGTGGCACCGGCCATAGAAGCTTTAGCTGCTGGAACTAGGTATGGAGAGAAGGCACTGCCCTCACTGTGTCCCACCCCTTTGGTGAACGTTGCCAGGAGAGCAGGCCCACTCTCTTCCTCTGCAGAAATGGCAAGATCTGGGATCCAGACATGTTCTCTGGTTCTGTGCCCTGAAAAGTAGCTGGTCCCCGTCAGTCCCACTAAAGCACCTTTGTAGGAGCATCTGCACGCTTGGGTTTGTTCTTCTCACACTTATGGGTTCACAGACAGTGAGACAGGTGAAATAAACCCACGGTCCTTGCTTCTTCAAGGGCCTCTGATGCTGACTATATAGCATAAGTGATGTCTGTCGGATTGTGTCTTATACCCCCAGCAGAGGCTTCATTTGAAAGGCTCTTTTTTGCATCAGTGAATCTTAACCATCTTAAGTGGCAACATACTCTCTCAGCCTCTTGTTCTATAAATCAAGCCAGGAATTCTTGGACTGCTGCTTATGCTAGATGAATACAGACTGTGGTAGTGTTCTTTCTATTTTCGAGACAAGGTCACATTATATAGTCCTGGCTAGACTTGAACTCACTATGTAGACCAGGACAGCCTCAGATTCACAGAGATCCACCTGCCTCTGCCTCCTGATAGCTAGGATTAAAGACCTGCTCTAATACACCTGACTAAATCTACAGATTTTTTTTTTTTTTGGTGTTTTGGATTTGTTTTTTTTCGAGACAGGGTTTCTCTGTATAGCCCTGTCTGACCTGGAACTCACTCTGTAGACCAGGCTGGCCTCGAACTCAGAAATCTGCCTGCCTCTGCCTCCCAGAGTGCTGGGATTACAGGCATGTGCCACCACTGCCTGACGAAATCCAGATTTTGAAAGCACACACATTTAACATGAAATAACAAACTAGAAGAGGTTGTGGCCTGTGGGCCGAGGACAAGAGCCAAGACACGACAAGGGCTGAGCCTGAATCGCAGAGGTGTACTCGATAGTCCAGGATATGCAGAGCGCACGGGGTGGGGTAGATTTCCCGCGTGTACCCCCCCCCAGCATCTGCCTCCTCAGTCTGCCTCATGTTCCCTCACAGTTTTATGCCTCTAAGTTTCATTCTCTTTAAACTTCTCTGTGTGCTATCCCCAGACTAAAGTCCCCAAAGTAGTGCTTTGCGAAGCCGCCTCCTGCCCTTGACTGGAAGAGACGCTCCGGGCACGGGCTTCCTTACTTGCCCAGTGTCTGCCATGGGGACGTGGGTCTTCTGCTCCACATGGGCTCTTCTCTGCCCTGGAAGGAAACTTGCTCCGCGTCTTCTGCACTGGTGGCCCGATCCTGTCCAGCTGCCTGCTGACAAACCTCTTTCCACACTAGTGTGAACTCTGTTTCCTGAGTCCTCTCAATCCTGCCTCTTTGAAAGAGTCCTCTCTCCTCTGACCCCCGGGGCTTTGGCTCTCCATACCCTTCTCTGGCTCCCCATTGTAACATGTGGGAGTACTTACTTAGCTTTGTGAGGTTGTGAGCCACGAACTCTCCACCTTGGCTCTGAACAACTTGAGACAGTAACGGTGTCTTAGAGGAGCTGATGGAGTGGAGTTTACAGGTGTTGATACCATTTTAAGCAGTTTATATACTTGAGCCTTACAATTCATGAAGATGGAAATCACTATCCTGGTTTGCTGATGAGGAAACCAGTGCTCCAACAGTTGTTACCTAAAGTCCTAACCAACTGGGAGGCAGATCTAGGACTAGAATCAACATTTGACTCCAACGCTTGTGAGATGGTTGAACGTGGCCACTGCACTTAGCTCCTGGAGCTTGCTAACGTTCTAGACATCACAGCCTTTGGAAAAATGGCTTAACTCAGAAGTCTAGCTCTATAAAATGAGACTACAAATGGTACCTGCCTCATGCGTCATTGTAAAGCCTATGTAGGATGTTTAATGTGGTATCTGTCTGTGGTTATTGTTCCGCTTATGTTAGCAACTAAAATATCTATTGCTGCTGCTATGATGTCTGTCATTATATCTGTAGACTCTACCCTAACCCTTCCTATTGGGAGAGCAAATTCTCCTACCACGGAAACCACACTATCCCAAAGTCATTGTCAATGAGGCCCAGGTGTTTCATCTGGTGTCCGCTCATCAGGCATGTGACAGCTTAGATGGTTGTCAGTATGCCTTTCTCAAGACCGTCCACCCTGAGCCCCAGAGCCTGTCTCCTCCGCCATATCTGTTTAAACACTCATGCACGCTGTCCATCCCTTCTCTTTCCAGTCTGCTCTGAAAATGAGTCTGAAGCCGAGGCTGACCAGCAGATGGACAACTTGTACCTGAAAGCCTTAGAAGGTTTCATTGCCGTGGTGACCCAAGACGGTGACATGATCTTTCTGTCGGAAAACATCAGCAAGTTCATGGGACTTACCCAGGTGACACCCTCTGCTCTTTCAATAGGAAAAAAAAATGTCTACATTTGGAGGATAGAAACTAACAAGAAGTCCTAGGCACAGCCTTTCTTGACTTTTCCTTACACATTCCCACATGATGATGACAGTCCTTGGGCCACATAGTCTGAGAAACATACTTGTGGCTGCCCTGACAGGGCTCTTCTAGGTAGATTAACTCGGCAACTGTATGAATCAAGTCCCTGTCACCATCTGTTACCTCTGTAAGTCCATGGACCCAATATTGGCCGGATGACCACTCTTGATGGCCACCCAATTCATCCCCCTTCCTCTCTGAATGCAGACATTATCCTAGCTTCCTCTTGGAGTCTGACTTCATCGTTAGGAGTAACAGTGTCTGGTCTCGCTTTTGAAACAGGTAGAACTAACAGGACACAGCATCTTTGACTTCACTCACCCTTGCGACCATGAGGAGATCCGTGAGAACCTGACTCTCAAAACTGGTAAAGTGTTCTTCTATGTTTGCAGTCTTCTTGTGACCCCTGAAGCCTACACACATGTCCCAAATGGATCATGTATAGTGCTGGGGGAAAAATTGGCATCCATCGGTTCCACTTGGACAAGCTCTTAGGTGGGTATGCAGCCTTGAGATGAGACCCAGCACTTAGAATAGCTCCTAATGGCCATCCGTGGTGCCTGATGTCACACTACCAGGTCAGGGAGCCATCTCTAGGGCGTTTCATCACCTGAGATCAATCATCTCTGCCAAGCGACACCACCCAAACCAATAGCTTCATCTATGGCAGATTATCTGTGGGAGCTGCTACAGGTCCCTTTTGTCGCGTATCAACCACCCAACACATAGGCTTAAGCAATCTCCCACATTTCTGTGGATTCTGTGGGCAGGTCTCTAGCAGATGTGACGTCAGCTGGATTGCAGCCATCAGGGGCTGAACTAGGTTGAAGTGATTAAAATGGCTCACCTGGCGTGTAGCTGGGACAATGACCACAGCTCTCAGTCTATGAAGCCTCCTGCTATCCTTTGTCATATGGAGACTCTAGAGTAGCCATCTTGGATGACAACTCAGGCCATTTATCTTCCTTCTCCCTGTAAAGTGCAGCCGCAGAAGCTGACAGACCTTCCTAGGCCTGAGTCCTGAAATAGGCATGTCACCCTATTCTGCTGGTGAGTCAAGGTCCAGGCCTGCCCTGTGTTTTAGGTCTGTGTTGAGAGGCATGACCCTGAGGATTTCCACTGAAGAGTAGCTATTACGGGAATGTGGAGATTTTTAGAAGAACTAAAACTTTGGAGCTGGAGAGCTAGCTCAATGGTTAGGAGTACAGGCTATTCTTCTGGAGAACCTAAGTTGATCTTCCAGTCCCTTTGACTGGCGGTGGGTCACAAACGCCTGTAACTCCAGCTTCAGGAAATCCAGGGTCCTCCTCTGAACTCTGCAGGTATCCACACAAACATATTCATAAAAAGATCAGTAAATCTTTCAAAACCAAACAAAAGGAGCCGTAGCTGCAGGCAGCGGTGGCTTCCAATGACTGTCGAGATCCTCTTCGAAGTTGAGAATCTGTCACTGGTCTGGACAGACTGCCCACATCAAAACATCTTTTACATCTCTCACCTGTCATGACCGTGGGGTGTGTGCTCATCCAACCTGAATAGCGAAGGCAGTGACACCACGCCTGCGAGGCCTTCTCATCGCCATGCTTGCTGCAAAGCTGAGGCTTTATTGGCTCACCTCGCCCGCCCGTTGGCACAGAGCCCTGTAATCCACACGCAGACTTACAAAGCTTTGTAACATTATAACCACCTCCCTTCCAATGCTGCCCCCACCTCTCATCTGGATTGCTGCTTCCTATCCAAAGGCCTTGGTCAACTGGCTCCCACAGTACATAGGCTGGGGACCACCATGAGTTTATTTGTCTTGCCCGTGGTGCTGAGAAACTCTAGGTTATATAGGATGATTGGTTCTTGATGGTGAAGGGGCTATTGATTGCAGACATGTACCACCATACCTGGCTTTCAGAAGCACTGTCTAAAGAGGTGTCTCTCTTTGCCTCTCTTCTAGAGAACAGTAGTCCCAGGTTCTTTGTCTCAACTCAACTGCAGACCAAAATCTCTGAGTCTTTGAGCTGAACTAAGTATCTCACTCCTGTGCTGCTCAAAGTCTTTCTTTTCAAATCGATGGCAAAAGATGAAGCCAAATATAGGATCTTCTTGCTTTTAGGTTCTCTGGCTCACAGCTGAGCGTCCTTCACTTACCTGAGGAAAACTCGGGTCTTTAGATGCATGAATGGGGATTTGAGATCAAGCAAACTCAGCTAGTCAGCAAGTCCTTGCTGCAGGTTTCCGGCTGCATACACTCATAGTCTAAAGGCAAGGGGTCAGTACGGATTCCTAGAGGAAGAAGAGGTCTAGAGACAGGCCGTGGAATGCTTTGATGGTGAGGTGAAAAGCCTCACCTGTCCTGCCAACAGTCCAGGCTGTTGAAGATGTTTAAGTCAAGGTGATACTATCTGACGTCAGAATAGGGAGACTCCAGAGATTAGCAAGTCAGGAGCCCACAGTAACAACCCAGACTATTAGTCACAAGTGAATCTCAGGCTCCCTCATTCCTGGGGGCTCTCTCAATACAGTAGTAACTCATCATACACAAACTCCACCTAATAACTAAGGTTATAAGAAGCATTATTATGGGAGAGACAGTTTATCAGAACAACATTCAAGCTGTCACTTAATGAGTTCTGCAGAAGGTGTTTAAGTTCAGTTGAAGGATGCCAGTTCTTTTATACTTGATCTTAGCCAAAAGGCGGAGAAGTGATGCCAGTTCTTTTGATACGCAGCTCTTTTAGACTGTGTCAGTCAAATCAAGGTTCCTTAGAGGTGTAGGGACAGAGGCTGGTAGCTTCTCTTAGAAAGAGCAGTGTGACTACTTGTTGGAAGGTTCTGGATTGCGCTGTGACGCTGGCCCTTTGGAGGCCAAGAACGAAGATCTCTGTGTAGACACAATTTAGACACCATTGGCCTCCTATTTGCTATTCTGCATAACAAGAAGCAGAAAAACTGGGCAGGCTTTGGAGATTTGTGCTGAAGGAAAGAAGCTGCATGTTCTTTGTCTTGGTGATTTCTTTAATCCTGAATGAAAGGTGATCTAATTGATCTTTGTCAAGAACTTCTTTAAGATAGACCTGTCCACCCAGCTAGTTCCAGTTAAAAACAAGGTGTGTGTGTGTGTGTGTGTGTGTGTGTGTGTGTGCGTGCGTGCGCGCGCGCGCGCGCGTGCACAAGTTCATGCATACATGTGTGTGCGTGTGCGTGTGCGTGTGCGTGTGTGTGTGTGTGTGTTCATTCCCTCCTCCCCTCCCCTCGTAGGTATGTGTCATCTTAGGAGAAAACTGATGAATGGTACATTATCAGAACAGTCATTCCAGGACTCCGATAGGATATAGGTTGCTGAGTTCCTGAGACAGGCTAGCCAGAGCAGAGAGGCGTGTCCAAGGATGATTCTAACTGGACAGACTTACGTCTTTGGACAGCCATGGTCACTCTCAAGCTTCCTGCTAGAGAACCCAGGCCTGGCTGGGGAGAAACTGTGTCCGTAGCTTCACAGCTCTCAGGTGACAAACAGGTACAGTGGGGCGCAAACATGGGGCCGCTCCTGCCTTCCTCAGATCCTCAGGCCTGGCTGGGGAGAAACTGTGTCCGTAGCTTCACAGCTCTCAGGTGACAAACAGGTACAGTGGGGCGCAAACATGGGGCCGCTCCTGCCTTCCTCAGATCCTCATGCTCTGGGTGATGCAGTTACACAGGAACCTCTACCCAGCCATCCTCTGAGACCGACATCTGGCTTTGCAAGGGAGCTGCTCTCTCTCTCCCAATAGCCCCTCCGCTGTGAGTCTCCACTGACCCGGCGTTAGCTCACAGCCCTGGGTGGAACTGGCCATCACTAGAAGCTTTGTGAAAACCTTCCTTAACATATTTCTGCCCTCTAGTTCTGACCACAATTGAGCCAGGACTCAAGGCGCGGCAGCTGAGGGACACCATTAGTATTTGGGCCACGAGGGACTCTGCCCACGGCAGGCTACAAACACTCAACTACAAACCACTAGGAAACACAAATACAAGTTGCCCAGAAACACTGTGATTTGCATTAATTTAACTGGTTCCCACACCCTTCCCCACTCAGGCCCCGGTTTTGGGAAGAAGAGCAAAGACGTGTCTACCGAGCGTGACTTCTTCATGAGGATGAAGTGCACAGTCACCAACAGAGGCCGGACTGTCAACCTCAAGTCGGCCACCTGGAAGGTATGATCAGTCATGGAGTCTCAAGCGAGAGCTGGGAGCAGGAGGTGCCTGAGGCCTGCCCCTCTTCTCAGCAGTCTCGGCCTTGTCTTACTTCTGTGCTTTGACCCCCCAGGTCTTGCACTGCACCGGGCAAGTGAGAGTCTACAACAACTGCCCCCCTCACGATAGCCTCTGTAGCTACCAGGAGCCCCTGCTGTCCTGCCTCATCATCATGTGCGAGCCGATCCAGCACCCGTCCCACATGGACATCCCCTTGGACAGCAAGACTTTCCTGAGTCGCCACAGCATGGACATGAAATTCACCTACTGTGATGACAGGTAGGGCGTTGGGAATCTGAGGTCCCAGCAAGGACAGGGTGGGTCTTACCTGCTTGTATCTGTGAGCGTGCGTCCCTACAGTGCGGGGACAGGACTAGGACAGTGTGTGGGGTGGCTGGCTGCAAGTTTGTAGAAGGTAGCCTCTTTCCACACGAAGACTTTAAAATGAAGTGAGCTAGGCTAGACTCTAGTCCTCAATTCCGTTTTCTTGGGGATGGGGGTACAGAAGCCAGAAAGATCGTGGGCTCGGACTAGAGAGCCTCGCCTCTGGCAGAGTCATCTGTGGTCGGCGTAGGCTGCTGTTCTCACCTTCATTAAAGGTGAGACCACAGAGGGTACACAAGAAGGCATGCTGTGCCCTTGTCATTTTATGCGGGTGTGTATAGGCCACACCACATGTGGAGGACGGTGGTGAGAACAGGTTGTGATCTGTGGCGGCTGGTACCGGGGGAGGGGAGCCGGGGGAGGGGCTGCGCTGGGTATGCATGTGTGCTGAGCCGGAGTAGGGGGCTCCAGCACGCCTGACTGCTCTGCTCTGCAAAAGCCCAGCTCTGCAGTGCCTCGCGTCAACTTTGTGCTGCTTGACACTCTGAAGCGAATGGTTGTCTCTGGCTGTGTTGAGAGGAGGTCACAGTTGTGAACACACTTGGAAAAGCACAATGTCATAGCACGTGGAGGCTTTGGGTCACAGGTCATTTTCCATCCCTGGCCTCCCCAAAGCAAAGAGCGTCCTCCTGAGTTCAAGGCACTAAGCTTGAAAGTCCATGGCCCGTGTGAGCCCCAGTGAGCCTGAGCCAGCCTGGCCTTCCCCATAGCAGACCCCCAAGGCAGAAGCCACTGACAGCCCCAGCTTCTCTCTTACCCAGCTAGGCATCTAGGGGCATCTATTTCTTACAGGGAGACATTTCTAGTTTCTGGGTTAGGCTAAGATTCCTCCAGCCCAAGTCTGGATGGCTCTGCTGTGTTGGCATCACTTGTGGCCCCATTTCAGAAGTTATGTAAAAGATCCTTGACATGTCCCTGTCTCCTAGTTCTGACCTCAAAAGTTAGGCCGCAAGGTCGCCGGGAGGTAGTGTGTGTTTATGTAATTAGGAAAAAATTCTACAAGCTTATAGGGAGAGAAACCTGGACGGCGTTAGGCAGCACTGATGCCGTTCTAGGGTCACCACTGCAGTTATGGTGGGGACTACTAGATGTTCAACACATCCAATCCTGGGTCTACAGGAACATTCTGAGCAGAAGGGAGCTCTGAGGTGTGTGCCCTCTGCGGCTTTTAGGGAGACCCTGAAAGTCCCAATGCCAGAGCCATGGCGCCAGCTTTGAGGTGAAATGGTACTTGGGGTGCGTACCCAGGAGTGATCAGGGCTGTGGATGATGGCAGGGAGTCGAGGTCTGACTAGATCTCAGCTCCACAAGCACGGAGAGCTCTGTCCTCAAATCACCTGCCATCTCTACATAACAGAAAAGATTTTCAAAAGGAATTGGCAGGTGAGGGAACTATCCCCCCAAAAAGGTTAATTTGTTGTTAATTTTCATTCATTATTGTGGTTTAAGTGGGTTTCAGGTAAAAGTGCTAGCCTTGGGTTAAGGGCAAAAGGGGAAAGAAATGGGCACCTAAAGGGACAAAGATGCCGTGTACAGAGAGAGAGAGAGAGAGAGAGAGAGAGAGAGAGAGAGAGAGAGAGAGAGAGAGGCGCCACGTTGACTTCCTGTGACTTAGAGCTTTGTGACTCATCCTGTGCAGGAAGATGCCGCTTATGATGTCTTAGGACACATTGTATTTTCAGCACTCTTCCGCCTTTCAAGGATTGCATAGTCCATCATGAATTCTGTTCTGCCAGGGAGACAACAGCAGAGAGATGCAAACCCAGAGTGCCCCACGGAGCACTTAACCGATTAGCAGATTAGTTAACCAGGGTACAGACAGGACAGTTGATGAAGGGGCTATTTTAAGTGGTTAATCCCTTGGCGTTATTTCGCGACTGCTGTGGGTTGGGGGAGGGGCTTGTTCTGTTTTCGTGTGTTGGGATGTGGAGCAGTGTGTGTGTCTGTGTGTGTGTGTGTGTGTGTGTGTGTGTGTAAGGGAGGGGGAGGGAGAGAGGGAAAGGGTATACATACACACACCAACATGCCCTTCTGAGAGATGTGCTCCAAACCCAGCACCTACCTGTGAGAGCCAGTGCAGAGCGGGGCTCCCCCATTTTACCCAGTGAATTATTTGGTTTGGTGACATCTGACACAGGAGGGGGACATCTGACACAAAGGGGATTGTGTTCCCTAACAAAAGCAGGAAAGAATCTGAAGAAAGGCAGTTTGAATCCACAATCAAATTTGAGCAAATTTGATACTTTCCTTTGGTTATGCTTATATATGTTTGTGGTGTGTGTGTGTGTGTGTGTGTGTGTGTGTGTGTGTGTCTGTCTGTCTGTCTGTCTGTCTGTCTGATTACTTGTTGAATTCAGGTTTCCACAATCAGTAAATTTGAAGCCTGTATGTTCCTTGGGAGTGGCTTGATTATTTGATTATTAATTATGAGGCAGTGAATACTTTAAATCCTCCAACAGATTCTGTCATTTCTATTTATGTACAGGGCACAGTTATGGCTTAAAGAGTATTGCTTATCTGAAAAGCTTGGAACTAAACTTTTTCTCATTTGTGAGTTGGGGGAAATTTTGCATATACCGTCCTAAGTGAATCTAGACATTCAACATCCAAAATGCTCTAGACTCTGAAACTTTCAAGTGTGATGTTGGCACATTTTGGGCATCAGATTTTCAGACGAAGTGTGCCCAGCCTATCAGGGTGGACTGCTGTGACTCTGTCAACAGGAGTGAAGCTGCTTGGCCAGGTAGAAGACAAACCCTGCCTTCCTCTCTCTAGCCCCCACCCTCCCAGGCTGGCCTATGATTTGCAGCAATTCTCCTGCCCCAGCACCCTGAGTGCCTAGGATGCCTTTATTATCAGCATAATGAATGCCCTTCTCTGCTGTGCACTCAAACAGGAGTTACAGTCTGTCTGGTCTTAACATTCTTTGGAACTAATCCATAAGCTGTTACTTGGGGCACATCTGCCATATCTTGAAATTTTTATGTCAAAGAGGAAAGAAACAAGTCCTGGTGGCTACGGGCTTTGAGCCTGAGCTGTGAGCCTCTTAATGAAACCACAAGGAATTTGTGTGCAGAACAGAACGTGCCATTCATCCGAGAGGAAGACCCAAGCCATTCTCAAATCCCTTAAAAGGGGTGGGTTTTTCAATTCATATGAGATGCCATCTTGTGGCCAAATAGAATAACTGTGAAGAATGAGGTTTTCTTAGAAAAATCACATGTAATCTCAGTGTGATTTCGTGAGTCTTTCTGTAACTTTGAAAGATGTATGAAATTATAGTAAGCATTGAAAACTAATGAATAAAAACATTTAGCCTTTACAGTCAAAGAATTTGAGAGCACCATGTTTCGTCAAAACAATACAGGACATAGCCAGGAGTTAGGTTGATAAGTTAGGAAGACTTACGGGGCTGAAAAGATGCTTTTAGCAGTTAAGAGTGAATACTGGCCGGGCGGTGGTGGTGCACGCCTTTAATCCCAGCACTTGGGAGGCAGAGACAGGCGGATTTCTGAGTTCAAGGCCAGCCTGGTCTACAGAGTGAGTTCCAGGACAGCCCGAACTACACAGAGAAACCCTGTCTCGAAAAAACCAAAAAAAAAAAAAAAAAAAAAAAAAGAGTGAATACTGCTCTTGCAGAGACTCCACCCCATACCCATAATTACAGCTACTTGTAGCTCTACTTATAGGGACTTGAATCTCTGGCCTCTGAGGGCATCTGCACATACACATGCACACGTGCGCATATATGCACGCACACACACACACACATACTTAAATCTTTGGGGAAAAATATGTATGGTGGATTCATTCAAAGAACTTAGAAATAATAAGACGGCTTAAGTGAGAGAAGACTTGAGGATTGTGAAGAGAATGTCTGTAAAGACCTGGGCTGGGGAGACGGCTGGGCCAATAGAGGCGTCAACTGCCAAGCCCAAGAACCTGTTTGACTCCAGAACCCGTATGGACAGAGCAAGCTGATTCGCCGATTTCACAAGTGGTCTTCTGACCTATACACACACACACACACACACACACACACACACACACACACACTATGGTGAACACACACACACAGTCTGGCGAGCACACCCACACAGACAAATGCAGTTTTAAAGAGGAAATTATAAAGGACCAGAAAGTATGAAGCAGGCATGTGTGAAGACAGCTATAAGGTGTGTCAAGTCTAAGAATAAAACAAATCGGCTTTAAGCAGATTGGATATGTTCTCTATTGCACATTGGAGATGATTAATAAACGTTGCTGCCTTTACTAATGGGAGGTATCGTCTTAATTTCAGGGTGATCTTTTGCAAGGACAGTGCATGTATTTCGGTTTTATGTATAATTGATTCTAAGTACTTTTGCAGGCCTCTGCATTGCCTTTCTCCAGACAGCTCAGTTAGGGGTTATCCAATGCTACTTTAGATCCTAAAGTTAGACTCTGATGTGCTCTGTGTCCATAATATCTGCTCAGCTGACAGTATTCTGGAATCAGCCCTAGCCATGTTTGAATGTGAAAAATACTCAAATGTTATCGTGCAACACCTACTCTGTTGGAAATGCTCTGAAAATTCTCCGGAGTTTACCTCAGAGTTTACTCGATGTCATGGTTCAAACTAGGAATGAGTCACTTCTCACAGTTCTTCTTACTGTTCGGTGTTTTGTCGACGAAGAGATGGCCGGTGGCATGCAGGACAGGCCTGGTGCAGAATGGTGGCCAGGCTGCCTTCCGGGGGATAACTTCACCCAGCAGACAGCACATCTCACAGTGAGCCCAGAACTTACTGCTTTGGCCAAAGTGACTGGTTAGCAAGCTCCCAGGATCTGCCCGTTACACCACCACCACCCACTGGCCCCAGCCCGGGGCTTACAGACATCTGCCACGCAGAAAGCTTTTACACAGAGGCTGGGGATCCGAACTCAGATCCTCACGCTTGCACAGTGAGCACTGAGCCACCTTCAGAACAGAGAGCGATTGTGGGCAGTGAATACATTGGCCCCCCTTTACCCGCCCATCTCACTCTGAAGGAAAGAGCCAGCGTCTGGTCTGACTTCAGAACAGAGACCCTTCTGCCGTGCCGTTGTCTGTTTCCCCCCTTCTTCCTCTCCTGCCTCCTCGTGGCTCTGCTCCTTTCCTCTTTGGTCTACTTCTTCGTCTGCCTGTTATTACAGAACACACTCAGTCCTCGGCTTTGAAATCTGACGAATCTTTCTACATTTCCCTCTTCTCTTGCGTGCAGTCCTGAGTTGACTTTTAAGTTTACGGGTGACCCCAGATGATTCTTCTTCCAACGAGTCAAGGATCTCTAATTAGGAAGAGTGAAGCGATCCCTCTCCCCGATGGAGAGGCAGATGGCACTCTTATCTGGTGCAGCCCCGGGAAATGAGCAGGGAAGGCCCTGGGGCCATTGCAGCAAGTCTATAAACAAGTCTGGTTCCTTAACCTCCCTGTGGCGTCGCTGTGCCTGCGGATGGGGGAGGCGAATGCTCATTAGCTTTAAGTTGGGGCTTCCTGGCTTTGTGGTGTCTGAGAACCCGCATGTTCTACGGTTGTGTTTGGGCCGTGTGCATTTCCCAGTTTTTACTGTAGTATGTTTAAAGGAATGAAGAGGGAAACATTAAATATTTATTTTGGCTGACAAGATAAATGGAAGCTGCTAGTGTAAAGATAACCGGCAAGTCTGAACTCTAGGTTTGTTTGTCTTCTAGAACGCGCCTATTGTGTGCCTTTGAAAGGAAGATACAGTAATTAGATAAAAGCATCCTATTATGAGCTTGATTATAATATTTACTCGAAGCATTTTGATGGAAAGATCCTAATCATGAAAAGAAATGGGGTTTCTTCAGGAAAGACTATCATATCTTTCCTAGAAGGCCGGCAGGTTCAGTAGTAAGAGTTTGTAGAAAATTCTGCATCTGCTCAGCCTCGCTGGCAAATGAGTGGTCCTAAGTGGTCCTGCTGTCACTCTGGTTGATTCCCAGGCAGAGGCTGACATGCATTTGGCTTGTCAGGATTGCTGCACGGCACAGACAACGCTCCACTGCTCACCCCCACCCCAGCTTTATATCAGCTGGCGTGCCTTTGGGTGCCAGCCCACGGCATGCCCATGGCCAGTAAGCCTAGAGACCAAGTGGGGGCGAGCCCTGTTGTGGGGAGGATGGCCAGCTGGCACACGCGCTCTGCCAGCCTCTCACGAGGGACCTTCTACATGGCTGAGTCAGTCAGTTGCACTTAAAGGTTCGGTCAGTGGGCCTAACCTCCCTTGGCAAAGACTGGGGCCTCCAGCATCGCGTCTACCTCTTCTCTGCTCACATAAAGCAGGTACCCTACAGAATGGAAGGACAGACTGAAGATTATTTTGGGCTGCTAGAGGTGCTCCTGTGGGTACACGCATGTGCACATACATGTAGTCATGTGTGCACTGAGATGGTTAATCATATGTAAGGAAGTAGAGTGACCGGGTTCCTAGTTGGTGCTGGGTTGTCAGATCTCCCTGTACCTTAGGTACAGAGCTCAGTGCCTTCTTCCTTCATTGTGGGGAGGCAAGAGAAGGCCCAGGTGTAAGAGCCAAACGCATCCTTCCTAGGGCCAGGGCACACGGCCTTTAGGCCTCTGCAGGGGAAGAAGGAATTGGAGGGGGCTCTGTGGAGAAAGAGGCCTGAGGTGACCCCGGAAGAGTAACTGACTGCAGATGGTTGGTGGAGAGGAGGCCGGGGCAGAGGGCACCCTGAGAGTTAGCTGAGAATCAAATTACTTAGAAACGAAGGCTGGATTCTGGGGAGATCTGGAATCTGGGCCTAACATGTTACCACGGATGGGGATGGAACGGTACAGAAACAGCCACTGGAGCGACCGGAGCTCTTGATTTCCCTTGCCCTCAGCCTCTGTCCAGTGGACACGGAATGCAGCTGTGCCCCCAGGCAGCGTGCTTCCAAGAGTTCCCCCTGCCAGCGCCGGCTTGTGGTGAGCTGAGGGCGCCCGTGAGAAAAGTGTGAGGCCCCTAAGATGGACACACGCTGGAACGACACGTGACACCCGAGGTGGCTGGAGCAGTGACTCTAGGCAGGCCTTTGTTCACTCAAATGTCCCCACACAGAAAGCCTCCGTGCGTCTTCATGGCTCTCCGTACTGGCGTCCCCTGCCCAGCTCTCACCAACACTAGACCGTCTGAAGGACGGCGTCTACACTTGGTGCCGTCACGCTGTTCTCTGGCCTTGAGCTTGTTTACCTGCGAGGACTGACTTTCTGTTGCTTTCCCTTAGCAGCCTCTGTCCTTCTCCTCATGGAGATGGGAAGAGACAGGCTATTGGAAACACATCTAGGGTCACCGATGGCAGCTGAGCAGGGGTGACACTGTAGCAAAAGCTCCCTCCCTGGCTCCTTGTCTTCCCATCTGGGCCACAGGACTTCCATCTAGACGTTCCTCACCTTCAACTAGGATGAGCCTGTGCTGCTAATCAGGAGGCCTCAGCCCTTGCTCCTACTCTGAACTGGGCACTCGTGGGGACATCATGCCAACTCTGTCCCCTCCCAGATCTCCGCTCATGCGGATGAACTGGGAGGTGGAGCGGTGTGGCCCTTCCTGACCCCAGGATCTCTTAGATAGGAGGCCGAGAGTGCAGTGGAGTCCTCTGAGATAGGACTTCAGGAAGGGCGGGGGTGGGGGTGGTGGGGGGGGTGGGGGTGTGGATCCGCAGCTGCAGCTGAGTCTGACAGGGTTTTGCTGGAATAAAGAGATGGTGTGCCCGGGGATGTACTTGACACTCAGCTCGGATGCTGAGCCACTGAGAGCATGCTAGGCCAAGGCCGTTTGGGCTTTCCTCCTCACCTGCTGCTTCCTTTTTAATTCAGAATCTTGGAACTGATTGGTTACCACCCCGAGGAGCTACTTGGCCGCTCTGCCTATGAGTTCTACCATGCCCTGGACTCGGAGAACATGACCAAAAGTCACCAGAACTGTGAGTTCCTAGAGTCCCTGCTGGATACCCTGTGCCCTTGCAGTCTGCCCTTGAGGATATGATTAACAAGACAAAGCCTTGGTTACTTCCTCCCAGAGTTATCATGGGTGGGTGGCAGATGAGGTGATAGATACCTTCTAGATGGTCAGAGACCCACGGCTGCCACCAGCCTAGACATGCATTTATGCAAATTAAGAAAGACTCTAGAGTCTTCGTAGGTGGTTAACATTCTAAGCAATCCTCAGGACAGTCTTGGAGAGCATCTAAAAGCCAATGTGTAACCAGCTTGGGTCTGACCTAGAGCAGCACCTCAACGTAGAGGAGGGGTCTGGGAAGGTTCCCACGAGAGATGGCTTGCACTGGATCAGTTTCAATGGTAGAGAGGATGGGGCTAACCAGAGGAAGAGGTGTGTGTGTGTGGGGGCGCCTGTGCAGTACACTGTAAGCATGCAGGAAAGCCTGCACAGCCAAGGGATTCTGGAACAGAGCTGTTCAGTAGAGCCTCTATCACAGAAGCAGTCTGTGTCTTCATAGACCACACATGGCCTAGGTCGTCCTTGCAACGTGTCTGGTGCATTGAGAAATGTCTTTACGTTTTAAGTAATTGAAGTAGCTTTTCTTGGTACATGGCCACCTTACTGGACCGAGTGGTTCTGTAGTGTTCCCTTGGCCACGTTTCCAATTCAGTCCTCCCATCTGGGGATGCTCCAGGGTAATTTCTTTGAATACATAAAACCCATCAACACGTAAGAAACCGGACTTGGCCTTCTGAGGACTAGGGGCTGCTGGACTTGGTCTCTATCCTAAGGAGTCTCTGTTCTGGAAGGAAAAGGAGCCTGAGCTCCCCGGAGGCTGGGTGACCTTTAACCTTAGCATCGCTCATAGCATCGTGGTAATAAAAACAGCAGGTGAATTAATAATGTCATAAACAAAATTATATTTGGGAAAGAGATTGTCCAAGCATGACGCCGGTACAGACAGGGCTGCTGAGGGCCTAGGACAGGAGCCTTCAAATGGTAAGCACTGAGAAGTCGCCCAGCAGCCTTGCTGGCAGCATAGGAAACGGAAGTGTGGCTTTCCGTTCCTAGTCTGATTCTGCCCGCGCTCCTCTGTGTGCAGACGGGACAGCTCGGGCTCAGCCTCACCCACTGTGCAAGGTGTGTGTGTGTGTTTGTGTGTGTGTGTGTGTGTGTGTGTGTGTGTGTGTGTTTCCTCCCTGGGATCCCGGGGTCTCATCTGATCTAATAATACGGCAGGGGCCATTCTGGCATCTCAGACAAGTCTCTTACTGTGATCTCTGGCACAAAACCAAAAGTATCCAAATAGACTACCCCAGGGGTGGCAGGGGGAGGCCAGGACACTCCCCTGATGCACAGACCCAGCCGGAGGCTCCAAAGTGTGGCGTCAGCCTTCTGTTGGGAGGCCCAGGCTTTTGTGCTTCTGAGGGTTCCCCATGCCCAAGGCCGACTGGTAGCTCTGGCCCAGCTCGACAGCTCGCGTCTCCGGGTCAGGCTCCCTGTTGTTCTCGGCCTTCTAAGCCAGTGGGCTCGGCCAACACTGCAAGAAAGCTGGTCCTATTGGCTTGCAGCTGAGTCCTGGGGGAAATACGTTGGAAAAACTTTTTGGTTGGATATTGTTTTTTCTTAATCCATATATTTAACCCCCCCCCCAGCATACTTAGGGGTAACTCACAGCCAAATAGAAAGTACAGACTCTGTTTTTCTGGTTTTTGTTTGTTTTTTTTCCAGTGGAGTTAGGTAAAGCTGTCCTGAGCACGGAGGCCTATATTTACCCAAGAGGCCTGCATCAGGAGAAGCCAAGTCTGCACGGGGTGGGAACAGGTCTTCAGCTGTAAGAGGGGTCTTTCCACCCTATCCCCTACAAGTCCAGTTCCATCATAGATCCCCTGCCAAGGTGGGGGGTCTCCGGTTCACCCGTGGGTCGCAGTCTGTGTGTGTTTCCCATCAAAATGCTTGGAGAAGCTCAGTCCTCAGCCAGATTTAGATAATTGAAAGTCATTATTTCCAAATGGACTAATAATTTATACACTGTTACTCTCAGAGGGGAGGAGCTGGGCTGTTTTCTCTTTGTTGTGCTCTTAGGAAAACAAGATTAAAGGCCATAAAAAGCCTCTCTCTTTACCGAGTGGCAGGCCCCTCACCACGGCTGGCGTTAATGAGATGAATGGAACAGTGGTGTGACTGAGAGGTGACTGAGAGAGCAGGCCCTCACCTGAGGCTTCTGGGAGCGCAGTTGAAGCCTCTGCTCAGTGAACTTCTTCATGAAAAAGACTAAGAACACTGAATGTGGTCTGGACTGAGTGCTGTGCAGATGAGCTCATTCCAGGCTTGGCATGAGACAGGAACGGCTCCACCGCAGCCAGGTGGCCCCCGTGTCACCCAAAGAGTCCATGATGGTTAACAAAGTGGCCTTAGCCGCTTTTTCCTCTCACTTGTTTCGGGCTCAATATAGTGTAGTCAGAGAGGGTCCACAGCCCCTGGAATCAAAAGACCAATTATCTTTTTTTTTCTTTAATACCTTTAACCAACTCCAATAGTATGTTTTTATTAGATATATTCTTTATTTACATTTCAAATGATTTCCCCTTTTCTGGTTTCCCCCTCCCCAAAAGTCTCATAAGCTCTCTCTTCTACCCCTGTTCCCCAATCAACCCCCTTCCACTTCCCTGTCCTGGTATTTGCCTACACTGCTGCATAGAGCCTTTCCAGGACCAGGGGCTCCTCCTTCCTTGTGCATCATTTGATATGTGAACTGTGTCTTGGGTATTCTGAGCTTCTGGGCTGAGAAGCACCTAAAGAAATGTTCAATATCCTTAGTTATCAGGGAAATGCAAATCAAAACAACCCTGAGATTTCACCTCACACCAGTCAGAATGACTAAGATAAAAAAAAATCAGGTGACAGCAGGTGCTGGCGAGGATGTGGAGAAAGAGGAACACTCCTCCACTGCTGGTGGGAATGCAAGCTGGAACAACCCTTGTGTGCTATCAGACCAACATGGACAAAGGATGATCTTCTTTTGGAATCAAAAGACGGATTATCTAAACACTATACTGTTGTCACTCTGTGCATTGTGAAGCAACCCCAGCCCTCATAGCCAGCCTTTCCTTGTGTTAAAGGGTGCTGTCTCTCCTCCCTCCTGCACAGGAATCCATTTAAAAGATCAGATGAAGACAATCAATCTAGCAAAATAGTTTGACGACTTCTGACAATAAGAACGTGGTCTTCAGCAGATAATCTAGAAGTTTCACACCTCGTTACAACCCCATGATAAAGAAAGCCATGTTCACACAAAGATTTGGACACAGAGGCCTATTGCAGTTTTATTCACAACTGAAAACTCAAACATCCAGGTGAAGGAATAAACTGGCCATGGTATACCCTCACAAGGAGATACTTCCCCCCATGAATCACAGCAACACCCGCCACCTCAGGAACATGATGCTTAAGGATAATAGAGCCAGAGACACGAGGAAACTCAAGCAATCCTGCTCCTATAGAAATCTAGAAAGGACAGGAGATGGTGCTGGGCAAAGACCAGTGGTTGTCTGGAATCAGAAGTCAGAACTGGGAGGAGTGAGGCACATGGGCCTTGGGGCTGGAGCAGATGAAATTTTTGGTGCCCTTGCTGTGGTGACGGCTGCTTAGGTGTTTACATTTGTCAAAACTCACGGTACTGTATGCGTTACCTTTCCATGTAAGGTAAATTAAAACCCAATAAAGCTTGTTGTGGAGAGGCACATAAAGTTGCCGACAGGAATCTAGACTCTCGAGTCTGAGACTGTGCAAGTCAGCGGTAATGCTTAGCCAAAGGACAGCTTCGAGGGTTGCCACCGAAGAGAAGCCGGAGTGTCACATACCGAGAACCCACACTGTTGGCTTGGTAAGCAACGCACCACAACACCGATCTCCACTGGTGCACTATGTAATGGACCCTGAGCTAATAATTGTCACAGACTTGAATTTATCTCACAAGGCAGTGGGGGCTCTGCCAAGCAATGCCCACATGTAATTCTCGATCATTCCTGCCCCTTGCTGCTGCTGGTGGTTAAGATTTTCAAGAGGGTACGATGTGAACAAGGCCGTCCCCTGTACCATGCAGGACTGCTGAGGTGGCCCACGAGCTGACTAGCAGGCCTGAGGAGACTGTCTGCAGGGAGCACGGCTGTTCTCTCATAGGTCCCCAGGAGACATTGCCCTAACCAAGTCCTAACCAGAACTGGCACAGCAGCTAAGCCCTGGGCACTGAGAGCTTGTGGAAGAGGAGGTTTCCAAACAGTGTTGCCGCCAACGAGGCCGGCAAGTCCGTTTGACCCGCAGCACAAACACAGCAGCATCTGGACAGTTAGTAATGATGGTGACAGACGTTACTAACATTCTCAATACTGCACTTGCAGACGAGGAAACCACACCAGAACTTTTCCTTCCCCAAAGTCCCCAAGCCAGCAAGACTTCCTGAGCTCTGTCATCCCTCTCCAGTTCTCTGTGACCCGGGCACTTCTGGGTGGGAGCCCTGAACAATCAACTCCCGGGGTGTGGGGTGTGAGGGGTGAACATCAGTTGTCAGTTTAAGAAGCTAGCAGACATTTCTAAAGTCAGCAGATGTGAGTGAAAAGGAGCTCTTGAGAGCTCTTTAACAAAAATGAAAAATGCATTCAGATATGGAAAAGAACTAGTGTGTGGGACAGCTCTTGGGGTTTTTAGACTGTGAAATATCCTACTTAGAACAGCCTAGAAGAAGAAAGAAACACCAAGGCGGCAGTCTCACTGGGCAGATGGCAAGTTTAAAAACCTTCCAGTGGCTGAGGAGACCACTGGTCCTGAGTTAAGAGAACAGGCCATTCCTTACTCCAGCTAAGCAGTGTGGGAGTTTCTCTCAGACTGTTTCTGGCCCCTGTGGTAGCAGACCCAACAGATGACCCTGAAAGTTCAAGGGACACAACGTTTAGAAACAACTTCAGCTGAGTCTTGCGACACCACTCTTGAGTTGAGTCCCAGTTAGTTATTCAGGAGGCTAAGGCAGAAGAATTGTTTAAGGCCTGCCCAGGCCTCGGAGTGAGTTCGAGGACAGCTTGACTGATTACTGAGACCTTGCACCAAAGTGACGGAAAGGGCTGGCGCTGGGGCTCCGTGGAAGGGCACTTGCCCGGCTCTGTTCCATCCTCCATGGTCAGAGGACATGACGGGGCTGCAGTCTGCCGTCCACCCTCCAGATGTGGTCTGCCAGCTGCAGGCGGTGAAGGCAGCAGGGTGCTGACCGGGAGTCACTCCTGCACTGGGCAGGCAGTCACCCGCTCTCCTTCAGACCTCCTATTCCTATTTCTGAAATGAAGAGTTGGCTGGAATGATCCGCCCCTCCCCCAGCCCCCCCACCCTGGCTCACCCTTCCTGGCTTCGGTGACTGGCAGCTGTGCCCATCCCGATGCCCGGCAGGTGACACTTCCTGTGGGATGAGAGTCTGTGCTGCATGCTGCTCCCCCATCTGACCTCTGGCTCCTTTCTTCACTAGTGTGCACCAAGGGGCAGGTGGTGTCCGGCCAGTACCGGATGCTAGCCAAACACGGAGGGTATGTGTGGCTGGAGACCCAGGGGACGGTCATCTACAACCCCCGGAACCTGCAGCCTCAGTGTATCATGTGTGTCAACTATGTCCTGAGGTGAGTCGGGGAGAGAGCAGTCAGCGGCTCGGGGCCCTGGGCAGTACCTCCACATGCTGCCTTGCTGTGGGGTGGATCCTTCTGACTGGGCAGGCTTTATAGTGAGGTCCTAGGACCTGAGCTCCAGGGCTTTTCTTTTCTATTTGTCGGCTATGGCTTCGTGTCTCTGACTTGTGTCAAGGGGAGATTGTACACAGTAACGTGTGGTGCTGTGTGAACAGGACACAGTGGTCTCCTGGGTAAGCTTCTGTGGGGAGATGGATGGTATGCATTCCCTCCTCCACCCCTGGAAAGACTGTGAGAGGCTGCCATTGGAGGAAACTAACCCAGGAATCCAGGACTCTTGTGTGCCTCCAGCTCGGGCACGGCGGCGAGCAGCCCACAGACCGAGGTTAATCTCAATTGCTCTGTGTCTGTGGCTCACACAATGACTGTTGGTGTTTCTGCCGATCTCCTCTCTGAGAGTTTTAGCTCTCAGGCTTCTGACATGTCTGAGGGAGCCAAAGGCTTTTGCTTAACGATACAGATGCTCTGAACAGCTCTCTCGTCCCCTCAGCGAGATAGAGAAGAACGACGTGGTGTTCTCCATGGACCAGACGGAATCCCTGTTCAAGCCGCACCTGACAGCCATGAGCAGCATCTTTGACAGCAGTGACGAGGTGGCCGTATCTGAGAAGAGCAACTACCTGTTCACCAAACTGAAGGAGGAACCCGAGGAGCTGGCCCAGCTGGCCCCCACCCCAGGAGATGCCATTATTTCTCTGGATTTCGGTAGGTACTTCCCAGCCCTGGTTGAACCCACGGAACCCCCTGGGGGCCGGGGACAGTTCTTGTTATGACAAGCCTCCCCGGCCACGGCTTCCTAAACCACAGGTGCTCTCACTGATGGTCACCTGCTCACGGCCAGGCTCCGCTAGGTACAAAGGAAGCACAAACTCGTGGCCACTGAGTTACATGTCCTCATGAAGGGTGAAGAGGTAGACGGGGAGAGGGGTCCCTCTTGGGGGGGGTCCATCCTCTACCTGGCCTGAGAGTCTGAGCTGAGTCATGTGTCTCAAAGAGCACCCTCTTCAGATGGAAGGCTAAGAGCAATTCCAGACGCAGCAGCGGAGAGAGGACTGAGGGCCAGGGTGAGGCCCTCAGTGGCTGTCTGCATTGGAATGTGCCCATCTTCCTGGAAGAGAAGTCCGTGCGGTTCAGGCAGAGTGCTGAGCTCTTCTCTGACTCCTTGAACTATACAGGGAAAGGCCTCTTCCAGTTTGCATCCTCTCCAGCCCAACTCTGACTGTTCCTCTTTGAAATCCCCCTTTGATATGCGCATTTGAGAGGCCACAGGAAAACTGACACTTCTGAGAATCACAAAGGGCAATGAGCCCTCTTGAAGGAGATAACCTTGCAACCCTCAGCTCCATGGTGGCACTAAGGCAAATGGCCCAATTCTCCTCTGAAAACTTCCTCATCGCTGTTCTGGAATGCTCTGCGGGAAACAACTGTTTCTATCTAGTAAGCTTAGTCTCTGAAAGTCGAATGCTGTTGGAGACTATTCTCTTTATAGGAAGTCCCCACACTGAATCATAGCTCTGGTCCTAGCTAGACGCCACAGTCCTGAGGGTGTCAGCCTCAGGCCCCCTTAGGGCCTTTTGTGAAGTTTCTGGGCTTGTTCCACTCTGGAATGAACCCGGATCTCCTGAAAGTTCATCACGCGTGTCTTGTCTTTACAGGAAGCCAGAACTTTGATGACCCCTCAGCCTACGGCAAGGCTGTCCTTCCCCCAGGCCAGCCGTGGGCTGCAGAGCTGAGGAGCCACAGTGCCCAGAGCGAGGCCGGGAGCCTGCCAGCCTTCACTGTGCCCCAGGCAGGCACCCCAGGGAACACTACACCCAGTGCCACAAGCAGCAGTAGCTGCTCCACGGTGAGCCCCCACCCTCCAGGAGAATACACAGGGCGGGTGGGCCCCTCGTGCTCCACGGCCAGATGACTCGACAGACACCCTGAGAAGCATTGTCTCCCTCAGGTTATTACAGTGTTCCCTCAGGATGGCTCAGACACTCCTGACAGACACTAGAGCTGACTGCTGGCTCTTAGCAGCTGTCTTCCACCCCCATCCATGTCATGGCACCTGAAATCACAGCAAGGACCTAGGCCAGTCTCTGCAAACCAGGCCTCAGCCACAGAGCCCTGATGGCCACGGCCTCTATCCAGTTTGTGCCTCGAGACAGCCTTGGACAAGTGGTTCTCAGCCTGTGTTACACAACCCCTCTCTTTGATAGGGGGAATTGAACAAGCCTTTCACAGGGTCACCTAGATCCTCAGAAAACACAGATATTTACATTATAATTCATAACTGTAGCAAAATTACTGCTATGAGTAGCGAGGAAAACGATTTTATGGTTGGGGTCACCACAACACGAGGGACTGAAGGGCCGCAGCCTCAGGAGAGTTAAGAACTTCTGATCTAGGAAGCGATGCAAGCGTCTCCTTAGGGGGAGCCCCGGGTTCAGAGAGGCTGGTGAACTGAGCTACTCCACACAGCTTGTAAAATCATAGTCCCCTTCATAGATACTGGGTGGAAGGAGGCAGGGTGAGTGCAGAGATGTGCTTGTCTGCCTTCACCGGACTTCCGGCGAGACAGGCACCGCGTTCTCACTTGGTCCGCTCCTTCCCGGTTTCCAGCCCAGCAGCCCTGAGGACTACTACTCGTCTCTGGAGAATCACTTGAAGATCGAAGTGATTGAGAAGCTCTTTGCCATGGACACGGAGGCAAAGGACCCATGCAGTACCCAGGTGGGCCCTGCGGAGACCCCCGCGGTGCTGGGCAAAGCTTCAGGTCCGGGGGCTTGTGAGAGCCCCTCCTCCTGCCGCTTCTGTTGAACTGTCAACCCCATCCTTACCCAAACAGTGTGTGGGGTGGGGGTGGGCGAAGGTGGTGATGACCAGCTCCCCAGGGGCGGTCCTCACACCGAGTCCTCCACCCCAGCCTCCTTATTGCTCTTCAGGGTGTGGCCACATCCTATCCTGCGAAACCTCTCGTTGTTTCTGTACATGTCTTTCTTTTTCCTGTGTGTGTGTGTGTGACACTTCTTAACACAAGCAGGCAGACTTGCTTCAGCACCAGTCTTGGGTACCACACTCTAGCTGCAGTGAGCGGTCATGGGCGGGCCGCAGCTGCAGCTTGCGTCTTTGCTTAGGAGTGTTGTGCTGTGGCCATGGGTGTTTCTGAGCATCTGCCGGTGAGAACAGCAGTCCCTTTGGGGTCTGTGAGGGGAGAGGAAGATTAGCCGCTCTCCATCCCAGGAGCTCAAGTGTAGTAAGAACAGGATGAAGGGGGCAGCCGCGCGACAGAGGCCAGAAGCTTGCCCGGCTGCAGGTCAGCGGTGGCAGGAGGACGTGGTAGAGCAGGAAAAGGTTCTATCCCAGCAGAAATGCCTGTACCTCAGTGGTAGATCTGAGCTTTCCCAGCAGAGGTGTTTGAATGGCGAGCTGACAGTTTCAAAAGGCCCGGGGAAGGGCGGGGAAGGGCGTGGCTGGGCCAGCCACTATCCAGCCTTGCACTGTCTTTCCTCCGCAGACGGACTTCAATGACCTGGACTTGGAGACCTTGGCACCCTACATCCCAATGGATGGCGAGGACTTCCAGCTGAGCCCCATCTGCCCGGAGGAGCCGCTCATGGCAGAGAGCCCCCAGCCCAACGCCCAGCACTGTTTCAGTACCATGTCAAGCATCTTCCAGCCGCTAAGCCCGGGGGCCGCCCACAGCCCCTTCTTCCTGGAGAAGTACCCACAGCAGTTGGAAAGCAGGAAGACAGAGCCCGAGCCCTGGCCCATGTCTTCCATCTTCTTTGATGCCGGCGGCAAAGGGTCCCTGCCCCCATGCTGTGGCCAGGCCAGCACCCCCCTCTCTTCGATGGGGGGCAGATCCAACACTCAGTGGCCCCCAGATCCACCATTACATTTTGGCCCTACCAAGTGGCCTGCGGGCGATCAGAGCGCCGAGTCCCTGGGAGCCCTGCCACTGGGGCCGTCGCAGTTGGAACCTCCAAGCACCCCGCCTCATGTCTCCATGTTCAAGATGAGGTCAGTGAGAGATGTCTAGCCGGAGGGGCAATGCTGGCCAGGGAGGGTACACGTACACACCCACTAGCGGAAGCTCTAGAGACCCACATAGACTTCCTGCCGACCATATCCCCTCACTGTGTAAGAAGCTGTCCCTTTCCTTGTCCCCCTCTGATATGTGAGAGCCAGACCCCAGAAGAAAGGAGAAGGGGCTTTTTTTAGTGCCCCCAACCTGATGTCTGTCTACCTTTGGGCACAGATAGGTGTTATGGTATTCCCTCCATAATCTGTGCCTTCCATCTGCCCCGGCTCCTACCCAGAGCCTCTGTGGGACATGCACAAGCATCAGGATTTTCTGTCTTCCCAGTAGGCTACGCTCCCAGAAGCTGGTGTGTCTGGTCTATAGTGTGTACCCCTATAGAGCACCCCAGATGGTCCTCAGTGCCAGGTGGGAGGCATTGAACAGAAATCCTTGGAGAGACGGTTGCTGCCGTCTAGCTGGGCCGCCACCCCTGCAGGCAGGACTGAGGTGGACAGGCGTGTGGAGACAGGGGCAGGCGATTGAAGCCTTGAGCATCCTACAGAAGGTGGAGCAGAGCCGCAGCTGCTCCAGCCGTTGGCGGTCTGCCCTCTGGGTCCATAAAGCATCTGAGTCCTAAGTGTTGGATTCTGGTGAGGACACCAGGCAGCGGGAGGCTGTAGACTCCTCTCTTCTCTTGGCAGGTCTGCAAAGGACTTTGGGGCTCGAGGCCCATACATGATGAGCCCAGCCATGATAGCCCTGTCCAACAAGCTGAAGCTGAAGCGCCAGCTGGAGTATGAAGAGCAGGCCTTCCAAGACACAAGCGGGGTAAGCCGTGCCTTGCTGTGAGTGAGCACCCTGGGCATCCCAGCCTGCTGGATGGGAGACAAGGCTGACCCAGCAGCTAATTCTGGTGGCTTGCACTTGCCCCTGCTGGGTCTGTGTGGTACCCACCCCGCCCCACCCCCGGGGCCCGCCTCCTCCAACCGCATGTCGCGCCTGCAGGGGGACCCTCCCGGCACCAGCAGTTCACATTTGATGTGGAAACGCATGAAGAGCCTCATGGGCGGGACCTGTCCTTTGATGCCTGACAAGACCATCAGCGCGAAGGTGGCCCCCGGTAAGCAGGCCCGGCCCAGGGCTCTGGCGAAGGGTTGAAGGCTCAGGGTCCATCCCCGAGTCTTGTTAGAATGGGTTATATCCATGACACGAGCAGGCTCTGGGTTCAGAGGTCTCTATGACTTCTGAAAAAGAAAGCAGGCTGAGAGCTCTCGGTCCTAATGACAGCACCACATTTCACTCTCTGGCTTGGATCCTCCAGATGAATTTACCCAAAAATCCATGAGAGGCCTGGGCCAGCCACTGAGACACCTGCCACCTCCCCAGCCACCGTCTACCAGGGGCGCCGGGGAGAGCGCCAAGACCGGGTTCCCACCACAGTGCTATGCCCCTCCCTTCCAGGACTACAGTCCTCCAGGAGCTCCAAAGGTGTCAGGTGAGTGTTCTGGAACTCACACCACACAGGGCCTGAGCACACAGGAGGCCCGGCTGTCCAGGAAGCGGGAAGGCAGCACTTGCAATTAACAGCTCTGCATTTGGACAACAGACCGCCCTCAGAGCCTCTGCTCAGGTCTGAGGCGACGACGGCTTCCACTCATAGGGCTCTCCCTTCACTAGCACGCTGCAGGGGACCAAGTGTCATCTCCTTTATTCGAGAGCCTGCCTGGTACCAGGCTCAGGAAGTGTTTGACAATGACTTGTTCAAAGAACAAGGACGGCCTGGAAGGAAGGGTACAGGCTCCCTCATCGAGAGTCTGAGAGGAGAAAGTAAGAGAGGCCTCCTTGGCCATTGCCCCTGAGAAGGGGCGGAGCTACAGTTACCTCTGGTGGAGCAGGCTCCCCAGAAGGTGGGTCTAAAGCTCTAATGCCAACGCAGGCGAAGGAAGCTTCTGGAGAGGGAAATGGCTAGCACGGCACAGGGGCCCAGGGCTGTGATGTCCTCCGAGCTGCTCTGGAAAGGTGGGCTTGGAAGGCTGCCCATGGGGCTCCGGAAGGAATCCTCCAGCAGTCGGTCAAGTCACATCCGGGCTCTTGACACCACAAGACCAAGAGTCTATGTCTTTTTTCAGCTGCTCATTGCCTGAAGTGTATGCACACCACAAGCGTTCTCTGAAAGGCTGCGAAGGGGCCTCACTGACGGGAGGGTAGCCCGGGCGGGGATCCAACGTTCACCTGTTTCCACCCAAGCACACCAGTGTTCCCACGGACGCCTTTGCTCGGCACAACTTGTGGTTTGAGAAAGAAAATTCCAGGGCCTTGTCTACAGTAGCAGAGTTGGGGAAAATTTATAGTTGTGTTCTTAGAATTCCATCGGAGGAACCCCAAAAGCCCCAGGCTTGATATTTCAGTTCTGCTGTTTACCAGCAGGTGGGCTGGCAAGCCAGAGACTTAAAGAGAAAGTTTAAAGAGAAGCACGCATCACTCATCCCTGGTATACACATCCGCAAAGGACAGGCTTCCCCAGCTGTTGAAAGGGAAGCAAAGCTAACTTCAACTTAGATCATTTCTGCCCATAGACTGAAAGCGGAGGTGAACTTAACAAGGGGCGGGGCATCTGTTGGCAGCCGCAAGCCACAGGGGGAAGGAAGGGTGGACTCCAGAAGGGAGAGGCCACTGGGACCCAGCCCTGCTGTCTCTCCAGCCATCCTGGGGTCTCAGCCCTGCTGTGGTGTGTTCTCTTCTGGCTCCGTCCTCTGGATGGAGGGAATGGGGCCCCGGGGCCAGAGTGCCGCTGCCCCAGAAGTTGCCGGAAGCTGGAAACAGTTCGCATGCTTGCCCCTCTCCCTGGTCTTTGCAGCGGATGGGTTCTGTGCCAGTCCGCTTCATCACCTCCTCTCCCCCCTCAGGCGCGGCAAGTCGGCTGCTGGGGCCGTCGTTCGAGCCTTACCTGTTGCCGGAACTGACCAGATATGACTGTGAGGTGAACGTCCCCGTGCCTGGAAGCTCCACACTCCTGCAGGGGAGAGACCTTCTCAGAGCTCTGGACCAGGCCACCTGAGCCAGGGCCTCTGGCCGGGCACGTCCCTGGCCCGCCATCTTGGCCTGCCAGCTTCACTTCTGTCTGTGTTGCAATTAGGTATCTCTAACACCAGCACACTTCTAAGAGATGTACCCGCCTGGCCCACGGGCCAGGTCACCAAGCAGTGGCCTTTATCTGACATGCTCACTTTATTACCCATGGTTTAAAATACATAGTTGTTTTACCTGCTATGTTTTACTGTTGATGAAAGTGTTCTGAAATTTTATAAGATTTCCCCCTCCCTTGAATTACTTCTAATTTATATTCCCCAGAGACTTCTCTCTCACACTCAGTATCAGTACTAACAAGCGTGTGGCGGTGGCCCCTCCTTAAGAAAGCTTTGGCTTCATTCAACTAAAGTGTTCTTGTCCTTGTTGTTGCCAAAGAGAAAAGGATTTTGCTTTCCAAGCTCTGTTGTGAATTCTTTCTCCCTCCCCCCCTACACACACACACACACACACACACACACACACACACGTGTGCACACACACCCTAATCACCATATTGTAAAATTTAGTGTTTTAAAAGCCAACTCTTTGCTCCGATTTTCACACGACTTAGTATGGGGCAACAAAGGCAGCCTGCGGAGTCAGCTAGGGCCGCCTGCGGAGCCCGCGGTGGTGTTCCTAAGCCGTTGGGGATGCCCCCATCTCACCCTGGGTCCAGTGGATTTTGTTTTTAACTGTTATTCAAAAGCAAAACTGAGTTTTGTTTTGTTTTTTTAAAGAAAAATTTATATCTGGGTATAGTGTTTATCTTATATATGGGTACTTTGTAATATCTAAAAGCTTAGAAATGGAATCCTGCTCACAAAAAAAATCACTTTTAAGATCTTCTTAGGGCTGTTAATTTTGTTTTTCTCAGTGTTCTGGACACTGTAGACCTGTGCAGTGCTCCCACAGGCCTGACTAACCACCACGTTCTTCTCTTTTTCTTTCTCTCTGGTGACATTTTGCTTTTGTGATATAGCGGTGGTGTGACAAGCAATCCCGGGAGTGAGGTCATTAAGCCAGCTTCCCTCCTCGTGTCCTGTGTATTATGTATGTGTGTGCTGTTGCCACGGTGGGGGCTCCGAGGGCACGTCGCGCCCGGGAAGGAAGCTTTCACTTTTCAGGCGGTGTTGCTACCCCTTCAAGTGCACTGAACTATGTGACTGACTGCCAGTCTCTCGTGTGGCACATTCGGGCGTTTCCACGGCTACCATGAAATGGTTTTAATGGGAATTCACAAAGCGAGTGAGGATTCACAAAGGTAGTGACCCAGTCCTTGGAGCTAAACTGGGAGAGGTGGAGGGTAGCAGGTCTGACCGCTGTACACCCTACCACAAATCCCAGCTTGCAGGGCAGATGGCCCCGCGAAGCCATGGTGCAGCGCCCCCTGCTGGCGAGCAGCGGGCCGACCTCCAGGGACAGCCTCTAGCTGAGGTCTCAGTCACATGAAGTGACATGAACAGGTAGAAAGAAAGCACTGAAAATGGTGTCCCAAGAGCACTTTGTAACTCACTGAGGGGGAGGGGAGGCACCTTTTGGGTTTGTGATGCCAATCAACAGAAAGTGTTGTTGACTCGGGTACAATAAAACTTTCAACACACCCAAAGCCCATCAGGCAAGAGTGCAGTAAGCCTAGAGAGACTTGCTGCGCAAACCAAAAATTAACTCTGAAGGTCCGTCTACCCGAGACGCCCTAGCATGGTGCTGTCCAAGCCGTACATCGGTGCGCAGGGCGGCCTGCCGCGCACAGCGACGGAACTTGAAGGGTTACTGACATGCGAGTGCTGGTATTTGACTTCCTGTGTTGTTGCCTTAGCGTTAAGGGCATTTCTCTTTGCAGTTTTACTAAAAACACTCTGAGAAATATTCCGAGTTCCATATTAACCTTTCCTGTCCATGTAACAACTTCATGACCATTACCGCATTGTCAAATTCCTACTGATGACATTATACCTGTACGGGAGCTTAACTTTATAAGGAAATGTATTTTGACACTGATATCTTATTAAAGTATTCTGATCCTATCCTGCGTGGGCCTCCTGTTTCCTGTGCATTTATCATGGGCTGCGCCGAGGGAAAATAAGGTTCTGACTCAATAGCCCACAGAGATGAACTTTGGAGCTGAACGGGACCACTTTGAACCCACCCCACAGGAAGTCTGATGGAGGAAGGCGTTCGTGTCTGCCAGTTGACCAAGCCCAGAAGCTGCACGCTGTCTTGCGCATTTCTGCAGCCACTGTGTGTCTAGCTAAGGCCCTTTCCCTGCATGCAGGGAGAGAAGGGAGGACGCTGGGGTCTTGGAACTGAGGCTCCAAGGAGAAGAGCACCCTGGGCGGGGGGCCGGAAGGGCATCAGTGTAGAGTCAAGGTCTTCCTAGGTAGTAGGTAGAAAAGAAAACGTCTTCAGCCAGAGGCAGAACACAGCGGAAGCTCAGTGCGAGGCATGGACCTGATGGATCCTTATTCCAGATGTGGCTTCTGTGAGAGCCACTCTTCTGGTGACCAAGGGGGAGGGAGAAGGCCAGCAGCATCTCTGTTTTACAGCCAGCCCTATGTACAATGCCGTCCCAACATTCCCTTGTGCACCTGATACCTTGGGTTCACAATTACCTTGTTAGCTCCATCAGCCGAAGCAATGCTATGCGTATGGCTTTGTAGATGAGACCAGGCCCCACAGTGACTTCCACATGTCACACAGCGCAAGCCTGAGCTTCTCACGCCCCAAAGCTGGCTGTGAGATGGAGCTTATGCCAGGGCCATTTACATATTCAAATAGGAAATTCCTGTCTGAGCTGCAGAGCCGGCTCAGTGATTAAGCACTTGCCCTTGTAGAAGACCTCGGTTTCATTTCTAATGTCTCACATGATGGCTTACAACTATCTATAATTCCAGTCCCAGCAGCTCTGATGTCTACTTCCGGTGCCTTCATGGGCACCAGGTATATCTATTGTACACATACATACACGTGAGCAAAACATATACCACATAAAATAACAAATCTAAAAGGTAAGTTTTCAAAAGATGGCTCCAGTCAGCGCTGGCTTGACTCTAGGCGTTGTGGGAATCTTGCTTATGTTCTTTCCTCCTGACTTGGTCTCTGGACCTGAGGTGGGGGGCCTGGACCCAGCCAAGCCCTTCCTCCCCTTCATCCACCACCTTGGGCATCCCGGAAACATGTTATCCTTTTCCTAAGTTCTTTTGAGAAGGGCACATGTCACCTGGAGGAGCACACTCCTGGTCTTCAGTGAGATCAGAGGGGCCTATAATGCTGTGCTTTGGCCTTAGCCATACCTAAGGCTCTGGTGGCCTTCCAGGCCCTGGTGGAGTGGGGACAGTATCCGATGCCTCTGACTTCAAATTCCAGCAAGCAAGCAAAGGGGAAAGCTGGTTGTCCTGTTGTGTTGGTAGGAATTTGGCCTTCCCTGTGGTGTGTGAGCGTAAGACACAGAGCCCTGTCAGCAACTGCTGCCTCATATATTGTATCAAGGTGTCCAGGAAAGACTGGCTCATCTGTGTTTGATCTTATATTGTGGTTTAGGAGCAGGTATGTTCTAGCATGTGGCGCACACAGCAGCAGAATCAGGTCCCTGCAGGAAAGTGACGGCTGTTGAGCCTCTTGAGCTCCTCCTGGCTGTAGGTGTCCCCTCTCTCAGTGGGACATGCCATCTCTGCCTCAATCTAGATGGTAGCCTCCAAACCAGAACACTTTCTGGGAGGGGAACTCAGACCCCAAGGTTGGAGAGCACCAGGGGCTCCTCCTCACCCTGTGGAGCTTGGCCAACCCCATCCCCTCAAAGAAGCAGGACAGATTGGTCAAATTCTGAACTGTGGTCTAGCTGAAGATACGATGTAGCCCCATTTCCTCTATGACACCTAAGCTTCAACCATCTCCGCCCTTTTTTCTCTTTGCCTGCTCATCCTGTTCTCTTTTTCCTGAAGCAGGGATATCCCCAGATCAGCAAGTCCACTCTGGATGCTGAGAGAGGGTTGAGCCCTACCCCATTCTAAGTTTTCAACTTCCGGATATCTTAGCAAAGGAGACCAAATCCCAGGAAATCAAAGCCTTTAAGTGACCTACCTATCGTCGTTACAGAGATGGAGAGGCCTGGCTGGGAGCAGAAGCCAGGCTAGCATCGTAGCGACAGGGAGCACCTCCTTTGCCCAGTGCAAAGGACCTCCCACACATTGACTATCCCCAGCATGGCCTTCTAGGACCCCAGCCTCTTCCCAGGCCTTTACAAAGGGTACTTTCTAATTCTCAACCAACCCCCGCAACAGTAAAGTTTAAGACCGGCTTAAGAACGCAGCTTTGCTCGATGGAAGGGTGTGCTTTGGATAGACTAAGAAAGCGAGGGTAAGAAGCAGTCGGTGCCGCTGCAGAGGCCGCGGGTTGGGACTTGTTGCTCTTCGCTCCCTCGGTGTTAGCATCTCTACGGTGTAGCTGTCGGACTGACGAGTCGGCATCAGCACGTCATTTACGTCATTTACAGTTCACACCGCAGGAGTAGGCTCGATGACTACGCACTGGCTGGGCTTCCAGACGGTTTAGTTTCATTCCGCACCATCCACATGGGCTACGACATCAGATGATCCGATGTCCTCTCCTGGCCTCCATGGGGACAAAGCATGCATATGGTACATACACAGACATGCAGGCAAAACACCATACACACAAAGTAAGTAAATACAATCTTTCAAATACTGGCTGTAAAATTTGTTCAGTTTTTAAACTGAGTTTTTTCTTGCCCTTCACTTTTTTAAAAAAAAAATCTATCCAGTCTATCCAAGGCACATGACATTCGGCAAGACTGTGCCCTTTAGCCTCTCTTAAACCTTTGTGGTGTGTGTGTGGTGTGTGTGTGTGTGTGTGTGTGTGTGTGTGTCTGTGTGTCTGTGTGTCTGTGTGTGTGTGTGTGTGGTTTTTGGGTAGTGGGAAGGGTTTTTATTTGGGGGGGTTGGTTGGTTTTGGTTTTTTGAGACAGGGTTTCTCTGTACAGTTCTGGCTCTCCTGGAACTCGCTCTGTAGAAAAGGTTGTCCTTGAACTCACAGAAATCCCCCTGCCCCTGAGTCCAGAGTGCACACCGTTTGCTTTGTCTTGCTTACCTTGAGTTCTGGGACACATGCTCTCAGGGCACCCTTTAATTCAGATTCCTCACTTGGCCTTCTGGCTAGGCAGGGGTGATGGATGTGGACAGGAGGCCTCAAAGGCCAGACACCATGCTTACGCCTTATGTCGAGGACACATGATCACAACTCATCATGGCGGACGAGAACCGTGGTCCCTTAGGCGAGGTCGTGTTTGTCAGCTCCCCCCACTGTGAACTTGGTGGGTTTTCAGGGGGAGTCATGTCGAGGGAAATGTTTACATGGTGGTGACGGAGGGAACACACGGGAAAGGCATAAAAGAAAAGAGATTTGCAAGAGCAAAGATGAAGGGAAGGTGGGGCGGTCCTGAGAGAAGCCGTGGGATTGGGTGGGGAGCTCGGGATAGAGCAAGGGCCGCTGGACATCGGACAGAGGGACAGCAGGACGGAGCGGGGACAGTCAGTCAGGAGAACGAGTGGTGGCAAGGTGCTGAGCCAGCTCCGGCCCTGCTGCTTCTGTCCCCAGGGAGCAAACTCTGGCCTGAGAGTGGGGCTGTGGGAAGTTCAGGACACACGGTATGAAATAGTCATACCGGAAGCATGGGTCGAGGACCAGTGTCAGGAGAGATGCAAAGATGATGGTCCTACATGAACCATTGTCACAGCCACTGTGTTTTCTGTGATGGAGAGATATTGGCCCTATATGGATCATTGTCACAGCCACTGTGTTTCCAGTGATGGAGAGATAATGGTCCTATACGGATCATTGTCACAGCCACTGTGTTTTCAGTGAGTGCTGTAAACAGGGCTGCGGGAGGCCTCAGTGGGTGAAGGAACTTTTCACCAAGCCTGACAGCCTGAGTCCTACCCTAGAGATCCAGTCCAGTCCTCAGGACCGTGTACTAAAGGGAGAAAAGTGGCTCCTTCAAGTTGTACCTCTGACCCCCCCCAAGTGCACCACAGCATGCACACCCTGCCTTCCCAACACACGAAGCAAATAAATAACCTTTCAAGTGAGTGTTCCGATAAGAATGCCCATTGTGCCGGGCGTGGTGGCACAGGCCTTTCATCCCAGCACTTGGGAGGCAGAGGCAGGCAGATCTCTCTGAGATTGAGGCCAGCCTAGCCTATGGAGTGAGTTCCAGGATAACCAGGGCTACATAGAGAAACTCTGTCTCAAAACTAAACCCAATCAAACCAAAAGCTCCCAAACAAAACAGAGTGTCCATTACAATGGACTGTGAAATCTAAGTTGTATAATGAGCAAAGAAAAATAATTAAGAGGTGATGGTCAATGCAAACAAAGGGCGGGGCTAGGAAATTTATGCTTCTTCAGTCACTTAATGATCAGAGAGAGGGAATCAAGGAGAGAAAGAGGGAGAGGGAGAAGGGAGAGGGGGGAGGGGGAAGGACAGGGAGAGAGAGGGAGGGGGAGGGGGAGGGGGAGGGAAGGGGGAAGGAGAGGGAGAGGGAGGGGAAGGGGAGGAGAGGGGAAAGGAGAGGGAGAGGGAAAGGGGGAGGGGAGGGGGAAGGAGAGGGAGAGAGGGAGAGAGAGAGAGAGAGAGAGAGAGAGAGAGAGAGAGAGAGAGAGAGATTTTTAGAGAAAAGGAGACCTCCTAGGTTAACCACAGGGCCAGTGACACCACATCTAAGTCTTCTAAAGAAGTGCAAACACTAAGTTCAGATGAACTCTGCACACAAATGTCTAAGCACCATTTTTCACAGCAACCAAGAAACAAAAGCAACCTGGCTTTAACCGAAGCACACAGATCGCTGTGGCTCTGGTGTAGCTGTCCAGTGGAACAGACACACGGAGCACCAAGAGGGGAGCACCAAGAGGCACACCATGGACCCAAGCAACAGGATGGAGGTCACAGAGGAGTTAGGCTCAGGGAGAGCAGATGCTCAGAACAGCGCATCCTCCCTCGTTCCGTTTATCATGCTCTGAAAAGGCAAACGAGTAAATGGAGGACAGATCTCTGTCGGAGCATCAAGGCAAAGAACGTTTTTAATAGAGAGGGCACTATGCGAGAGTTCTCTGAAAAACTGAAATTATTCTATATACTCTCCGATGATTGTGAGAGTGTACATGCATACCCACAATGACAACGACAACACTATATAATAGGAGGGGGTTTACAATGTGTGATCCTTAAAATAGAGCAAGACCTGAAGTCTCAGAAGTGATTGAAATAAGTGGAGAAGGTTTGAGGGAGGCGTGTTCTGGTACAGGGGACAGAGAAGAGCCAAGGATAAAGATCAGGACTGATGGGGTGAGGGCCAGGGCTGGCTGCTCCGGCCTCCAGCGGGGATGGAGAGGAGACCTGATTAAAAGGGAAAAAAAAAAAAAAAAAACAGACAGTGGTAGCGCATGCCTGTAATTTCTGGGAGGCAGAGGCAGGCGGATTTCTGAGTTCGAGGCCAGCCTGGTCTACAGAGTGAGTTCCAGGACAGCCAGGGCTATAAAGAGAAATCCTGTCTCAAAAAATCAAAAAAAAAAGGTGAAGCAAAGCCCTGAGGATCCTCTGCAAAGACCTGGAGAGTGGAGAGGAGTGGGAGGGGCTAGCAGATGTGCAGGTCCTGGGTACAAGGGCCGAGCACTGATTGGTGGCCCAGCAGGCTCGGTCTGTCCTGACTTCTGAGATAAAGAGATCATCAGGTTTTGGTAGCTCTCAGAGGCTCAGGTCTGGGACAGACCTCTCCTGGAACACAGCCGAGAGAGAGGAGAGAGAGAGAGAGAGAGAGAGAGAGAGAGAGAGAGAGAGAGAGAGAGAGAGAGAGTCTGACAATCCCTAAGTATCTATGAGAACGCCCAGGCCTCCCTCATATTCTACAGCATGCCGGAGCCATCCCACCCATGCACTCTGAGCACATGGGTGTGTGTGTGTGTGTGTGTGTGTGTGTGTGTGTGTGTGTGTGTGTGTAACTTTGCTTTCCAGAAGCAAGTATAAGAGTTGCCAGGGTGGCTCCCTTCCTCTCTGTCCGATCTGGGCGTTTAACCCATACAAGGGGGCCCAGTATTGGACAAAGAGAAAAGGAGACCGTTGCAGCTGGGAGACCCAGCTGGCTCCAAACCAAAGCCCTTCCCACCCTCGTTAGCCTGGGTGAGGCGAGGGAAGCTGAGCGTGAACAGTGACAGTCAGGGAGCCTCACGGAGGGCCGGCCGAGGCACGGCTCCAAGGTTCAAATCCGGGTGCTAGCAAAGTCTCACATGGGGTAGGCTGGCAGGAGCGGGTTTGAGAATGCAGAAATATGTGTGTTCATCCCTGCTGCTTAAATCCCAGAGTGCTGACTGCGGCAGCGAGGGTGGCCTCTGTCTGAGTCATTCTGAAGGAAGCCACCCTGGGCTGAGACTGGTATTGGGGTAGCTACAGGCTCTTTCTACCTAACGAGGGCGGAGTCCAACGCTATCAGAAGAGTGGGCTCATTTCTTTAATAAGATAACAATAGCATGCCCCTACACTCCACTAACAAAAAAGTAGGCGGAGTGAAAACGAATTGTTAACCCTACAGTATTCCGAAAGATGACTAAAATGTCAAAGGGACTATCAACTATGTCACCAGATTGAATTAAAGTACATGAGGAAGTGTTTCCAGAGAAATTAAGATATAAGGAAGCTCAAAGACCACCTTCACTTGGAAAGTGACAGTAAGACTTGAAAAGACACAGTAAATGGGGTTCTTCCAGGCGCACCCAGAATGACACAGGCCTCCACATGAGGGGTGGAGCTCTGTCTGTAAGGCCTCCCCAAAGCCCCCCTCGCCCCTCAGCTTGGCGTTGGTGTTTTCTCAGTGTGACGAAGAAAGCCTAGGAGAGCTGGAAGAGCACAGTGTCCTGCAGGAGTGTGAGGAGGGTAGAAACTGCCTTTTCAAACCCACGTGGGGCTCTTTGTACAGCCATGCTGGTCGGAGATGGCTGGGCCTGGGGACTGAGAATGAAGCGAAGGGAGTGGTCTTGCCCCTGAATTGGGGGGCAGAAGAAACTGTGAAAATTATGTTCTCTAGAGAGTTTTAAACTGTTTCCTTCGTTACTATTGATTTGGACTGTGTGATTCTTGGAGATACCATGAAATCCCACCAAAAGCCAGTGACTAAGGCAATATGTCCCACAAGTTGAAATGACCCCGAGAGAGAGCCCTGAGGAGATCTGCCTTACACCTAGTCATCCCTCCTCTGGGGGCAGCAGACCGGTTCCCTGGGACAAGCACTTGATGCAATGTGTATCTTACACCAAGAGATAATGTGCAGAGACCTAGGTATGCCTTTAGCCCAGCTCCATGTGGCACAGCTAGATGCCTCCTGAAGGTGAGCAGGTGACAGCGTCCCTGGGAGAAATCTGATTAGTCACACCTCTCCCTTACCATCGCCCTCAGGGCATGTGGTCTATATTTAGGGGTGGATCAGGATCTTGACAATAGCATAGACCTCTGGGACAAAAAAAATGGCAATATGCTTCAATGGCTTCTCTGCCAAAGGTCTCACTGGGTAGAATTATGGGAGGGGCCTCAAGCAAATTCCAAAGGAGGGAAATTCTTCTGACTAAGCTCACCCCTGTAAAACATATATGCAAAAATATGCAATTCACCTTGATCTTTGTAAAGAACTACAAACACCAGAAACAAAGACACTTGTAAAAATCACGGAAATCTAAGGGCTTTCATTCCAAACAATGCCATTTCGTCCAAGTAATTGGTTCATTGTCTTTTTAAAAAGCGTCTCCTATATGTCCATTCACTGGGAGCAGATCTGACAATTCACCTTGGTCTTTGTAAAGAACTACTCCAAAAATAAGATGTATTTGAAATTGATCCCTGTAAAACATATATGCAAAAATATGCAAAAGAACTATAAAAAGGCACGCAATGCAAAAGGTATGCAAATGGGTCAGTCCACGGGATTAATCCCAAGGAAGGGGGTGTCCATGAGAAAGCGCAGTGAGGCTGCTCTGTACTCAGCAGCACCAGCAGCTCTGGCGAGGAGCCAGGCTCAGGACCAGGTGCCCACACGGTAGCTTGTAACCACCGTAACCCCAGGTCCTGGGGATCTGATGTCTTTTGATTTCTGCAGGCACTAGATATACAGGTGGTGCGTGTACATATATGTAAATACAATGCACATATTAGAATTAAATAAAGAAACCTAAAAAGCAACAACCATGCAGTTTAATGTAAAGTAGGGTTGATAGATATACTAATTGTATTCAGCCTTAATAAGTGATGGGTGTATATTATAATTAGGGTGGTGATCACAGAAGAATTTTAAAGTAATACATGACAGGTAGGGAAATTTAAATTAAATTTTTTTAAAAGTATGTGAGAAAAGAGTAGCAGAGCAAATGGAAGCCGACCAGTAAGTAAGGTGCTGGGTTGAACCTACTCGCAGCTGTGTGAAACAGAAGTGGGCCGACTGTTTCCATCAAGTGACAAACATCACACCAAGTTAAGAAGATAAAAAGAGATCCCAGCAGAGGCACGCTTTATAAGATGCAGATGAGAGAAATGGCCAAAAAGGATGCAGTGACTATGCTAACTGAAGGAGGGCCTGGAGCCCACGCCACCCCCCCCCACACACACACACAGTGCCTAACAGAAAGGCTCTAAATAAGAAACCGAAAACCAGGAGAAGGAGCAACCGTTCATGGCAACGACAGGGTCCTCAATGGTGAGAAGAACTGTGCTATGTCTGCCTGTTACTTTTCTTCTATTTGCAGTGGTGTGGGATCAAATGCAAGGCCTCACACATTCTACATATGCCTTCTCTTAGCAATACTATATTTATAAATGCCTGGTAAACCTACTAAAAAAAAAGTAGAAAACCTACAGTCTTAGTTGGAGATCTTATCGCATGTCACACCATGGCTGGTAGAGCAAGCAGGAAAGACAGGAGGGCCAAAAAGTGTAGATGCCGTGCAGATGGGGGCAGTTTTCACAGCAGCATGCGGTGAGGGACTGATCCAGAATATATAAAGGATGCCTGTACACCGTCAACTAGAAAGAAAACAACCCAGTTTTAAACACAGTCAGAAGACCTGAATAGACATTTTTCTAAAGAAAATAGACAAATTACCAATAAACTTAGTCACTCTGCATTGTTGTTATCAGGAAATGCAAAGCAAAACCACCATGAGGTCCCCCTTCACAGACTGCTGGAGTGAGTGAATCCTAAGTGGACATCAATGTTGGGGGAGGGGTATGAATTGTCTATACATCTAAAACTTTCTATAAACTTCTAAATAGAGCTACCATAAAACTCGGCAGCTCCACTCCAAAGCACAAACCCGAGAGAATTAAAACACATTTGTATGAAGAAACTCTGTGTTCAAGTGTTTCTTTGTAGCTGCCCTATTCATAAGTCTTCTGAGGGGAAATGGCCCAAATAGCCACCAGCTGTGGGTAGATAAGATACACGAGATATGCCCATACTAGGGGAGATTACCAACCATAGAAAGGCAGTGAAGAATTGAAGAATCTCGAAAGATGCTGGGTGGAAGATACTGAGCAGAAGGCCACAAGTCGCATGACTGCACTTACAGGAAATGTTCAGAATAAGTAAATCCAGAAACAGAACTAAATCTGCAGTTTCCAATGCCCGAGAAAGGGGATCCTGGCTTTGGTCTGCATCCCAGAGCTGACCATGTGCCATAGCTCTCCATGCCCAAATTCCTCTCGGAGAGAACCAGTCTCTCAGGAGCACTGATACATAGGCTCTGAGGTGGGACAAGCCACAGTCAAAGACAGCAAAACCAGCTAACACCAGGGATAACCAGATGGTGAGAGACAAGGTCAAGAACATAAGCAACAGAAACCAAGGCTACTTGGCATCATCAGAACCCAGTTCTCCCCCACCACAGCAAGTCCTGGGGACCCCAACACACCAGAAAAGCAAGACTCTGATTTAAAGTCACATCTCATGATGATGATAGAGGACATTAAGATGGACATAAATAACTCCCTTAAAGAAATACAGGAGAACACAGGTAAACAGGTAGAAGCCCTGTAAAGAAAAAAGACAAAAATTCCTTAAAGAATTATAGGAAAACACAACCAAACAGGTGAAGGAATTAAACAAAACCATTCAGGATATAAAAATGGAAATAGAAACAATAAAGAAATCACAAAGGGAGACAACCCTGGAGATAGAAAACCTAGGAAAGAAATAAGGAGTCATTGATGCAAGCATCAACAACAGAATACAAGAGATAGAAGAGAGAATCTTAGGTGCAGAAGATACCATAGAAAACATTGACACAACAATCAAAGAAAATTTAAAATGCAAAAGGCTCCTAACCCAAAACATCCAGAAAATACAGGACACAATGAGAAGACCAATCCTAAGGATAATAGGTATAGAAGAGAGCGAAGAAATCCCTCCCATCCCATAATAGTCAAAGCATCAAATGCACAAAACAAAGAATATTAAAAATGTCAAATAACATATAAAGGCAGACCTATTAGAATTACACCAGACTTCTCAATAGAGACTATTAAAGCTAGAAGATCCTGGGCAGATCTCATACAGACCCTAAGAGAACACAGATGCCAGCCCAGATTACTATACCCAGCAAAACTCTCAATTACCATAGATGGAGAAACCCCAAGATATTCCATGACAAAAGCAAATTTACACAATATCTTTCCACAAATTCAGACCTACAAAAAATAATAGACGGACAACACCAACACAAGGAGGGAAACTACACCCTAGAAAAAGCAAGAAAGTAATCTTTCAACAAACCCCAAAGAAGATAGCCACATAGACATAAAAATAACATTAAGGGCTGGAGAGATAGCTCAGTGGTTAAGAGCACTGACTGCTCTTCCAAAGGTCTTGAGTTCAATTCCCAGCAACCACATGTTGGCTCACAACCATCTGTAATGGGATCTGGTGCCCTCTTCTAGTGTGTCTGAAGACAGCTACACTGTACTCATATAAAGAAAATAAGTAAATCTTTAAAACAAAACATCAAAAATAACAGGAAGCAACATTCATTATTCCTTAATATCAATGGACTCAATTCCCAAATAAAAAGACATAGATTAACAGATGGATACATAAACAGGACCCAGCTTTTTGCTGCATACGTGAAATGCACATCCATGTCAAAGATAAACACTACCTCAGAGTAAAGGGCTGGAAAATAATTTTCCAAGCAAATGGTCCCAAGAAACAAGCTGGTGTAGTATTTCTAATATTGGACAAAATAGACTTTCAACCAGTTATCAAAAAGTATAAGGAAGGACATTTCATACTCATCAAAGGAAAAATCTACCAAGAACTCTCAATTCTGAACATCTATGCTCCAAATGAAAGGGCACCCACATTCATAAAAGAAACTTTACTAAAGCTCAAAGCACACATTGTACCCCACACAATAATAGTGGGAGACTTCAACACCCCACTCTCGTCAATGGACAGATCAGGGAAACACAAACTAAACAGAGACACAGTGAAACTAACAGAAGTTATGGACCAAATTGATTTAACAGATATCTATAGAACATTTCATCCTAAGTCAAAAGAATATACTGTCTTCTCAGCACATCATGGTACTGTCTCCAAAATTGGCCATATAATCAGTCACAAAACAGACCTCAACAAATACAGGAAGATTGAAAATAATCCCATGCTTCCTATCAGATCACTACAGATTAAGGCTGGTCGTCAATAGCAACAAAAACAACAGAAAGCCCACATAAACTTAGAAGCTGAACAATGCCTGACTCAATGATAACTTTGTCAATAAATAAATAAATTAATTAAAGACTTTTTAAATTTTAATGAAAATGAAGATACAACATACCCAAACTTATGGGACACAATAAAAGCAGTGCTAAGAGGAAAAACTCACAGCTCTGAGTGCTTCCAAAAAGGAACTGGAGAGAGCATACACTAGCAGCTTGACAGCACACTTGAAAGCTCTAAAACAAAACAAAACAAAAATACTCCTAGAGGAATAGATAGCAGGAAATAATCAGACTCAGGGCTAAAATCAGCCAAGTAGAAACAAAAAGAACTATACAAAGAATCAACAAAACCAGGAGCTGGTTCTTTGAGAAAATCAACAAGATAGATAAACCCTTAGCCAAACTAACCAGAGGGCATAGAGACAGTATCCAAATTAACTAAATCAGAAATGAAAGGGGATATATAACTACAGAAAATGAGGAAATTCAAAAAATCATCAGATCCTACTACAAAAGCCTATACTCAACAAAATTAAAAAATCTGGTGAGATGGAAAATTTTCTAGACAGACACCAAATACTAAAGTTAAATCAGGATCAGATAAACCATTTAAACATAAACCATTTAAACAGTCCAATAACCCCTAATGAAATAGAAGCAGTCATTTAAAGTCTCCCAACCAAAAATAGCCCAGGACCAGATGGTTTCAGTGCAGAATTCTATCAGACCTTCAAAGAAGACCTAATACCAATACTCTTCAAACTATTCCACAAAATAGACGCAGAAGGAAAACTACTAAATTCATTCTATGAAACCACAGTTACACTGATACCAAAACAACCACACAAAGACCCAACAAAGAGAACTTCAGACCAATTTCCCTTATGAATATTGATGCAAAAATACTCAATAAAATTCCTACAAACTGCTCTTCTCTTTTCCTCTTGTTCCCTTACCTCCCTCCCTCCTCTCCTCTCCTCTCCTCTCCCCCTCTCTCTGCCTTTCTCTGTCTCTACTTCCCCTCCCCATGTCCTAAATAAACTTTTTATTCTATACTATAAAAAAATTCCCACAAACCAAATCCAAGAACACATCAAAACAATCATTCACCACGATCAAGTAGGCTTCACCCCAGGTATGCAGGGATGGTTCAATTTATGGAAATCCATCAATGTAATTCACTACATAAACAAACCCAAAGAAAAAAAAGCCACATGGTCGTTTCATTAGATGCTGAAAATCATTTGACAACGTTCATATTAAAAGTCTTGGAAAGATCAGGAATTCAAGGCCCATACCTAAACATAGTAAAAGCAATATACAGCAAACCAGTAGCCAACATCAAACTAAATGGAAAGAAAGTTGAAGCAATCCCACTAAAATCAGGGACTAGACAAGGCTGCCCTCTTTCTCCCTATCTATTCAATATAGTACTCGAAGTTTTAGCTAGAGCAATTAGACAACAAAAGGAGGTTAAAGGGATACAAATTGGAAATGAAGAAGTCAAAATATGACTATTTGCAGATGATATGATAGTATACTTAAGGTGTGGAGAGCCGAAGGTAATTGCCATTACAAGATGGCGTTTGTTTCTGGCGTGCCAGATCGGTAAACAAGTGGTGTGCGCATGCGCAAGAGCAGGTTCGCGCCAAGTCACAGCCCAGCCCGGGGCGTGGTAATGAGATGAGGAGCAGGCAACCAATCAGATAGAAACAGGCCACACTAGGGTGTATATAAGCAGCACCTCTTTCCGGGCTTGGGTCTTCCTCTTGATACTGAAGCTGATGGAATAAAGCTTGCTGCAGAAGAATCCGGTTGTCCGCGTGGTTCTTGCTGGCGAGACAATAGCGCGCGACATTAAGGGACCCCAAAAACTCCACCAGAGAACTCCTACTGATAAACTACTTCAGGAAAAGTGGCCAGATATAAAATTAACTCAAACAAGTCAGTAGCCTTCCTCCACTCAAAGGATAAAAAGGTTGAGAAAGAAATTAGGGAAAAAACACCCTTCACAATAGTCACAAACAATATAAAATATCTTGATGTAACTCTAACCAAACAAGTGAAAGATCTATTTGACAAGAACTTTAAGTCTCTGAAGAAAGAAACTGAAGAAGATCTTAGAAGATGGAAAGATTGCCCATGCTTATGGATTAGCAGGATTAATATAGTAAAAATGTCCATTTTGCTAAAAGCAATCTACAGATTCAATGTAATCCCCATCAAAATTCCAACTAAATTCTTCATAGAATTAGGAAGATCAACCTTCAAATTCATTTGGAATAACAAAAAAATGCAGTATAGAGAAAACTATTCTCAATAATAAAAGAACTTCTTGGGGAATAACCATCCCTAACCTCCTTATACTACAGAGCAATAGTGATAAAAATTGTGTCCTACAGTAACAGGCAGGTAGGTCAGTGGAATAGAAGTGAAGACCCAGAAATGAACCCACACACCTACGGTCACTTGATCTTTGACAAAGAAGCTTAAACCATCTAGTGAAAAAAAAGACAGCATTTTTAACAAATTGTGCTGGTTCAACTGGTGGTCAACATGGAGAAGAATGCAAATTGATCCATTCTTATCTCCCTGTACAAAGCTCAAGTCTAAGTGGATCAAGGACCTCCACATAAAACCAGATACACTGAATCTAATAGAAGAGAAAGTGGGGAAAAGTCTCAAACACATGGGCACAGGGGGAAAGTTTCTGAACAGAACACCAATGGCTTATACTTTAAGATCAAGAATCAACAAATGGGACCTCATAAAATTGCAAAGCTTCTGTAAGGCAAAGGACACTGTCAATAGGACAAAACAACAACCAACAGATTTGGAAAAGATCTTTACCAATCTCACATCTGATAGGGAGCTAATATCCAATATATACAGAGAACTCAAGAAGCTCCTCTCCAGAGAACAAAATGACCCTATTAAAAAATGGGGAACAGAGCTAAACAGAGAATTCTCAACTGAGGAAACTAGAATGACTGAGAAGCACCGAAAGAAATGTTCAACATCATCCTTAGTCATCAGGGAAATGCAAAACAACCCTGAGATTCTACCTCAAACCAGTCAGAATGGCTAAGATCAAAAACTCAGGGTTTTTGACAGCAGATGCTGGCGAGGATGTGGAGAAAGAGGAACACTCCTCCACTGTTGGTGGCATTGCAAGCTGGTACAATCCCTCTGGAAATCAGTCTGGCAGTTCCTCAGAAAATTGGTACCATGAGGACCCAGATTTACCACTCCTGGGCATATACCCAGAAGATGCTCCAACATGCAATAAGGACACGTGCTCCACTATGTTCATAGCAGCCATATTTATAAAGCCAGAAGCTGGAAACAACCCAGATGTCCATACAGAAAATGTGGTACTTTTACACGATGGAATACTACTCAACTATTAAAAACAGTGACTTCATGACATTCACAGGCAAATGGATGGAACTTGAAAATATCATCCTGAGTAAGGTAACTCAGTGACAGAAGAACACACCCGGTATGCACTCACTGATAAGTGGATATTAGCCCAAAAGTTCAGAATACCCAATATTCAACTCGTAGAGCATATGATGCTCAAGAAGAAGGAACACCAAAGTGTGGATGCTTCAGGGCTTCTTAGAAGCCCTGTGAACAAAATACTCACAGAAGGAAATATGGAGACAAAGTGTGAAGCGGAAACTGTAGGAAAGGCTTGCCCACCTGGGGATCCATCCCATATACAGACAGCAAACCAGGACACTATTGTGGATGCCGAGTAGTGCTTGCTGACGGAAGCCTAATACAGCAGTCTCCTAAGAGGCTCTGCCAAAGCCTGACAACCATTAGACCAAGTGCAGGGGTTCCCCTTGAAGGAGTTTGAGAAGAGACTGAAGGAGCCGAGGGGGTTTGCAGCCCCATGGAGGGAGCAACACTGTCAACAGGCCAGACTTCCCAGAGTTCCTGGAGACTGGACCACCAACCAAAGGATATACATGGAAGGGCCCATGCCGCTGGCTGAACATGTGGCAGACGATAGCCTTGCGGAACATCAGTGGGAGGAAAGGCCCTTGAGTCTGAGGGTGTTCGACGCCCTAGTGTAGGGGAATGCCAGGGCAGGAAGTCTGGAGTGGGGGAGTGGGTGGGGAGCACCCTTATAGAGGCAGGGGGTACAGGATAGGGGGTTTCCAAAGAGGAGACCTGGAAAGGGGAAAACATTTGAAATGTAAATAAAGAAAACACCCAATAAAAAAAAATAAAAGAAAATAAAAAATAAAAATCTTGAGTCAGGGTCTCATGTAGCCCAGGCTGGCCTTGAATTTGGCTGTGTATCTGAATATGACCTTGAAAACACATAAGTTAAAGTTCTTAACTAAGAAACAAGACCGCATTGAAATACTCTTTTCCTAACAACTATAAACTAGGCATTTTGAGAGGCATAAGGTAATTTCCTAAGGCCGCAATGCCGGCACTAAGCAAGCTGCAAGACATTTCAACGGTTTAAAATGACTCAGAATATATTTCCTGGCCACAGAGAAATGATGATACAAATCAATAACCACATGTAAGTTTACAAATCACTAAGTATGGAATTGAAAGACCCCATGGATTGTAAGAAAGAAGAGAGGGAGGAGAGAGAGAGGCAGGAGATGGGAGCCCCTGGGAGCAGGAGAGAATGCTGAAGAGCGGGGTGCTTGCCCTGTGTGCTGAGGTTGTCCTCAGCATTGCCAGGGAATGGCTAAGTGAGCTAGCTGAGACGCTCCTCGCCAACCCTTAGATAGTCCTTTCAATATAACAGTAAGATTGGTAAGCAGCTAGCCAGATTTTTATCAAGAACCAGCACTAGTTAAAAACAGAAATTAAAATTAAAGTTAATATAATCAATGTTGTGTTGCTACATTAAGTAAAAGAGTCTTTTTGAAAATAATCAAGACTAAGAAGATTTATTGATTTGTGTGTGTGTGTGTGTGTGTGTGTGTGTGTGTGTGTGTGTGTGTGTATAAGGCCACAGAGAGTTTCAGGTCTCCTGAAACTACTTTCCAGATGGTTGCGTTCCCTGATGTGGTACTGGGAGCTGACTTCTGGCACTCTGCTCTTAGACGCTGAGCCATCTATCCAGTCCCAGCAAAATTAAACAAAAGTTTAGCATTAAATTCTTCAAGATGTTTGAGAAATATCACTCTACCTCAGACATGCTTAGAGAATAAAAAGGAAGACATTCTCTTATGATGTTTAAGAGCCAAACCTTAACACATACAGAGCAAGAAAGATGACTTATAGACTCAATCTCACTCATAGCAGCCCATCTACCGTCAACAAGCCATCATCAAATGCAGTAATACTGGAAAGACCGTGTGTGTAAACAAGCTGGAGTTATCAAAGGGATGCAGAGTTATTCAACACAGACCAATGGATCAGTGTGGCTTACTGAAAAATCTTTAGCAACAGACACAGGGAAAACTTAGTGAAACTGAGACCGTTATTTTGTAATTAGAGACAAACTTCTTCAATGCCAAAACTCACATTTAACAGTGAAAAAAAAAAAAAAAGAAAAGTTTTCCCAAGAGAAACAAGACAAGGAGAGTAACCCACATCACTTCAGTTCTAAATGAGACAGAGGAACCAGAGTCATTTTCTACCCTGCAATCACACTGAATGCCACAGTTCTGATGTCCGCTGTGAAGGGTTTTCCCCACAGACCAACCAACCAATTCTCCAGAAGACACCAACTCAATTCATTTCTAACACTATCAGCTGGAGATAGCATCATACCCCACCTGTTGAGAGCTCAGTCCCACAGAATGCCTCCACTTCCGACTCCAACGGCAAGTCACAGGCACCACCTCTAACACAGTCCCTAGAAATCAGAGAGGCCATGGGCAAGCTGATCAATCCCAATCTTGAAGCTCTCTAGGGTTCCCCCAGGTGCCAACCACCTTAGCGTACAATAGCCTCTTGCCACTCAGAAAATTCTAAGGATTTTAGAAATTGTTAGAAAATAGGATAAAGATTGAATCTACATTTGGTAATGTTTTAGACATTATATTAAATGATATAAGCAATGCTATAAAATAAGAGAAATGTATGGGATTATAAATGGGAAAAATATCATCATATACAACCTATATGATTGTATACATACAAAATGCAAAAGGACCTGCAGATAAACCACTGTGGTTAATTAGTGAATTTAGCTAAGTCAGTGGTTCAAATATGTCACACAAAATTAACTACACTTTATATATAGCAATGAATTGAAAAGTTCCATTTTAAATGAATTTTAATACACTAAGTCAATAAAAACAAGAAGGCAATTAAAGACTATACAAGAAAACTAAATAAAGAGCTTCAAAAATATTAAGAAAAGCAGAATACTAAAATAAAGAGCTACACCATATTCATGGGCTGTTATAGTTTAAAATGTCAGTTATCCTCAAATATAGGCATTAAGTACAATTTTATTCATGTGTGTGTGTGTGTGTGTGTGTGTGTGTGTGTGTGTACTTTGAAAAACCTGGTCTGAAGTTTTTGTGGAAATCCAGCAGCGAGTGTCCAAGAGAGAAGTGAGGAAGAGCGAGGGTAAGCATATGCTGCTGGGCGTTAAACCCACCTCACGGCTGAGGAAATGCTTCGTGGGTAAACTGCTCCATGCGGAAGCCCAGGACCCAAGTTTGAATTCCTAGAACCCATATAAACCCAGATACAGCAGCACATCTCCATGTTGTACCATGGAAGAGTGAACAAAGTTACTGTCCCAAACAAGGTGGAAGGCAAGAGTTGACCCCAAGGCTGTCCTCTGACCTCTTCACACACAGGTGCATACTTACATATATGCACTCACTGTACACACACACACACACACACACACACACACCTGCTTAAAACTACAGTAACAAGACAGTATGGTCTTGTGTAAGGAGAGAAGTGAGTCAGTAGAACAGACCAGGACAGTCTAAAAGTTGACCTATTCCTGCGCAGGCCAGAGCGACGCACAGGGCTATGTGAAAAGAACAGTTTCAATAGAGCTCTATAGGATAGCCTTTCAGAAAACCAGCCTTGGCCCCTCACTGTACACATAAAACGTTCATATTCACAGCGGTGAAAATGTAACAGATACCGTCTCCAAAAGATGAGCATACGCTGCAAGAAGCAGACGACTCCTAGAGCAGGAAAAGATGGCCACAGACTAATGATGACATAAGCCTTCACATACAGCAAAGGCTTCACCCAGGATGGGTAAAGAATTCCTCATCAGTCTGGTGGTTCCTCAGAAAACAGGGCATAATACTACCAGAGGATCCCGCTATACCACTCCTGGGCATATACCCAGAGGATTCCCCAGCATGTAATAAGGACATATGCTCCACTATGTTCATAGCAGCCCTATTTATAATAGCCAGAAGCTGGAAAGAACCCAGATGTCCCTCAACGAAGGAATGGATACAGAAAATGTACTACACACACACACACACACACACACACACACACACACATTCACAATGGAGTACTATTTGGCCATTAAAAACAATGAATTCATGAAATTCTTAGACAAATGGATGGAACTGGAGAATATCATCCTAAGTGAGGTAACCCAATCACAAAAGAACACTCATGGTATACACTCACTGAAAAGTGGATATTAGCCTAGAAGCTTGGAATACCCAAGACACAATTCACATATCAAATAAAGCCCAAGAAGAAGGAAGGAGTAGACCCTGGTTCTGGAAAGGCTCAGTGCAGCAGTGTAGGGGAATACCAGGACAGGGAAGCGGGAGGGGGTGGATTGGAGAATGGGGAAGGGAAGAGGGCTTATGGGACTTTCGGGGAGGGGGGGGGATCCAGGAAAGGAAAAATCATTTGAAATGTAAATAAATATATCAAATTAAAAAAAAAGATTTCCCCAAATCAGCCCATCAAAAATGCCCCACAGGAAAATAAACACAAGACTCAAATGTGCCAAAAAGTTCATATAGCTACCAGGCCTACTGGGGCAGCACGTTTAATCCCGGCACTTTAGAGACACAGAACCCTGTGGGTTCAAAGCCAGCCTGGTCTACATAGTGAGTTCTAGAACACCCAGAACTACATAACAAGACCCTGACTTGAAGAACAACAATGACAAAAGTTTTATGGACAGTGGAAGCAGAACGTGATGCTTAAACTCAGTAGTCACTGATGGAGTGAGAAATCACTTGCCAGAATGACTGAAGCTGGCGACAGCCACCAGCACCAAGTATTCAGCAGATGTGACCGACTGGCGTTCCCCTTCATCATTGGTATGACCGCCTACGTGTTTAATTTATCCTCCCACCACCGTGTGTGTGTGTGTGTGTGTGTGTGTGTGTGTGTGTGTGTGTGTGTAGATATCAGAGGTCAGTGTTAGGTATTTCCTTTATCATCTTGGTTGCTTTTTTGTTTGTTTGTTTTTGTTTTTGTTTTTTTGGAAAAGGATTCTCACTGAACCTGAAGCTTACTAATTGGATAAGCTGGCCGGCCCATGAGCCCCTGGAAGTCTCCGGTCTCTTCCTTCCAACGCTGGGATTCTAGGCCCGTGCTACCATACCCAGTCTTATGTGTGGATGCTTGGGATTTGAATGCTGGCATATTTTGTAGCTATTTTATTGAGTTCTTAAATATACCACCCTCCCAATTCTTACCCCAACCTAACCACTTCCAACCCACAGACCCCCTCCCCTGCCAACACGGTAGGAAAGAAGGTTAGAGGAAACGTGGGGCATAGGCCTTTTTAGACTACTTCCTGCTGATCTGGGGAATGGGCTTCCCAGGAGCAAGTCCAATCTTCATCATCAGAATGCCCAGAAATTTAATAATCTAGCAATAGCAAACCTGCACTTCAGCAAACGCAGCAGCAGGGGCCAGCAGCAGCAGGGACTAGCAACAGTGGGGGCAGCAGCAGCCACCCCAGGCCCTCCAGGGCTCCCCCATTGTCCCCTCTCCAGAGTCCCCAGGATTAAACTCTGCAGCTAGCAAAAATCATTACCCCATCCCCGCTAGTATGCAAGGCAAATCACAATCACCTGCTGTGAAGCAGCCTCTTACCCCACGCCTGGGATAAAAACAAAAATATACTCACACAACATAACTGGGTTTATTAAGAAACTAAAATTCTCACTACCTTTTCTTTTAGTCGAAATTGGCTTTTTCTCTAATATTAATACACTATATGCACTAAGAACAATTATGAGAACTATCAAGTAAGAATTATATTTACAATGTCCGGTCCGTATGTATTTGGCAGCCATAAAGAAAGTACTCCACTATCTCTCTTATCCTGGTGAGTTTTAAAGTTCTGTATCTAAATCACTTTCTTATCATAACTTGCATTTATTATGTACCTTAAAACATCTTCTTCATCCTAAAGCACTTTCTTACATCCTTTACAACTTAGGTTTTTTTTATGTCTTTCATCTTTAGTAAGGAAAACTGTACGACTATAGCTCTCTAGTCTTCAGCCTCACCTGAGACCTGAGAAGGATAAATATTACCCACACAAACAGGATGTGGAGAGCAAGCAGCTTCCTAAACTATAAAAATGACAGAGATGGCTGGCTGCCTGGCCAGTCCTCCAAGGTTTCTCTGTCATTGAGACATACATGTTCGTGCTACAGCCCCACGTCATCTGACACTTTTCTGTAAGGCAGTAATCTTGAAGGACTGGACTGCCTTCCCTCTGCAAGGCTGAGAGGTTGCCTTTCCAGTGTGCGGCTTGTCCACAGTTTGGCCAGCTGCTGACAGATGTTCCAGGCGGGCTTTTGCCCAGAAGCCAGCTTTGCCACATTTGAGGCAAACTCCATGTGAAGTAGACCGGAGGTGCTGCGAGGAGCCAATGTGTCTCTCCGTCAGAAAAATCTTTTATTTTTAAAATACCCTAAATACCACATTCTGGGACTGCCTGAAGAGTGTGAAGACCATTCACCTATCTCAGTGAATCTACATGGACAAACACCGGTTGTTTCTAGCTATTTACTTTCTGCTTAACTTTGAAAACATATACAGAAAGCTAAATAAAGCTTATTTCCACGATTAACTAAACTACAAAATACAAACCTACAAGTAGGATTATTTATAGGCGACTAACTACTAATTTGCTTTTTTCTTTCTTTTTCTTTCCTTCTTTCTTTCTTTTTCTTTTCTTTCTTTCTTTCTTTTTTTTTTCTTTTTTTTTTCTTTTTTTTTTTTTTTGGTTATTTTTGAAACAGGGTTTATCTGTATAGCCCTGGAATTCACTCTGTAGACCAGGCTGGCCTCGAACTCAGAACTTTGCCTGCCTCTGCCTTCCAAGTGCTGGGATTACAGGTGTGCGCCACTACTTCTAGGCTTGCATTTCTAATTATCCTAAACTGTTACCTTTCAAGCTAACTTTACATTAAATCTTTAAATGAGTTGCTTATGAACAATACCTCAAACAAAAAGTTGAAAAAAATATATATATATATACCTTAGGTTGGAACAAAATAAACTTAAATTTCTATCAATATGCAATAATCCATACCAATGTAAAATACCTGAGATGTGTTGTTTTCTTAGTCTAAAGGGAGACATAATAATTCACCTATAATCTTATCATCCCATATTCCCTCTGCTCTTTTTTTAATAACCTTGTGACTCTTAGGTGCTCTGGTCTGAAATAGCTCCTACCATGAGCTTGGGCCCCAAAGTTGCTTCCTAATGGCAAGAGGTCTCCTTGTATGTCCCTCCTGGGACTGCACGCATTTGTCCAATGATGCCCCTTACCATAGCATCTGCAAACCCCAGGAAGCCTAGGTATTCTAAGAACCAATGCTACCAGAAATGGCTTGTTCAGTTCTGTGCACAGAGTATGTTGTTGGTGGACATATACATTGTGAATACTTTCAAAAGACAATTTAGTCATATCTGTACTAATTGAAGTGACAGACAAACAATAGATAGCTAGATCTGTAGAACTCAGGGATGGATGGGTCAGTAGGAAGGGATTATGGGACAATGGCAAGTAGAAAGATGACTTACAGAGGCCATAGCCCACGCCCCTTAGCCTGAAACTATAAAAACCAATTTGTATCAATCTGTATAGGGTTGTTCTGACATACCATACCAGACATAGGTGTCTAAGAGTCCCTTCTGAGCTTCATTTCCACATAAATGTAGACACTAGGCTGCAGGGGGCCTCTGAGAAGAAAACACTTCACAGGTCTTGTTGCTGGGCCCAAGTCACTCTAGATTCTCCATGGCTCCCCTGGCCCTTGTGATGAGAGGCACCGAGTGTCATGTAGAAGATGGAAAAACTCATTACAGTGAAATGAGATAACTCTCACAATGGGCAAAGGGACCACTACAGAGGAAAACATTCTCATAGGGTCTTATAAACAGTGGTCAGAGAGTCCACTGTGCAGCTAACGCTGGAAAGAGATCAATGGCCAAAGGACCTTGCACCAAACTACACGCTTAAGCAAGCTTTATACTATTTCTTAAAGTCTCTAGAAGAGTTTTCTGGAGGCATTTTTCTCTCCAGGTGGTTGACTGGCCTCTTTGGATTAATTTTGAAGGAAGGAACAGTGGTATGTCTCTGTTCTTTACCAGAAAGATTCTTGCTATATAACAATCTACAGTCTCCCTGGCCAGTTGGAAAATCACATCTCCACCCAGGACCAAAGATACAACTCAGATCACATTCTTTTGACCAAACATCATGCAGCAAAGCAGATTTTAAAGAGAAAAAAGGGAGTATCACACTGGGTTTACGAGCACAGTGGTGACTAGCCTTCACTTTTGATAACTATCCATTAGTGTGGCACTTTTACATTTTAAATGGGGACAAATGTCATGCTTCTCCCTTTCTTCAACTGGCATCTCAAATTCTGCAGAAGCAGAAGTCTTTGCCACACCATTTGACACTTGCAAAATCAGTGTGTTACAAGGAACACAGTGGGTGGGTCTTGGATCTGGTTATGAGGAGGGTCACCCTCAGAGAGCTTCATGCAGTTAGCCTCCAGCTAACTTTCTTCAGGAGCTAGGAGACAGATGCTGGGGACCATGTTGAAATGAAGAGTTGCACCCCAATCGTGGGTGGTTGTTGTTAGAAACCCTGGATAAGGAGGACAAAGTAGCTCCTGGTTTATGCTCCTCCTCTGCACTACAGGCATGACAGTCCAGCTCTGAGTTCAGGCACTGCTGGGAGCATGGCCATGAATCTGACACAAAGAAGGGGCTCAGTAAGTGGTGGTCTTCCTGTCCCGTTTTCAACCCTCCTGCTGAACCAACAGGTGCCTTCTCCATGCTTTGGAAACACTCCTGTCTCAAAATGCCTTGCCTGGGTATGTTTCTTTTATTGTATATATAGAATTCTTGATTACACTCCCAGTGGACAGAAAGCCATGTGCTCTGATTTTGAAGTCTTCATTATTCTTTATGTGGGTTTGGGCCCCTGGTGTGTGGGCAACAGACAACCCGCACAGCCCCTGGGGGTGATGGCAGAATCTATAGATGAGATAGAGATGAGATGAGAAGCAGGTAGACCCTGGGTATAAGACGCGTTTCGAGTAGCTTTTCGATGCTCCTCCTTAGTTCCAGTAATGCTTCCAGCCCCCACCCAGATTCCCCTGAATCCATGGACAAAAGACACACACACGGTTGTTCAAGTTCAACTTGCCTTCTTGGCACACTTGCTGGGCACTACTATCTCCTGCCTGGTGAAGCGTGCCCTCAGCTCCTCACGTCCCACCTGTCCTAAAATTTAATTTCTCAGTTACATCTACTTTCTGCTAAACTCCCCTGACTACTGCCTGTAGGAGTAGCCTGTGTGCCCACACCATTTTGAGATCTCACATGATTGGTCAACTTTTCTCCATCAGAAGCCGGGTGAACTTTGTCTCTCCTTCGCTGCATCTTTCTCTGTTCCTCCAGGGACCTGGAAGTCCCACCTGTTCCTTCTGCCCTGCAATTGGCCCATGACTTCTTCACTGACATATCAAGAACAAAGGAAACAGGACCTTAGCATCAGAACTGCCGCTACAAAGACAGATAAGGATGAGGGCTACCGTGGAAATTTATCCTTTCTATTACATGAGTCAAGGACCAGGAGCATTCTGCATTCAGAAACTGAACTTTCCATCTGCAAGATCCTGAAAAAGATAGTTCTGGGTTTTAAGTCATTTCATTTCCCACACACTTCCAGGCCTCTAAACAATGAAAGGCCCATATCCTCGGTCCCTGTCCCCCACACCCACTGTACTATCAAGGGACAGAAAGAGAAGGAAGAGTCATGAACCTAATTGAGAACTCTACTCTGTCTGGCAAATTTTCTCCTAATTGGCACTTACCTTCTCACCTCATTTACATATAAACAAAGCAGTGAGATCCCTGGTTTACATTTACATATAAACAAACCAGAGATTTCCCTCTGAGACAGGGTCTCTTCATCATCAAGCTATATCCAGGTCCCCTCGAGGTCACCAGCACCTTTGTTTTGCTTTATAAAATCTGTGTCTTGCTCTCTCTTTGTTGTCTATGTGTTTCATAACAACCGAAGAATCCAACGGAGAAAGAAAATCTGTAACAGGTGCCAGGGGATGGGGTGCGATGCCGTTGGGTGAGTGCTTGTCTGGCATGCATGACACACCACCCCCACAGGAGCAGCCTGAGCCTGGGCTCAGTCCCTGACACCACATCAGCCCGGTGCCGTGGTGCACACGTGTAATCTCTGCACTTGGAAGAAGGGGGCAGGAGGATCAGATCAGAAGTTGATTGTCATTCTCATGACATAGCAAGTCTGAAGCCATCTTAGGATACATGAGACTCTGCGAAGAAAACTAAATCCAGACATCTGAAAGAAAACCCGAAGACGCCGAAGAAGAGAGACTCGAGACTCAGAGTCATCTTCAGTAAAAGCACCCAACCCTGACAAGCCTCAAATGCGCTTCTGATTCTTCTGGCACTGAGTCAACTGGAACACGGGTTTTCAACCTGTGGGCTGCAACCCCTTTGGCGATCCTCTGTCTCCAAAAATATTTCCATTACGGTTTATAACAGTAACAAATTACAGTTATGAAGTAGCAACAAAAATAATTGTATGACTGGCAGTGATCACAACATGAGGAACTATATTGGGGGGCGGGTCACAACATTAAGGAAGGTTGAGAACCACTGATCCTGAAGCAAGGTAGCAAGAAACCTTGTTATGTTCTTCCCCATAACCTGGGAGGGCAAAGGCTAATGACAGAGAATTTGTTATTTAAAACGGAGCTATCCCAGGACCTAAGAACAGGATGCCATTACAAGTTAAGGAATCTGGATTTAACCTGCCACAGCCTCAAGGTGAAGCACAGCCTGAGAGGCAGTTATGGCCAGCAGAAACACCAGACGCCAGCAAACCAAAATGTGCTGGTGACAGAGACTGCTCAGATAGTGAGGCGTGCAGGGTAGGCGGCTGCCTGCGGTGGCTGGGAGCTCACTGGACAAAGTAAACTGCAGTTTGATAACCTCGAGTCCTACATGCTGCCAAGTGTCAGCATCTAACTGAGAAGACTGGAAACACTTGGGCTGCACAAAGATTTGGTGCTGTTAGACAGTAGGAAATGAGCCCCATGGCTCATCAGGGTAAACTTTTTCCCCTGCTTCCTTATAGTATAAGTACCCTGGAAAACCCACTAATATCCCAAGAGCACCTGCTTTGTGCCTAACCCCACAGGGCTAAGAAATTTGAGCAGTGAATATCTCCAAATTTATTTCTCTGCCAAGCACCAGGAGTAAAAGCCCTAAGATGCCAGAGGAAATAAATCCAGGAGTTCTCAGACTCCCAATTTAAAACAAACAAATGAGAGAAATATGTTCTTGGCATAATTGACAAACACACAGCTCTTACTCGCTATCCAAATATTGATTTTTCCTTTTAAATTTGAGCTAAAATACTTACTCTTGGGTGAGAAAGACTTGTGGCTATTATCCAAAGGTTTTTCTAGGTCATATACAACAATATAATTATGACTTTTAAAACAAAAGCTGCAAATTTGGAATGGCTTTCTGTGACCAAAGCTACTTTGACATTTCATAAAATGAATTAGATTAACACCTCATTCCTTTGTGGTGGAGGAGGGTTTTGTTGATGTTTATCATATTATTTCTATAGACATAACTATGTAATTATAATTAACAGAAGTTATTAATGCTTAGGATTTATACAAAGCTGACATGTGTAGACAAGACTGTGATAGAGTCAAATAAATCCAGGTAATAGGGATGGCCCATTTTCCTGGTGTTCTACTAAACATTGACTGGATTCATCTCCTAAAAAGTTGGTGGTCTAAATTCAGGCACAGTTTTAAAGTTGTCAGCTAAATAGTTTAGTTTTTGTCTTAAAAAAAACAGGATATTACTGTCTCTGAATGATCTGGAATTCAATTTGTAAACCATGCTGGCCTTGAATTCACAGAGATCCACCTACCTGTGACTTCCAGTGCTGGGCTTAAGGATGCATTCCACCATGCCTGGCCCTCAACTAAATAATTTACATAGCTTTATTCTTCCTTTTTTGTGACCATCCTGCCCTCTTTCCTGCTCAGAACCCAGTGTTGAGGACCTTGTTTGTAGTAATCCTGCCCTGGCTTCTCCTTGGGTGTGGTTGAGGTCTGAGTTGGGAAAAGCTCTGTCTCAAGCCTGCCTGGTCCTCTTATAAGAAGTTCAGCCAGGAAGGGCTGACTTGCTTAAAAACTGAGTCCTGTTTTAGATGCAACATTCAAAGAGCTAAATTTGTTGATAGCACAAGAGACATTCAAAAGGGGACAAGGCTGGGAGGTTGGACCCTTCCTATAGAGAGAATAAGTGTAAGAAGAGACCAGTAGCCAGATGTACTGGTGCACACTTTTAATCCCAGTGCTTGGAAGGGAGAGGCACTGTGAGTTCGAGGCCAGCCTGGGCTTCAGATTGAGTTCCAGGAAAGTCAGAGCTACACAGAGAGATCCTGTCTTGAGAAACAGAAAGTATGCAGAACCTAAAAAAAAAAAAAAATAAAGCTCATAATCCTGTCTTGAGTTTCAAGTTTTTAAAAGTTACAAAGAAAGAGGAAAATACAAAATTAGAAATAAACTAAATAGAAACACACATAATGATAAAGTTGGCCAGCAAAACTATTAAGTAATTAACATAACCATGTATAACCATGTATACTCAAGAAGGTTCAGGAATGACCAAGCATGTTAGTTAGGTAGCGATAACAAAGCACAGACAAGACTTGAGTTAAACTCTAAAAATAAAAACCTCAATGTCCAGAAAGAAACATTAGTCAGGATAAACATGCTGTGTGACTTCTCACAGGGAGACTGCTTCCACTTATCCCAGACAGTGAGCGCACTGGCAGACTGAACAATCCCACCAGCACCTGGCTTGGAGAATGACCCGAGAGCGTGGGTCCTTTGCAGGCGATGGGTGAGGGCGATGACTCCTGACTGCTTTACCACTGCAGATGCTGGTGCCGCTTGCAGGCAGCTGCACCACGCAAGTCTGCTTCGCTCATCCCTGTTTATTATCACAGCCGCAAGGAAAGGCTTTGTGAGTTTCGTTACCCTGGGCACCCTCTGTCCAAGAGGAAAAACAGCTTTATGAACAAATGATGGCGTAGCAACAGAAAGTATCAGAAATGAACCGGAAATGAACCAGAAATGAACCGGAAATGAACCGGAAAGGAGGGGAGGCCAGGGAAGTGTGGGGGTTAAAGGCCAGGGAAGTGTGGGGATTAACACAGTTGCTGTTAAACTGAAGAATCAAATTTAGTACAGCCGGGTGACTACAGCTCTTGATCATAAGTTGGGTATCTCAGTTCTGTTAAAACTGATTTTAATAATCTTACTGCACATACATAAGACAATCTGTGTAGGTAATAGACATACTAACTAGCATCACTAATTTTTCTATAATGTATTCATAGATTAGGTCAAAACAGCTTGCTATAAACACACATACACAAAACAATTATCTGTTTTAAGCTGTCTTGTTAGCTTTATATTCCTGTATAAACGCCATGAACAAACACAATTTGGGAAGAAAGACTATATTTCATCTTACACCAGGAAGAGAACTAGGACAGTATGATGGTTTGTATATGCTCGGCCCAGGGAGTGGCACTATCAGGAGGTGTGGCCTTGTTGGAGTAGATGTGTCATTGTGGGCATTGGCTTTAAGACCCTCAGCTTAGCTGCCTGGGAACCAGTCTTCTAGTGGCCTTCAGATGAAAATACTCCTCCTGCACCATGCCTCCCTGGATGCTACCATACTCCTACTTTGATGATAATGGACAGAGCCTCTGCACCTGTAAGCCAGTCCCAATTAAATGTTGTCCTCATAAAAGTTGCCTTGGTCATGGTGTCTGTTCACAGCAATGGAACCCTAACTGAGACAGGCAGGAGCTCACGGCAGGAACCTAGAGGCAGGAACTAAAGCAGACACCATGGAGGATCCTGATTGTTGCTTGCTCTCGTGGTTTGCCCAGACTTTCTTATATAGCCCAGAGTAGCTCCATCAACAGTATACTGAGTCCTCACACATCAATCATGAATCAAGAAAATGCTCTAGTGACTTGCCTACAGGCAATGTGATAGACTTCTTCTCAGTTGGAGTTATTCTTCCCAGATGACTCCAGTCCATGTTAGGTAGAAAGACAAAACAAAACAAAAACTAGGGCATAAGCTTATAAAAGACTTTTAAGGCCATGGGAGAAAAGAATGTCAGCAAAGAAAACAAACAAAGTAAATTTATTTGGAAAAAAAAAAGAGAACAAAAATACCTTTTGAAAAACATTCCCCAAAATGATATAAACAGTAGGTCTATAGACACCAAGTTTCAACAAACCTCAAGCAAAATAAACATCATGAATACAAGGAAAGGAGGGGCTGACCAGAGAACTAGCCAAGCCCAGGCAAGGGGACCACGGTTCAGATTCCTAGCAGACACAGAAATGTCTGTGGGTGTGGCAGGCAGCCTGTGATCCAAGGGCTTGGGAGGGGAGACAGAGTCCCTGACGCTGGCTGGCTGGGCTAGACAGTGCAGTGAGCTCTGGGTTCAAGGGAAGGAGTGATGGAGGAAGACAGCTGAAATCGGCTTCTGACCATCAAACACACACACATGCACTCACCACACAGTCACCACACATACACACCATACACATATACACATACACACATACATACGCATCATACACATGCATACAACACACACATGCCATAATCACACACATACATAAACACACATATACACATACCATACACATATAAACACACATACATACACATACATATACATATACCAATACCATATATACACATATGTACCACAAATTAAACAGACATCATACACACTCACACATATACACACATATACATACCACACATACACATACACACACATACCACACACACACATGCACAACACACACACACACACACTATACACATATGCCATTCACACACCACACACACCATACATACCACATACACACACATACACATGCACATACCACACACACACACACACACACTATACACATATACCATTCACACACCACACACACCATACACACACATACACATGCATACACACACATACACACACACACACACACACACTATACACATATACCATTCACATACCACGCACACTATACACACCACATACACACACATACACATGCACACACCACACACACCATACACACCACATACACACACATACACATGCACACACCACACACACACACACACACTATACACATATACCATTCACACACCACACACACTATACACACACATACACATGCATACACTACACATACACACACACACACACACACACTATACACATATACCATTCACATACCACGCACACTATACACACCACATACACACACATACACATGCACACCACACACACACACATACACTATACACATATACCATTCACACACCACGCACACCATACACACCACATACACATCACACACATATTCACACATACCACAATCACATACATGCACTATATATGCACACATACATATATGCACACATGCCATACACATATACATACCACATGCATACACACAGACACAAACACACAGACACACACACCACATAAAAATTACTTATTTTGCAATTATTTTGTCTTTTATTTCCCTTCTGTTAAAATTCCTTTCTCATTCTTGAATTGATATTACTGAATGCTTGGACATTTTTCTGGATATTTTGTTACTACAGTTTAATAAAATTCCATTATGTTCAGAGAATATATTTCATGTGGCATAAAACCTCCACAAAATGTTATCTAACCAAATTCAACTGCTTATGTAAAATATTACTCATCAGTGTCATGTATAGTGTACCCTTGGGTGGATGTAAACGTGGTTCACTTTTGTACATAAATGGACAAATGCACTACGCCGTGTTAACAACGTGAAGGCTAGAGATGAACGTCCTCTCAATGGCGCAGAGAAAGACTCCGACAACATTCCACATTCTCCAATGACCACAGTTCTCATCAGATCGGGCACAGAAGTGACGCTCCGCGCAGCTCCACGCCCCAGCTGAGCCTCGCACTGACGGGGAGGGAGTCTACAGTCAGCGCACACTGTAGAGAGGTGCGGGGCTGACCCGGCAGCAGACCACACCAGGGGTGCTAACTGCATGATTCTAAAGGAGGTTCACAAGCAAAGCAGCCAGAAAATCACTAATGCGGTGTTTGCCAGGCCGTGGCACCATCTTACCACAGTGTCTAAGCACTGGAAAGAGTGAAAGAACAGAACGTTGCAGCTGTGGTAGGGATTTAGATCCCGCCTTAAGCTGATAAGGATGATGTATGAAACTCTGGTGCATTTCCTTACAAGCAGTCCGTGTTATGTGACTTAATCAGCCCACGTATGTGAAATCTGTTACCAGGTCAAAGGAGCATCTTGACCATTTCAACTGAAATGGCCTCAGTGATGGTTTTCCCAATAAAAAGCTGAGACCTACAAAGACTTGGGAAAAGATATCTGAATTGATATTACTATCAATCAAATACAAACCTTGTGCAAATCTTACTCATAGTAACTTTACTTAAAATACAAAAAATATAAAGTTTTCTTTTTTAGTATTTTATATTTTTATCTGTCTCATATATTACATCTCAACCACATTTTCTCCTCTCTCCACTCCTCCCAGCCTCTCTCCCACCTCTCCTCTCCCTGATATCCATTTCTTCTCCATTTCCCTTCAAAAAAAAAAAAAAAAGAAAGAAAAGAAAAGAAAAGAAAGAAAAAGAAAAAGAGCAGGCCTCCCAGGGCTATCGCCCAGACATGGCATAGCAAGTTACAATAAGACCAGACATAAACTCTCCTATCAAGGCTGGTCAAGGCAACCCAGCAGGAGGAAAAGGATCAAAGAGCAGGGAAAAGAGTCAGAGACAGCACCACTCCCACGCACCACCAAGCTACACAACCATCATGTATATGCAAAGAACCCATCCCAGACCCATACAAGGTCAGTGGTTGTTGGTTCAGTCTCTATGAGCCCTGCTTAGTCAATTCTGCAGTTTGTGTTCTCATGGTGTCTTCCACCCCTCTGGCTTCTACAATCCTCCCCCTCCTCCTCCTCCTCCTCCTCCTCCTCTTTCTCCTCTTCCTCCTCCTCTTCCTCCTCTTTCTCCTCTTCTTCAGGGTTCCCAGAGATCTACCTCGTGCTTGGTTGAGGGTCTCTGCATTTGTTCCCATCAGTTACTGGATGACCCCTCTCTGATGACAACTGGGGTAGGCACTGACCTTTAAGTATAGCAGAATATAACTAGAAGTCATTTCACTGACCTTGATTGCCAGTTGTATTTGGTTCTATTCTAGGTCTCTGGGATGCCATCTAGGCAATGTCAGGCATGGGTTCCCTCTTATGGAGTGAGCCTCAGGTTAGATCAGTCACTGGTTGGTCATTCCGATGAGTTCTGTACCACTATTGCCCCAGAACATCTTTCAGGCAAGACAGATTGTAGGTCAAAAGTTTGGGGGCTGGGCTCATAGCCCAGTCCCACTGCAGGAAGCCTTTCCTGGGTATTGAAGATGTCTGCTGGCTAAGAATCTGTATCCTCCATTACTAAAAATCTTCACTAGGTTCACCCTCATAGTTGCCAAGGAGTTTCCACATTGCCACCCAATGTCCCCCAGTTCCAGCTGTCATCTCCAGTACTTTTCCTCCCATCCATCTCCGGGCCCCACCCACCCCCAGTAGATGCACCCACAGGATCTACCCTATTTCTCCTTCCCTGGGAGATCCATGCCCCCACTCCCACCTTGAACCCTCCTCGTTACTTAGTATCTCTGGGTTTGTGGATTGTAGCATGGTTATCCTGTACTTAATAGCTAATGTCCACTTGTAAGTGATTACATACCATGTTCACCTTTCTGGGTCTGGTTTACCTCACTCGGGATGATTTTTTTTTCTAGTTCCATCCATTTGCCTGCAAATTTCATGATGTCATTGTTTTTAAATGCTAAGTAGCCCCCACATTGTGTTGATGTACCACAATTTCTGTATCGGTTCTTCAGTTGAGGGGCATCTAGGTTGTTTCCAGTTTCTGGCTGCTGTGAATAGAGCTGCTATGAACATAGCTGAGCAAGTGTCATTGTGGTAGGATTCATTTCACAAGGTCACAGCCACTCTGATACCCAAACCACAGGAAGATTCAGCAAAGAAGGAGAATTACAGACCAAGTCACCTCATGAACATAGATGTAAAAAGTAGTCAGCAAAGCACTCACAACCCGGAATAATGTTTTCATTAAGATATTATTGGTTGTTTCCAGCAGCCCACTCCCCCCTCAGGAGATTATTGATCCATATGCACTACACTCAGATATGCCCAATAAAAATAATCTATGATGTTTTAACAATATTATGTATTTTTATCTTGTTCTTGTATATATTAATTGTGAAGTTAAAATAGATCATATTATTTAACAGTTTCTTAATTTATGACTGTATATATACATATGCAATCGATTTATATTTTTGTCATAGAATTTGGGATAGACCTCTATAGAAAGAATAAATATAACAAAATGTTTTTAATATACAAATAAGATTAATAAATTATGGTTGGATTGTTCAAGTAAGTGAGAAAGTTCAACTATCCAATATTATGAATGAAAACAGAGGCATCACTACAGATCCTACAGAGATGATGCACTCAGTCATATCTCAGAAGAAATATTTTAAATAGAAAAACAATAATTTTGAAATTGTAAAAATTTCTAGATAAAATAAAATGTGCTAGAGTAATGGCTCAGCAGTTACAAGCACTTGCTCTTCATGCTGGGCGTGGTGCGTGCCTTTAATTCATGCTAGGCCATGAATCCCAGCACTTGGAGGCAGAGGCAGGAGAGCATCTCTGTGGGTTAGAAGCCAGCCTGGTCTACAGAACAAGTTCAGGATAGTCAGGGCTACCCAGAGAAAACCTTACTCAAAAAAAAACCAAACACACACACACACACACACACTTGCTATTTTGACTTGCTACTTTAACAAAGGATCACAGCCTAATTCCCAGCACCTATATCAGGATACTCACAGCTGCTTGCAACTCCAGGGATCCAACACTTTCTGATCTCTATGGGCCCCTACACATATGCATATACTCACATGAAGATGCACATATAAACAATTATTAAAATATGTTAAAACTGATAGAAAAAAATAAAAAATTAAATGCTCATCAAGAAACTTAATTTATAAATCTTCTAACAAAAAGTTTAGGTTCAGATGCTTGCAAGTGAATTACATCCCACATTTAATTAAGATAATTTAGGAATCTCTCACAAATTTTCATAGTACCAAAAGAAAAACAAGCTTTGAAATAATTTCTAAGATCAACATGTCCTTAATATCAAACTGTAACCTGGAGTATTTTAAGAAAGGAAAATTACGTGGCGCACGCCTTTAATCCCAGCACTTGGGAGGCAGAGGCAGGCGGATTTCTGAGTTCGAGGCCAGCCTGGTCTACAGAGTGAGTTCCAGGCCAGCCAGAACTACACAGAGAAACCCTGCCTCAAAAAAAAAAAAAAAAAAAAAAAAAAAAAAAAAAAGAAAGGAAAATTACAAGCCTATGTTACTCATACATGTAGATAAAAATATCCTATATAAGTGAATGAGTTTATGCACACACCTAGAAGTCCACTGACCTACACAAGAGTGTTTTTCAGTGTTGGGACAGATCTCATACATGCTAGGCCAGAACTCTGCAACTGAACCATGTCTCCTGCCTCAAAACAAGGATTTAAATACATGTGTCTCATATCCTCAGGAATCTCTTGGCTACTAAAATAATGCCTTCTGAGGACTAGGTCTGGAAAAACCAATATGCCTGTGGCCCAGGCCACCACAGGGCCTAAGGAAGTCCTAAAGTGGTTGCTGTCCCTGAAAGTCCCAACTCTTAAACCCAAGCCCCCTTCCTAGAATAAGTGTACTTCCAGCTCCAGCACAAGCCTCTAGTGCCTTCCCCTCATATCCTGAACCATACCACAGATTACTTGAGTATGTGGACTGTAGCTTAAATATCACATTTCGCACACTCAATTAATACCTGCATTATTTAAAAAGTAACCTCAAAACTCTCATAATTTCAGCTCCTAGAATCCTCATTTTTCTTTATTTTTGTGTCTTTAGGAAAGATACAATAAAAAATGAGAAGTAAGACTTCCAAACAATGTACATTAATTGCCCCAGAATCTGTAGAGGGATGTTTCAAGACTCGCAGTGGATGTCTAACCCAGAGAGTCCCAAATGCACTGAGATCTTTCTTTCTTCTTCCCAAAGAAGTGTTTATGCCCTTTGTTGGCCATAACCAAATAGCTAATATCATTACTCCTTTTTCCAGCATTGTTAAATAAAATAGGATGAGTTATAAGCACTGTGATACAGGAGCGGTCAGCTTATAACTGACAGGTACCAAGTGTCCAAGGGGAGGGTAGCCCCTGTAGTGTGGGTACTCTGGATAAAGAAACAAATGTTTCAAGTAGGAGAAAACGGGAGGAGCGGAGGTTTCATCATGCTCCCTGAAATAGCATGCAACTTAATTAAGGCTTATGAAGTTGTTGGTTTCTGGAATTTTTCACTTAATACTTTCAGCCCATGGTTACTATGAATAACTGGAACCTAAGAAAGGAAAGCCGTGAGGAGGAGAGACTGCTGCCGGGCAGCCACTGTTGAGGGAGAAGATGAGTTACTAATCTCATTTACTAATGGGGTTAGAACCAAAACTGAAGAAGAGAGAGAGCAAGGGGGCGAAGACTGACAGGAGTCTCGGGCAGAGCTAGCCCAGCCTCTTAGCCAGGCAGCGCCGTGAGAAATGGAGGAATAGGGAATCTGAAGTCTTCCTGGAGTGAAACTCCCACTGTAGGCACTGTGCAACCGTGGGGATTACAGGGGAGGCTTCCAGCGGATCACAGCCAACAGAAGCTGAAGGGAAACCATGGGTATGCTTTTAAATTCTCTAGTAACCACATAACAAGTTAGCAGGGAAAGAAATAAAGGCTAATCTTAATAACATACTTTGGCTAACCCAATATATAAAAGGATTATCATCTTAACACATAGTTTTACATCTAAACGAGTTAGCAGGGAAAGAAATAAAGGCTAATCTTAATAACATACTTTGGCTAACCCAATATATAAAAGGATTATCATCTTAACACATAGTTTAACATCTAAACGATTATTAACGAGTGCAGTGGTTACTCTTAATGGGCAGCATGACTGGGTTTCTTAATAAACAGTCCTGGGCATCTGTGAAGGCTTCTCCAGAGGTGAATAAATCACAGGGGCTTCAGCATCAAAGGCAGATGACTTCATTAATGGATTCATGTGACAGCGTTGTTGGAAGCCAATGATGGCAGGAAGTGACACCCACCGGAGGAAGTTAGTAACTAGGGCATGTCCCTGGGGGTTATAGTTTGTCTTAGCCACTCTCCTCTACATTCTGGTCCACTATGACATCAGCTGACCTCTCCATCATGTCTTTCCTGTCGTGATGGACACTTCTGAAACCATGAGCTCAAATAATTCCTTCTGGGGTTGTGCCTGTTGAATATCTTCATCACAATAATAAGAAAAACCACTAAGATGATGTATTTAACTGCTCTGTTGGGGGAAAAAATGCAGAAACAACTTTGGATCAAATGCTCAGATTCAGAAGGCAAAATTTAAGCACCGTGGGAAAGTGGATGGTGGATCTCTTGAGTTCGAGGCCAGCCTGGTCTACAGATCGAGTTGCAGAATAATGAGTCTGGATAAAGCAGTTTGGGCTTGAACTACGGCAAGTTTATGGGCACTGAAGGGAGCAGTGCTAGGGTGGCCGTGAGGCGGGTTGGTGGCCTCCGGGCCATTTCAGTTACTGTTGTCAATGCTCACAGCATCACAGAATCAGCCCCACAATCTCAGGAAAGCTAAGGCACCTGTGTTTCTAAAAGGCATTTCAGGTGTCCTTAAAACTGAGACACTAGCCGGTTGGTGGCGCACGCCTTTAATCCCAGCACTTGGGAGGCAGAGGCAGGCGGATTTCTGAGTTCGAGGCCAGCCTGGTCTACAGAGTAAGTTCCAGGACAGCCAGGGCTACACAGAGAAACCCTGTCTTGAAAAACCAAAAGAAAACAAAAAACAAAAAAACAAAACAAAACAAAACAAAAAAAACTGAGACACTGGCAGCCACTCCAGGGGCCCCAGTGTCTTAGAGCTACTGAGAAGCTCCAGGAAGTAATTAGCTTGTTCTAATTGCAATGGAAATATGTTGAAGGGTTCAGGTGAGTTGAGACCAGACCCAGTTTGCCAATGCCTCTGAAGCTCTGTAGAGAGCGGTTGTTAATTCAGGGCCTACTGGAGAGTAAGGGGACTGTGTTGAACATAGAGTTGACAAGACTTACTAATGGAGGAAGTACTGGGAATTGTGAACAAGATAATCCTCAGGATCCTGGCATCTTCAGTAATTCCCAGCCTGCAAAGGACTTTCTGCATGCAAGGCTGACCCTGAGAACCCCACCAGCAATGGGCAGGAGCCTCTCCTGGGGTAGAATCTTTTATTACACCTGGGGGAATGGGGAGACACAGGGGGCCGGTGTTTCACAAAGAAGGTGCTTTAATTTTGTGTGTTTTATAAGGCTTCCTGGGGAGAGTTACTGTGTTCCTTGGAAATCTAATCCACAAGAGGCAGGCAGATCTCTGAGTTCAAGGCCAGGCAGGTCTACAGAGTGAGTTCCAGGGCAGCCTGGAACAGAGAAACCCTATCTCTAGTACCCCTCCCCAAAGAAATCTAATCCACAGATAATTGAGAGGTTAAGACAACAGACACTTTACTGGAGACTGATGCAGCCCTGTGCTGCACACCCGGAAGTTGTAGGCTGACCAGTAACAGAGAATGATGTAACAAGAGAAAAGCAGAAAGAATCAGCTTGTCTCTGAGACACCTTCAAACCCCTGCTTCCGGCTGTTTCTGAGAAAGCAGTGATATTCCCGTCTTCCTCTGAGGTTGTATGACTGTCCCTGGATGAGGTAGAAGTCACACAACATAAAAACCAGCCCCTTGAAAATGTTGAACGGACAGTCCGTTTACATGATGTATAACTACCAGCTCTATTTAACAACAAAATCTTTCACTGCCCCCAAAGAAACCTCCCATCTACTAAACGGCCTTTCCGCACTCTCCTCTTCCTGCCCTGGGCCCCTCTGGGCTCCCTCAATGCCTCCCCCTGCCGGCAGCAGGCTTTCTGCCAGGCCCAGCCTTGCCGCTTGTTTTTTGTTTGTTGTTGCTTTTGAGCTAGCTCTCACCACGCAGTCCAGCTGACCTTGAACTTTGTCTTCCTGACTCTAAGTCTGTCCCCTGCCCACACATGGTTATCATTTCCTTTTCTGTTCAAAAGAACGTTATCATTTGATGCAACCCTGGGCACTGGTTCTTGCTGGGCTGCAAGGCCTTTCAGACAGTCTTTCTGAGTTTTTCCTATGCATACCGCTAGCAGTTTCAAAGTTGCAGGTCTTACATTAAGGTCTTTGATCTAGTTTGAAATGAGTATTGTACAGGGAGAAAGATAGGGGTCTGGTTTCACTATTCTTGAGGATTCCCACTTTGTTAACCAGCCTGTCTTTTCTCCAGTGTATATTTTTGCTATATTTGTCTCTGTCAGGCGCCATTTGTGTGGGTTTGGTTTTTCTGGGTCTTCTGTTCTACTGAGTTGCCTTGTGTGTCTGTTTTTGTTCCGGAAGCCACGCTGGCTGGGTTACTGGGCTAATGTTGCCATGCAGCATGATTTACTTAGGTTCTGTGCATTTTAAACGCAGCTATACTGCAGCTCTGCATGCATGCTGCATGTACACATGCAAGATTCGGGTTTGGTGGAACAGCTTTTAACTTTCACAAGTGCAGTTTGACACTCTGATTCCCTCCAGTCTATTCCATTTCATTGAGAAAAATATTTTCATGTCCCAGTGAACTGATTCCAAAACAAGACTCCGTCGTGATTTGGCCCAGGGCCTTGGAACATGTAGTCAGAGTGTGTCCAGGCCTCGCTCAGTCCCTCCTGTGGGTGTCCCTGTCATCACAGTCACTATCAGCAATGAAGGCAACTCCAGAAGTGCTTTTGTCCTTGGGGTGCCAGGAACAGAACCTGGAAAGGCAGATGTTCTGCCCCTAAGCCCACGCTCAGTCCCAGGAGCCCTTTGGCACGTAAATACTCAGAGATGATTTTCTAAGACCGATTATTCTATAGGATTTTGAAGAAAATAGAACAGCATTGTCTGGAAGGGGGGGGGGAATAACAGTGCAGGTTTTGGCAGGAGGCAAGAGGAGCTAAGATACATAAATTTAAACACTGATGAGATTACCGAAGCTTTTCTTGTGCTAAGATAGAACTAAAATGGGTAGATGTCATAAGACTCCAGTGTCTGAACCTCAATACCCAACGTCTAATGCACCAGGCAGAGCAAGGTTCCCAGGGGCTTCAGCAAAACCTTGCACTCTTCTGAGCTCTCGGGTCTCTTCCTAAGTCCCAGCCTTCCAATCGAATGCTCTCCGACAGGCGGGGTACCCTCCCCCGTGCCTGTCGGCTTCAGTGTGTGGCTTGATGGAGAGGTAAATGGAAGAGACAATGAGAAGGGTTTCAGAGATGATGTAAGCTTGTTCCTGACTGTACGTCCCCTTGGCTGTGGCACATCTACCGTCATGACTCTTCCTCATCCCAAGTCTCTATTAAGAGGATATATAGAACAGACCACAGTGCAGAACGTTGACGAAGTAGACGAGAGCTTTCTAATCTGCTCATGCTCAGGGGTTGACTTGTTACCCCAGCAAGTAGAGAAACTGGGTCCCACATACAGCTAATGATAACACACCAGAGTTAGAAAGAGACAAAGCAGAAGGGCGGGGGAAGAGGAAGAGAGGTCTTGCTCTCCTAGTGCTATGTATAACCAAGATCATGTCTACAAAAATTACAAGGTGGCAGTTGAGATGTGGGTGTTTTCCTCTAGAAGTTTAATATCTAATTGGAGTATCTATGCTATGAATAGATAGATGGTCTGGACATGGGGACAATAACACAAGGCATGCAGCAACTCCATGTGTGGAGGGACAACTGTCAGTGGTGTGTGGGGGGAATTATGAAGCGTCTGTGCCGGGCCTTGAAGGATGGACACACTCGCTCCTAGAAGTGGAGGCGCTGTAGATAGGGAAAGAACACTGACTTTGGAGAGATCCTAAGGAAAGAAGCCATGGACAAGAACACATTTCTCCCCTTGAGGATTGACATCTCATGGTGGAACTGTCCTCACAGAAATGAAGGCATTCTATTTTTTTAAATGTATTAATGTATTGTATGTACGTACACTGTAGGTATCTTCAAACACCCCAGAAGAGGGCATCAGATCTCATTATGGATGACTGTGAGCCACCATGTGGTTGCTGGGAATTGAACTCAGGACCTCTGGAAGAGCAGTCAGTGCTCTCAACCGCTGAGCCATCTCTCCAGCCCAAATGAAGGCATTCTAGAGATACATCTCACAAACTAAGACAATGAACCCCAAATGGGATTTCCCCATGAATCCCATGCTTGGAGAAGGAAAGGGCCCTGGATAAATGGAGGCCTATTTCTCAAATATTAGGCACAGTTCTAACTAGAATACCTTACAGAAGGAGAGCAGGCTCAGACAGTGGTGGGTCAGTCATGGGCAAGACCATACGTTGACCAGAACTGCTGGATGCACAGATCCCGGGCCCTCTATTTAAACTTTAATTTCACTTCAGGACCCTGAAAGCAGTTTCGGGGGGTTAGAGGGTCATTAGGTCTCTTTGCCCCTCTTTCCCACGTAGCCACATTGAATAAATCTCCCTTTTCTGCTTTTCACTATTATTTTGGCTGTTTTAATTGGCTTCTCAAGGACAGATGGCCAAATTTGGCTTCTTGGAGGTACAGACTGTGACCCTTAGTTCAGTAACAGGGAGACACACCCCAAGAATACCTAGTTCGTTCTGTGCCACACACCCAGGCTTGCCTATCTCTCAGGTGGTGAAATAAAATGAACTTATTAGCTATTGAGAGTGATAACCAGGTGACAGGCACACCTGGTACTCTACGGACTGTGCCACTGGAAAAGAAGTTCTGCTCAGAGGAGCGGCGGCTGTGCTTCCAGATGTGACTGGACTGATGCGTGACTTTGGTCACAGGGTCTTGAGGCAGGGTATTGTGGTGGTTGAACCCAACACTGACAAAGTCTGACCTTGTTCCTGGTGAAACCAGTCCCAGAGGTTCCCTTCTGGAACACTTCCATGATACACTATGAAAGCGCCACCCACAGGGTAAGGGTTGTGTGCAGCCTTGAGAGGTCCAGTGAGGTTTTGCAGGAGACAAGGGCAGGTACTGACCTGTGTTCTCTGACATTTTCCCTTGTTCTCTCTTCTGGAATGTCCACAGTGTACTGACCTTCACCCTGGGACCATCAGCTCTTAACAAACATAGACTTGTCCCAACTCACTACCAAAGAAATCTGTGGCAGTTATAGACATCCAGACCGTACAAATAAAGTTGTGTTTCAGTGAGAAACACAGGCTGAAGGAAAAATTAACAAGAGATAAATCAAGAAATAAGATGGCGTGAATGAGAGACCTCACGATGGTGCGCGTCCCTGTGGCAAGCTCACAGAGGGGAATGCCATTTACAAGGTTTCCAGTTTCTAAAGATTAAAACATATGGCTTCATGAAGCTCTGGAGCTGGGAAGAATTTTCTCCTGCCCCTAATCTTGTGGACTGGAATGGGTTCTGCCTTCAATGGATATCCGCCACGGCGGATAGGACAATATGCTGAGATTCCGTGATGGTGAGTTTTGGTACAAGTCAAAGTGTAACTTGTCCAGAGGAAGGTTTTGAAAACTCGAGCAGTCCATGTCTGCATGCATCTGATTGTCTATGTCCAGTTAGTCCTGGGTCAGAGACCCAGCTCTCTCTTTAAAATGATCTGAAAAAAATTGGTATAAGGGCACTTACAGCAAAAGGTGGTGACCTGAGTTTGAACCCCGGAGCCCACACACAAAAACTCCATATAGTGACAGACATCTGTACACAGGGAGGTGGCAGGCAGGGACAGCAGAATTGCCCAGAAACCTGAGGACAAGGTAGTCTGGACTATGCAGCCCAGCAGAAACAGTTAAGGAAGATCCTGCCTCAATAAAGCAGAAGACAGAAGCAATTCCTACAGCCTCCACTCTGATCTCCACACAGGTACATGCCTGCGGTCTGTGTGTGTGTGTGTGTGTGTGTGTGTGTGTGTGTGTCTGTGACTCTCTCCCTCTCTCTCTCTCTCTCTCTCTCTCTCTCTCTCTCTCCTCTCTCTCTCTCTCTCTCTCTCTCTCTCTCTCTCTCTCTCTCTCTCTGTCTCTGTGTGTGTGTGTGTCTGTGTATGTGTCTGTGTCTGTGCCTCTCTCCCTCTCTCTCCTCTGTGTGTGTGTCTGTGTGTGTGTGTCTGTGTGTGTGTGTCTGTGTGTGTGTGTCTGTGTATGTGTCTGTGTGTGTGTGTCTGTGTGTGTGTGTCTGTGTATGTGTCTGTGTCTGTGCCTCTCTCCCCCCTCTCTCTGTCTCTCTCTGTCCCTCTCTCTGTCTCTCTCTCTCTGTCTCTCTCTGTGTCTCTCTCTGTCTCTCTCTCTGTCTCTCTCTCTGTCTCTCTCTCTGTCTCTCTCGCTCACCCACTTTCTCACACAGTCAGCAATGTGTATAACAATGTATCTAACACACATAATCCAGTGAACGCTTAAATTCACAAGCCTATTGCTCTCTCTCGCTCTCTCTCTCAAACACACACACACACACACACACACACACACATTTTAACTTAAATATTTTTCAATGTTCTTCTAAAAGTAATAGCAGCCCTGAGTTTCAGCTATACTATGAGAGAAAAGCTTGATGTCTGTATAATCCATTGTCCAAGGAAAGGGGCCATGAGCCATCAGCTGCGAGCAGACTGGGACCAGTGTTCTCATTGCCAAGTTAAAGAATCTAATCAGGCTTGGCGCCAGCACAAACTCAGAAGGGAGCTAACAAGAGCAGCACTTGCCCAAAGGAGTGAGTTCTACAACTCTTCCAACTTGTGGCAAAACTCTGTAAATCCCGTGCTCCAGAGATCAGACACCAGCGCTGGAGCTTAGAAAAACGTTCTAAGCAGTGGTTACCATTGTTCACTAAGATCCCAACAATTAACGGAGTACCTGGAACACTGGGATCCTAATGCTAGTCCCTAACTTAAAAACAAACAAACAAACAAACAAACAAACAAAAAACAAACAAACAAACATGGCCTCATCAAAAAGAGCCAGATAGAGTTATTGTCATGAGTTATAAACTGAAAGCGCCCGTGGGGGCGGTGGGGAGTAGAACACAGCAATGAATCAAAGGGCTTGGCTATCCACACTCTGCATTGTTTTTGATAATAGTTACTTGTGCCCACAAGTCTTTTGATGACCTGAAAAGAAAGTTCTGAGGAATTGTGATATGTTTTCCCTCGCACCTCTCTGTCTAGACAGTCCACTCAGCTCACCCCACAAACCCTGAGAGTTGGCTTCATTTTCCTACCTGTACAAGTACCGCACTGACTGTGGCCGTCCCAAACCATCACTAGCAAATTCAACTTAACCGACGACCATAGATCAGCTCATTCTCGCAGGCCACAGCTGACCCCAAGAAATGATAACACTGTCCCTCCCGGTGGAAGTCACAGCACATGCTTTTCAAGCTGGACTCATTCCTGGACAAGCGAAAGCATAAAGCCCCCATCTGTGCATCTAGATCAACGGACCTGGGGAGTGGCTCAGAACAGTCTTCAGGGTGGTGAGAGGGCGGGAAGGGTCCAGGGCAGCGCCTTCCATCTCCTACAGTGGAGGAGAGCACGATGAGGAGCGGCTATTGCAGGCCGCAGCTTAGGGGCTTAATCTCACTTAACTCTTACGTCAGCCAAGGAGTTACATTTAATGTTGCACACACGTTACTCCATGCATGTGTGTGCCATTTATCCTAGCAATTCTCCCAGAAAGGTGTCCTATCTGCCCCTAGTCTTTTTTATTTATTTTATTTATTTTCTATATTTTTTGTTTACATTCCAAAGGCTTTCCCCTTTCCCAGTTTCCCCTTCATCCTGTGTCCCATAAGTCCTCTTCCACCCCCTAGTCTTAAGATGGGGAAACGGAAGCTCTGGGAAATGTATTCATTTACCCAAACGACAGAGTTTGCAAGTAGCAGCCGTAGCGCTGGCGCAGCACTGCCAGCTGCTACAGCCCGGACTCTTTCCAATCCCCCAGGCCGCCACGCCTTTTTTTTTTTCAAGAAAGCTGTAAGTTCTCCCACTGAATGAGGAAAGACATGGACATGCAAACTTTGACTCATTATGTTACATAAAGCATATAATGATTACAAAGCCCACAGTCGAACCATGGGGTAATGAATTCTTCAGGACAGAAATAAGTCTGCAGCCGGGCGTGGTGGCGCACGCCTGTAATCCCAGCACTTGGGAGGCAGAGGCAGGCGGATTTCTGAGTTCGAGGCCAGCCTGGTCTACAGAGTGAGTTCCAGGACAGCCAGGACCACAGAGAAACCCTGTCTCAAAAAACCAAAAAAAAAAAAAAAAAAAAAAAAAAAGAAATAAGTCTGTCTGAGTAATGGCTGAGAGGAGCCATTACTCTGGATATCAAGTTAAATTAGATTATCACAATACATAAAATTTTAAAAAATAGGTTGAATCTAAGAAGCAAGAGAAAGTTGAATTAAAGTTTCTTTCTTTTTTTAAATGTACATCAAGTACCTTCTCTATGATGCATCATGTTTCAGGAGAAACAGGAAAAAAGATAGGATTGGTTATGTGGAAGAAGTCTATTTGAGTTCAGCATAAAAGAAAGTCAGATGTCGGAAAATGGGGGTAGAAAGAGTTGGTTGTTTTGTCTAGTTATAAATGGAGGAAACAGGATATTCAAAAGATCAAGAGAAGGCTTAGCAAGATCAAGGTACTCCCCTAATGTAGGAAGAGAGACAGGATGCCCCCTAACATAGGAAGAGAGACCAGGGTGCTCCCTAACATAGGAAGAGTGACCAGGGTGCTCCCTAACATAGGAAGAGAGACCAGGGTGCTCCCTAACATAGAAAGAGAGATCAGGGTGCTCCCTAACATAGAAAGAGAGATCAGGGTGCTCCCTAACATAGAAAGAGAGATCAGGGTGCTCCCTAACATAGGAAGAGAGACCAGGGTGCTCCCTAACATAGGAAGAGAGACCAGGGTGCTCCCTCACATAGGAAGAGAGACCAGGTGCTCCCTAACATAGGAAGTGAGACCAGGGTGCTCCCTCACATAGGAAGAGAAACCAGGGTGCCCCCTAACATAGGAAGAGAGACCAGGGTGCTTCCTAACATAGGAAGAGAGACCAGGGTGCTCCCTAACATAGGAAGAGAGACCAGGGTACTCTGTAACATAGGAAGAGAGACTAGGGTGCTCCCTAACATAGGAAGAGAGACCAGGGTGCTCCCTAACATAGGAAGAGTGACCAGGGTGCTCCCTCACATAGGAAGAGAGACCAGGTGCCCCCTAACATAGGAAGAGAGACCAGGGTGCTCCCTAACATAGGAAGAGAGACCAGGGTGCTCCCTAACATAGGAAGAGAGACCAGGGTGCTCCCTCACATAGGAAGAGAGACCGAGTGCCCCCTAACATAGGAAGAGAGACCAGGGTGCCCCCTAACATAGGAAGGGAGACCAGAGTGATCCCTAACATAGGAAGAGAGACCAGGGTGCTCCCTAACATAGAAAGAGAGACTAGGGTGCTCCCTCACATAGGAAGAGAGATCAGGGTGCTCCCTAACATAGGAAGAGACACAGGATGCCCCCTAACATAGGAAGGGAGACCAGAGTGATCCCTAACATAGGAAGAGAGACCAGGGTGCTCCCTAACATAGAAAGAGAGACTAGGGTGCTCCCTCACATAGGAAGAGAGATCAGGGTGCTCCCTAACATAGGAAGAGAGACCAGGGTGCTCCCCAACATAGGAAGAGAAACCAGGGTGCTCCCTCACATAGGAAGAGAGACCGAGTGCCCCCTAACATAGAAAGGGAGACCGGGTGCCCCCTAACATAGGAAGAGAGACCAGGGTGCTCCCTAACATAGGAAGAGTGACCAGGGTGCTCCCTAACATAGGAAGAGAGACCAGGGTGCTGCCTAACATAGGAAGAGAGACCAGGGTGCTGCCTAACATAGGAAGAGAGACCAGGGTGCCCCCTAACATAGGAAGGGAGACCAGGGTGCTCCCTAACATAGGAAGAGAGACCAGGGTGCTCCCTAACATAGGAAGAGAGACCAGGGTGCTCCCTAACATAGGAAGGGAGACCAGGGTGCTGCCTAACATAGGAAGGGAGACCAGGGTGCTCCCTAACATAGGAAGAGAGACCAGGGTGCTCCCTAACATAGGAAGGGAGACCAGGGTGCTCCCTAACATAGGAAGAGAGGCCAGGGTGCTCCCTAACATAGGAAGAGAGGCCAGGGTGCTCCCTAACATAGGAAGAGAGGCCAGGGTGCTCCCTAACGGGCTGGAGAGATCCTGAGTTCAATTCCCAGTGACCACATGGTAGCTCACAACCATCTGTAATGAGATCTGATGCCTTATGTCATGCATGTATACGTGCAGATAGAGCACTCATATACCCAAATAAATAAATCTTAAAAAAAAAAAAAAAAGATGCTCCCTAACAGGAAATAACTCGGCAGGCAGTAGTGGTACATGCCTTTAATCCCAGCACTTGGGAGGCAGAGGCAGGCGGATTTCTGAGTTCAAGGCCAGCCTGGTCTACAGAGTGAGTTCCAGGACAGCCAAGGCCACACAGAGAAACCCTGTCTCAAAAAACCAAAACCAAAAAAAAAAAAAAAGGAAATAACTCAGATTTGTACACAGAGGCCAATTATAAGGATTTGCATTTTAGGTTATTGTATTGGGAAGTTATTTCATCTTTGATTTCATCCATCTTTAAATGGATCAGTCTGAATCTTAAATATTAGCAAATAGAATCCAACTATGTATTAAATACCATAACTAAGTGATTTTTTCCAAAGCTCAGCATTTGAAAAAGCAAATGATGCAAACCAACATATCAAGAAGCTTAAGAAGGGACAGAGATATGGCTCAACAGTTAAGAGCACGCGTGCTTCTCCTGAGGACCCGTTTGGTTCCCAGGATTCACACTGGGCAGGCAGCTCCCATATACCCATAAAGTGCCCCCACACACACAAATTTAAAAGGAAGTTAAAAAGAATAGTCTTCACATTAACTGATACAGGAAAAAAGAAAGGTGCACGACTCTACAAGATGTCCACATACCAAGCTGCCCTGTCTGCTTAGGCCATTTGGATTATAGCCTCCTCTACCAAACACTAGCCCAGGCACTGACCTCCCTGGTGTGGGCAGGAGGAACACGATGTGCCAGCTGAACACTGATGGACTGCTCGAAGAAGTCTGCTCCACCTTCTTTCTAGATTCAGCCAAACGATACGTGCTTTTTCAAATGTCCATAGTCGAACCCAGTGTGTCCATATTTTCTCGATAGTTTCTAGATGCTTTTTCTGGAGCTATGAACAAGTCGATAATAGAAGAGGCTGAAGTTATGGGCCAATAATGTGAGATCCAACAGAGAATAAAAGGAATAGGCAAAAAATCGTGTGGAGAAAGAGAAAAGGCGGGTGTAGAGACAGACAGACAAGCCCAAGCCCTATACTGTTGCACACGATGCTAACAAGAAGGTGTCTTAATCTTTCCGAGCCTCGTTTTCTCCCTGGCAATGAGAATCACAGTGAGACAATGCTCGTGAACGCAGCTGGCTGAAATTCACGGGACGAGTGTCGTGTTTGTCTACCCAGGCAGTGAGGTCAGTTGCCAGTGCCTGCTGCCTTAAGTGTCCAAAGCGGACAGGGGCAGAGGAGGCATCAAGAACAGAAGAATTCTCCAGGGTGTGAAAGACTGCAGCAGCACCCTCACGGGACATGGGTCTCAGACAGCGCTTAAGGAATTTGGAGTAGGATTCAGAAAGGAAAGGGAACATTTTGAACACACAGAGAGCACTCAAAGTGAATTGGATGAGTTTATGAATGGATGCATAAAATAAATGGATGAATGCTTTGCAGGGGGAAGGAATGCACTGGAATGTCTAAGAAGTAATTTAGAAGCAGTGAGCAGATCAGAGCATACAATTAAAGCAGCTAGCCCTTGATTGCTGCAGAGATGTGTGCTCCAATGCATGGCCCAACCTAGAGGCACCCATGCGACTACTCGGCGTTTTCTAGAGATAGACATTTACATCCCCTTGACCTGTGACAAACTGTCTGTCTGCAGAAACCACACCCTGTCTGCTTTGACCCCTGATACTATGCTATCTCTGTGACCTATCTGTGACCTGCTCTTTCGAGTGAATATATTTCCTGTACCCCTAGTAGGACAAGACAAAGTTTGCACCTGCCGACATATTTAGACATATGTGTTATCTCAACGGCCACTGTTCTCTGTTGATAACAACCACGTCACCAAGACTGCTAGTCAGCTTCCTGCACAAACCACAGGGCAGAAGATTCTCATGAGAAAAAAAAAGTGCCAAGGATTGTTGAAGTTTAATGTTTGTGTTCGTGTTCTCAAAATGAAGCTCAAAATGAAGTCCTTAGATAAGAATAATACTCAGGAACACTTAGGACTGGATCCACAGGGACAGGCTGAGACCAAAGAGGTAGGAGAGAATCCTAAAGCTTTGACATTAATCCTAAAGCTCAGGACATTAATTTCTGTTTGACCTTGGGCACATCATGTGACCTGTGTGGATTCCAGATTTTCCAGAGGATGGTGGAAGTGACTTCTAAGAATTGTGAAGCTGCAGATAAGGAGGGCTTATTTTCTATGCTGGGGCAAAGCAAGTCCAACCCAACTTTCTCTTCTGGTCCCTTCCATGGAGTCCCTACGTCTGTCTCCTAATGGCCCAGGCAAGTAAGCGGCTCTGTCATCAGAAAGCCAGTGGGCGACCGTAGTTGTGTTGATTTGGTGTGTCGATTTCTTGGCTTTATTTATTCTTCACTTTCATAAAGAAGAAAGGACCGCAGGAGGAGGCCTCTTCTGACTGCTGAGCCTGTAAATGGGATTTCTCTGCAGAGTCTGATGTTAGAAATGTCACCATGGGATATAAACAAATTGGACTTTGCACGGAGAGTGCCAGAATGGCAGGCCTGTCTGGTGAGGAATAAGAAAAAAAGGGGAAGGGGGATGGGCAAAGTCAGCAGCCGCAGCCGCAGGATGGACAGGGACACGGGTTTGTTTGATATTACTCTACAGGCTTCCTAGAGTAATCATGTAGAAAGCAAGTGGATCACCACACCAGAGCCTTCAAACTCGGCTCAAGGGAGCAGTGGCCCTCCTGACTCAGAAAGGGTTCTAGGCTACCAGGCCCCATGCCATCTGCCAGGAGGCCCCAAAGAATAGAAGCAGCGAGACACGAGACACGGGCCAAACAGCCATTTCCCATGTTGATGCTAAATTCGGCAAATGCTACTCACCAGACTTTACTGAGGCTGCGAGTGTGTCAGCTGCCTAAATTGTAGTCAGCTGGATCCTGTGGCATGTGATTTTTGCCTCCACTTTCCCATAGGTCTTCAGGGCATACGGAGGCCCATGCCTTAGCCTAAAGCCTCCCTGATATGTGCCGCCTTGTCCAGTCCTAAGTCTCCCTGCTGCAATCAGGCAGGAAACACTTAGTTATAGATATAGTAGATATCGTAGATTAGATATAGTAGAGATCATTTTATTTTCAAGTTGCGGTAAGTCAATTATCTATCTGAAATGAGAAAATAGCTGTGCTTGGAGCATGCTTGGTAAGAACTCTTCTCCCCTTGTACGATGAAGAAGCCTTTTCTTCAGAGCCTCTGGATGGACCTTTCCCAAGCCAGAGACAATTCAAGGGATCCAGGAGTCCACCAGCTCATCTCAAAGGCCATTGAGGGCTGCAGGGAGCAGCCCACAGCGGAGCACTGTAGTGGAGGTCTCAGGTCTCACCCTCCCGTGTTGGAGGTTTCAGGTCTCACCCTCCCGTGTTGGAGTCTGCTTCTTGGCTTTCGTTTCCCACACTGCTCTCTACTTTGTCCTCAAACTCCTCTTCGTATAAAGCCACTGAATTTGAGATGGAAATCCTGTTCCTACTAGAAAATAAGAACCGGATTCTCCTATGTATGAGGCGTGAATCCTTCGGCTCCAAACAGCTGATGCGTTACAACGCAGCCTTGAACAAGGAGCATACAAACCCATAAGACATCTACATAAGAAGGCTAAGACAAAATGAGGGAGATGGACGCACTAGGGTCACAATCCTCTAAAAGATGCACTCAAATGCACATCGATGTAAAAAGGAAAAAGAACTGAGAGTTGAAATGATGACCATGTGAGGTTAAAGGGCTGGTTCCTCTTTCTTCTCTCCCCACAGACCTATATTTAAATTTGCCATTAATGTCTTAAAATTGCTTGCAGGGCAAGCCATAATTTATACAAATATTTGATCAATTCAGTATTTATCCTCATAGAGGCCAGTTTCCTTCCCAGAAAGAGAGTCATATGTCAACAAGGGCTTGTGTGGTTGATCTGACTTCTATGTGAGGTAGCCACAAATAGTCCACTCTGAGGGTTCTATGAATGATACAAGACCATAGAAAGGGTAGCCAAGAAAGGTTCTAAAGCCCTTATAACAAGGAAGCACAAACTTCCAGAGGCAGACTGACCTCATGCACCAAAAACGTACTGTCCAGGTGTCACTACTAAATATTTAAATTATTACTTGCCACACAAACAATTTTCAGTAATTAATAGGATTTTTAAATACAGATGCCAGCAAATACAGTTCTGGGTGTCTGAACTTAGCCTTTCTTGGGGAAGTAGTATGTTCCTTGGGTTTTGGTCAGTTTAACCCTTAACAAGGCTTGTACCCATAATGCAAAGCTCCGTTCAGCCCCTGGACCAGAATCCTGTGTGTTTGGCCAAGGTCTCCAGGTTGGAGTCTAATTCCCCAGACCTCTCCTTGTCTTCCAGTGTTCATGACTCTTATAAACAAGCACCCAACAGAGCCCTTCCCCTCAGCATTCCTGAGTAATTGTCACCCTAATATGTCCTGCAGTTTCAGGGACAACCCACCCCCCTTTGAAGATATAAAGAACAGTGATCAGAAACAAGATTGCCTTGAGCACTCTCTGGAGAGAACTATGCCTGGGGATACATGTGCAGGATTCCTGGGCTGCTCACATGTGCCAATGCTCGGTGCTCCCAAAGGCTCTCTCCAGATAACTCACACGAGACTGTCTAGTGTTTTAATTACTAAGTCCTATACTGTTTTGTCAGAGAGGCTTTCAAGTCATGCCCATTTTATTGGAGTCAATGAAAATTTTATGACAGAGAAGGTCACAGTGTGCTGGCCTAACGGACCATTCCTCCCGATTCTACTCGGTTCAAGATAGATTGTTTTTCCCAAATTCCAAACCTCCCTGGCTGTGTTCAAGTCCCAAGACCCACAAAGGTACAGTTGGTTCAGCCTCTGCCCTGTCTGCCTTCTAGACCACACAATCCAAGGCACACACTCTCTGGAGGTCACTTGCAGGCCTCCCTCTCTCCCAGGCTTTCCAGTTGTTTCTCTAGCAGCCTTTGGGCAACTTCCTCCAATGGCTGCCATGTTTTTCTGTTCACCCAAGTCTGAGCAATCAAGGCAAGAGTCCCAGCTTTGCCTCGACATCCAACAAGTCCCATTAGCTTATTCTCCAGTGGTTTGAGATCTGGGGTGAAACTGCCCCACATGTATCACACAAGTGCCTCAAGCGTGCCTGGGACAAGTCAAGACAGAACCAGAAAATGTGGGGTTTCCGGTCACTGGGAAAACTTCGATTTGAGCCCCCTCTGCCTTGCAGGTTCCTCACAGTGAGCAGAGCAATGACCACACACACACTGTCCTTGCAGAAACCTGGAAAGCATGTCATTTTGGGAAACTGAACCCTGAACAGAACACAGTCCTAACCGCTAAGTCATATTGCCAGCCCCCTAAGCATGTCATTTTGAATAAGAATCTTGTGGGTCAGGTGTTCATATTTTAGGTACTCATCCTTAGAAGCCTCCTTCTGCAGGTCAGCTCAAAATAACAAACCTTGGTGTGCATGGCAGAGAACCGTGTCCAGAAAGTTGGAGTTTTATAATTGGGGGGAAAAATGCAAAATTTCTTGCACCTAAACACACTAAAACTCACACTTTAAATGGAAAAGGGAATAAACAATGAAAATCTGAATGTTATGTAAAATGCAGTTTTCTTTTGAAGAATGTCTTTTAATGTGTATATGTGTGTATAGGTGTGTGTGTGGGGACCACATGTAGGCACATGTGCACACATGTGTTGGGAATTGGTTCAATGTTTCGTCTTCATTGGGCTCCCAAAAGCCGCCCTTTCAGAAGCTGAGGAGGGGTATGTACGACAGTCAAGGGGAGGTTTGGAAGTGCCCAGCCACTGAACTAGTTAAGGAATATCAAAAATAGCTGGTGTGTGTGTGTGTGTGTGTGTGTGTGTGTGTGTGTGTTTCTTGAGCTCTTGGACAGGTGCAAAGCACATGCGACCCGCCGGGAGCATCAAGTGGTTTAACCACTACAGATGGTGCCTCGTGTGAGGCAAGAACTCACTTTTAAAAATTAACTGGAGATTCCCAAATGGGATGCACATGGGCCATGGTATAGGATTGGGAGGGGGGTGCTGGCAGGGATTTGCCCCAGGTCCTTCTGAAGGTTTCTAGCTGCCTCGGAGCCCCTGTTGTTCAGAGACAGGCAGGCTGCTCTACAGCAGAGAGTCAGATGGAAGATGCTACCTGCTTCCTACAAGCAAATAATCAAAGGATAGAGATAAATAAAACTTGATTTACTTGCATTTAAAGGTGGAAGGGAATGTAATGGTAATTGTTTAAATGTTCTTAAATATATATGGAATAAAGAAATCCAAGTCTTTGATCTCAAATGTAAGAAATAAAGGCAAGGAGGAAGAATAGAATGAATGAGAAAAATACTTTAAAAGAAATTTGTAAAGGTCTATGCCAGGGCAAATACTCAGATTCTTTTGAATGTGGTCTACATGGGAATTACTCAGTCTGGTATGACAAAAATAGAGCCTGGAGATAGGCTTATACAGTAAATAGAAGGGAATTTAGTTAAAGTTAAATACATAGATGAATAAATAATTGAGGCTTTTGATCTTAAATTATAGATCAAAGAATGGGGATAAGTAGAAAAAACTTATCTAGACAGATAAAGAAACATGTTTGTTCAAGTTAAATAAAGAGAAGGGGGCATATGCATCCACAGAGATATTAATCTCCATAGAAGGGAGGGTTTAAGTATACTTAGATGAATAAATAATTGAGGCTTTTGGTTTTAAATTATAGGTCAAAAAGCAGAGGATCGGGAGCCTAGCCTCTCTCAGACAGAAGGAACTTAGGCCTTGATATCAATGTTAAAAATTAATTGTGTGAGAAAAAGAAACAGGAGACAGTAGAGGAGCACTATCTCAACAGATAATATTTGTTTGGATTGCTTTAATTGTTTTGAGTTGTTTAAATTATCAAAATGAAGATGATTATAAGTTTGGTGGCATTTATGATATTAAAAATCCTCTGGGAGAGAGGTCAAGCTATTAATTTAGTTCATTCTACTGCCTTAATTTCTGGTTACTGGACCAAGGACATGCTATTTTTTGGGAGAAAGGCTCTGTATTTGTGTTGTCAGAAAAGAAGAAAAGCTTTGAACCCCTTCCAGAGTGATATGAATCAGATATGACAGGGGAAGACCCCTGGAGATCATGGCTACAGAAAAGAAAAACTCGAGAAAAACTGAACAGAACAGGTAGCTTGATTTGCTGATTCCTCAACATGGGAACAGCCCAATAACTTGCTTAGACATAAAAATGTCTCTAGACAAAACTTCAGCTAAATTTAGACAGTAAATCTTGTTGGTTAAAGATTCTCCACTGCTGGGCAGTGGTGGTGTACACCTTTAATCCCAGCACTTGGGAGGCAGAGGCAGGCAGATTTCTGAGTTCAAGGCCAGCCTGGTCTACAGAGTGAGTTCCAGGACAGCCAGAGCTACACAGAGAAACCCTGTCTCAAAAACAAAACAAAACAAAAACAAAAACAAAAACAAAAAAAGATTCTTCATACCCTCCTTCATATGGCACAAATGAAAATTTATTACAATTGGATATTGATCAAATTAACTCATAAAAAGACAGTTATCTTTCATCTGCTCAAACAAGGAACAAGATTTCATCCTTAACCGATCGGTGCACCCTGCACAATCCATACGAATATCTTAACAATACTAAAATTTTGGTTGTGAGGTTCATATATTGCAGAATGCACAGCTCTGACAAGATTCATCCTCAGAGATGCTAAAGTGACCTGATGTTCCATCCCCTGCCCTCTAAAGCTGTTTCTAGAGAATTGCATCCAAAACAGCTTCAGGAATAGTTGATGTTCCAGAGGACCTTACTTCATCCAAAGTTTCAGATGGAAATAGTCAGAACTTCAGTCAAATCCTGACCCTTCCAAATATACAAAGAGTAGATAACAGATGCTAGAGCTAGCTTTCTTAAGTCTAATTTTTCTAATTTTTCTACCCCTCCAAAGCCTTTTAAAGAATTTCTCATCACCCCTATTCAGTAGGAAGAAGTTATAAAGTCTCATCATCTCAATCCCTTGGGTTTGGGTTTCTGGAAATGGTTATTTTACAAATTATATACATAGGCTGTCATTTTAAGAGCTAATTTGGAAATGGTCATAATTTTGAACAGGGAGGAGACAGATGAAATGGATTAATAAGTTTATTAAGCAAAGCATTATATAGACACAATCTTTTATCAGTAGGACTCTTTATAATTGATACAAATTGAAGTTATGATTTTACATTGGTACAGAATTTATAGATTGATACAGATTTAAGGTTTTCATTGGTATAAATTTCTTATATTGATAACAAAATTTGAAATTAATATTGTTAATCTTAGATTGACAAGGTTTAGACCCAGTCCTTCTAATAATTGCTATTACAAACTGTTTGGGATGATTAAGCAATGCAAGCTAAGGGCCAGATAGTACACTCATGGTTATATTAGATGCTAATTTATTTATATTAAGTGCTTTCTACAATATTCACATAGAAATAGCTAAGGGTAGTCAAGGTTCAACAATTCAGATATAATTTATACAGTCTTCAAAAACATCAGAAATCCACAGAATATGACATTTAATATTAATTCATTATTAAAGATTATTTAAGAGACATGTACCCCTTTGAGACATGAGCTCAAAGAAGAAATTGAACATCAACACCTCCATATGGAGTTATTCCAGTTATGGCAAGATAGGCATTAGACAAAAATTACCCTAACCATCTACAGATAAAAATACTCTCCAATAGCCGGGCGGTGGTGGCGCACGCCTGTAATCCCAGCACTTGGGAGGCAGAGGCAGGCGGATTTCTGAGTTCGAGGCCAGCCTGGTCTACAGAGTGAGTTCCAGGACAGCTGGAGCTACACAGAGAAACTCTGTCTCGGAAAAAAAAAAACCCTCTCCAAGAAAGGACACACAATGCAGGATAATTGACATCTTAGCTCTGCCAAGACAGAGTAAGCTAGTCCTTCATAGTTCCTGCTTCATTTCTAGGCCTGTCAGATGGCTCTGGGCCAGAAGGCTGAAGACATATGCTCAGACATTTTGAGTAATAGGGGACTGTCCAAGTAGTCAGCTGTCTACAATTTGTTTAAGTTTAGGAACTTATGTTTTTGTGCTTCCTACATATTCAGATAATAATTCATTCTTGAATTTCTGATGGGGTTGAAGAATAGTTATAGTCTCATAATCAAACTTAACCTGTTTAACACTGAGGAAGATGATATACAAAGCATTGTTTTCAGATGGTAATACAAATTAAAGTCAGAGCATAATTCAGATAAAGAATTGTAAACTCTTTAAGTCAGGATAAATAGTAGAGTACTTTATTTAATTGACAAATATGATAGACTGTAATTTGTAATTTACATAATTGTTATGGTTATACTCAATTTATGTCTGAGAGAAGAGCCTTTTTAAATTTGGACAGAAAGGTCAGATGTTGAGAATTGATTCTAATGCTTTGTCTTAATTTGGCTCCCAAAGGCCGTGCTTCCAGATGCTGAGAGTCCATGCCCCTAGCTGGCTTTGACTGGTAATAAAGAATTGCTGTAGAGCCAATGGCTAGGCAGGGAGAAGGAGGCAGGACTTTTAGATTGGGGGGCAGAAATGGGACCAAGAGAGAGGGACAAGTAGAATTGCCATGACAAGAAAGAAAAGAGAGTAGACTTAAAGACCCACCGTCATGTAAAAATGCAGGAAAGTGGCCCTAGGAGCCACTACCCTAATTGTGTCTGGGTTAGCAGAGATGGAATATAGATTTTTAAAAAAAAAGATTTACTTATAATAAATAGAGATTGCATGTATGCCTGCAGGCCAGAAGAGGGCACCAGATCTCATTACAGATGGTTGTGAGCCACTATGTGGTTGCTGGGAATTGAATTCAGGATCTCTGGAAGAGCAGTCAGTACTCTTAACTGCTGAGCCATCTCTCCAGCCACTGGAATATAGATTTTACAAGATATTAACCTAGGAATAACAGAGGGGAGTATGTGCTAGCCACGGGGAGGTTTAGAAGTGCCCAATCATTGAGCTATTCAAGGCATATCAAAATTAACTGGCATGTGTGTGTGTGTGTGTGAGAGAGAGAGAGAGAGAGAGAGAGAGAGAGAGAGAGAGAGAGAGAGAGAGAGAGAGAGAGAGAGAGAGAGAGAGAGAGAGAGAGAGATATTCATCCAAGAATCCAGAGAGCTCTTGGGGAAGTGCAACACACTTAATTCACTGCCACACACATCCCAGACAGAGGTATTTGACCACGGGAGCTGCAGTAAAAAGCAGCTGTGCTGTGCTAGACGTGGGTGCTGGGAACTGAGTGGAATCCTCTGGGAGAGCAGCAACTACTCCTAACTGCTCAGACATCTCTCCAGCCTCTAAGAGTGTAATTCTAACCTGCTTGGGCACCACATGCAAATTCCCTTCTCTTCATTCATGTCGTTTATTGAGTGAAAAAAAAAATGGTGCATTTGTTCATTCAACATATTTGTCCAATCTCTCTGCACTGCCAACCTTACTGATGTAAGATTTACAATATTACCTTATGCTGTGTGAGTTCAGCTTATTACTCTTGGGTCACCATTTCTCTCATACATGAAGTTGGCCATTCGTGTTTTCTTTATTTTCCTGTAAATTTGGTGATGGATTTATCATTTTTCTTGACCTTCTTTCAGTACCAGATTTTTCTTTGGTCTGTATATTGATTCTGTCGTGTGTGTGTGTGTGTGTGTGTGTGTGTGTGTGTGTGTTTCAAACATGTTTACACATGAGTGTATGTGAGCACCCCTATGCAGACCAGATGTTGACATCCAGTGTCTTCATCTGTTAACTTCTTTAGCCTCTACCTTATTCGTTGAGACAGGGTCTCGCACTGTACCTGGAGCACATGTTTTCCATTAAGCAGTCAACAAGCAAGCCTCTGGGCTCTGCCTGTCTGCACTGCTGTGCCCAGCTCTTCTGTGGGTGCTGCAGATTCAAGCACAGGTCCTGGTTTTCACTTTTCCCAGGGAAGTGCCAGTCCCCATGGACACCAGTCCACACAGACAACCTTGCCTTTTTTACATCTTCCTTCCTGTCTGCTTACGTTTTTGTGGTTCTATTTTTGTCTCTTACTCTGTTATTCTTTATCACTGGGGAACTGAAACTCACACCCTCGTGCAAGCTAAGTAAATAGTCTACTACTGAGTTGCACCTCACCCCTAACTCCTCTCTCTTGTAAAAACTGAGCTCACGAATTGGAAATCTTTCCTGAGTATTTCAGGTCTGTAAATTTTCTCTCAGTTACTGCTTTAGCTGCACCCGACACCTTTGCAAGTCTTTGTAGCAATACCATTTAGTTTGAACACTTTAATATTCTTGGGATTTTTTATTCAATTCATGTGTTATTCATAAGTGTATTGCAAAGTTTCCAAATATTGAATATATTCCAGATATCTTTCCTTTACTGGTCCCTAACTTAATTCTACTGTGCTCAGAAAATATACTCTATGTATTTCCTTATCCAGAATATTATCACTGGCTCAGCAATTCTAAGTCGACTTTTTAAAAGTTTCAGTGGTTAAGGATAAGGCCCACCCACTCTTCTCTCACGTCTAAGAACTGCTGTCACTCTTACCCTTGTTTCTTTTTCTTCCTGGTTGTCTTTTAACTGTTTTGTCTTCAGTACAAATCTTAAACAATTCCCCATGCCTTTGTATCATCTACTCCTATTTCTAGCACTTGGGGGTTATTGAGTTTCTATTGGTGAATGAGTCTTATCAGCTTTGGAAAATCTTGGTCTAACAAAATTCACAAATTCCAGGCCCATGAAATTATCTCAACAGTCAAGGTGGATAGCTCTTGAGGAACAATTCTCAGAGCTGATCTTTAGTCCCAGGCTGGTTGGATTTTGGTTTTATTGTTGGGTTCATTTGGTCTCTGTTTGTTTTTCTCAATTTGACTCAATTTAGAGTCATGTTGAAAGAAAACTTCAATTGGAAAAAATGGCATCTGTAAGATTACCTATAGATAAGTCCATAGGACATTTTTTTGATTAATTGATATGGGAGAGTCTAGCCCACTATGAGCAGTCCTACTCCTGGGTGGTAGTCCTGGGTTGTGTAAGAAAGCAAGCTGAACCAGCCATGAAGAACAAGGCAGTAAGCAGCGCTCCTGCTTGGTCTCTGTTCCATCTCTGCCTCAGTTTCCCGTAACGATGCACACAGATGTGAAGTGCTTCTCACCCTAGGCTGCTTTCCATCTGCGTTTCAGGTACAGGCCCAGACCTTAGTAGGCTCCGAACCCCTAGCACAACTGACTTCCACGATGGAAATGCCATTCAGGCTGTAAAGTTCAGCACTTAGACAACACCACCTGCCCAAACTAAAACCAAAGCCTAATCCTTCAAAGTCCACATGCTTCTGGGAAAGTCTCTACATATACTAACATTTCTTTTCAGCTTCTGTGGTTCTACTTCTGGCTAACTGTTCTTGTTAACTGAAGTATGTCAACCCAGAACGTGGGTTTTGTACTTAAGAGTTCACCTTGAAAAAGGCTCAGGGTTACACTGGGATGCCAAGCACTCAGTGTGCCCGGCTGGCTAAAATGGCTTCCTATTGGCTTAACCTAAGTCCAAGCAGATTTCTCTGATGAATACCCCACAAGAGTTTTATCACAGCAACAAAAAGGAATCTAGGAGACAGACAGACAGACAGACAGACAGACACACACACACACACACACACACACACACACACACACACACTTAAAAAAAAACTTAAGCCATAATTTTCTCTCCTCTGTGATATTAACACATGTGATTAAACACTTCACTAATATTTATTCTTTCCATTTTTTAAGTTTCATTTCAAAATTTTTATTATGTTTCAAGTTCATTAATCTTTTGATGTATTTTGTTTTTTTTATCTCATGTAGTTTAATCTCTGGAAATTCAGTTTAGGTCTTTAAAAACTACCTTCCAAGTCTTTATAATATAACTGACCTTTTCTTCTCTGCCTTTGAACATATAGTTTGATATAGTCTAACTCTTCTGCCTCCAAATCCTGTCATCTGTATCAGTTTTGATCAGTTTCAATTGGCTGATCCTTCTCCCCATTAAGATATATATAATATATATAATAGCCTGTATATTATATTTTTTATATTTTTTATAATATAGTATATATATGAGATTTTTATTAGATGCTGAAAATTGTGGGGTTTGTCTTGTTGTGATCTAATTATAATTAAAATTAAAATTAATTTGCTTTTAAACTTTGTTTTGAAGTACGGGTCTAAGAACCAGACCAGCATGTAATATAGGATTTATCTTCTGAATTATTAAAGAAAGATTCTTTCCTAACTCATCTATACAGCCTTGTGAGTGTTAAGGGCTTACAGTCTGGTAATTACAGCTGAACACATCTCTCTCCTCTGTGTGATTTCTGGCCACTGTTCCCTGGAGTCCTTTCTTGTACTGTTCTCCTCTTACCCCTTTTTGATGAAATAATTTTTTCTCACATAATCTATCCTGCTTATGGTTTTCCCTTCCTCTGCTCCTCCCAGCACTGCCCCCCATCCATATCCACTTTCCTTATATCTCTCATTAGAAAACAAACAGGCTTCTAAGGGATAATAGTATAGTATAGTACAGTACAGTACAGTATAGTATAGAAGTATAGTATAGTATAAGTATAATAAGATAAAACAAAAGCTAACACATAGGAACTGGACCAAACAAACCAATAGAAGGAAAAAGGGCCCAAGAGAAGACACAAAAATCAGTCAGCGACTCCCCTCCTTTGCATACCCAGGAGTCCCTAAAACTCTACGCCGGAAGTCATGTGTGCACAGAGGACCCGGTGCCGACCCGTGCGTGCCGCCTGGGTCTCTGTGAGCTCGGATGACTTTGGTCGTGACGATTTAAAGGGTCTTGTTCCCTGCGTCCTCCATGCCCTCCCCCTCTTACACTCTGCCTCCTCTTCCACGGGGTTTCCTGAGCCCTGAAGGGAGGGCTTTGAGGATGACGTCCTGTTGAGGGCTGAGTTCCAAGGTCTCTCACTCTGCACCATGCGTGGCTGTGGGTCTCTGCATCTGTTCCCGTCTGCGGCAGGAAGGGCTTCCCTGATGACGGCTGAGCAGGCACTGTTTATGAGCACAGCAGAGAGACACTAGACATCATTGTATTGCTATGCATTTTCATAACAGTAGCGCTTAGTCTCAACCTAGTACCGGGGCTGTCTAGTCTCAGTTCTTGGTTACCCAAGTGTTGCCAGGTCTGGGTTCTACCTTGTGGAGTGGGCCTTAAGTCAAATCAGATATCGATTGGTTATTCTCCGAGTTTTGTGCTGCTATTGCCTTAATATGCCTTACAAGGGTTTGTGGCCAGGTTGGTCTTTGCATTACTCTTTTGGTAGTGTACAGAGTGCATTTCTATACTAAAGACGCTAGAACATAGGAGTGAAGGCTCTGTGGAGGCAACAGCTGGACATCTCCATGTTCACTGAGTTGTGTAGGTGTTGTCTTCAGCAATGGAGTCTTACTGTCAGGTTGTGGAGAGCACCCTATAGTCTTGGCAACAGCATGGGCTATTTGGAGATTCCCATGGAAGCCTTTTGGCCAACAACTCAATTAGGTGTAACTCAATTCCACTACTGCAAGCTTCATTTAGTGATAAGAGATGATCTGTCTCCTCCATTATTTGGTAATTTTATTTAGATTATATATATATATATATATATATATATATATACATATGTATATATATATATACACACACACACACATATATGTGTGGATATGTATTATAGAAAGATGTATATATATTGTATATAATATATACTGTATATAATATATTATATATTATAGAAAGATTCTTGTGTATTAGGTTTATATACCACCCCTCAGATGACCCTTAATTTTTTCTCTTCCTATAAACCCTCCCCCATCCCTCCTCTCTTCTTCCCCCCACTTGTTCCTCCTACGCCAGTCCCTCCATACTATCCTTATGTATCTAGTCTACCCATAACTATCTCTCCTATTTCCCCTTTTTAATAAGATCTATGTGTCCCCAAGTCCCCTTACTCTATATGTAACTTCTATCGTTCTATAAATTGCAACTTAGTTATTATTGACTCAACAGCTAATATCCATATGTAAGCACATACATATCATATTTGTCTTTCTGGGTTTGGGATACCTAATTCAAGGTGATTTATTTCTAGTTCCATCCATTTGCCTGCAAAAAAAATTTTTTTGTTTTTTTAATGGCTGAGTAATACTTTGTTGTCTAAATGTACCATATTTTCTTTATCTATTTTCTGCCAATTTCTGCCTTTTACAAAAAGAGCTGCAGTGAGCATGACTGAGCAAGTGTGCCTGTGGTCCTCTGGGACTCGATGTAGGTCAATTCCCATCTTCCAGGAAGACCGCAACACTGGCTTCCAAAGAGGCTGTACAAGTGTGGACTCCTACCAGCAATGTGAGTTATCATGTATTTTATTGATATTAGCCATTCCGGTGAGTGTAAAATGAAATCCTAAAGTAGTCTCCATTTGTATTCCCTGATGACTAAGGCTGCTGAACATTTCCTTAAGAGCTTCTTGGCCATCCGAGTTTCCTCTTCTGAATTCTCTCTTGTGGATTCTCTGTTTAGATCAGTACCCCATTTTTAAGTTGGGTCATCTGTTTTCTTTCTTTCTTTCTTTCTTTCTTTCTTTCTTTCTTTCTTTCTTTCTTTTATTCTACCCCTTCAATCTGCCTGTTTAGACACGACTCTGTGCAAGCCTCTGAGTGGGACTCCCCACTGTCCAGGAGAGAAGATCAACTGCACGACAGTCTCTAGCTGAGCGGTGACTATTCACCATTTGAGGAATACAACAAATGATTCTATTTGAAGCTGCTAACCCTCCCCTTGCCCCCCCCCGCCCCCCCAAAAAAAACTGTACATGAGCTTACAAACATGTTAACATATAAATAATGAGAAAGGTCCTAGGGCGCCTCCCGTTGTCTCTGCTGGAGGTGAATCTGGAGGGCAGGGTCCCCACAGGAGGTCTTGTGGCAGCTGCTCTGGATCCATTGCTGGCTTCTTTGGCACCTCCAGGTTCAACGGACAGTCTGTCTTCCACTGTGCTCATGACGAGCCGGAAGCTTTGAACCTGCGGCAGGGGCAGCTCCTCAGCCCGTCATCGCTCTGGCTCAAGCTCGTGCTGGAAGGGACGCTTCCTCTCCCGACAGTGCTTATGGGCCGGCCAGTCCTTCTGCTGGCTCTGAGAGCCACAGTATCGAGCCTCCTGGCAACGCCTACAGATGTTGAACTCCCGAAGCTGCTTTTCAATCACCGTACTAGGTGGATAATGACACTCATAGTAGGTACAGGAATTTTCTTCCTCTTCCACCACATCCCCATTGGCATTATGGTACTGGGTACCATTCAAGACAGGGAACTGTTCTTCTATAGGGTCTGTGGGAAGCTGCTGGATTGCGGGTCACTATACAGCTGTGTCTGCTGGAGGTCTCTTCAGCTTTGGGTCGCCAGCCCCATGGTACGAGCTGCAGGTTGTCCGGGCGATTGTCCACAGTCGCAGCATTGAGATATACCACCAGAAACCCGGGAGCCACACCTCCCCTGTGTGTTCCCATAGCAGCTCATGCAGAAGCCTGCCTGAGCCCCCTCCCCGGCTTTTTGTCAAAGGCATATGCAAATATCTTAGCACCATTTCCATCAGCATCTAAGTCCTCAAAGAAGTAGCTCTCCGCCAGTGGTACACCCTGCTCATCTATCAGTGAGTATTTGGTCTTCCCAGCCACCCACCTGGCCCAGCCGCACAATGCCCAATTTAAAGTCGGTCATGGCCGGGCCCTGAGCTCTCGCTCTCGGCAGGCGGCGCCTCTCCCTCGGCAGGCTCAGGACCGGGCCGGACCTTAGGGAGGCCGCCGGCACTCTGGGCAGTGCCGGGGTCAGGCCGGGTGAGCCTCAGGCAGACCAGGCTGGGCAGGACTCTTGGGCCACCACCGCCTCCTCCCGCCTGCCAAACCGGTCACGTCCCCCAGTCATTTGTTTTCATAGTATCTAGCTTCTTGAGTTCTTTTTGCATTTTCAATATTAGTCCTCTATCAGATGAGTAGCTGGTAAAAATCTCTTTCTGTTGCTTTGTCTGAATGATGGTGTTTTTTACTGTACAGAATCTTCTCAGTTTTATGAGGTCCCATTTATACATTGTTGATCTTAGAGCCTGAACTAACTGTGTTCGGTCCAGAGTGTCTTTTTCTGTGCCCGTGTGTTCAAAGCTATTCTCTTCTATCTGCTTCTGTATTTTTATGTTGAGGTCTTTCATCCATTTGGAGTTGGGTTTTGTGCAGGGGAATAAATATGGATCTATTTGGATTCTTCTACATGCAAGCCATCAAGTTTGAACATGATGTTAAACATGATGTCTTTTTTCCTGTATGCTTGTCTGGCTTCTTTATAAAGAATCAGGTGTTCAAAGGTGTGTGAATTTCTGTCTGGGCATTAAGTTTGATTCCATTGATAGACATGTCTGCTTTATGCCGATACCATGCTGTTTTTTGTAACTATAGGACAGTAGTGCAACTTGGAATCAGGAATAGTGATACTTCCCATGGTTCCTTTATGATTAACGGTTGTTTTAGCTGCTCGGGGCTATTTGTGTCTTCATATGAAGCTGAAAACTGTCCTTTCAAGATCTGTGAAGAATCATGTTGGAATTTTGATAGAGATTGCATTGAATCTGTAATTGCCTTTGATAAGATGACCATTTTCACTGTTAATCCTACCAATCCGTGAGCACGGGAGAACTTTCCATCTTCTGAGACCTTCTTCGGTTTTTTCTTCAAAGACTTAAATTAAGTTTTTATCGTGCAAGTCTTTCACTCGTTTGGTTAGACTCCAGGGTGTCTTAAATATTTAAAGCCACAGGGAAAGGTGTTTCACTGATTTCTTTTTCTCCATTTGCCATCTATATATAGGAGAGATACTGATTTCTCTGAGTTAATTTTGTGTGTGTGTGTGTGTATGTGTGTGTGTGTGTGTGTGTGTATATATATATATATATTCCTTTACAATTTGTATTGAAGGAGTGTGTGTGTGTATGTGTGTGTGTGTGTGTGTGTGTGTGTGTGTGTGTATATATATATATATATATATATATATATATATATATATATTCCTTTACAATTTGTATTGAAGGATATATATATTCCCTTACAATTTGTATTGAAGGAGATGCAATTTGTATCTTGGCTATGGGCTTGCTGTAAACTGCCTTTGCTATGTACAGATATGTCCTTGTATCCTTAATCTCTCCTGGACTTTTATCATGAAAGGTATTTAATTTTATCAAAGGCCTTTTCTGCATCTAATGAGATGGGCATGTGGTTTCTGTATTTTAGCTTGTTTATATAATACTTTATTGATTTACATATGCTCAACAATCCCTGAATCTCTGGGATAAAGCCTACTAGATCATGGTGAATGACTTTTTTTTAAGTGCACTCTTGGATTTGGTTTGCAAGTATTGTACTGAGAATTTCTGAATCAGTGTTCATAAGGGGGAATGAATGGCCTATAATTCTCTTTGTTGGGTCTTTATGTGGTTTGGGTATCAGGATAATTGTGTCCTCATAAAATGAATTGGGTAATGTTCCTCCTATTTCTATTTTGTAATAATTTGAGGAGTACTTCAACTAACTCTTTTTTGAAACACTGATAGAAATTTTTACTAAAACAATCTGGCCCTGGGCTTTTTTGGTTGGGAAACTATTAGTGACTGCTTCTATTTCACTAGGGGTTACAGGTCTACTCAAATGGCTTATCTGATCTTGATGTAACTTTGGTAAATAGTATGCATCAAGGACATTATCCATTTCTTTTAGATTTTCCAGTTTGGTGCAGTACAGATTTTAAAGCGTGTCCTTATGCTTCTCTGGCTTTCCTCAGTGCCTGTTGCTGATGAGAATCAGGGTTGTACTTGGAGAGATAAAGGGAGAGGAAAGGTCTGCAGTGAGTCTACTTGCTTTCCTGGCTGAAGAGCAGGCCTGGGAGCTCCCAGGGAACGGCTGCTGGGGTTGGGGTTGGGATGAAGAAAGAGGAAGGAGAGTAAGGTGAGCAGGTGAGTTGCTGTGTGAGCCACTGAGATGGGAGAGGAGTAGGAGGCAGAGATGGGGGGAGAGGAGCAGGAGGCAGAGATGGGGGGAGAGGGGCAGGAGGCAGAGATGGGAGAGGAGCAGGAGGCAGAGATGGGGGGAGAGGGGCAGGAGGCAGAGATGGGGGGAGAGGGGCAGGAGGCAGAGATGGGGGGAGAGGAGCAGGAGGCAGAGATGGGAGAGGAGCAGGAGGCAGAGGTGGGGGGAGGGGCAGGAGGCAGAGATGGGGGGAGAGGAGCAGGAGGCAGAGATGGGGGGAGAGGGGCAGGAGGCAGAGATGGGGGGAGAGGAGCAGGAGGCAGAGATAGGAGAGGAGCAGGAGGCAGATGGCTTGCTGCAGAGCTTGGGGTGACACCAGGGTGCTAGACTCAGGGGAGCGGAGGGGAAGATCTGCAATCGGCCCACCTGGAGTCCCTAGAGTCCCTTTTCACTCTGACAGATGTCCACGCCCTCCTCCTCAGCCAGCACTGATTGGTACTCAGCAGACACTGGAGAAAGACCCGCTTTCTCCAGAAGACACACAGCTGGGGACTCGTGCGGGCCTCCCTTTCTGTTCTCTGCCCCTTGAAGTCCTGGCATCTTGACTTCTCTACTCTGGTAGCTCCATGATCTGAGGGAGATGAGTACCAGACTCCTGGTCACCCTCCCTGCCCACACACCGCCACGAGTTTCCTCCTAAGTATCAGCTATGAAAATAGAGCCCAGCTTGATCCTTCTCTTTCTGCTTTCTGTCTTTCTTCTTTCTTTTCTTTCTTCCTTTCTTTCTTTTTCTTTCTTTTAATTTTTTTAATTTTTTAATTATTATTTTTTTATTTTTTATTTTTTGGCTTTCTGCAGTTACTGTTCTTTGCTATCCAAAGTCTTGAGAGCCATTGTTTCAGATTCTATCTGAATTTGTTGTCATTTGAGGCAGGAAAGCCAGTCTCTGTCAAGCTGTATTAGAAGTGTGACCTGTGAATATCATTTTAGTATCTAGGACAGTAGTAGCCGTCCCCAGGCGAAAAATATGATCGTCAGGGAGATGAAGCGTGGTCTACCATAAATCAGTGACAAGGACCACAAAGTGATACAATTGGAGATGGGGTGTACAGAGAGATAGCTCGATGGTAAGAATACATACTGTGCCGCGCAGTGGTGGCGCACGCCCGTAATCCCAGCACTTGGGAGGCAGAGGCAGGTGGATTTCTGAGTTTGAAGCCAGCCTGGACTACAGAGTAAGTTCCAGGACAGCCAGGGCTACACAGAGAAACTGTCTCAAAAAAGCAAAGCAAAACAAAACAAAAAAAAAGAATACATACTGCTAGAGCGGAGAACTGAAGTTTGGTTCCCGGCGCCTGTGTAGGCAGCTCACATTCACCTATGCCTACAGTCCCAAGGCTGGTTCATAACTGTCTGTAGCTTCAGTGCCAAGGGGACTGACGCCTCTGACTCCTGTGAGCACCCACACTGACATGTCAATACCCACAAATAGACACACTCACACAGAACTAAAAACAATAAATCTTAGGAAAGGAGGCATGGCTAAACTCTTCTGCAGGGGTAGAATCAGGAACAGACACCTAAGGATTCCTCTGTAACTTAAAGAAATGTGACTTTAGCAGAAGAAGATAGAGCGTCTTGTGTTCAGAGTCACCATATTAGGCCCTGTGCAGCTTGACACTGACTGTAGAGTGAGGGGCTATGGTGACCACCTACCTGGCTCTTGGGAACCAGAGCTCCTGTGTCTGGAGCATGACTCTATGCCCCGCCCGGGGTCTGTTCTGTTTCCTTACTATTTGCCTGCCTTTCTAACCCAAGGGAATTTAAAGCTAAATATAGAGATGACTAAAGCTTTCTAAAAAGTAAGATATTAAAATTTAGGAACAAAATATATAATATAAGGTTCAGCTCTGTGCTGTGTTTAAGAGAAGTTTTATATTAGAATATCTAATCATTTAGAATTGTGGATCTGATCTAAAGTATGCATTACTTTTGACCCATAAATTTAAGTGGAAAATTATTTTCTTAAATTTGTAAAGAATGTGGACAATTAATATATTTAGGTATTCAGTGTAGCTTTTAAAATAATATATCTGAGAAGATTATGTTGGCCAAACAGATTGAAAAATTAAAATTGAGTGCATAAAATTTTAAGATAGTGGTGAGGAGATGGCTCGGTGGCTGAGTACTTCTTACTCTTCCAAAGGGCTTTGCAGCACCAACATAAAGGTTCACAACCATCCCTGACTCCAGCTCCAGGGGCTCTGGCACCCTCTTCTGCCCTCAAGGGCACATACACAGCTACACACACACAGTATCCATACAGACAAAACACCAACACACAAAAATAAGTAAGAAAAAAAATGATGAGGGTTTAAGTACTTTAGAGGAAATTATATGGGCCCTTGAAATGTAATTCTAAATAGTTTCTGTATTGTCAAGTGGAATTCTCATAAGCTTCGGATTAGAATGTTAACACAAACTTTGAGATGCAAGAAGACCCTAAATTATGTCTCATTTGTCTTTCCTCAGAATATCCAACATGCAGGGCATTGTGGGGCGCCCTGTGAGGTGACGCTGTGAACTACAGTCGACTGAGGCCTCCTCACATCAGTGCTGGCCCTGGACGAGCACGCCCTGAAAGGCCCTCTCTCCATTCGCTCAAACCCTCCAGAGTGACAATTACCTTTAGTTCTTGCTTTACCAATGAAACAACTGAGACACTCAGCCAGGATGAGGTAGAGCCTGGTGACCCTTCACAGCCCAGCTGGGCTCCCAGTGGCTACTCCACAAGGAGCCCAGTCTTTCATTTTGTTTTAAACTTTGCCAGCAACAGCACAGGAAACAGTTGGTAAAAGATAGAGTTGGGGGGGCCAAGCAAAGACTGACTGTCCCCAGCCTGGGTATGAGCAAGAAACTATGAGCGGTGACTGTGCCATTGAGTTGGGCAATGATGACAAGCTTAGAGGAGGGGGATGGGCCACTTGGAAGGCCGCCACTGAGGCTCAGAGAGAACTGTGGTTCCTGATCGTTGTCCTTTCTATGGAGAACAGCAGGGAACATGTGGCAAGAAGGGGGAGGTTTCAGAGAGGAGAGAAGAGGAATGGATTTGACCATGAAAGGCCAGTAAACTGCCATCCCAGAGTGCTGAATCTTGGAACAGAAACAGAAAGTACTGCAAAAACCCTTCCTACAGTCACAGTGTTAATCCATTCGAGTCACAACTAGTTTTTGGCTTGCATCACCAATGCTAAAAGAACTTAATCCAGGCTTTTGATTGCAATGTTTTAGTGATCTAAGTGGTTAAGCCTCTAAGGCCAAAACCAAATTAGTGTGTGAACTAGAACAATCTTCTACCACCTACACAACGAGACCCAACACAGGCAGGTTATATAGCTATAGCAAGACCAAGGTCTTACCCAGCAAGCAAAATGCAACACTCCCCGAGACAACCATGGACAGCGCCTATGTCACCTGCAGGAGGGTACCAAAACCATGCTTAGACTGGCATTGTGAGGGCTGCCAACACCCTTCTGCCCCCTGCATTTGGATATCCATAACCCATCACCAAGCTAAATGGGTCAGCCCAGTGTGTCTTAATGAGTCCTGAAGTATCTGCCATAATTTAGGATCTGGTCTTACCTTGAAGTAAACAGCTTCTAGAAACTTGTTTAATTTTTCTTTTGTTCACTTGAATCATCAAAGATATTGACCTGATAATTTTTTCATTGCTAGAGCAGAACCCATTACAGTCGCTAAGAAGTTTTAATTGAGTTTATCAAATATAATTACCTTGCCTCCGCCATTCTCCTCCCCATTTCGCCCCCCTCAATCTAGAAGAGCCAAGTCCAGCTTTCCCAAAGAACCCTTGCACGTTCAAATGGCTTCCCAGGAGTCTTTGGGAGGCAGCTAATGACATGTAATTTAATTTTTTGGTCATTAGTCTCAGAGGCTTTGAGGCTTTGATCCAAGCTTTCTGTTATCCTGACAGAAGGAAAATAAAACTCCACCTCAAATTAAATATTTGCCTGTACCTACAGTTAGCGGCTTATTGGGCACGTCATCCTGCAAGTTTGAGTCCACGGGCTTTGGCGTCCTTCTGAGCCCTTGGTCTTTGCCTCAGTCTTCGGAGCTCAAAGAACACATGAAAACTCAGGTTTCACCAACATTTCCAGATTTCAGGGTTTCTGCAGGGACACACAAGAAACCTTAGCCTGGCTCTTACTTTTCATGTGTTCTCAAAAAATCACATTTGAACTTTGGGCATGGGGTGTTCCTGTCAAAAATACAAACTGATGGAAGAAAAATAGAGAGCTCATAAGTTGGTGTCAGGCAATGAGCCCAATGTCCAGCCACTAACTGGCCACGCCTCCCGATGTCTGTGAAGGACTGTGAGGCTTATTAAGGAAAAGTTTTAGCTTCTTACCAAGTTGGCTTTACACTCCTAGAGTGTAAGAGGGTGTTATAATTGCTCTCAAGGACCTAACAATGCTGTAGAAGAGAACTCAGCAGGCAAAAACACTTGCCTTATGAGACCCAGGACTTGAGTTCAGAGTCTTAGAACTCCTGTAAAAAGCAACTGTAAGCCCAGCACTCCTGTGGGAGACAGGAGGTGGGACAAGAAAGATGCCTGGAAGCCCAGCTAGTCCAAAACATGACAAAGTATCAGAAACAAGAGAGACTGGTCTATACAAATAAAAGCCGTGACCAAACTCCCAAAGTTGTCCTCTGACTACTCTACATACATACACTGCAGCAAATGTGCACCTATCCTCCATATACATACACAGAGATTAAAATGTATGTTTCTCTGTGTGTGTGTGTGAGTTAAATGTGTATGTGTGTTGAATGTGTGTGTGTTGAGTGTGTATATTGACTGTGTGTTGAGTGTATATGTGTTGAGTGTGTGTGTGCTGAGTGTGTATGTGTATTGAGTGTGTGTGTTGAGTGTGTATGTGTGTTGAGTGTGTGTGTTGAGTATGTATATGTGTTGAGTGTGTGTGTGTGTGTTGACTGTGTGTGTGAGTGTGTATGTGTGTTGAGCGTGTGTGTGTGTTGAGTGTGTGTGTGTTGAGTGTGTGTGTGAGTGTGTGTATGAGTGTGTGTTGACTGTGTGTGTGTTGAGTGTGTATGTGTGTTGAGTGTGTGCGTATTGAGCATGTGTGTTGAGTGTGTGTGTGTGTGTGTGTGTGTGTGTTGACTGTGTGTGTGCTTTGAGTGTGTGTGTGTGTGTGTGTGTGTGTGTGTGTGTTGAATGCATCCAGCAGGTTGGCTCAGCAGTTAAGGGAACTTAATCAAGCCTGACAATCTTCTGTTAGTCCCTGGAGCACACACAGCGGAAGGAGAGCACTCCCTCCCTCCCTCCCTCCCACATGGTCTGTCACATGCACACGATGAATACACTTGCACACAAACAATAAATAAAAATAGGTGCAAGAAATGAAATCTTACATCCATGTGAAAGAAAAGTCAGAGGAAGTAAGAAGTAGAGGCATAAATATATGCAGCACTTCAGAAAGAGGCACAGGGTTACCAGGTCACCTCTCTTTGGCTTTAGGACAACGCCCCTCCCCCCCAACATCCCTCTTGGCTTGATGGTCAAGCCAAGCCTCCAGTTCTCTTCAGCTCTCATTTCCATCTGCAGCTCTTTAGGGACTACAAAGGCTCTGCGTCTCCTAGAGTGAGGAGTTTACCATAATGTTCTGCTCCATCTTGAGAGAACTTGGATCCAGTGAAAGGCGCCACCACATGCAGCAAACCGAAACTTCACCCACAGTCGTTGTTACCTCGTTCAAGGGCAATGCCGTCTCCCAGATGCTCACACTAACCAGTTCAGGCTGGTCCCTCTCTCGTCTCACATACCACCTGCCTACCCACCAGGGATCTTATGGCTCTACCTCCAAAATACACCTAAAGCTTTAATCTCATCTGACCATCAATGGTTATAACCCTGATTGAAGGCACCACATCTTTAGCACCAATCACCACAGCAGTAACTACTGCTGCTCTAGCGGTTAGTAGGAATGCAGTAGCCAGAGCGTTCAAAGCAGAAACAAGACCATGACATTCACTGGTTCAAAACATTCTGGGGACTCCCCAGATCAGACCCCTCTCAGCAGCTGCCACCATCGTCAACGCCAGCGCTGTCAACCAGGGCCTAGCAGAATTGCGTCCACCCTGCCTCTTTCTCCTGGACTTTACCTCCTTCCGGCTCCTCCTCCTCCTCTACTCTAGCCACACTGGCTTCCTTCCTGGTGTTACAGAACATCTTGTACATCCCCACCCCATCCCCGAAGCCCCGCCCCCACCCCACCAGCCCCTTGCCAGCAGCTAGCTTCCAAGCCTTTGTTCCCATGGCAACTTGATGACCAACACATTTAAAGCTGCAACCCGCCCTCCCAGCGCGCTCATCTCCCCACTGATATGGCTGGCATCTTGTTCTTCATGTAGTGCTTGTGCCACCATCTGCGGTGGCACCTCGAGAGCTAATTTGTTATGTAGATCATCTGTTGGCTATCTTTTGTCACTAGGGTGAATTAGTCTCTGGTGTGTGGTCTAGGGACAGTACTTGGCTTATCATAGGCATTCAACCTATTTAGGCAGAGTTAAGTGACTCCACCAGAGAGCGCTTTCCAGGCCTCCCCTTTTGGACACTGTAGCCTGCAGGACCTTCCCTGAAGTTCTCTCCTGGTGCCCTCCTCCACCCCCACACCCCACCCAGCCTCCTCACTAGAACCTTGCTCCTCTCCGACACCCACACCCACGGTGTTGACTACTGTTTCAAATCTAGAGCAGCTCTCAAGTATACACCTTCGAGCAGACCTCAAGTTCCAGACTAATTAACCAGCTGGCTGCCAGTAACCTCAGATTCGATATGACCAAGTCGACTCCTTTCCTGGAGTTGCCTTTTTCAGTGAGCATCATTGGTCTACCTGGCCCAGGGCCTAGGTCATTCCTTCCATGACAGTCCCCATCTGTTGCATGGCCTGGCCCCCTTGGCTTCCTCTGCCAACACTTACCTGACAACCAGCAAGCCTCCTACAGACTCTTGTTTCTTTATTTCATACAGCAACTGTACATATCTTGGAAACAGAGTATAACATCTATACAACACCTATTCTACATGTATACAACACGTAATGGTCCAGTCAGGGGGTTGAGAATGTACTATTTCTTGGCGTCAGGAGCACTCGAGATCCATTCTGGTGGCCATTTTCTCAGCCGTGGTTACATCCTGCTGTGCCGTGGGACACCTCTGCCTCTCACCTCACTCCTTTGCCCTGTCAAAGTGCGAGCCTTCTGTCAGAGAGCTCTCTCGCCGTGGAGAGACATACCTGATATCTATGAAGAAATATAAGTCACCGTTGGAGGAAGTGGACGTAAGCTCCCGCCCCTAACCAAGAAGCTTTCCGCAGTTGCCATCTGTTTAAAAATACATTCAGCTTTCTCCAGCGGAGTCTCACCAGGCACGTTGGCCACACTGCGGGGCAGGGCTCTGGCCCAGAAGTCAACCACCAGCACAAAATAAACTCAGGGGTGTTTTTATAGACTTTGCCTCAAACTGCTTTGTTTGGGCATTTCAGTCTTACTGGTCTCTTGCTTATGTATTACTTTTTCTTTAGTGTTTGTATGTGGTGTGTGTGTGTGTGTGTGTGTGTGTGTGTGTGTGTATGTGTGTGAGGGATGTGTGTGTATGTGTGTGAGCATGTGTGTGTATGTGAGAAAGAAAGAGACAAAGAAAGACACAAGAGAGTGTTTCTCTAGCTTTTTTGTTCTTGTTTTCTAAAGAGAGAAAGAAAGGGCGTAGAGGTAGAAAGCTAGGGAGGGTATGTGAGGGATGGGGAAGGGGGAGCATGATCAGAATATAGTGTGGGAAAAGCGCATATATCTAATAGGTCAATATATGTTAATATATTATATACAAACATTTATATCATATTGTTTATATTACATTATGTATAATTTATATATTTATATTTTAGTTTATACATTATATAATCTATATAGTAATATAATATATTTATTTATATAAATACTATATTAAAATATACATATAAATTTATTATATAGATAAATATATTTTTATATATTGAAAACTTATATATAAATATATAAATAGAATATATAAAATAATATACATATATGTGTATATATGTGTATGTGTGTGTGTGTGTGTGTGTATATATACACACACACACACACATATATATATATATAAACAAATTTCCCTTAAGCAGCAGAGCCAGGCCCTTTGCAGAGACCCTCTAAGTTGCCTTGGTCCTAGCTGCCAGCCTTCCGTATCGCACATCAGCAGTCTCGAGTCTGGGCAGTGTTCTGCAAGGGCCGTGCTGTTAAAGGTTGCCCCTGCCACCTGCCTGGACACCCCTCCTCCCGCCCAGCTCAGGTGCCCTGTCCTTCCTCACACCTGAAGCCCCCACCTGGGGACTTGTCACACTTCCACTCACCTCTCCCGCAGCCATGACCTGTAATGGCAGGGAAGGTCTGCTATTCGCTCCACCACGGGGAGGAGACTGCAATTCGGGGAGGACGATCTCCAAATCCTGAAATAGACGTCAGTGGAGATGCTCAAGGACCCACATGAGGATGGGACATCAAGGTGATCACTGTCACGAGGATGGGGACCAACGCTCTGAAACCAAAGTCTCTTCTATAAGGAACAGAAGGACAATCCAAGCATCCTGCTTCCTGAGGACGCTAGGTCAGGAGCTCGGATGCTTGTGGCCTTTACACTGTCCTGTGTGGAGTCAGGCGTTTACAGACCAGCAATGGGTGTGACAGGCTGGGCCATCAGAGGAGACCACCACATCCAAACTCCCCTGCCACAGGACCTGCCATCCTGGCCTGTCCTCGAAATGACAGGAAGGCTGTCACATGTGCAGTCCCAGAATCAACGGGACACCAGGAACCGCTGATACGCCATGATGCTCATAGAGCAGGGGCCAGACACTGAGTCCCTGTTCTAGACTCCTCCATACCCAGAACTGCGTTTACTCCTAAAGGAGCCAGCACCCAGAGGGCTTCCTCTCCACCCACCTTCAGATGGCACCTTCAGTCCAGCATCCCAGGGGCAGGGAGGCACGCAGAAGGTGACTGTCATGGAAAGGGCCAGGCTGTAATAAGCAGCTCAATCTGGAAACGCAGAGAGGAAAGGTTGGCCTTGATGTTTTAGAACGAAGAGTTGAGAAACAACAGTGTAAGCTTTTGTTAACATTAAATGCTGAATGAACTGTCTGATGGTGCAGAAGGACCCTTCCACCACGGCCATGCTGTGACGCTGGAGGAACACGCTTGCCGTCTTCCACAAGGGTCCTGTAGCAGTCACGGGAGACGACACGGGAGACGTCTTCGGCTGATCCTTGCAGATCACGTTCCACAGGACCGTGGAATCTAGAGCCTCCCTTGTGTCTACACCCGCCTTTAGCTTATCTGGCCCTTAGGTGTGGACTATCCCGCTCAGAGTCTGGGGCTCTGGGGAGGAGCCTGGGCGTTGGGCAGGCATCAGGTCTGCGGCAAAACCTCTCAACCTTCCACCTAAACAGATGCGTTTTATCTGCCTTCTCTCAGTTCCACACAAAATGTCCTTTAACAGAAGGATTCCATTGCTTTTTATAAGATTTGAAAATTTTGCCTCGGGTACCTCTCTTCAAAGCCTTTTCTTAATTTGGTAAGAGCCAGAAAAGAACACGAGGCTGGACACTGGCCTGGAAGTCCAGACTCCTCTTCAGACAGGTTCAAGTTTGTCAGCTCTGAGGTTGCCATGTCCGGAGAGGGTGGTCTTTATGGCCGCCGCCCCCACCCTGCCCCATCTGGTGCCTGAACTCCACACCAGGCTGTGGACACAGCACAAACCATGGGAGGAGCTTGGAGAAGCTCCAGTGCAGACGCCTCACCACACAGCTGAGGAGCTAGAGGTGCAGGGGGGAGCGCTGGTGAGCACCAGGCTGGGGCGACCGCACCCCACCCCCAACTCCCCCATGGCCCTTACACCTATCTCCTGCCAGTTCTCAGTTGACTCACTGTCTCCCCCTGCCTCTGTGACTCACTTAGAATAAAAATGTCCCCCTCACAATGCCACCAGTGTTCCTCTGCAGGGCACCGGGCATCTGTCGGGGATCTGTGACCCCTGGAAAACGCAGTAAGTAAATGTTGCCATCAACCATATGAGTAGCTGTCTCAAAGAGCCCGGACTAGAAGAAGAGATGGCTCTAATTGCCTGTCTTAACTTCCAGAAAGTTCTCTCCCACCCTCTCCCCTTCTCTGAGGAAACTCCAGGTCTCACTTCCTAAGCAGAGCCTTCCAAACAGGGCCACGTTCCCTTCCTGCCTTCACAACAGCTGTGTCCCGGCACGACGAGGGACAGAGCACCTGCCTTCCTCAAAGGGAAGCCCAGAGGCCTCTGCCCCGGGCTGTGCTCAGCAGAGCAGAGCGCCCTGGCCGGGAGGGTACTACGGCTTAGCCTGGCGGGCAAGCGAGGCTGAAACGCGCCCGCTGTCGGGTGAGGAGCAACTCCTGAAGGAGCAGGAGCGGAGTGTGAGCGGAAGGCAGAGAGAGGGCCTATCTGACGTGGGCTCCGCTTGCCTCCTTATGCAGTGACCACACGAATAAGGTCCCTTTGCAGGGACCTTAGAGCCCAGCCTTCTGGCCACAGCAGGCTCTCCTGCTCTGCTCTCTGTGACTTCCTCGATACCGCCCACACAGGCATGTCCCTCCGTGTCTTCCTCAGCACCGCAGTCCCTCTCATCTCTCAGGGGCCTGTGTCAATTCTCCCCCCGCAGGGTGTGGTTGGCGCCAGTCCACAGGTCCCTTCTTACTCCCTGCCATCCACTGGAGCCCGGAGCCCACGGTTCCCTTCCCCCTGGATTTTTCCATTCCTCCCTAATTTAAGCCACATTAATTCTCCTAATGCTTATTTCCACACAGCCAAGTAGTTGCTCCGCCGAGGGGGATGGCCAGAGCTCTGTCACCGCTCTCACAGCAAGCGATTCCTGCTGCCACCCCTCACAGTGCTCGCCCACATGTACACACACAGCTCTCGCAGCCTCCAGACACCTGTGACTCTGTTCCCCGACCTCCCACCTGACATAGCCTCGTTCACCCCGTCCCAGGGAGAGGCCCACTTAATGTGTGCCCTCTGCGTTCCCTGTGACCAGAGGACAGGCAGATGTCAGCATCCCCCCAACACGGGAGCAGAAACTTCCTACGGAGCTCAAAGTCCCATCTCTCTTGTACACAGCAACGGGTGCCCAGCCCAGCAGTGTCCTTCCCCATTGCACCCTCAAGGACAGAGGTGAAGTATCAGAGCTCTGGGAAGCAAGAGGATAAAATAAGCAGAGAGAGAGAGAGAGAGAGAGAGAGAGAGAGAGAGAGAGAGAGAGAGGCCAGGCCGCATTGGGGTGTCATTCGCTCTCGATCCAAAGAAACCCAAGGAGAAAGGCTTTCCAGTCAGCTAGGAAGAACAAACAGAGCCAGAACGGGGTCAGCTGGAGGAAGAAGCTGGCCTGGCCGCCACCATACACACCACCAGAACCAGGCGGCCTTGTGGACACATCCCTGTCACCATGCCGTGGAAACCTGAGGGGGCGGTGTTACTAGCGTCCTGGAGGAACTCTGTGTATTTCTGTTATCGCTGGGGGAGGCCTACAGCGTTTGTTGGACAGGCAAACACAGTAGCCAGACCTTCGAAACAGGACGCCTTTGTCCAGGACGGACACCCTGGCCTAGAGCCCAGCTCCGCTTCAGGGAACGATTTAGGTCACAAGAAAATGAGGGTAGGGTGGGGGGTGGCTCTAGCCTTAGAAATCTGTCTCTGTGAAACTTGGGGAGGCATTTCACCCCTTCCCAGGGTCACACCCTTGCCCTGGGTGACCTTACTCTGTGTTACGCTGACTTTGAAGATAGAGCGTTGGCTGGCCTCCTCGGCCTCTCTAAAAATGCTGTTTGGCAAATTCCCACCCAGCTGGAACCTCCCCCGTCAATCTGTTACCTCGTTCTATTCAGCTCGAATCAGTATGTCTTTCCCAACCTCTGTTCAGTATAAAGACCCGTGCAAACATGGTCGTGAAGCCCCCAGAAGCCTCCAGTACACTGCAGAGTTACCAAGGGCCACGCACTAGGACTGATTTCCAAAGCCAGTGAGCGTCTCAGACAAGGAGGGTGTCCTGCCTGGCCCGCTGATACTCCCCGGCTGTTTTGGCTTTAGAGAGAAACTGCAGAAGGTATTAAGCGGGCTCTGGAAGAATGACCCAGTTCCAACCTGCCGTGACCTTTCCACCTCGGCTGCGCTTTCGAAACTACTCGTTTTCATGGAGGTCAGCCAGAAACCCTGCCTCTGGGGCCAGTCTTATCCTTGGTGCATATTTATAAGCTTTGGCAAATAGTTTTCCATCCCTGTCTCTTTTATGAGAAAGAGCTAACCGCTCTGAGCTGATGAACTTTGTTCCTTCCTGTTGGCTTTGCTCGCCATCTTCTGGACAAAAGCAGTATTGCAGCCAAGGAAGAGCCGGGCCAGCGCTTCTTAGAGCAAACCCAAAGGACCAAAAGGAACCGCTCCTGGATACCAGGAGAGCAGAGCGGCGGTGTGTAGGGGAGGGTAGTGAGCCTCGCTGTGCTCACCTTCACCCTTCTTTTGAGAAGTCGCCCCTGCAGCACCTTGCCTTACACTTTAACAAGCATGTGGCCGAGCACCGGCTATGAGCCAGTGGCCTGCCGTGGACTGCAGTGGAGACACACCACATGGTCTCTACACCGGAAAAGCCTGAAGTCTAGCGTCAGACACGGAAGATGTCTGTGCATTAGAGTGAGATGCTGCCTGCTCGGAGTCCCCGAAGGGCTGGAACTTGGAGCGACCGGAACCATGCCGAGGAGCTGACAAAGCCGACACTGACTGAGGTCGGGGGAGAAAACGGATGAGCGTGCTTAATGAACGCCGTGCGAGATCAAAACCACACACTGCTCCTTCACAGCCTAGGTAGGCCCAGTGGTACAGTTAGGAAGACGGTTCACCAGGAGGCCTGGAATCTCGGCCGGCCGCAGGCTGGCGGAGCCAGGAGAGCCTGGAGCTCAAAGCTGACCTGGGCTTCCTAACACATTCAAGGCCACCCTGGTCTATGTGAGAATCTGTCTCAAATAAATAAATAAATAAATAAATAAAAGCCGGGCATGGTGGCACACACCTGTAATCCCAGCACTTGGGAGGCAGAGGCAGGCAGATTTCTGAGTTCGAGGCCAGCCTGGTCTACAGAGTGAGTTCCAGGACAGCCAGGGCTGCACAGAGAAACCCTGTCTCGAAACAAACAAACAAACAAACAAATAAATAAATAAATAAGGAAACAGGAGGAGAAAGAGAGCTATGGGGAGAGGAGGTTATGGTCTTTTTATCAAGATAATTCTGCGGGCCTGTGGGTTAAATGACGGGATCTACACGTGTGAAACAGAACTCAAGGTGAAAGGGAGAAAAATATCAGACTTACAGCACAACGGCTTTGGTTTCGAATCTCACTCTGCTAGGTGACAGCTGTGTGGCCTGTGAAATCCCTGAGGGTCACTTCCTACAGGTAAGGATGATCACAGCCGTTCTTCAGAGGGAATAAGATATGGTCACACGCATGCTCCAGTACATGACTGACACGGGTACAGTGCCAGGGCCCCAGCTGCTGTGCCCAGAGCTCCCGACGCCTCGGGTCACCTCTCAAACCGCCTGGGACAGACTGAGAACACTGCCTAGCTAGACCTGAATACGGTTGGTCCGCCTCCTGTCGGGACGCTGTCATTTTAAACCCTGCTGGGGCTGTGACATGTAGTCACCAAAATGGACGTGTGCAAGTAAGCTGTGTGGACAGCCCTCGGAGCTGAAGGCACACATGCCAAGGTCAGGGGTGTATGGTTGTTTCTGCAGATCGGTTTTTCCCCCTCACCCTCATGAACCCAGCGAGAAAAGCAGGTTCCTCATGAGCTCCAAGCTGGTCCCAAGTTCTCCGCCCCAGTTCTCAGGGGGGTGGGGAGCACACAGGGGAGAAGGAGTCTGGAACATCTGCGTAAGCCGAGGGGCTCCCTTTTCGTTTACTGTGCGACTCTTAGGCCCACCTTATGGGAATGGGAATTGCAAGTTGTGGTAGGCGACTAATCCCACCCAAATTATCCAGGTAGCCGAGGCAGAGCGAGTTCCCCACTACCCGCCCTGAAGTTCCGGACTCTCAAATGAAACACACACACACACAACCTTATATTGAATACGCTTTAATCGGCTTCGTGGCTGGGCCACTCCCAACCATCCACGTGGCTGACCCCCTCCCCTCCTATACTCCTGAGTTATTACTAAAATCTGTATTCCATCCTCACTGTCCTAGACTAATGGGAGCGGGGGTGGGGCGGGGCGGGGGCGGGGTTGCTCTTCCCTGGCCATGGTTACTGTGCTCTCTCTTCTGCACCTCTCAGGCCTGTTCTTCCTCCTTTCCCAACAATCTTCCTTCCTCTCTCTGTCCCCTTGCCCGCAAATCCGAAAGTCCCGCCTCGGTCTCCCTGCCCAGCCATTGGCAACCAGCAACTTTATTCACCAACTAAAACCAAATGGGGCCGGGAACCTCATCATCTTATATGCGTGTTCTCCTGCAGTTCTAGGACCCCAGTTAACATAATACAAGGGTTAAACCAAATCCCCAACAGCAAGCGTTATCTAGCACAGTGGAGGGAACTTCTAAACCTCAACATGATCAGCGACACTTGAGCTTCAGGCTACATCCCTTGGCTTGGCTTGCGGAGAGGAGCTCCCTGGGAAGTGGTACCTCGGGCCGATATCTGAAAGCTAAGTCCAAATTAAACTCCTACTGATGCGGGTGAGGCCCGGGCACTCATTCCCTTCTTATAAATGTGAGCCTTTGCTTTATCTGTTTGAGACAGGGTCTTGAGTAGCCCAGGCTGGCCCCAAAGTCACTATACGGATAACTTTGAGCTCTGGATTCTCTTGCTTTGCCCGCCCCTCTCAAGCGCTGGAATTATAGGCATGCCCTACCACGCCTGGCTTAGCATAAGCCACTTGATCCCTCCAGCAAGCAAAGGCATGTAAAACCAGCCTGAAGACACTCCATCCAGGGCTGTTTGGGGCTTGTAGTTTAAGCTGGTGGACAATTGTCTTGGGACACAAGCATCCACCTGGGGAGAGCTAACCCCAAACACTACCCCCCCCACTACCCCCAAACTCTACCTCTACAGCTAGATGCAATAATTTGGCTTAAGAGGCCTCAGTTCTGGTGTAAATACAACATGGTAAGTCTTGTGCCTGCGTCGTTATTGGCAGATTCTGTGTCTGTGTGCTTCAATCATGCCGGATCTCCTCTAGGTTACAACTCTAGCCAGAACCTTGGATTTCCTAGCAAAGCATCGGAGCTGGATCCGAGTCAGGTAAATCTAACGGCCAGGACAGGGCCAGAGCTGCAGAGACGACACAGGCTGAGACTTTCAGTATTGCCAAATCCAGGTTCCGGGGATCTTAGAACAATTCAAACAGGCCTGGGATGCCAACCCCTTACCATCCCGTCTTTCTGTCCAGTTAACTTCTGGAGATGACAATCCATCCAGGGCCCCCAAGCTGCCTGCGAGCACTGCCGGGCACGGGCTGCATTCAGTCTAACAGCACCACCACCCCACAACCCCGCGGCAGCAGCTCTGGGAAACGAGCCCGCTTGCCCCCAGTTCCAGGCTCGCATGCTGGCGCTTCTCCTGTCTTATTCCTAAGCTCCGTCGCCCCTCGTCCTGCCTCCGCTTTCTATTTTCCCTTCACTTCCAGTTCCCAGCTTTTATCCCCACATTCCTTGTATGGCCTTCTCTACCCAAAACCCAAAGGGAAGCTGGGCACGTGGCCACAGTCCAACATGCCACCTAGAAGGCCGTGTGGCCGATGTGGTGGCACCTGTGGCTTTCCCGTGGCCTTCATTGCTGTTCCTCACTCATCATGAGTGAGCCTGACTGCAGCTGTCTTCACTGGCCTTTGAGAATGAGCTTTCTTGGTTCATGTGCTGACCTAGACCAAGGGCCTCAAGACGCGGTCTAGAAGATGCCTCCAGGGCCGCATCCCACAAACCTCCTGGGACAGCTGCCTCCCACTGAGGGCCCTGACATCAATGCCCTTGGCTCCACCCACTTCAGCCTGCTGGTCCAGCCCCCAGGGCCTCCCAATGGCAGCCTACGCTTCTCCTCCGCACAGACCCCCACAAACCCATAGGTTTGGATTGCGGGCCGGGCCTTCTCTGGAGCTAAAACCCTTCCCCAAGGGTCGGTGGATTCCAGAGGTGACCTGATCACTCTGCCAAGAGACAAGAGACAAAACAGAACCACTGCCCAACCAGGACGGGCCACGAGAGGGCAGAATTGGCCCACAGGACTGCAGAATTGCGCTCGCCCTCCGTTGCTGCAGAAGGGAAAGCTCAGAGAACAGAGATGGAGCGGAGCTCTGGGCAGGAACGCGCGTTAACAGTTCAATAAGGGGGGCACCGGATGAGACAGAAGGACGCTTTAGAGAGCGCGCGCCTCCAGTACTCATCGAATCCGGGTCAGCAATGAAGCAAGAAGGCACATCCTCAAAGTCCAGTGAAGAGTTGTGCAGCACAACTGCAGTCTGGCTCACTCCACAAGTTAGGAACAGCAATGAAGGAAACACCACAGGAAACACCACAGGCGCCACCACATTACCCGCGTGGCTCCCAGAGTGCTCTTGGCCTGGCTGGTGGTAGTGCCGTACTGTGCACAGCCTCTCCCACTGTGTGTGACAGGTCTGTCCTCGAACCCCAAGCCAGCTGGTGGGACGGCTGGCCACCGAGAGTTACTGTGCACTCAAGCTGGAAGAAATCCAGGCCCTCCGTCTGCAGGTGAGGAGACCCCGGGGTCCAGCCTGACCCAGGCTCGCCCTTGGAACGACCTCCGTCAGAAGCCCCTGTTGGCTAAAGCACATGGGGGCCTTCCCTCGGGTTTCTCAGGGGCCTCCACAAACATGTTCTGCTATCACAAGCCCAGTATATAAAAAGTAACTGGGGTCATCTAAGTATACACTGGGATAAAACACTGTTGTTAAATTATGTGAAGTTCCTTTAAACAAGCCAGAACTTAATCCCAGCACTCAAGAAGATGAGGCTGGGGCTGGTGAGATGGTTCAGAGGTTAAGAGCACTGACTGCTCTTCCAAAGGTCCTGAGTTCAAATCCCAGCAACCACATGGTGGCTCACAACTATCTGTAATGAGATCTGATGCCCTCTTCTGGTGTGTCTGAAGACAGTTACAGTGTACTTACATAGAATTAAATAAATCTTTAAAAAAAAAAAAAAAAAGAAGAAGAAGAAGAAGATGAGGAAGAAGAAGATGAGGCAGGGGAATCATACATTTGAGGATAGCCTGGATCATACAGTGTGTGTGTGTGTGTGTGTGTGTGTGTGTGTATGTGTGTGTGTGTGTCCAGCTGAGAAGATGGTGCTGTCAATAAAGCAATAAACTGGTTGTTGGACAAGCATGAGGCCCTGATTCAGATCTCCACCCCCACCCCCTGCAGCACATGTAAAAAGCCGGCCAGATATCTTATGCCCATAATCACAGTAGTCGGGGAAGTAAGGACAAGAGGGTTTCTGTGTCTTATAGCCAGCTAGACTTACTGAATTGGTAAGCTCTAGGTTCAGTGAAAGACCCTGTCTCATAAATAAATAAATAAATAAATAAATAAATAAAGGTAGAGATCGATAAAGGACACTCTACATTGACCTTTGATCTCTACACACACATATGTATACACAAAAATATGTATCCATGCCCACACCACACAAGCAAAATCAAGTGTCTTTAAGTATCAAAGTTCACACACCAGTCACTGTTGCCCTGATTCTCCTGTCCCCCGTTACTAAAGTCTAGCTGGCTATCAGACACAGAAACCCTCCTGTGCCTACTTCCCCGACTACTGTGCTTATGGGCATAAGATATCTGGCTGACTTTTTACATGTGTTGCAGGGGGTGGGGGTGGAGATCTGAACTCAGGGCCTCATGCTTGTCCAACAACCAGTTTATTGCTTTATTGACAGCACCATCTTCTCAGCTGGATACACACACACACACACACACACACACACACACTTCTGTTTTAAACAGATGTGAGCTGCTCCGATGGGTTTCTGCCATGGCTGCTCCCCCGCCCACAGTAAGGTGAGAAGCTAAGGCAGGTGTGGTTAAGAAGTGGGACCTTTGGGCTGGAGAATGGCTCAGTGGTTAAGAGCACTGACTGCTCTTCCAGAGATCCTGAGTTCAATTCCCAGCAACCACATGGTGGCTCATGACCATCTGTGATGGGATTTGATGCCCTCTTCTGGGTGTCTGAAGACAGCTACAGTGTACTCATATACATAAAATAAATAAATCTTTAAAAAAAAAAAAAAGAAGTGGGACCTTTGGGTCTCTCTGGGGTGTCCAGACTCAAGGTGGGGGTATTGTTTTGCAATCCTTTGCTCTGCCTGACCATGTCACATTCTCTGGTCAGAAGGAAGCCAGTATTCTAGAGACTCGAGCACTCGTGTGCATGTGCGTGTGCATCTCTGTGTGTGTGCGCGCGCACGTGAGCATGTGCACACACATACATGCGCACTTGTGTGCATCTCTGTGTATGTGCTTGTGTGCGTACATGTTTAGTGAGTGCACACTTGTGTGTGCATGTATGGTGAGTGTGCGCACATGTAGATGTGTGTGCATGCATATGTGTGCATGAGTAGTGAGTGTGTGTGTGCATGCGTGTGTGTGTGTGTGTGTGTGTGTGTGTGTGTGTGTGTGAGAGAGAGAGAGAGAGAGAGAGAGAGAGAGAGAGAGAGAGAGAGATTTGCATGGAAACCAGAGGTTGATGGCCAGTGTCTTTCTCAATCACTTTCCACCCTACTTTTTGAGTGGGAAAATCTTACTAAACCTGGAATTGATGGCTTTCAGCTAGACTGGCTGGCCAGTGGTATACAGAGATCCACCTCTCTCCACCTCCCCAGTGCTTCTACAGGGGTGCTGGGGATCCAAAGCCCAGTCTTCCTGCATGTTACCACCACCGTGTCCAGCCATCTCCCTAGTCTCACTTTTCTAAATGTTGTTAAGGTTTTTAATGTGTATGCTAGAGGTCTGCATGTGTATGTGTAGTAGAGTGCGTGTATGTACCTGTTACTATAGTGTCTATACATACCTCTGGAACTGGATGCTGGAGTGTCTGCTGTGTGTATGTGTGCGTACCTCTGGAACTGGAGCTGCAGGTGGTTTTGAGCCCCCACGTGAGTGAAAAGAACCAAACGTGGGTTCTCTGCAAGAACAGGAAGTGCTCTTAACCCCTGAGCCATGTCTCCAGCCCCGATTCTCCTGTCCCAGTTACTAATGCTGCTTTGTAATAGAATCCCGTCCTTCGCTGTGGGTTCTGTCTCCTTCGCTGTGGGTTCTGTCTCCTTCGCTGTGGGTTCTGTCTCCTTCGCTGTGGGTTCTGTCTCCTTCGCTGTGGGTTCTGTCTCCTAGCTGGCCCTGATGCTTACAACACTCCCACGCAGGCTTCCAGGGGGCCTCAGACAGTGCCTCGCCTCCACCACCGTGTCCTCAGGGCATCCTTAGTCACTTCCTCTCTGGAATATCCTTGTATCAGCACGGCTGGGTTAAGAAAACAGAATCACTCCAAATGTTTCAAGTCGGAAGAGATTTAACACAGGGACATTTGTCCTGAAGTCGTGGCTTCTTCGTGACTGTGTAGCTATGGCCAGGCCACTGAATCCCTTCCTAACAGTTTCTACCTCTAGAGATGATGATGGTGCCTAACTTATAGGCTGCTCTGAGGCTTAAGTGCAATGCACCATGGGAAATCAGCAGCATAGAGTTCATTGCCCACTAACTGCAAGCTATCACTATGGTTACCATTCAAACCCTCTAAACCTCTCCAGCACCACAGAGCAAAGGTGCCTCAAAGTCACTGAGCCCGTAGCTGAGGTAACCAGGAGTGTGGGGGTGGGGCACTGCTTCAATAGGGAGATGTCATCTCTGACTGAAGACCAGACGAGATGACCTTGAATGATGTGCAGGTCCCACAGGACAATGTGCTAAGATGGCCCTTCCTTCAGGTCATGCAGCCTAACCTCCTCACCTGCACGGAGCAGAGCTCTCTCCTCTGAGCACACTTTGACAGTTTAATTAAAATATAACATATGCACATTTTTATAAAAGTCAGATCACAAATGGCATAGTTAACAAGAAAATAAGTCCTCCTACCATCCCCAAGTCCCTCAGGTCTTTCACCCCAGAGCCATCATGAAGCAGTTACTCTGGGAATTTTTTTCAGACATGTCTGATGAACTCAGTGGATTTTCATATTTCAGTACATATAGGTAGCTGCTTTTGCTTTTCTGAATTATCCTTCTTGGAGAACAAGCTGTTTGTTTAAACGCACCTACCTTCGTTTTTTTTTTACACGCCATTCTTTAGAATACTGCTTTGTTTTTGTTTTTTTGTTTGTTTGTTTGTTTGGTTGGTTGGTTGGTTGGTTTTGTTTTGTTTTTGTTTTGTTTTGCTTGAGACAGTATTTTATTGTGTAGCCGAAGCTGGTCTCAGTAGTCCCGCTACAACCTCCAGACTGCTAAGCTGGCAGGCCTCCACTGCCGCACGGGGCTCTGTTCAGCAGCTTTGGTGCGGATGCAACGCGAGCTATTTAATCACCTCTTTTTCTTGCTATTACAAATAAGGTTATAAAAATCCTCTATGATACACCAACTTTTTTCTTTTTATGATGCAGAAAAATCCCCTGTCTTGGAATTGGAGCCTCCAAAGACTACATTTATAGTCTTATACTGAAAACCGGGGGTGCAAAATAAAAATCTGCATTCCAACCCTGGCTCAAATCGCCTCGCTGCTCTCTGCACACCCAGCTACGATGCATGCGTGGTAGGCAGCGGTGATCGCACCTGCTTTGCATGGCCTTGCAAGGCATCCTGGGAATGGGATGTTCATGAAAGCTCAAGAGTTCTGTCCTAAAACATCGAAATCTGGGCCAAGCCTGCTTTCTGATGAGCCCTCCGCTTCAGCTTCAGCGGGCTGCTTGCCCCACCCCTTCAGAGCCACTGACCCACCTGTAGCTCCTGCCGGCTTGGCAACGAAGCCTGCTCAGCTCTGTGCGCCCTTCCGGTTTCACACCACAGATAGAACAGGGCTGGGCACCTCTGTCCACTAGAAGTTGATGTTCAAGTAAACTAGTCAGGAAGGAGCAGAAACTGGCACATCCTAAGGCTGTGACACAGAGGAGGAGGAGGGAAGGAGGGGGCAGGGGGAAGGAAGGGGGAAGGAGGGAGGGGAAGGGAGAGGAAGAGACGGAGGGGCAGGGAGAAGGAGGGAGGGGGAGGGGCAGGGGAGGAGGGAGGGAGGAGCAGGGAGAGGGGGAGGGGGAGGGGAGGAGAGGAGCACGGGGAGGGAGGGGATCTCTGAGTTTGAGGCCAGCCTGGTCTACAAAGTGAGTTCCACAACAGCTAGGGCTACACAGAGAAACCCTGTCTCAAACAAACAAGCAAACAAAAATATGAAGCAACATGGGGGCGGGAAGACTACATAGAAGGAGAGGGCCCCAAACCAGCCAGGTCACAGCAGCAATAGAGCCCAGCGAGGGTCTTGGCATGAAGAAAGCCAGCCCTGGGCCCGTGTCCCAGAGTTGCCTGGAATCCAGAGCCACCCCTGTGAGGCCAGGTCACCCTTGCTGCTGGCTGGGTCCCTACATGATGTTTCTTTTCATGTGTGGCTTTCCTGAGAGTCCTCCCATTTCCTCCTCTGAGCTCAGAGGAAGAGGCAGCGGTGAGTCTCATGGTGTTACGACTCTCAAAGAAACCCGCAGCATATGAGAGCCGCTTCCCCAGCTTTGGGGCAGTCCATAAAGGACAAACGTATCCTGAGAGGAGAAACCATACCCTCAGGTTCTCTGTCACTTAATCAATGCAACTCCACGGAGGGCCATCCTCTCGAGCAAGAACAGATGGTCAGGGAGGGAAAACGGATGATTATCCAGTGGGCATTTCCCCGGGCTTATCCCACGCACCTGACACCACGTCTCCCATGGAGCCCCGCCCAGCTCTTCCAATTACACCATCACTCCCCCCCCCCACCGTTTGCTATAGTTACCTGGCCCCATGTAGCAGATGTGCAGTTCAGTCTTCATGCGGGTCCCCCAACAACTGGAACGGGGGTGCCCCTAAAGCTGTTGCCTGTCTGTGCAATACATTCCCCTAACTAGGCTTCCTTGACTGGCCTCAGTGGGAGAGCATGCACCTAGCCCTGTAGAGACCTGGTAAGCCAGGGTAGGGGGAATACCCGAGGGGGCTCCACCCTCTCATAGCGAAGAGGAGTGGTCTAAGGGGAGGGACTGTGTGAGGGAGGGACAGGGTAGGGCAGCGATCAGGATGTAAAATAAATAAAATAAGAATAAGAATAATATAATAAGCCAAAAAAATACAGGGTACCCAGTTAAATTTGAATTTCAGATAAATAATGCATGTTTTAGTATGAAAGTATCCTGTGCAATTTATAGAAGATACTATAGTAAAATTATTTACTATATTATGTATTTGTTTACTATCTCTCATATTTACAAATGTATAACGAGCCTTATCCCTCTGCATACCCTATATGTATCTGGCAGTCCCACTCCTAAACTCACGGGAGGATAACAACCCCACAGCAGCACTGAAGTCCGTTCCCACATCGGGGAAACTGTAAGGACAACAATAAATCTGGGGGCTGGGGAGACAGATCAGCAAACAAGGAGCCTGCTGACCCCAGCAGCTCTGGAAAGACGGTGGTAGTGGCAGTCATAGCCTGGGGCGGAAATGGGTCCCGTGGCAATCCGGGTAGCCAACTAGCAAACCAGCAAACTCCTGGCTCAGTGAGAGACCCCGCCTCAGTGGCCCAGGAAGACACCCCCTGTCAAAGCCAGGCTGCGACACACACATGCACCCACATACATGTAAACACACGCATCATACTTTACACATATACACACACAACAAGGAAATCGGTTACAGATTTTAATGTATGCACCATGTGTCTGTGGGTTTGCTGGTGTCCATGGAGGCCAGAAGAGAGCAGCAGATCCTCCGGAGTTTCCGGCAGGCGTGAGCCTCCTGGCAAGAGTGCAGGGGACCAAGCTCAGGCCCTCCGCATAAGCAGCAAACAGTGCAAGCAGTCTTAGCAACAGGGCAACCTCTCCAGCTCCAGAAGGGCAAATCTGAATTCTGTTTCACTCCATAGCAAAGCCCCATCATGACCATCACCACCACCATCATCATCACCACCTCCGTCATCACCACCATCACCACCACCATCATCATTACAGCAATCGGGGAGGCAATCATTTACTTAGTCCTGTATGGAATACACCATTTCCTTTTCCCCGTTAGTACTGCACTGTAACAAGGTGTCTATCCCACTTTTCCCATCCATAAATGGGGGCACTAAACATCAGATTCATAGAGCAACTGTCTTGGTCACACAGCTGATAATAACAACCGCTCGAGGATTCCAATGTAGCACGTTCTTCCACAGTGAGACCCTGGCTCCATTTATTGAAAGTGTTTTGTTAAGTGTGTTTTTTATAAAAACCAAAGACCACAAAGTATACTTCAGGTCTCCCGCCATCTCCTTCTCCTCCCCTTCCCCTTCTCCCTGGGACGGGCAGGGCGGGTCCTACTCCTCCCCCAGTGACAGGGCTTCAGGGATTCGGTGGCTCAGCCAGCTGACTTATCTTCAGTGTTCTAAAGGCTGATGTTGGGATCAAAGCATCCGCAGTCTTTTTTTTTTTTTTTTTTTTTTTTTTTTTTTTTTTTTGATTTTTCGAGACAGGGTTTCTCTGGCTGTCCTGGAACTCACTCTGTAGACCAGGCTGGCCTCGAACTCAGAAATCCGCCTGCCTCTGCCTCCCAAGTGCTGGGATTAAAGGCGTGCGCCACCACGCCCGGCGCATCCGCAGTCTTATAGCACTGAGACAGAGGCTCTGTCCAGCCTGTCCTGGCTCTCCGTGCACTCCCCGTGACTGGGCCAACCCCAGGCTGCCGTGTCAGCGGGGGGACTGAGATTTATAGGTGTATTTCTGAGGGTGTTTTTAGAAGACATTAACCTTGCAGGAAATGGAGTAAGAAAAGCAGACTGCCCGCCCAGTGTGAGTGGGCCTCGTCCAATCCACCAAGGTCTTCAATAAACCAAGATGGAAAGGAGAACGTGGCTCATTACAGCAGTGGGCTCCTGGGTCTCCGCCCTGGTCCGAGGGCTGACATTACTGTTCTCGGCCTGACCAGTAGTTACGGCACCAGCGCCTGGGTGTTGAGCGGGCAGACAGGAGACTATTTTCCCACCTCTGTAACCTCTTGAGCTGCTCCAAACGTTCTTTCCCATGCCACCTGTGGTCTGTTTCCTGGGGAACCAGCCCAAGGCTTCCGTCTCACTCCGCTGTCCTCCACTAAAGACATTAGTCACATTGGATTCAGACTGCTCAGTGACATCATTTCAAGGCAGTCATTTCTATGAAGACCCCACCTCCAAATACAGTTATGAGGCGCTGGGGATAGGGCTTCCTCTTAAGATCGGGAGAGGAGGAAACAAACCCATCCCTACATAAGCTCCATTTAAAGGAGAGCCCAGGGGAAAGGGTTTTCCACGGCTGGCTTCCGGCACCATGAGGAGGTGCAGAAGCCCTGTGGGTAAGAAAGCCCAACCTTCACTGAGGGGTTTTCTTTTGAATTTTTTATTACGTATGTTTATTTGGGGGTGTATGGTGTACACCACAGCGTGCATGTGGGGAATTGGTTCTTTCTCGGCCGTATAGGTCTCAGGGGTTAAACTCGGGTTCTCAGACTTGCCCACAGGCATCCACACGGGCTCCGCCGCTGCCCCTCCACCACCTGTTCTCACCCACCTTCCCCAGAGGTGCCACAGCCTCCACAGGAAGTGCCCTGGCAACTGGAATGTAGCCATTGTGAGGGTAGGGATTATGATGGCGGTCAGAACCTGGTGGAGCCAAATGTTATTGTCTCCAAAGATGTCCTGTGGCCCTGGTTGGCAGCACTGTGGTGATCCGGATGGCCACGGACGACAGGGAGGTGATGGAAGCCCGCGGGGCGGGAGAAAGCTGCCCCGCCCTCTCCAAGGTGCCTGCTGACGGCGCTCCCGAGGGGAAGCCAAAGGCTTCTTTGGTAAGAGGACCCCTCCCCTGAGGGGTTGACCTAGCCATTCCCCTGGGGGTCAGGGGGGTGCTCTAAGCCTTAGGGCCATTCAGTTGCCCAGAAGAACAGTGTCCCATCCCCATAATGGGCCCCCAGTTGCCTCCAGGAACCAGCAACTCTACAGGATTGTAAGGTTGCACAAAAGTTTGTCTCTGTCTCTCATTTGGAGCCCTTTCTATGGATAGGACACACACACACACACACACACACACACACACACACACACACACGGTTCTATCAACACAGACCCTGAGCTTACTCTGGAGCTCCTGAAAGCCCTGTTGTCTGACAGGTGAAATGTGGAGAATGGGAAACTGACCTCCACCGTGATAAAGCGCACACCTGAGCATGCCCACCTCACCCACCAACGCCTCACAGCTTTAGGGTACCCGCCCTTCGTGGCAGTTCGCCTTCTCCTGTTCTAGAGTCTCTATGTGCACTTCTAGCAAACACCCTGTCAAGGTAGTCTTTGCAACACACCCCAGGCTCCTGAAGCTCATAGCAGAGGCAGTGGCTGTAGGGAGCCCCACACTGACCCCCCCACCATCACCCCACTTCTTCTTCCCCGTCCCAGGATGCAGAACCCCCAAAACTAGAACTGCCTACCCTGGAAGAGAATGGAATCTGTGAGGACAGAGATTGTCCAGGGCCCCCGAAGTCACTGTCTCCAAAGTCTGGCCCTACCACCAAGGGTCAGGCCGGCGATGGACCTGGACCGGAGCCCATGCAGCCGCCCCTGCCCCTGGAGACAGAACACCACAACGCGATGGAGCTGGAGAAGGTGCGCATGGAGTTTGAACTGACGCGTCTCAAGTACCTGCACCAGGAGAACGAGCGGCAGCGGCAGCACGAGGAAGTGATGGAGCAGCTGCAGCAGCAGCAGCAGGCTTTGCCTCGCCAGGTAGCGGAGTGGGCTCCGGGCGCGGCTGGAGCGGCGTGGCTCTGTGCCGCGGCTGCTGGTTCCAGGTCTGGCTGCGAGGTGGTGAGCTTCATGTAACTGCATCTATCTACCCGCTGGTGCCTGAGACCACTGCCCCTGTGATTAGCGTCCCTGCTGTGTTAGATTCACGCCTCTAAAGAGAGCTGAGAGTAGGAGATATCCTAAAACCACACCCTCTACCCAGAATCCCTTTTGATGGTCTCTTCGGGTCCAGTACTCATACAACAGGTTTTCTACCACTTTTTTTTTTAAGTTAAGATTATGTATAGTGTTCTGCCTGCATGTACACCTGCATGCCAGAAGAGGGCACCAGATCTCACTGTAGATGGTTGTAAGTCACCATGTGGTTTCTGGGACTTGAACTGACCTCTGGAAGATCAACCAGCGCTCTTAACCTTTGAGCCATTTCCCAACCATTTTCAGCACCTTTATTTCTCTTAAGATGTGCTAGCAGTTCTCCTGTCCATCTGACCACTGGATGACAATAGAAACATCACCTTTCTTTCAGGACTGAGTTCTCTCTGTTGAACACACGGTCTTATAACCAACCAAAGCAACATTTTTTTTTCCACAAGAAATATATACTCAACCCCTGCCGTGCTAAGTGGAGACAAGAGTGCTCTTCTGGGGGATGGGGTCTAGCTCAGCCGGCAGAGAACCTGACCAGAACGCATGAAGCCCTGGGTTCAGTCTCCAGCACCAACTAAACAGGAGTAGAGGCGGAATAATCAGTTCAAGGTGACATAGTAAGTTTGAGGCTAGCCTGGGCTACGTGAGATCTTGTTTCAAAAGAAAAATTGAGATGGACTGCCACCTGAGGTACTTGACACTCCAGCCAGACCATTCTAAACACCCTGTGATGAAAGACATCACCACTTAAAAGGAGTGTCTCCTGGTCTCTAAAGTCATAGGTTCTGGGTAAAAAACTCGGGCCCTCCATTTTTGTTTTTAAATCACTCAACCTGGAACACATTGCTAATGCCCCTCGAGCTTTGGTCTGCTCATCACTAAAGTAGACCTCGTCTCCCGGGCCACCGTACAGATGAGCAGGCGAATGCGTGAATCTGCCTGGCAGTGGACCAGCACATTAGGCAAGTGCTCGGTGTGTCAGCTGTTAGCGTCTTCACGCACTCCTGCAGCTCACCTCTCCACCCGAACGCCCCAGCTCCCATTCATCACGTCTCAGTCTTCTCGGGATGTGATGCATTCGCTCCACTGCCCCGCTCTGAGTCATCCTCGATTCTGAGAAGGTTGTCATGATCTAAGCTATGGCTATAACTGTTGAGAAGGATGTGACCCATGGCAAGATCTCACTGCGGGTCGCTGACACATTTTCCCGCACTCACGGTTCTGCAGCTTGCCCGAGAAACCTGCCCTGAGTGTGTGTCAGGAGGCTTCCCAGAATAAGGCATTTCATTGCCTGAATCATTTGTCTCATTGGCTGGTCAGTTCTTCAAAGAGAAGATAGGTCTGTTTGACAGGGCTTGTCCTCAGTGAATACATGCTGACTTACTAATTATTTTTTCGTAAGAAAAATTATGTTTTTGTAAGAGAAGCACAGATGCCTACTTACTATGCACTAAGGAATATTACTGAGCCAAGCCAAACTTATTGAATTGGAACATCTGAACACATTTCCCTTCTTCTAATATCTAGAAAACATTTGCCTTTCTCTAGAATACTCTAACATTCCTGATATTTTCCAATTCTAAGTTCTTAGATTTTTTTCAGTATCCAAGAAAAATTTGAGCCATAAAGTATTTAAATCAGGCATGGTACTTGTATTAGTCTACCTGGCCACCGAGGCAGAGTCCCTGACAAGCAGAGCTTGAGGGAGAGTCCGTCTCGGCTCACGGTTCCAGGGAATAGTGATCACAGCGGCAGGAGCAGCAGGCAGCTGGTCGCACGGCTTCAGTCACAGGGGCTCAGATAACTCAGTCCAGAACGCCAACCCACCTGATGGCGCCTGTTCACAGTTAGGGGGCTCTGTCCATCCCAGGTAACCTAACCTAACCTAGATAACCTCATAGGCACGCCCAGAGGATTGTCTCCTAAGTAACTGTAGGTTCTGTCCGGTTGACGGAAAATCAGTGATCCCAGTATTATAAGGTTTACATCTCTCAACCATCTCTTTTTTAATTTGAAAAATATTTCTCCTTGCTGGATAAGAGGGAAATCCTTAACATTAAATTCTCTGCCTTTTTAAAGATAGACCATGAGAAATGTTTTTGAAAAAGTCTACAAATATATTTGTGTGCGCACATTCATATAACACACACACACACATGCACATGCCCACATATACACATATACACACATATACCACACACCCACCCATGCACACACACACACATGCACGTGCCCACATATACACATATACACACATATACCACACCCACCCCACCCATGCACACACACACACATGCACACACACCACACACACCACACACATGCATACACACACACACACACACACACACACACACGCACACACACACATGCCCTCGCACATGCACCACACCGTGACAGCCTCCCCCTCTCATTCAGGCTAATGTCATGCGGGCTGCAGAGCCCTGACCCAGAGCGCTGTCCTGCGTAGAGGACACTGGGTGTCTCCCTCCTGTCTCCCATGGGGTCTCCCCCTTGCCACACCTTAGAGCCACATTGCTGGACTCACCCCTCCCTTTCGCTTTGTCTCTTGATAGAGTTGTCTTCTCGTTTTTCTGCATCTGTTTTCAGCAATGCTGCATTCAAAGCCTGAGCCCTTGAGAATGGCTTACAAAAGTGTTTTGTTTGTGATTCATTTACTAAAAGAGGGTGAGACTGGGGGCTTGGCTTGATTACGGAATCTTCCATATGTCTCTTTCCTAGAGGCTGGAGGAGAAGGGAAGAGAAAGAGGATGGATGGGTGGGTGGGTGGGTAATCTACCTACACTGGATAGATCTGAACTGCTGTTCCTCACCAGCTCGGGGCGTCTCAGCCCTTGCCAATTAGCTGTTAAAATATGACATCTTAAAAAATGCTGTCGAACAGAAACCATGCCAAATTTTTTAGTTTAGACCAAAATGTTATATCGGCTTTTGCCTCACACACTGATAGCAGTTAAAATAGGGTCCGTCTAAGCCCAGTTACTGACTTCAGAAAAGAGCAGCTCACAAACAGACCTGTCCAAAAGCCCAGTGCCCCGTGGGGCCAGAGAGCCTATAACTCCAGCCACCTGCCCCAGGACAGAGCCTCAGCCCAAGGGTGGAGGACTACGGACTAACCATGTGACAATGCCAGGACATAGGGAGTCAGCCATGTGCTGAGACATGCCTGTTCATAGTTGATGCCACTGTCCAGAAAGCCAGCCTGTGAGGAAACTATAGCCAAAGAGTATTTCTAAGACCCAGGGTCCAGATCCGGGAACCTCGGAGTCCTTGAGAACTCGCTCACATGGGTAACCCCCAGGGCATGATGGGGCAGAGAAAGGACTGCGGTGGCCTTAGTGCCTGGGCTCATGAGGGAGACCGCGAGCTCAGGAGAGAAAATGAATGTGATCCCTCTGTGCACCAGTGATCTCACTAGAAATATTTTCCTTTATTTTCTCCTTCCTCGTGGTCTTGGGAAGGAGGTCTCACCGCTGCACAGTGGCTTCCGCGAGGTCACCGCCAGAGTCAGGGCAGGCCCGAGTCCAGCTGTGGCGTTGCCAGCTCTGCTCTCTTCTTTCCCACAGTTCTCAGGAGGCCTCCAGGACCTCCTGCTCCCCCAGAACCAATTCGCCATGTTCCTCTACTGCTTCATCTTCATCCACATCATCTACGTTGCCAAGGAGATGGTCTTCTTTCTCTTCTCCAAGCATTACCTGTTCTGTCTGGCGGCCATCTTGCTGTGTCTGATTAAAACCTTGTGGTCCTACTTCCAAGTGCCGTTGCTTCTTCCATCACCGACGATGCCAACTGTTTGTCGCCAACCCCCCCCTCCGCCCCATCACAACCTGGCTTGACGGCACAGCCACCAGCTGCGGACACCCGAGGTGGAGATGCCCAGCCAGGCCCCCGCCCGGAGACTGTATAACCACCCTCCTCCCCACGGGAGGACTTCAGAAGTTAGTGGGTTTCAGGGAGGGTAGATAATCAAGGAGGGCCTAGAAAACCTTTCTAGAATCAGAGTCACATCCGAGACCAAGCTTGGATCCCAACACATCTCCTGCTCACACTGTTTTTTTTTTTTCCTTTAAACTGCAAAGTTGACATGAATCCCTCCCCCAACAAAAATGTCCTTGTCCCAGTCTCTAGAATCTTGAAGTCGTTGCTTTATGTGACAAAAGAAACTGTTGCTAATTGAGTGCCTGCGTCCTGGAAGGCTTAACAAACTGGGTCCTGTCACCTGTTCTCCTCAGGCCGCTTAGACGATAATGAAAAGCAGAGAGGAGCTGTGTTCAGCGAGGCTACACCAGAAAGAGGCACAACTCCTGACACAAAGGGTAGAGTCCCACAGAGAGCCAAGGCTATACACAACAAAGCGGTCTAGGTGTGGCCCTGCCTGTCCTCCCTGCCTTAGCTAGTCTCTCCTGCAAGGTCTGAAAAGTGTATGAAATCTCTCCCACCCACCCCCACCCACCCCCACCCCCACCCCCGGAGACAGCTCTCCTGGGCTGGAGCTGGCTGCAGCTTTCCTCTGCAGAGGGAGGGAGGGAGGCTCCTAGGGCATCACAGTCTCTCTGGTCTGTTGTTTCGGGAACCTGATGGCCAGAGGGAGGCGCACGAGCGCCTCTGGGTTCAGAGTCTCCTCATCCCAGCTACTACAGTTACAACGCTGAGCCCTTCTCCTGAACGTTGAGTGGAAAGGGGGGCTGGGCTGTCCAGGTAGGCCCCATATTATGACGGCTGGGAGGAGCAATCCCCAGTGTGAGAATGCTGCAGGGCCACAAGTCGGGGTGGCCAGAGCTTCCCTTGGCAAGACCAGCGGAAAGACAGCCACACCCCCAAGACCCAGAGAGGAGGAGGGTCTTCAGTGTGGCTGAGACGGCAAGGACCTGAGCCTGGAGAGTCACCACCGCTAGTTTACTGGAAAAAGAATGGGTGTAAGAAAAAAATCCAGACACGCACAGCTCAGCACAACACGCGCACACGCGTGCACACACACACACACACACACACACACACACACACACGTAGAAACCAGCTGGGCAGTGTTGACAAGAGCCTTTAATCCCGTCCCTGGAAGGCAGAGCAGTTGGATCTCTGTGATGCGCACAGTGGCCAGCCTGTCTAAAGAGCTACGCAAAGAAACCTTGTCTCGGAGGAGGGGGAGAGGGGAGGGGACGAGGGATGGGATAAAGTGTGAGGAGGGAGGCAGATCAAACACACAGACTTACACAGATCCTAGAAAACAATTTCCTGTAGAGGGATAGTCCCCAGCCTGCGTGCGAGTAAACAAAGGACGCTCAACCAGAGCCCAGAAGCAAAACTGCGATATGCACAGAAAGAAAAGGGGTCCCGCTCCTCCAGCCCCTCCCCCTTGCCGGCCCCACCCCTCCTCCAACACCTCTCTGTAGAGACTGTCGGCTGCTCTGTCTCCACCAGCCCAGGCAGTGAGACACCAGCCAGTGCTGGCACTGAGAGTCACGCGAGGGGGTAAAGCTCTCATGAGTCCACACTGACCTTCCTCTCCCTGTCACAGCTTGGCTGGGTTCTCTGACGCTCAGTGAAACAGAGAAGACCATCCTCGGACCTCACTGTCAGGACAGATTAGCCTGCCACTGATGCCCACAGTGGCCTCCCGTCTTCCAGTTCAGGGCATCGTCCCCACTTAGGGCGGTGTGTGATAGGCGCCGGTGTGTGATAGGCACTTATAACTCGCAAATGGCAACACTGGTGCTTCTCATTAAACTTTCAGCGATGGGAATGTTTGCTATGGGTCAAGTCTCAAGATCGTTTATGTGATTCAGGTTTCTGGCGTGAGACTGAGGCAAAGACTGAGAGAGCAAATTGTCACAGGCCCATCTATTCACCTGCCAGACAGAGGCGGGCACCAGGTAAAAAAAAAAAAAAAAAAAAAAAAAAAAAAAAAAATTTAAGACCACCCCACAGCCAGTTAGTGGTGGCGCACGCCTTTAATCCCAGCACTTAGGAGGCAGAGGCAGGTGGATTTCTGAGTTCGAGGCCAGCCTGGTCTACAGAGTGAGTTCCAGGACAGCCAAAGCTATACAGAGAAACCCTGTCTCGAAAAAAGAAAGAAAGAAAGAAAAGACCACCCCGTCACTCCCGTTGACAGGCAACGCAGGACCTAAATGCTTTGGTTTTCCTAAGAGGAAGATGAACTCTGTAAAGTCACTGGATTAGCATGGCACACCCGGTAATAGATACAAACTCTTTCCCACTGCCCAGATCTAGTGTCTCAAGACCAATGCCAGGAGTCAGGACCTGGCTCTAAGTTGAGGGTCTTAGGAAGATCCAGCTCCACACAATCTCCTTCCAACTTAGGACAAGTCTTCTTGTTGAAATTCGAAGCAGAAAATCCGGAAAGACACAGCCACAAAGGACAGGAAAGAGGCCCAGCTAAATGGTGACCAGCCTAGCAACAAGTCAACACATTAGCAGCTCTTAAGTGCTTCCGATGCCAAGAATCCAGCTCAGTGCTTAGGGGGCCAGCTTGCCAAGGGACGGAGAGCACTGTGTTAAAACCTTCTTGCAGAGAACTCCAGGGTTCAGAGGAGTCTTACTCTGAAGCACGGACTCTTCCCAGGCCCCTAAAATCCTGCCTGGTAAGAGGTACCTTTAACACACAAGAACACTAAAGATCACTTACAGCCTAGAGACCCCAGGAAGGAAGGGGAGTTGGTTAGAGCCAGAGAAGGCTTCTTGTACGAGCAGCCCCTGGAGACTTAGGAAACCTGGGCAGGTGAGGAGGAGGAGGAGGAGGAGGAGGAGGAGGAGGAGGAGGAGGAGGGAGGGAGGGAGGGAGGGCCCACACGGGACCATCATGGAGGTAGGAAGCATGCAGTACTCTTGCTTAGAGCTGTAAAGGCTAACAGGGTGGACACCTGGCTCCAGCCCAGCTTCATGGTCTTGAACACTGGTCTCAGAACTATGAACTTGATCCTTTAGGAAACTGGGAGTCCTGAAGCTTCTAAAAAATTCTAATGACAAGAATTCAAGTGGCAAGAGAGACGCTTCCCCTCCCCCACCCCTCCCAGTAGCCTGAACGCCATGCTCATCATGACCCCTCTTCCCATTTCTACCCTAGACACGTTGTTTTAGAGGTTCAGTGTGTGAGTATTACAGTCAGCTGTTAAAACAAACAAACAAACAACAACAACAACAACAGGGGTTGCAGCTTAACTTAACCAAGTTTCTACAAACCAAGAAGTGGTCAGCCCAAGGGCTCAAACTTGCTATGAAATGACAGAGGACTCTGGTTCCGGGGTTCCCCACCATCCCCGTGGCAACAGCTTTCATTTATATCCTGTGGCTACAGCCTCATGCTCTCACAGCTACCACAGCTCCAGGCACCAGTCCACAGGCTGAGAGCAGCTGTGGAGGAAGCACTGCCTTTTGAGGGGTTTCCAAACTGATCAAGGGAGTGAGAGCCTTCAATCCCAGCACTCAGAAGGCAGAGGGCAGGCAGAGCTCTGTGAGTTCAAGGCCAGCCTGGGCTAATATAACATGTCTCAACATCTTTTTAAAAAGCCAACAACAACAGAAAAGCAAAAATACTTCCCAAGAAGTCCCAACCAGAGATTTCTGATCATATCTCATTGGTCAAATACAATCATAAGGCTGCTTCTAGCTACAGGGCTTCTGAGGAGGTAAGGATTTACTACAGGGAGCCCACCAGAGAGGACCACTCAGGCACACTGTTGTAGGAATTATTTAAACCCTGTCCCACCTTTATCATTTAGTTCCCAGATGAAAGAACACATAAAGCCTTTATATTTACAATAAACCTTAAACAGCATATTAGCTGGACAAGTATCTCACTCTATGCTATTAGAATCTACTTTCCTATTATGACCCTGAATTATTTCTATGTTTCATCTAGGCTGTTCTTAACTCCAATTGGCCAGCCCTTCAGGACCTTCTTGACTTCTAACTCATGGCGGTTTCTCCCTCTTCCATTCACCTTCCTCTCCTTGTGGTTCTTCTCTGACCCCAAACCTGGGAAACCTAAACCCCACCTATGTCTCTTCTGCCCAACTATTGGCTGTGGCATCTTTATTTACCAGCCACAATACACTGGGGGCCAAATTAGCATTACAATACAAGCAGCATCTGATCAACCTACTATGCATATTTTTTTTATTTTTATTTTCTATATTCTATGTTTACATTCCAAAGGCTTTCCCCTTTCCCAGTTCCCACCCACCATAGTTCCCATAGTTCCTCTCCCCCCCAACTGTTCCCCAATCATTCCCCCTCCCCCCTCGGTTTCTTTATTAAACTGGATGCAATCTTTACAGGCCCAGGGTCCTCTCCTTTCTTCTTCTTGGGAATCATTTGACTTGCTATTTGTGTCTTGAGTATTTAGGGCTGCTGGGCTCATTATTATCCACTTATCAGTGATTGCATTTCATGTGCATTCTTTTGTGATTGGGTTAATTCACTCAGGATGATATTTTCCAGGTCTAACCATTTACCTACAAATTGCATGAATTCATTATTTTTAATTGCTGAGTAGTATTCCATTGTATAAATATACCACATTTTCTGTATCAATTCCTCCTTTGAGGGATATTTGGGCTCCTTCCAATTTCTGGCTATTATAAACAAGGCTGCTATAAACATAGTGGAGCATGTGTCCTTATTGCATGCAGGGGAATCCTCTGGGCATATGCCCAGGAGTGGTAATATGCATATTTTTTTAAAAATATTTTTGGTTTTTCGAGATAGGGTTTTTCTGTGTAGCCCTGACTGTCCTGGAACTCACTCTGTAGACCAGGCTGGCCTCGAGCTCAGAAATCCACCTGCCTCTGCCTCTCAAGTGCTGGGATTAAAGGCATGCACTATAGACAATTGAAAGATTTTGTTTTAGCCAGCTGAAACTATACCTAGGTATTCAGAAACTCAAGTATATCCCAGAATATTTAGACCAAGGGTCTTGTTAAAAGCAAAACCCATTTCCTGGGATCTCAGTCAGCAGCTACAGAGGAAAGGTTTTGCACAAGCAAGCAGTTTAACAGAAGCAAAAGAAAGCAGTTAGCTGGAGAGGGAGGTTTGCACAAGCAGGAAATTTAACAAAAGTTAAGGTAAATTACCAGGGGAATCATGACCTTGGGTTCCTAGAATAGGGTTGGATAATATTCCATGGGGTTCTCCATCAAGGAGATCAAATTCTGGTTAAACCTGAAATGGCCTTAGCAAGAATGCAAGGCAGAGGAACCTCTGCACTGCCTTTGCCATGTCAAGGTTTTTACCTGAACACTTTTGCAGCCTTAAACAAAATTGGGATTCTGATAGACCAAAGGCAAGGGTTAGTAACTGCATAAGAACTTGTTGCCCACCATTCCTGCTTTAGAAGACCTTAGTTACTGAGACAGAGCCCTGGTTGGTTGAGACAGACAAGCGGAACATGGTGGTGGCCTATTTGGGCCACCTGAGGAAGAGCACACCAGGACATAACCACATACAGTAGTGGAAGGCTCATGGTTTCACCCGATGCATACATGCCTAGATCTGACCCAACATCTACTACCAGGGCAGTGGTCCTGCCTGGGGACTTAGAAGGGTACACAGATCGGTGTCAGACCTCCTCCAAAACTGGGAGTGTGTTCAAGGCTAGAATCTCTCCTTCCTCATCTCAGATCCCACAGAACGCAGCCCACTGTCGGCCAGGGGATCTATGTCATAGTCCTACACCCAGCTGCTAAAGATTGCCTCACATCAAGAACTCATTACCAAAGTCCACTCTGCTTTAGCCCAAATAAACAAAGCCCCAATAACATTTCAAGTAGGCATAAGAGGAGAAAGATACCAGTTTACTCCCTCTAAATAGAATATCATAGATTGCGAGCCCACATGCAAGGGTAAGCTGGAGCTGAGGCTACTGTCATGTACTGGAGGGGAGGGCAGCAGGGACAGTCCTAAAGGCCACTTCCGTCATTTTGTTCTGTTGTCACGCCAGTTGAAGAGGTGACTGCCAGTCCTTTAATCTTCGTGGGTATCGTTGAAGTGGCGTGGAGATTATCTAGAAACTCAGTGAGAAAAATCAAGGCTTATTGATTAATATAGCTAATTAATTAACATAGCATCTGGTTCAGTTGACCCGAGATTGGGTCTAGAGGTGACTTTCAGCATCAGTGGAGCTGGGGGGAGCACCACGCAGATGCAGCTTCCTGGGTCCCATCCCAAGCCCTGAGTCAAGAACATTGTGATAGGTTCCACCCCAGCTAGGGGCCTGCGACCCAGGCTGAGGCTCCATCCTTTCCTCTGACTGTAAGGCCCTGTTGTTGACCTGGAGGACTTTCCAAAGGGATAAAAGGACAAAGACAAAAAATGAGGGGAGGAGAGGACCTGAGTGTGAGTCCTAGGAGAGCTGTGGGGTCTCCATCTGTACCTGGCATGGGCAAACCTTAGCTGGAGGGGGTAGTCTAACCACGGGACACCACGGTCTGTCCCTCCTCCCTCTGCTCTTTGACCAGTCCTTGCTGTGGGTTTCTGAGCACCCAATCAACTTCAACCAGCACCCCAGGAACCACCAGAAAGTTCTGGAATCGCCCCAGGCCTGTGTCTGCCTCTCCTGTTTTTATGTCTCCTGTGTGTGGCTTTGGGGGACTCTTGCTCAGATCCCCCTGTTCGCTATGTAAAGCTTGCTGCTCTTCCTTCGGGAAGGTTAAGTATGGTTAAAATGTGGGGTTGTTCCACGTGGCCCACGTTTCAAAGCTGTTTTGGCCAAGCCCTGTTACATAATTTGAAGCCTGTGGCTTATTTAGACTTAATTAGCCAGAGGGGCACAGCTGCAGGTTCATTATCAATATTTCCTAAGCTCTGTGGGATCTAAGACTTAAGCAGGGGATTGGCTCTGACTTGCAAGTGTCTCCCACTGTGTATGGCAGCATCAGGAGGAAAGCGGGTTTTTTTTTTTTTTTTTTTTTTTTATTCCTCAGGAAGTAAAATGATGACATCAAAGGCCTCACTGTCCCCACAGTGGCCCAGTGAGAGATGGCAGCCCCTCAGCTGGGCTGTGATGACCAGGATCATGAGGTTAGAGCCTGGGGTAGAGAGCAGAACTGAACAGGTGAAAGGGACCAGTGTGAGGGTGGTGGGGAGGACAGCGCTGCAGAATTTGTGAGCTCGGTGTGAAAGGAGAGCACACAGGTTCATTGATCAAAACCAATGCCGAGGGCGGCGGAGACAGTTCAGGTGGGAAAGTGAGTTCACGCCTCAGAACCACACAAAGAGGCAAGGCTCACCTGGGATAGGAATAGGGTCAGATCGGGGGGGGGGGCGGGTGTGTGTGTGTGTGTGTGTGTGTGTGTGTGTGTAAGGGGGGCTCTGGTTAGCCAGCTAGTGAGAGACCCTGTCTCAGAAACAGTAGAGGGAAGGAGGGAAGGAGGGAAGGAGGAGAAGGAAGGAAGGAAGGGGGAGGGGACAAGAAAAACCACGAAGTGGCCAGCACCTGAAGGATGATGCCTGAGGTTGTCCTCTGACGCCCATGCCCACACCACACCACACCCATGCCCGTGACAACTGTTGGGACTTCCTGGTGCTGACAGAAGAGCTCTAGCAACCATCCTGCACCCTGTGGCAGGTCCACAAAGCCAGCCCTGGCAGGGAAGGAAGCCGTCTCTGGGTCTAGGTTTCCTACTGTCTCTCAGACCCCATCCCACAGAGGTAGTCCTTAGCTTCCACCTGCAGCAGGGAGGAAGTCGGGCTCTGTACGTTGGTGTACCCAGCGTGGAGGTTCTGAGTCTGGTGTGCAAGGCGCGCCATTAGGAGCAGACTCTGGGCGTGCAGGAGGCATCTCTTAGTGAGCACGGCACATTGCGGGCCCCCGGTGGCCACTCATCGCCATAGGGCTTGCTGAGAACTCAGGATCTCCAACGTGGGCACGCCTCTCCTCTCCCTCCTGCCTCAGGCCTCCTCTTCACCTTACTCCTTGGGGTTAGAAAGCCCCAGTAGTAGAAAGCTGCACGTTTTATCCTCCTGAGCCTCAGATGACGGTCTCCCTTCGACACACTCTTCATCAGCGGGGCCTTTGTTCAGTCCTGGGACAGAAGGAAGGCCTTGGACAGCAGCCACTAAGAAGTCCTGCTGAAAGTGCTGAGCCAGGGGACCTGAAGAAGAAGGGAGAGGGGTGGGGAGTTTCCCCTCCCCCAAGGAGCCCTCCCCCACCCCCGGTGGCTCCTCTCTGAGCAAGTCTGCTGTAGCATTGGATCCTGGAGTTCCCAGAACCATGAAGAGTGAGGCTGTGCATCCCACCCATTGCTGGGCCCAGGAGGAAAGAACAAACGGGGGCCAGGGGAGTCTGGGGAAGAGCCTGGAGCTCAGACAGTGGCGGCTTGCAAGGGGGCATCTTGTCCAAACTCTTCCAGTACACTCTGTGTCCAGTGCACTCCTTGGGCAGGTCGCCCTATGGCCACCTAGTCTTAAGTTGTTCAGATCACCACAACAGTGGCACAGATAGCTTAAACAACATGTTTCATCCAGTTCTGGAGGTTGGAAGACTCTTCTGGGCTTTCAGATGTCTTTCCTCTATGCAGACACAAGCCAGGTGTCCAACAGATCTTAATTGCATGGCTCTTTCTGGGAAAGCACAGAGACATCTGACCGTCCCAAAAGCTGGAGACCAAAAGAAGAATTCCACTGAAGTTCAGCCTGGTGAATTAATGAATTTATTAGGATGGCTTGCAGAAGCTGTCAGCTATGCAGCCCTCAGAAGATCCCTGGGGGATTTGTAGGAAGGTAAACCCTTGAGACATCCCACCTCAGTCAACTCTTCGATTCTCATATAATCTTAGGGAGGAGCAGAGCCTCCTGACGGCCTCCAGAAGGTCTCGTGAGCCTCCTGTCTTCCTGCACAGAGTGTGCTCATGGGCCTGACGTCCTCATAAATGCAGTGCCTTAACGGTGATGGCCACAGCCAGGGCCATGGAGGAAACCACAGTGAGGGTGCCACTCACACGGCGCTGAGGCTTCATCTTAATTACATCTTTAAAAGCCCTGACTCCAGGGGCCAGAGATAGATACAGCTCATTCTGTCTAAAATATTTGCCTTGCAAGTGCAAGGACCTGAGATCAGTCCCCAGACCACAGTAACAAAAAAGCCAAACATGGTGGCACATGCTTATCGCAGCAGTGAAGAGGGAAAAACATATCACATACATACACTCCTCAGCACACATACCCAGCACACACTACATACAACATATGTATAGACATACCACACACACACAAAACATACAGGCTTATGCTACACACATATACCCCAAACATACAAACATCACACATACATTCTGCTCAATATACATACCACATACCTGCATACATAACACACACACTTATACACACTATTGCATGCTACCATGCACACATAGACATACATATACCACAGAAACATTTCATACACACAGTACACATATACACATATATCCCTTATACCACACAGACATACTATACACACATATACTATACATGTACACATCATATACACACCTCACACTATGCATTTTACATACTACACACACTGCACATGCCACATGCTATCTTATGTACACAGTATACGTAATGTACATATACCATACACTACTACATACTAATATACACATACAAACAGCACACATCACTATACATATTATACACTGCTCAAGCATACACTATACACAATACACGTATACCACCCACACACTACCACACATACTCCCCAAGTACACATACCACATAAACATCACACATACCACACAAGTACCCACACATGCATTATATACACCACATTTACACACAAAATACCATAGTACACATATAACACGTAATTCCTACATATATCACACATTCCACATACTACTAAACATAGACCACATATATACTACATAGACCACACACACATCTCACTCATACCACACACACAGTACCATCCATACACATGCATATCTCACGAACACACCAGATACACATATACCACATGAACAACTCAAATATACCATACATATCAAACCCTCACCATACATACACCACACACTGCTACATACCTTCACACCACACACACACACACACACACACACACACACACACACCAGAACAGCTAGGGTAAGCACTCAGACTTGTGAATGCCAGGGAACCCAGACGTGTCAGGTAAAGGTGAGGAGCTGATGTAGCTAGCAGGAAACGAAGCCTGGGAAAGCAGGCAGCCTCATCTCCTCCCCGCCCCCTTCACTGTGTGGAGATGAGCACGCCACGCCCAGCCCGGGGAACCAGAACTAATTTTCATCAGAACCTGATGGCTTTCAAATGTTGGGTCATTTTCTTTGGTCGCTCTATGCCCCTGACAAAAGTCTGTGGGGCCAGCAGCTCAGAATCCCTGAACTCGAGCCAAGCCACTGTTTGTTTTAGGGTAGTCTCTGTCAGAGGCACGCCAGGGGATTTCTTCAAACAGAAGCACTCCTGGTTCAGAAATAGAATGTGATTCACCCCCTAACGGCATTGAAGCTCAGAGAAGCAGTTGCCTCACCTTGAGGTGTTCCAAGAGGCCGATCTCCTAATGCATTTCAAATCAGGTTAGAGTGGCAAAAACCTAATTTTCATACAACTTCTTATAGATGGGGATTTAACTAAAGCCTAGATCAAGATTAAGGAAGGTACAATTTGGAGGCCTGGGAGAACGGAAATGATGGGGGGAGAAGGTGTTAGAGGGGGTAAAGGGGAGAAGCTGGGGGTCCTGGGGAGAAGCTGGGGACCCTGGGGAGAAGCTGGGGAGACTGGCGAGGCTGGGAGAAGCTGGCAAGTGCTCCGTGAAGTTTGTAAGACAAAGACAGGTGGCATCTGGGGACCAGGGAGAGCCAGAGAGGAGGGGCATCGTTAGTTGCCATGGTAATGAAGGAACCATGGAAAGGGGAAGGAGAGGGGGGTGTCTGGGGGAGGAGCGGCCTTTGCTGCTGCCTGCGGCGCTCCCCCCTTTGTCTGAGACTCCATCGCCCTCTGAGTCTGCTCATCCTCAGCACATGTCAGTCACGGTGACGTTAAGTCAAGAACACGTTAAGCATGGATGAGCAGGCACATGCTTAGTGAATCGCAGTGACTCTCTGGGTCTCCAAAAGAGCCCTCAGATCCAAGGTGTTCCCAGCCCTGTCCTGCCATGACGCCCGAGAGCCCTCTGTGGGAGCAACGTTCCATGGGTTCCTCAGACTTCACGCCTGTTCAGTTATCAATCTTCTTTAGAAGGCTTAACGTCCTGCAGATCCATTTCTAGGCTCTCAGAAGGTGATCATCACACGCAAGGACCTCAGTGTCACCTTGGGAATGTCCACACCAGGATCCTGAATGTGTAAGACACACTAGCGGGCAGACTCCAAGCAGGGCATTGCCCAAGGTGGCACCAGTGACAGTCACTGCCTTAGTTGGGATTTCCACTGCGGTGAAGAGACATCATGACCAAGGCAACTCTTATAAAGGACAACATTTAATTGGGGCTGGCTTACAGGTTCAGAGGTTTAGTCCATTATCATCGGGGCGGGAGCATGGCAGCACCCAGGCAGATGTGGGGTGGGAGGGGCCGAAAGATATACATCTTCATCCAAAGGCAGACAGGAGAAGACTGGCTCCCAAGTGCCTAGGAGGAAGGTCTCAAAGCCCACCCCCATGGTGACACACTTCCTCCAACAGGGCCACACCTCCTAATAGTGCCACTCCCTGGGCCATATACAAACCATCACAGTCCCCATGTGTTTATTCAAATGTATTGCCTCCGACTTTCTTTGGGGGGACTCCCTCTTCCTCCATGAAGGTCAGGTGAGGTGCCTTGTTAATTACTTTTCTTGTGTTGTGTCTGTAACCAAGGGACAGGAACCACCTAAGGGAAGATGCCTTTCAACGTACATTTCAAAAGATAAGGTCCATCAAGGCAGAGAAAGTACGGTAGCTGGGATGGCTTGGAGATAGTTACTAATCTTCACTGTCAAAGGATTGGGTTTGGACTACCTAGGAGACACGCCTCTGAGTGTATCTTTGAGGGTGTTTCCAGATAGGCTTAAATGAGGAGGGAACTCCCCCCCAAATGTGGGTGGCCTCCTTCATGAGCTGGGGGGGGGGGTCACAGACTGAATATAAAAAGAGGAAACCCAGGAGGGCTGCAGGGCAGTGGTGGCGATCCCCTCCCACTTTCTGACTGAGTACTAAGCAGGGGGAAGAAATGTGCAGAATTCCTGGTTGCTGTCTAGTTTTGCCTTAGGAAAGCTACCTGAGAATGAAGCCAATATAAATAAAAGCAAACCCTGAAGATAAGAAGATACCGGGAGAGGAAATGGGAGAGAAAGGAGTGAAAATGTGAGTCCTTGATGGAATAGTTGAACTGCAGATCCACCAGAAGTAAGAGACATCCCTGAGCGCTCCGAGTTCCCAGGTTTCGGTTTGAACTGCATTTCTGTCCCCTGTACCGAAGAACTCTATGTCGCACAAGGGCAGACGCTGTCTCTGTGTGGTACCACCCAGGCTCTGCCACAACACTGAACATCTCTTCCCAGCCTCATCTACGGAGAAAGACGCGGAGATGAGCCCAAACAAGGGGGTTTCCAGGCTACAAGGAGCGCTCCGGGGGTGGGGGGTGCTGGAGAGCATGGAATAGCCCTGTCTGCTCCATCCTTGGGTTTAAACAGCCCCTGCACTGGCAAGGCATGGCAGAGAGGGCATTGATCATGGTGCTAAGAGAATCGCAGCAGGGCCTGGCTGGGAAGGCAAGTCTACTGTGCCCTTCAGGGGCCGCCGATGCTGCCAACGCCCAGTGCCCTGGCACGGTGCTCTGTGCAACCTAAGTGTCCATTGCGTGGTAGGTGGACAGTAAAATGTGGGTCACCCATATATTATTCCACAACGACGAGAAATAAAGTGCTTAATCCTGCCACAGCGTGGATGGATCCTGAAAACGGTTATGGCAAGACAAACCCTGACACAAAAGATCGCATTTAGTCTAATTCTGTTTATGTGAAATATTCAGAGTAGGAGACGCTAGAGATGGGAATGCACTTGTAGTTGCCTAAGATTATGGGAACAGGGAAATTGTGGGGTCACAGCAAGAGAGTACGGGGTTTCCCTTGGGGTCTTGAAACATTCTGAAACTGATTGTGGTGGTAACTTCCTATACCGCTCTATGAATATCCTAAAAGCATTTGAATCGTACACTTTGAAATAGGTAAATGCATGTTAGGTGAGGAGACTTTTAATGAAGCAGTTCCCAGACGCAGGAAATCAAGTTGAGGTTCCTAGTCTGTGTGTGGCACGGCGAGCCTCAAGGATACATCATGAAGCTGCCACCACTGTCGACTTGACTCATAGTCACAAGCAAGAAAGACATTATTCTAGGCTGGCACACTAACAAAACACTGCAGCCTCAGTCTTTCTTAAGGGATGTACCTCACCCAGGCGGCACGCCCAACTATGCTTTTTCTTTCTGAACCATTCCCTGGGACATATAAACCCACTGGAGTTCCCCAACTCAAAGGCCTAGAACATGTTTCTGAGATCTGCAGGTGCTTCCCCAGACCCCTCCACGTGGGTAGATTGTAGCAAGCTCTCACCGAGGCAGAGCTGGTGTTGAAAGAAGAGCCCCCTGTGGGCTGTGGGTGCAGGTGGGGAAGACTGAGCCTGGGCTGGGGTCAGCTCTCCACACAGCCACCATACTCTCAGGAAGCCATCTGAGGAGTACCCGGATTCTAAATTTAAACTTGACCTGTCAGGTCATTATAAAGTATGATTCACCAGGATAAGAGGCTAGGACACAGGGCCATGTGTCCGGCTACTTTGTATCTGCATATAAACACTGGTTTTTGTGGCCGCTCCAAGTGAAAGCTTCTTCTGGGCATCTACAAAAGCAAGGAGCTAAGATCCTTCAAAAGTGATACACTTGAGAAAGGACTCTCCCGTTGTCTTCCTAGTGAATCAGGGTGTGAGGTTTCCCAGGCTGTGATTACAGATTTCGAAAATACGGTTCATAGATTCCTTGTTTCAGGCTAAACAGAAAGCCGCCACACAGTCGCCTGAAACCTTGAAGTTTAAGGATTTCTCTCAACTAGGTCTCAGCTGAGACCAAAGATTTGGGACGTGAGGCACCACTGAGAGGTCTGTGAGCTGAGCTAAGGAATCCGTCAGTTTGGCTTTCTTGACTTTGCCTTTTAAGATAAAACAACAATGTCAAACTGACAGAAGCTCACTGGGAACCTCTAAGAACAAGGCTCCATACACTACCCAGTGCCTCCTGGAGGCCACCCTTACCTCACCCATGCCAACCCACCCTCACCCCTCACCCCTCACCCCTCACCCCTCCCATACCCACTCGCCCTCACCCCCATCCATGCCAATCCACCATCATCCCTACCCATGGCAACCCACCCTCACCCCCATCCATACCAACCCACCCTTACCCCTCACCCCACCCATACCCACTCGCCCTCACCCCCATCCATAACAATCCACCATCATTCCTACCCATGGCAACCCACCCTTACCCATGCCAACCCACCCTCCCCCTCACCCCCACCCATGCCAACCCACCCTCATCTCTACCATGCCAACCCGCCCTCTCTCCTCACCCCTACCCATGCCAACCCACCCTCACTCCTCACCCCTATCCATGCCAACCCACCCTCACCTCTACCCATTCAAGCAACCTGAATTAGGGCACACACACATGCACACAAATGTGCACACATACACACATACATACAGTCACAATTACACACATGTGTAATTACATACATGTGCCTACACGCAGGCACTTGCATATACACATACACACATATGCAGACACACAGACAGACATGTGCATACACAGGCACTCACACATGAGCACATGCACGCACACAGAGAAAAGGAAGGAAGTCGTTGGGAAGAAGGATTCAGGGGTTTAGAGAGGGTAATGGTATAGCTGATCAAATATAAAGTTCTCAAAATGATTTTTAAAATGATAAAGAAAGAGTGAACAGTCACAAGAAATGTGTTAAATGAACTCATTTTGTATGAATACAGGTATAAAAAATAGCCATGCTGGAGTGAGCGAAGCTATGGTAAGGATCCAGGAGACTTCCATTCATAAAAGTGTGGGCTAAACCAACGAGTGCAGCAGAAATGTGTGACGCCAGGGAGAGATGAAATGGCTCCAGCGTCTTCATGTATTTTTAAAAGGGATGGTGGTGGGTAGCCAACCACTGCGGTGTTGCATTTAGAAACATGTTTCAGAGTACTGTAACCATTTTACTTTAAAATGTCAATATTTGCAATATACCAGAAAGTGTATTCCATGTGACGATTTAAACTGAGGGAAAAGATTTGAGTGCTTAAGCCTAAAAATGTACAAGAAGCTGCATGGATTTGTTTCTTAAGAAGTCTAAGAAAGGCTGGGCGGTGGTGGCACACGCCTTTAATCCCAGCACTTGGGAGGCAGAGGCAGGTGGATTTCTGAGTTCGAGGCCAGCCTGGTCTACAGAGTGAGAGCCAGGACAGCCAGGGCTACACAGAGAAACCCTGTCTCAAACAAACAAACAAACAAACAAACAAACAAAGTGTAAGAAAAATGTGTGTGTGTATGCACGTGTGATGTGTGTGTATTTATTTATTTATGTGTGTGTACACGGTCATCTAGGAGTCGGAACACCCATGTGCATGACTGCCTTCGATGGAATTGACATTTGCAGGCAATAGGAAGCTGTCTAGAACACATGCAAAACGGAGGGCTGTAAATGTTGCCTGGGTCTTTGCCAATCTGTCCCGGGCATTCTAGAGGGAAGTGGAACTCTCATACACTGGTTAGGTGGGGAGGGAGCGCTCCTTCACTCTATGAAGACTGTCCTTTCGGCCTGTTTATCTTGATGGTTCTCTCAAAACTGCCCTTCTCCGCCTCACAGATGAGGTAAATCCTGTCTGCTGTGCTGTTCTGTCCCACCTTGCCTCTCCCCTTTCTCTCAGGAAGTTCCCTGAATCCCAGGGGTCCCGGCCTCAAAGAGGCCCCAGGGTAACTAAAGCTGCCTGTCCTGTCCTCACTTCTTGGCTTGAACCTAGAGTTTTCTCATTCTGTTTCCAGTTCTATTTCCTGGGCACTAAGACGTGGATGATCAGAGTGCAGGGAGAGGAAGTGGGCAGATCGCCTGGCGCAGATTGGCCTGCATTCAGAGCTGGGCCTCCAGCTGCACGCAGCAAATAGTTACTAATGAAGCAGCGAAACAGCGCTCCGCTCCAGCCCATCAGAAAAAGGAGCATCTCCTTCCTCTGCACTCAGGGGACCAAGGGGAGTTCCCAGGCCCTCAAGTCTCCTTTAAGTAACTTGCCAACTTGGGGTGATGCAGCCGGTATCCTTCCCCTCCTCCCACAGCTGCTGGGCCTTGGCACAGCCAGGGAGCTATGAGGTCATGCTCACACCACGTGACCACCGCTGCATCTGTCAGCCGTGATACAATTACTAAGACAGTCAGACCAGAGTTTCTGACATTCAAACCTGCTCTTCCCTCCTCCTTCTCCTCCTCCTCCTCCTCCTCCTAGGTCTCTTTCACAACCAAGGGACCGTCTCAAAAGTTCAGGAATCTGAAGTGTAAGCCTTCCTGCAAGGCAACTTTAAAAGGAGAGGGATGAAAACGTCCAGGATTGTAGTTCCTGCTGCGGCAATTTGAAAACCAGGCTTGAGCCCTGATCTTAAAATCTCTTCTATTGAAGCAATTTAGCATATGCATTAGCAGTCCCTTAAAAAGTAGGATACTCTTTAATTCCAATAACACAAGTCTAGGGTGGAAATACTTAAAACTGGGACAGAACTTTAGGTACCCAAAAATCACTGCTTTATTAAGATAAGCAAAATATACAATGACATTGAATAAATTAAAGTATATAAAACAACACAGTACTAGGAAGTCACTATAAATGATGATCTCAGGACTGCAATAATGGCTCTGGAGTTAAGATCATTGGCTGCTCTTCCAGAGGACCCTGGTTTTATTCTCAGCACCTGTGTGGTGACTCACCACTACCTGTCCAGTTCCTGAGGATCTGACACTCTCTTCTGGCCTCTGGGAGTACCAGACACCACCCACATATCTGGGCTACCATATACATGCATGCACTCAAAACACTCAAACACGTAAGACAAAAATTAAGGAAAACAATAAAAAAAATTCTCTCCCAAAATGCTTCCTGATGTGGAACATGCATTAAAAAAATAGGAGTGGCTGGTATTATGGAATGCCTACTGTATACCAGTTCTGATGGCAGCTTTCTGTGGAATGATTCTTACACCTTGATAGGCAAGTGCTATAATTATCCTTCTAAAGCGTGATCGGGAGAAGAGAGTTGCCCAGGGTTAAGTAGCAGATGAATATTGAGACTTAGAATGTAGTGAAAGGATCAAGGGGCAGGGCTTGGCTTTGAACTCAGTTCCTATTAGTCTAGACTCTGACCTCCTAACCTCATGCACTTACTGCTTACCACAATAGCAGTGAGTAAAATAAACAAATAGATAAAGCTATTTTAAGTCACATAATAACACTGCATATGCACCATTAGGCCAATGGTGCATCTGCATGTACAAAGGAGCCCTGTACACAAAACACTGAGGGAGGCCAGGCGGTAGTGGCAAACGCCTTTAATCCCAGCACTTGGGAGGCAGAAGCAGGCAGATTTCTGAGCTCAAGGCCAGCCTGGTCTACAGAGTTCCAGGACAGCCAGGGCTACACAGAGAAACCCCGTCTCGAAAAACCAAAACAAAAAACAAAACAAAAACAAAAACAAAACAAAAACAAAAACAAAAAAACAAAAACAAAAACAAAAACAAAAACAAAAAACACTGAGGGAATGGTGTGGGGTGTGGTGGTCCACGCTTGTATTCCCCACGCTTGGGAGGTAGAGGCAGGAACATTAGGAGTTGAAGGTCAGCTTTGATTACACAGTGAGTTTGAGACCAACCAACGTTACAAGAATCTCTCTCTCTCTCTCTCTCTCTCTCTCTCTCTCTCTCCAGAGCAGAGCTCCATATTTTTACTATGGTATCTCTCAGTAGCACGAGTAGACAAAATACTATGTACAGATCTATTTTACTTTTTAAAAATGCATTACCCACAGCATTATTTACAGAAATGAAGCTTTGGAAGTAACTCAGCTGTCAGTTTCTGCTGAGTTCATTAAATTACAAAACATGTTGCTCGCAGTAGTTTATGGACACTGAAAATGAAAATTACAGCCTGGCAGTGGTAGCACAAGCCTTTAATCCCAGCACTCAGAGGCAGAGGCAGGCGGATCTCTGTGAGTTCAAGGCCAGCCTGGTCGGTAGAGGGAGTTTCAGGACAGCCAGGGCTACACAGAGAAAACTTGTCTTGAAACAAGCAAAGAAAATGAAAATTACAAAGACCCATGATTTTTACAAAAGCCTGGGTATAAAATGGTAAGTATAATAAATATATTGTGCATAATTATTTAAAGATATATTTTATTTTTATTCAGCAGGGAAAGTGAGCATATGGTAACTTTAAAAGGATAGCCAAATTATAAACTTCAAATACTAAACGCTCCAAGTTTTAAGGCTTGTTAATCATTCTGGACCTCCATAATGTGTTCTTTTTTTTTTTTTTTTTCTGGTATAATGCATTAATAAAAATAATTCCGCTGAGTTAAGGTTTGGTATCAAAATTAGCCTGGAACACATAGATCTCTCTTTGGCTTTTTCTGAGAGCTTTCTATTTTGTTGCACGGTATTGTCAAATCACCCCAATGAGAGCTGCATTGCCCTCCCGCCTCACCAAAGGACAGAAAGTGAGTTACTCGGTTACTCCAGTAAAAGGCTTGCATATCTGCAACAAGAACCTCTGTCAGCATCTCCCACCCAGCGCCCAGGCTCTTCTATACCGATTTCTTTCTATCAGGGGCTGCTGGAGAATACAAGCTGCTAGTGGCGGTGTGCAGAGCCGTCCCAGTGGGGAAGCCTGCGCATAGGAAGCCGGTCCTGTTCATACTCTCTTGGGACACGTAAGGTCTGGCCTGTTCTCCTGCCTCATCGCTAACCCCATAGATACATTGTAACCCTTGTATCCTAAAGCAGACTTCCTAGGAACATGCCCTGCCCTTGGACATGGACATAAGCTTGCATTCCGTTCTCCGTGCCACAAAACAAAACAAGGTAAGACAAATTGTAGCTTTGGAGGAGGGGTAGAAGGTAATCTACACCTTCGTGAGTGGGGTAAGAGAGCCTGAGGGAGGGAGCTCACCCTCGCAGTAGCCATTGCTGTCCGTGGTGAGCAGCCACCCCTTACACCAAACCTCTGGGCCTTGACTCTCCAGCTTCAGACTGTGAGCAACCAATTTCTGATGCGCAGAACTGGTCTCATCGAAGGCGTTCTGGTATCTAAGGCATTCAGACCAACACAAGAGTGGTTTCTTCACCTCTCCCTCTGCTGAGAGCCATTGCTCAGCCCCGCCCCCATCCTCTCTGTTCCTCTGCTAATATGGCTGCCTCCCCCCCCCGCCCCCCCCCCGCCATCCCCCTCAGACACCAGGGACAGTTAGGAGGGCCCTGCCTGAGCTGGGGTTACGGAGGACTCCTTGAACTATAACTCCTTAATATTTCCTCAGACCAATGAAAACCTTCTTTCCAGGTCCACCCACTGGCTATTCTTTCCGCGTCCCTCCCTCCCATCATGCCCTCACCATCCATACCAGAAGGTTCCTTAAGGCCTTAATTGTCCTGTCCCGTGCACAGGGCGCTTAGCAACGGTGCAATAAATATTTTCAGAATGCATGAGAAAGAAGTCTGTTGATATGTAGTTCTACTAGGTGAAAAGCCAGGACTCAGGTCCCAAAACTACAAAGACAAAAAAATAAAAATAAAAATAAAAATAAAAAAACTTCAAATACCTTCCTCCTGGCCAATTAACCCCCTGCTTCCACTCTTCCCTCCCCTCGCCCCACCCCTCCTCTCCCCCCAACCCCCTCTCCCCTCACATCTAGTCTACATCGAGCCTATATTTCTTTTCCTTCCCTCCCTCGCTTCCTTTCCTCTTTCCTTCTTTCTCAGCAGTTTATCAGGTGGAGGTGATGGTGGTGGTGGAGGTGGAGGAGGTAGAGGTGGTGGAGGTGGAGGTGGTGGTGGAGGTGGAGGTGGTGGTGGAGGTGGTGGTGGAGGTGGAGGTGGAGGTGGTGGAGGTGGAGGAGATGGTGGAGGTGGTGGTGGAGGTGGTGGAGGTGGTGGAGGTGGAGGAGGTGGTGGTGGTGGTGGAGGTGGAGGTGGAGGTGGAGGTGGAGGTGGAGGTGGAGGTGGAGGTGGTGGTGGTGGAGGTGGAGGTGGAGGTGGTGGAGGTGGTGGTGGTGGTGGTGGTGGAGGTGGAGGTGGTGGAGGTGGAGGTGGTGGAGGTGGAGGTGGTGGTGGAGGTGGTGGAGGTGGTGGAGGTGGTGGTGGAGGTGGTGGAGGTGGAGGTGGTGGTGGAGGTGGTGGTGGAGGTGGTGGAGGTGGAGGTGGTGGAGGTGGTGGTGGAGGTGGAGGTGGTGGTGGAGGTGGAGGTGGAGGTGGTGGAGGTGGAGGTGGAGGTGGTGGAGGTGGTGGTGGAGGTGGAGGTGGAGGTGGTGGAGGTGGAGGTAGTGGAGGTGGTGGAGGCGGAGGTGGAGGTGGTGGAGGTGGAGGTGGAGGTAGTGGAGGTGGTGGAGGCGGAGGTGGAGGTGGTGGAGGTGGTGGAGGTGGAGGAGGTGGTGGTGGTGGTGGAGGTGGAGGTGGAGGTGGTGGAGGTGGAGGAGATGGTGGAGGTGGTGGTGGAGGTGGTGGAGGTGGTGGAGGTGGAGGAGGTGGTGGTGGTGGTGGAGGTGGAGGTGGAGGTGGAGGTGGAGGTGGAGGTGGAGGTGGTGGTGGTGGAGGTGGAGGTGGAGGTGGTGGAGGTGGTGGTGGTGGTGGTGGTGGAGGTGGAGGTGGTGGAGGTGGAGGTGGTGGAGGTGGAGGTGGTGGTGGAGGTGGTGGAGGTGGTGGAGGTGGTGGTGGAGGTGGTGGAGGTGGAGGTGGTGGTGGAGGTGGTGGTGGAGGTGGTGGAGGTGGAGGTGGTGGAGGTGGTGGTGGAGGTGGAGGTGGTGGTGGAGGTGGAGGTGGAGGTGGTGGAGGTGGAGGTGGAGGTGGTGGAGGTGGTGGTGGAGGTGGAGGTGGAGGTGGTGGAGGTGGAGGTAGTGGAGGTGGTGGAGGCGGAGGTGGAGGTGGTGGAGGTGGTGGAGGTGGTGGAGGTGGTGGAGGTGGTGGAGGTGGTGGAGGTGGTGGAGGTGGTAGTGGAGGTGGAGGTGGTGGAGGTGGAGGTGGAGGTGGAGGTGGAGGTGGAGGTAGTGGAGGTGGAGGTGGTGGTGGAGGTGGTGGAGGAGGTGGTGGTGGAGGTGGTGGAGGAGGTGGTGGTGGAGGTGGAGGTGGTGGAGGTGGAGGTGGTGGTGGAGGTGGTGGTGGAGGTGGTGGTGGTGGTGGTGGAGGTGGTGGTGGAGGTGGAGGTGGAGGTGGAGGTGGTGGAGGTGGAGGCGGAGGAGGTGTGGGAGCTGCTGGTGTGGCTAACGCTCCTCAGCCCCCCCTCCGTGGGAAGCGTCCCCAGAGCCCCCACACCCCCCTAGGCACAGCCTCTCTGCCTGGCAGCCAACAGCTTTCCTCACACCTCAGGGGGAGGCGCTAATGAGGGGAACATGGGGAGAGCTGTGCTGACTGAGGTTCTCACAGCTTGCTCCCTTTGGGGCAGGATGCGATTGCTAATGAAGAGTGCCCGCCCGCCCGCCCGCCCGCCTGCTAACAAAGTGCCTGCAACTCCTAAAGCAAAGACCCTGGGGTGGGGCATGTAGAGCTTGGTGCTCCATCGCAAAGGCTGGAGTGTGCATGTCCCACAGCACTTGTGGAAGACACTGGTCAGGGACAGGCCCTTCAGACAGCTTCGGTCTGTGCACACGGCAAAGCACGGCCATGCCCATCAAAGGAACGTGTGCAGAACCAGAGGCATCAGGGTGAGAAGCAAAGCAGGAGACGGTCGTCCTTGAGTTCAGCCGCTCTGTTACAGCCTTCCTTCCAGGAACAGTGGAGGAGGATTTCTTTTTCTTCAGAATCTCTGATTCTGAAATCCCCCAGAGATGCTTTTTTTCAGACCCTTGATTCATAGCCCCTTTCCTTCTTACAAGCCAGAACAGGAGAGCCTGGAGTCTCCCGTTCAGAATGCTCATGAATACTCACTTTCGCTGTCGCCCAACGCCAGATGCAAAAGCCGCAAGCAGCAGGACCACAGAGACGGAAGAGGATCCCTGTCTGGAAGGCGGTGTGTGGGAGAAGAGACAGGTGGGAAAGCGGTGCCAGCCAGCGCATGAAGACCATCTTTTGCTGGCCCCTCAAGAGGACACAGTCCTTGTGGCTGGGAACTGGGGGGATGTCGGGGCTTGATTAAACATCCCTCTTCTGCATCGCTGAAGGGACATGAAGGATTACACTGGAGCCATAGGGAGAGAGAAGGAACAAGGGGGGAACGTGGAATGGAACGCAGCAACTGAGAGAAATAGGATGTGGCAAAACAAGGAGACGTGGAGACGGGACTTCGGAGGTAAAAGATCCGGGAGGCTTTCTGAGCCTTGAGTCCAGCCCTTTCCTGAGGCCCCACGAGATCTCTGCCCCTGCGTCCCGTGAGGCACCCCGACTTACTAATAACACGACCCTACATTTGTGACATTGGAGGCTCACAGGCCTTCTGTTCAGCACACGGTGGTTCTAACCTGACAGGGCATGAGCATTTTACTCTGGAAAGTTGTTTGGAGTTTCTTCTGTTCCAAACCTTTTAATCAATGGCACTAAGACAGAGTCAACCTGAAAGCGCAGCCACCCACACGGGACTAAACGCAGAATGTGGTGAAGCGAAAGGCAGGGGAATATCTTCCTGAAGAAACCAGCACAGGTTGTACTACTCATTTATGAGTGTTTGCCTCATGTATGTGTGCACCACACATGTGCCTGGTGTCTGCAAAGGAAGTGGATCCCCTGGAACTGGAGTTAGAGGTGAGTAGTTACAGTCCCTAGCGGGTCCTGGGAACTGGACTCTGACCTGGGCCTCTGAGAGAGCACTGAGGGCTCCCAACTGCTGAGCTGAGCAGCTCTCGCTCCAGCCCCACTCGCATTTTACACTACGCAACACCCACATGTAGACAAAAATGACCACGGTCTGTGTTTCTTGGCTTCTCCCAGAAAATACTTCAAGCTGTCGGGAGAAATAGCCCAAATTCCACAGACAGTCGACTGACTATCCAAGGGAGTATATCTGAGCAGGTGTGGGGATTCTGTGAAGGCCACAGGCACACCCTCAGTCAGACATTCCTGAGGATTCTGCCTCAGTTCTTAATACTTGATACTCTGGCAATCTCTAGGTTCTCTTTCCCATCACACTGAGCCTGAGCTGAGATCAGTCTACCATAGAACATGTACCCCTTCCTCTGACCCGCCATGCCTACGGGGAGAGAAGGGGCAGTGCTAGCTGGTGATGTAGAAAGCTGGGCTTCAGAGCACCAGGGGGATGGGAGAGACAGGCCAAGAGCAAATGTCAGGAATCCAGGCAGGCTTCTGGGATCAGTAGTGTGCATAAAGCGAGGCTCTAGAGCCATGGTACATACCCCAGTGTCCCACTTCAGCCTCTCCTACGCATCATAGCTCCAGAGGTACCATCAGGAGTCTCAAGGCAGTGGCTACAGGGATATTAACTGCGCGTGCAGCCTCTGATTGCCTGGTGGCTTTCTGAGCATGAGCCTGGGGAAGGCGTACCAGACACACATCCATGATGCTCATTAAATGCCACTGTCCCAGTTACCACACCTGAAACAAGAGGAAAAGAACACTTCATATTTGAATAAGCTTAGAGCTTCAGATGCCCAGGTCAAATGTACAATTCACATCTCGCCTAAGGCAAACAGACAGACATCTTCATCCCAGACTTTGAAATGTCTCAGAAACTGCCAAGACAGATGAACTACAACTTGACTTGTAAGCATAATTTGGGATTTATTCCAAAGTTAACAATGTATAATGCTCTTACCTATGCAGAGCTAAGAAATGATGCCAAGGAAGAGCAGAGAGGAAGATGACACCCCCAGCCCGGTTCCCTTCGTCCACATGACTTAGGTTTTTAAGACTCTGCCATTTAACCCAGGCTTCCCTTCCCAGAGCCTTATGTAAAGAACTTCCTGTTTGCGTTGTCACCAAACAGAGTCCTTCGTATCTCTGGCATCTTTTGCATGGCTGCGAGATTCAGTCGACTTTCCAGGGTATTGGAAACCTTTATTTTCTGATCGCCGCTATAGACCTCCACCCCTCCAGCGCTGTTGGAGGCCAAGAATTCAGTTTGATCAATCTGGACTTCCAAGTGCTTCTGACAGAGCATCATGTACTGCGGGATGGCTCTCAGCACCGCAGACTCCACCAGGTGCAGGTCCTGTGGCCTGCAGCGGACAATCATCACAGGCTCCAGCAGCCGGAGCAGGGCCTGCAGCACGAGCTTATTCATCAGATCCTGGTAGAACTCTTCATCCGACACAATTCTGCCGAGTTTCATCTTCGCATCTCTGAGCAACTCTAAGATGAGATTGTCCCGGGCTCTCAGGACTGTGATCCGGGCCTGGTTTCTCATGGTGGACAGCTGGATTTTCTTCTGCTGCTCGATTTGTTTCTCCTTCTTCTCGAAATAATCCATGATCTTCAGCCGCTGGGTCTGCACCAGGCGGCCTTTCTCAATGTTGAACTCTTCCTCAGCCTTGGCGTCTATCTCCTCCGCCTTCTCGTTGGCTTCCTGCTCGATGAACGCCATCATGTGCTTGATCTGCTTCTGCACGTCTATGTCAGTCAGGGCCATGGCTGCTCTCAGAAACGGAGGCAGGGGGAGGGCCCGTGGACCTTCTGGTGTCTTCAATGTAGAGCCAAGTTTCCAGAGTATTGCTAATGTCCGCTCCCACCCTGTGCAGAACACAAAGAGGAAAGGGGAGACCAGAGTCTGAAGGGAAGGGGACCGGAGACTATCTCGATAGCCCTCGGTTTGTAGGTAAGTTAACCAACGTCCAGACACAAAGTGCTTTGTAGGAAGCCAATCCCGAGGAACCCAAGTGTCACCCTCTGCCAGCCTGTCCTCTCACTGTCACCCAACAGCAGCAAGTCAGGGCCAGCCTAGGCCAGAGTTCTCTAGGCAGCGATGACCTAAGACTCAGGTAGGAAATCAATGGAGTGGAAATACCAAATCAATACCTAGGCGTAAAGAATGTCTCAGCACGGGGCTGGAGAGAAGGCTCGGCCAGTAAGAGCTGAGTTCAACTCCCCGCACTCACGTGGAAGCTCACAACTACTTGTAGCTCTAGTCCGAGGGGATCTGACACCTTCTTACAGCCTCTGCAGGCAGCAGCACATACAAACAAGTCCCCATACATACAAAATAAAAAAAATCCAAAGGTTAAAAAAAAAAATAAATGAACGCATTATGGGATGAGAGGGACTGAGGAGAATCATGAGAACCTGGTAATGCAGGGCTCAATCCAGGAAGACTGCCTGGAGGCAGAAGGCTTCACAGAACCTGTTATGACATAGAGTAGGCTAAGTGGAGAAAAGCACTCTGGGGGAAGTGTGGGGTGAAGAGGCTGAAGGCAGTCTTTCACCGGGAATGGTGTCTCAGTTGTGTGTCTATTCCAATCCCCCGGCAGGCGTTGGAGAAGTCTGTCTGAAGGCCTCACTCCACCCTTGCTGCTCCTCATACACTGCTGTAGGCATCAACGCTCTGCCAGTGCCATCTGGGATGCTGGATGTTAAAAAGACCTCAGGGCTAGAGAGAGCCTGGGTTTGACCCCCAGAACCCCCGTGAAGGCGGAAGGACAGAACCAGGTCTGTGGCTGCACTCTGACCTCTGTGGATGTGCGACAAGGATGTGTGTGCATCCTCACCCACAGACCCCTGTCATGCACACAGTCTCCTCCAATGATAACAGCGAGAAGGAGCAGGAGCAGGCGGAAGAGGAGGAAGAGAAAAAGGAGGAGGAACAGGAGGAAAAGGAGGAAGAGGAGGAGGAAGAGGAAGAAGAGGAGGAGGGAAATCCTGACTGGGGATATGATTCAGTGGTAGAGCATTTGCCTAATATGCACTTGACTCTGACTTTTATCCTTGCACACCAAAACCAAAGAAACAAACCACAAAAAGCCACAAAACAAACAAACAAACAAATAAAAAATGAAAACACAAGAAGTCAAAAGATCGTTCCTACTCGAGTCATAAAATGCTGTCCCTGGGCATAATGACACTAGAGAGCTTGCAACAGCTGCAGTTGCCGGCAAGGGCCCCCGAAGACTGAACTCATGAGCCGTCGGTCTTAGAGAAAGGTCAGTGGTGACCCACACACCCAAGAAAGCTAATGGAAGCCTTGAGCTGCTACAGGACAGAAAGTAACTTTCTTTAGTGACACAGGCGCCCATGAGTGGCTCACGCCACAGAACATCACTCCATCCATGTCCACATGAGTGACCGTGTTAAACCCAGTGGGTCACAAACAAGACAAAACAAATCAACCAACCAAACAAAAAGTCAAGAAAATATGGTGGAAATTTAGCGAGAGGACAGGAAGCCTGGTGGGGGCATGGAGGAGGGTAGGGGGGGTAAGGAGATGCCTGTGAGCAGAATGTATTATACACACATATGAAATTAGCAAAGAAGTTAATAAAAAAACTCAAAAAACAAAACAAAACTCATCAGGCTCTGGAAAGCACCTGAACAAAATGAAACAAACTATACAAAACAAACTGAACAAAATATAAAACGAACTGAATACATTTTAGAGCTAAAGAATAATTGAATTAAAAAGAGATGAGGTATAATCGGGAACACTGAGATGGCTCAGAGGACAACAGCACTTGACACCCAGCCTGAGGACCGGAGTTCAATCCGCAGCCCCCAGCTCTGGTCAGTTCTCCTCTAACTTCACACCTGTGCTCCAATACACATCCTACACATCCGTGTAATTTTAAGTTCTCAGACCGGCCAGGCACCGTGGCTCACACCTCTGCTCCTAGCTCATGAGAGGCAGAGGCAGCAGGGCTCTGCGAATCCGATGCCAGCCTCGTCTACAGAGTAAGCGCCAGGCTGACTAGAGCGACATAGCAAGTTCCTAAATAAAATAACTTTTCTGAAAAGCATATTATTCATCTCATGTTATTTGGAGGTATATTTTTTGAAAACTAAGCTTTTTTTTTTTTTTTTTTTTTTTTTTTTTGTCCATAGAGCAAATACACTCCCTGCTCCTACACAAGACTTGTCAACAAAATAAGTGTTAAAAGGCTCCCTGAGTAACGCCGATGGTCGCCAGCTTTTGGAGCCCCCAGGGATGAGAGGGTGAGGGATGTGAAATGTAGGACACCCTGGGCGTGTGCGTGTGGAGGAACAAACACACCAGGCGAGCCCTTACCGGGTCCCTGGCAGGCGCTGCCTTCGGTCTGGCGCCGGAGCCTGACACAGACTGTGGAACTTGGAACGCTCACTGGAACCTGGCTCGGCCACAGCCTTCTGAACTGACGATTCCGGCCGGCCGAGCGGCCAGCTCCAATTCACAGAGCCAGTCTACCCGAGGAGGCTGGCCAGTTCTGCCAAGAAGAGCCCAAGAGAGGGCCCCCTGGCACCTGGGCTGTGTCCCGGCTTGTCTTTGCACACTCAGAATCTCAATTAAGTAGGCGCGGAGTGGGCCCCACTCTGGGGGTGGGCTTCCCTTTACAGACGTGTAGAGACCCAGGCATCCAGTTTATTAATTTACTAATGAAAATACAGCTGCCATGCTGGTGGGTCATGGCCTCTCGTGGAAGGCAAGTTGCCCGTGGAGCCGAATCTGAAGGCTGTCTAATGAGAAAGCAGTCTAACGACAACTCACCAGATAGTCTTTAAGAGGGCCACTCCTACCGCAGGGCTGCTGGGCTCCTTTTCATGATGGGGGCACCTCTCCATGCCCTGACAGGGCCGGCTTCCACCGAGCAGGCTCTCCAGTGAGGCTGCCTGAAGGCCCCGCTCTTCACTGACCGTGCATGTGACTTTTCTGAAGCAGATCCTATTCCCCTCCCCATCCTCCTCACGAGCACAGTGGACCGGGACAGCATCTACATTGGGCGGCCTTTGCTTAAATGAAAGGGAGAATTTATCATAGCGGTGCACAGAGTCGGTCTCCGTGGACCGTATTGCCACAGACAACCCTGCTTGGATTTGGGTGCGGCTCCTCATCACAGCCCCTGCTTGAATGTAAAGGATCAGATCTGACTCACTAGCTTGGCCTCCTTGTTAAACTTAGTAGCCCTGTCTGGAGTTCACGGACTCTTCTAACATGTCTCTGTGCCCTGTCCCCAGTCCAGACACAGCCAGACCCTCAGAGGTGGTGGTAAAGTTGGGAACTCCAAGGCTCTGGTCTGGGGAAGGGGGTGGATCATCTCATAGCTTGTTGCAATCCCCCTGCCTGATCTGCAGTCCACAAGTCTTCTGGCTCTCTCCCTGGGCACCAGGGTTCGTTGGTACTGGACTTGGAAGCAGCTGCGGGGTGGGCTGGGCTGAAATTCAGGGCTGGAGCAAAAGTGTCTGCAGGAACTCAGTATCCAGATCACGTGTCTGGCAGATGTAACTTTCCGTCTGTCTGGGACAGAGATTATGAGCTCGCACAGGCCTGTGATTTAAGCAAAACAGCGAACGCTCAAAACAGTGACTGCTTTTGCACGAGGCCTTAGAAGTGGCATTTGCCCACATTTGGGGCTGGGGCAGCAGGGTCAGGCCTCTGAGGCAGACGTCCCTCCCAGCCTCTTCCCTACACACAGTAGCGAGGTATCTTTGCTGCTTCAGACCCAGATACACAAGCCCAGTTGTACTCAGCAAGGTTTGTCCACACCGATCCCTCAAGGCTAAATCTCACCTTCACTTTCGGACCCCGTTTGAATCACACTGCTTCTTGGTCCTCTGACCTCCTCTTTAAAATGATGCCCATGAATACAAAGCCACGAATTCTGAAATGTGCCCTCCACAGTCACAGTAGGGACGACTGTAGCACAGTCAACATTCCTTGTTAAAAACCATTAACTTGCCGGGCGTGGTGGCGCACACCTGTAATCCCAGCACTTGGGAGGCAGAGGCAGGTGGATTTCTGAGTTCGAGGCCAGCCTGGTCTACAGAGTGAGTTCCAGGACAGCCAGGGCTACACAGAGAAACCCTGTCTCGGGAAAAAAAAAAAAAAAAAAAAAAACTTGCCGGGCGTGGTGGCACACTCCTGTAATCCCAGCACTCGGGAGGCAGAGGCAAGTGGATTTCTGAGTTTGAGGCCAGCCTGGTCTACAGAGTGAGTTCCAGGACAGCCAGGGCTACACAGAGAAACCCTGTCTCAAGCAAAAACAAAAAACAAAAAACAAATGAACAAACAAAACCATTAACTTATTTTGTGTGGAAGTGTTTGTGTCCCAGTGGGGACAGTGACAACTCAGAGCTGGGCCCAGGCCTGGGGACTCCGTGGAGGCAGGTGCAGAGGGACACTTCTTCCCTGGGATTGGACTTGGGGTCAGAAAAAATGTTCTTTCTCTTTTGCCTTCTTACATTGCAAAATACAACACACATTCAGAAAAAGTACACAGAATGCAAATGTGCAGTTTAATGACTTATTACCAGCCAAATACTTGGTAACTATCACCTAGGTCAAGAAAGGAGATGTTAAGGGCCTCCAAAGATATCTCAGTAGGTAAAGGTGCTTGCCACCAAACCTGACGACCTGAGTTCAGTCCCTAAGATCCACATGATGAAAGCAGAGAACAGACTCCCACAAGTTGTCCCCTGGCCTCCAGACATGTGCATGACATGTTCACACCAACATAAAAACACTTCCATACAGAAGAAAGAAATTTTAACTTTTAAGGAATGCGGACAGCCCTGCAGAAGGCCCTATGTGACAGTGAAGGGGACATTTCAGGACTCATGATTGTGTATCTGTGGGTATGGGAAAGGCCCTAGGGCTTGGGCGGCTCTGTTTCCTCAGGCCTTCACCCAGGTGAGGCTGCGAGCCAGGGACCGCGCCCAGGCCCTGAAGCAACCAGCTGCATTCCAGCTGCGCCTGTGGCATGCCTGAGGTCGGATGCATGAGGCATGGTCTCTCTGCCCACCCGGTCTAAGGGGAAGCAGGACCAGCCTCCAGCCTCCAGCCACTTAGGGATTGCCAAATAGCAAGAGGAAGGGGTTTTCCAGGGCAGAGTCCAGGAAGTCGGTGAAGAAATTTAGGAAATCCCTTGGGGGGGGGGTGTTCAGAATTAAATACATGGGAGGGGGCTTCCCCTTCTCTGTCTTTCAGCAAATGCCAGCTGAGCAGTGTGTGAGGCACTGCGCAGGCACAGACGGGCAAAGGAGCCGGCCCGAAGGCAGATGGCCGCTCTGGCTCCCAAGGCCTTGCTGTGAGGGGAGACTCCATTTGTAAGTTGGCAGTCACAGAGCAGGGGGTGGGGCCCCAGCGGTGTCAGGGGAGCCACCTAAGTGACGGGCTCTAGCCCCAGTCCCTTCCCACGCCCACGGCCGTCAGGGGCTCTGTTAGCGTGCTGCCCTGCCTGCAGACAGCTCAGTTTCCAAGAGCGGGGTTCCAAAGGTCTGGGTGTTGGCAGTAAAATACAGATTGGGGGACGCAAGAGAATGAGGGTGAATGGAAGGAAACACAGACATTTAGAGACTCTCACCCCAAAATGAGCTTTCAGGGGGATCCACTATAGTGCCTTAATTTGGTGTAAGATTCCTGGAAAAGATTCCATGGGTAGACTCCACAATTGAGAATGTATTCAAAGGGCCGGGTGTGGCGGCGCACATCTGCAATCCCAGCACTTGGGAGGCAGAGGCAGGCGGATTTTTAAGTTCGAGGCCAGCCTGGTCTACAGAGTGAGTTCCAGGACAGCCAGGGCTACACAGAGAAACCCTGTCTTGAGAAAAAGAGAGAGAAAGAGGGAGGGAGAGGGAGGGAGGGAGGGAGGGAGGGAGGGAGGGAGAGAGAGAGAGAGAGAGAGAGAGAGAGAGAGAGAGGGAGAAAGAGAATGTAATCTAAATTGATAGGAAAGTCAAGACTTCAGAGAGATCCAATTCTCTCTCTCTCTCTGTCTGTCTCTCTGTCTCTCTCTTTCTCTCACTCTCTTAACGTTTTATTGATTCTTCGTGACTTTCACATCATGCACCCCAATTCTACCCATCTCTCTGTCCTTCTATATCTGCCCTCTGCCCTTGCAACATCCCCTCCCCCAAAAGAAAATACAAATAATAAAGATAAAAACAAAACCAAAAACCAATCCCTCATGGAAGCTGTGGTGTGCCCACAACACATCCTTTCGCGTCACTGCAAATGTTCGTTGTAGTGAATCAGCGGTCTGGTTCAAGCCTCTGGCTTCGGCTACCTGCGACGCTTCGATGCTGGATCCTCACAGGACTCCTCTGGGATAATCTGCTGTTGCCCTGTGTCATGGGGATCCCGGAGGTTTGGATCTGCAGAACCAGCTCCTGCACTCGCTCCAGCAGTTCACAGATGGCGTAGATGCTGGGGTGGCCCAGTGCGAAGCCCTGGATCTGGCCCGGTGTGGTAGCTGAGCTGGTCAGCTCGCCAGCTCTCCCGAGACACATGGCACCAGGGCCAGCTCTTCTGCACTGCCCAGACGAGGGGCGGGAGCAGGTCTCTGCAGCCCTGGGACATCAGCATGGCCCAGGCAGAAGTCCAGACCAGGGATATCCACGTGGCCTCTGGTGGGTGGGTCAAGGGCTGCAAACATTGATAGACTCTTGCTGCTGCCGCCGCCGCCGCGCCATCAATCCAGACATAACCCTCGGCGGCTGCAAGGATTGGGATGCCACAGCCTCAGGTGACAGTGCAGGCTACTCACAACAGGCTATTCCTCACCACCCTCTTGGAAGACCCAGTTTTGAGGCGTGACTGGAGCTGCCCAGAAAGGCCTCTGTCTAAAATGTGTGGAAAGCTGAGGAAGGGAAAGATGACACTCAGATATCATAGCTATGGGTTTCAGTTGAGTCGCAGACCCTGGGGCTTCCAAATGGGGTTGTAATTTGCCCAAACACTGTCTGGGCAATCTGGAAAGATTCACCAGGTGGTGGCAGGAGGTGATAAAGCCGGCGGTGTGCAGAGATGAGGCCGGGAGGAGAAACAAGCTCTCAGTAATGAGAAGGGAAGAGAGATACAAAGTATCAGATTTGACACTCGGATGCAGCCCTCGCAGGGCAGAGAAGCTGGGCTGGGGGTGAGGCTGTGGGACAGCCGGAACCATATGCCACCGGGTTCTCTCTCAGGAGCAGGCCGGAAGGAGAGAAAGTAGGAGAGCACATTCATTAGATGCAGAAGTAAAAGCCCACTCCCAGAGAGAAAGTGTCTGAAAAGCGCAGACATCGTCAGTAACTCGCGGCTGAGCAAGTTTTGGTCCACACTGAAGGACGTGAAATGCCTGCAGGGGCCAGGAAGGAAGGGAAGAGACAGCCAAGGACAGGAAACGCTTCTTCTAAAATAATTTACACTAAGAATCCACAACTCAGCTTCTTCTAAAAACCATCTGCAGCGCAGGCATGTCAAAGCGGCACTCCAGAGAGGTTCGGTTCTCCCCAAGAGCGGTTTGCTTCCGATTAGCATGGCTTGGTTCCCAGTGTCCACCGCCAGGAAAGCCCTTCAGTTCCGTCTCACCTCCAGGTGACCCAACACAGACCACCTTGAATGATAGAGCTTCTCCAAGATGCTGGGCTCCCCATGCCACTGTGGCTGCACCGTCACCGTCACCGGTGGCCTTGCCTGGCTTCTTTAGGGACTCCAATCAATGGTGTCAAACCTTGCGTCTCTCCTCCCTAAACACTGTGGCCTGGGCTATGGTCCTAACAACCCATTCTCTACTACCAGCTCTGGTCCCAACTTACTTCCTGCTGGTAAGATAAAACTAATTGAGAAGGTTTCCTTCCTCCTACAGCTCACAACCCCATCACGAGGGAAGACAAGGCAGGAGGAACCTGGAGGCAGGGGCTGAAGTAGAAGACATGGAGAAACAATGCCCCGAGGCTTGCTCAGACTGCTTCCTTCACAACCCTGGATCACCTGCCCAGGGATGGCACCGCCCACAGTGGGTTGGGGCCTCCCACACTAATGACTAAACAAGAAAACGCTCACCAAAGCCAGGCAGTGGTGGTACTTACCTTTAATCCTAGCTGTTGGGAGACAGAAGCAGTTGGATCTCTGTGAGTTCAAGGCCAGCCTGGTCTACAGAGTGTTTCAGTACAACCAGGCTTACACAGGGAAACCCTGTCTTAGAAAACAAACAAACAAACAAACAGCAACAAAAGAAACAAAGGGAGAGGGAGAGGGAGGAAGGAGAGGGAGGAGAGGGAGAGGGAAAGTTAGTTTAGTTCCCCAGATGTGCCCTTAGGCCACTCTAGGGATCTGTAATTGAGACTGCCTCTTTCTAGGTGTAGTTCGTGTTGTGGTGACAGCGCTGGGTCCGATGGCTTTGACACAGAGAATCCCGTCTGCAAAAGAAACGTTGGCGAGAACTCTGCCGCCCTTACAACGGAACTGAAAACGACAGAGTGCCGTGTGAGTTCGAGCCTGCAAAGCGTAGCTTAGCTTCCCTGGCCTCAGCTCCAAGGTCCCTCCCTCTGACCAGCACAGAACCAGAGTCCTCTACCCACCTGTGGGGACGTGGCCCTGGGTCATGAGGAAGTGTCCAGGGCATGCCCGAGATTCTAGCCCGCAAGCCGAGAATGGCGCCAGGAAGGAACACAAGTGCTCACTGAGACACGCGGCAGCGTGCCCGCCATTAGCCCACAGCCTTAAGTGACGTGTCCAGAGCGAGCCCTGCTCTGTCACCACATTCACTCTCCTCATGTGAGACACAGCTCAGCCTCTGGCACAGGGAAAGCTCTGGTTTGTGAGGAAGAGAATATAAATGTCTATTACACATTGTCCCAAGCTTGTCCAGGCTCTCTTCAAGAACTGGGAGGGGAGCTGCTTCCTCCTTCTTCCTTCCTTCCCTCCTTCCTTCCTTTCCTTTCCTTCTTCTTAGATTTATTTATTTACTTATTTAATGTATGTGAGTACACCGTAGCTGTCTTCAGCCACACCAGAAGAGGGCATCGGATCCCATTACAGATGGTTGTGAGCCACCATGTGGTTGCTGGGATTTGAACTCAGAACCTCTGGAAGAGCAGTCAGTGCTCTTAACCCCTGAGCCATCTCTCCAGCCCCCTCCCCTTTTCTTTACTTCCCATGGAGGTCAGCATGATGCAGGGATCTCGCCATGGCTACTCATGGAGTACACACGCGTGACTGGCCGGTGAAGACATAGTGCCCCCTGTAAATTGCCAACAGCCTTGGGGGTTTTCAGTCCTTTGTCAGAATGAGAGAGGACCTAATGCTATGAGGTGTGGGGGAGAGGGACAAAGTGACTTGCCTGTGCGGGACTCCTCAATCTCGGATCCTCAGCCTAGATTGCCAGAGCACAGAGCTCCAGGAGAATTTGTAGAGTATGAGGGAGTTATTTGGATCTGTCTGGTGGCCTCTAAGACTGTTCTACTCAAAGTGGTGACTATACGGCTGTCATGATTCTACCTATACTCAAGTAAAGAATAAGACCAACCAGAATGGTCCTGCTGAAACTGTGTGTGTCCCAAAGTCCCCTGCATAAGACCTCCGGATACTGAATCAGGGGGTCAGAGGGACAGGCTTGGGATACCGTCCCTAAGGTCCTAAGTGGAGAGGTTTTACCAAGCAAGGCAAAATTATTTTAGTACTTTTACAACCTGTTTAGCTGTGAAATGTGGGATGTTATAAGCTATAAGTTAGCTTTGGATCTACACAACCTTCAGGAAGTCCCCACACTTAGTTAAAGGTCCTCCCAGACTGTGCGGCCTGATACCAACAATATCCAGCACCCTCTGACCTGTGGGACCAGGATGCCTGGACGGGTGGAGGAGCAGAAGCCAGAGATGAGATGAGTGGGAAACAGAGCGTGCACTGTGGGTGAAGTGCATTGTGGGTGAAGTCACAGCGGGTGAAGTGCATTGTGGGTGAAGTCACAGCTGGTGAAGTGCATTGTGGGTGAAGTCACAGCAGGTGAAGTGCATTGTGGGTGAAGTCACTGTGGGTGAAGCAGAGGTTCTTGAAATCTCAAAGCCCACCCAGGATATGTACCACCTCCAGCAAGGCAGGTCACACCTCCCAATCCTTCTCAAACAGTACTACCAACTGGGGACCAAGTATTCAAATATGAGCGAATTGGAGCCATTCTCATTCAAACTGCCAAAGTATCACTTAATGGATGATATAGGATATTTTATAAAAATGTACTTCTGGGTTTTTTTGTTGGTGTTTTATTTCTGTAGATGTTGTAAACTATGCAAAATCTTTTATTTTGGTTTAGATGGCCATTTATCTTCTTAAATTGTTTTGGTATCTGAAAAAAAACAAGTTACTTTTGCCTTCCATTTTGGAGGATAGTTTTTGCTGACTATAGAATCTAAATTATGATGCTTTCTTTCCCTTCTTTTCAACACTATAAAGATTCTCTTACAGTGAACTCAGATTTGCATTATTGCAGGTGAGACATTGGTTCTTCTACCTTTGTTCCTTGGAATGTGATCTCTTTTTCTTTTCTGCTCTCACAATTTTTTCTTCTTAATTACCATTTTTTCTTTTTAGTATTGATTTTCAGTGGTTCCATTATGAAGCTTTTATGACAAGGCTTACTTTGCTGTCTCCCTTGCTCTGCATATGCTGAAATTCTTGATTAATAATTTTCATTCAACTGGAATGACTTGAAATTATTGCCCCCTTTTTAGATCCCAAATTTATGTGCACATAAAATCATTTACTGTTGCCATGTGTGAGGTGTGTGTGCACGGGTGCGTGTATGCATGTGTGTGCATGGATGCATGTGTGTGTTTCTCTCCCTATGTACGTGTTCTTTTGTTTGGATGGCTTCTATTGCTAAGCCTCCAGTGTCAACTGTTGTTTTCTTTTCAATGTCCAGTGAATTACTCGCTTCAAGTAGTGAACATTTCAGGTCTAAAACCTCTATGTGGTTCTAAAAATAACTTTTCTATTTTCCTCCTCATTATGTGCATGCTTTCCTTTAAATCTTTGTGCATATTGTAAACTTGTCTGCCAATTGCCTATGTTGTCATCCCTGGTTTGTTTCTGTTTACTGCACTTCCTGTGGTTGCTGCAGCACCCACCCATAAGTATGTGCCGTCATCACTTTTATCGGGTTGCCTTTTGTATTTTGGTGTTTTTTTTTTGTTTGTTTGTTTGTTGCTGGACACCTGTATTTTGTTATTTTAAAAATGCAAATTTCTTTTACCTGGCAGTGTTTATAGTGAACTTGCTCCTTCTGAGGCTTGTTTCTAAACCTTGTTGGGGAAATGTCTAAAGTCACCTTGATGCTCGAGCTATATAACCTGTCTACTGGAGCCACCACTGAATTCCCTGGACTATTAAATTCACTAAGGTCCCTTTACACTGGCTAGTTGAATCCCAAACATCTCCTGGAGCACTGTGAGCCTTTGTCCGCTGCTTAGCCTCTGGAAGCTTACAGTACACACAGGCAGCTTGGTAGTCAGCAACAGACCAGGCAGCCAGGGGGGCCAGGGGCCCTCTGTGCACCCAGACCTTCTCCTCTGTGATACCTGGTCTTGGAAAGTCTTCCCAGTTCACCCCAAGTCTTCTGCTTGGTGCTTCCATTAATAAAATGCTCCCACAGGAAGTTAGGGAGGCAGCAGGGCCTATTCTACTCCGTTCCTTTCTCCAGGAGCTTGGCCCTGGACTACATACAGTTTAATATTTGGGAAACAACAATGTTATGCAATGGGTGCCATTTTCAAGTTACTTACATCAGAAAGAACAGTCCGGTGCTGTTGCTTGCACGGTAGAAGTGAACAAGGCTCCACTGCTTACATGACGTATATTCAGTGTGGTTATCTGCTTGTCCACCCCTTCTCGGGAGGCTGGTTATAAGCCACAGAAACCGTGGCTGATTAAACAGAAAAGGGGTGGAGACTCCTAAGAGAGTCAGAGAGAGCGTGTGGGGCTGCAGAGAGGCTAGAGGAGCTGTTGAAGATCAGTGTGATGTCCAGCACACACCTCAGAGGTTTTCTGGCAAGAAAACCACTTCCAGTACCACCGCCATCCCTCAGCTGTCCACAGTCCACGTGCACACCTGTCACTCTGAACCAGGAACTTAATCACACCACATCTAAACCGCTGCCTGCTCTGAGGCCACTTCCTGTGTCAGGAGCTGACTTACATACCCACCACTGACGCTGAGCCTCTGGGGCCTGCGGCTTACAGTTAACCCAAGTTCACTAACTCGTGAGCTTGGCAAGGACGGTGACGCCTCCTGTACTTTAAGGTCAGCTCTTCTCTTCCCACTGAGACTCACAAACTAGGCCAGTGGTTCTCAACCGTCCTGATGCCGCGGACCCTCTAATACAGTGCTTCATGTTGTGCCAAGCCCCGACTGTAGAGAGCCTTATCGAGGTGCCATGCCACCCGGCAGGAACTTGACATCGACCAAGGTGAAGTTGCCACCGGTGGAGCAACTGAAGTGATCCTGCTGAGAAGCTTCCAGGCTTTTCCTCCTGCCTGTATATATTTGGAGTTCCCCATTAAACTCTGAGACCTTGAATAGCAGGTGTTGTCTTGGTCTCTGTCTCTTTTTGCCGCCTTCCCATACATCCCAGCTTCCCTTGCAGGTAACCCATTTGATGTAACTGTTACACCCGACCATAAAATTTTTTTCAATGTTACTTCATACCTGAATTTTTGCTACTGTTATGAATCGTAATATAAATATCTGATATGCAGGATATCATCTGAAATCCGACCCCCAAAGGTGTTGCAACCCACAGGTTGAGATCCACCGAACTAGAAGATGCTTAACATTCAAAATGCGTTTCTGATGTTCACTGACCAAAACATCCACTGTGACAGATAGGGACAAATGAGTTTGGCTGGTAGATGTCATTGCCACCACCTATCTCTAAACACCTCAAGCATCTGTCACTCTGAGCCAGAAACTCAATTATAGCACTCTCAGTGCTGAAGCGTGGGATAAAATACTGATTTCATTTCTCAGGGAAATCTGTGACCCATCTTTCTTTGAAGTTTATGGGAGGGGACAATTTTCAAATTATATTCCCAGCGATCTCCAAGGAAGTGCCCTCTCCTACAGTTGAGCAGTGGGGGGGGGGGTTGATAACGTGGGTCACAATGACCACCTTTGTAAGCTTAGGCATAGCAGAAGGCAGAAGAGCGCCACTAAGGGTGTGCGAGCTTGAGTCCTCGGTGTATGGGGTGTAGCCTGGATTCCTGGGAGGTGCTAAACGGGAAAGGGGGATCTAGTTACATTCATTTGGAAATGAAAGCCAAATGAGGTAATTTTATTGGATTTGCCCATTAAGATCCAATGACTTTTGAGAACTCACCACTGTGTTTAAGCCATTAGTACCTCAGCTCAAAATACGGTGCAATGTATGTTACCAGAAAACGAGATGCGGACGGGAAGGAAGGGTGTGTCGGAAGGGGAGGCAGCGGTCTGATACGTGGCTAGATGCCATGAGGTGGTGGGAGAGTCCTCTGCACCTCTGTGGCTCCATCTGAAGGCAGGGGCAATGTGTAGGGGAAGGGGACAACCATTTTACTTCCTTACTGATACTTCTCAGAATGAGTTTCAGAGAGGGAGGGGCGGCACACTGAGCCTTGGAGTGAGCGTGGGCTCCTGAGTAGACAAAGCGACCAGCCATGGGTGTGCGATGGAGCCATCTTGTCTACCTCCACACTGGACCTCACACACACGGTGCGTCTCCCAGTAAAACTAGTCATTTCCACCGTACCTCTGGGAGGCCTAGGAACTCTGCTGAGCAGCAGGTGTGATGGATGTCACGGGCTGCCTCTCCGGCAGATTCTCCTTCACAACTGCTCTCTATCACATCACAAGTACAAGCGCCAGTCAGAATGAAGCCGGCGCCTCAGAAGTAAGGGCTGAAGAGATCCAAATAGTCCCAACTCCTTCTCGCGATGATGGTTTTATGGATGGAGTGTAGCCCCTGTGTTAGGCAAAAGCCACCCAGCATTTCACTGACTACCCTGACAGGCTTAAGGATGAAGTGAATTTAGATTATTAGATGAAGTCTAAGGATTTAGTTTAATTCGTCAGTCAAGGAAACCCTGATGGTCAGTCAGAGTGGCAAAAGGAAGATACAAACCCTCCTCAGGCTGTTACCAAACCCCAAGGGATCCTGTCATGTGAACATTCTCGAATCTCACTCTTTTCTTCATGCTCATGGCAATGCAGCGTCCAATCTCAAACAATCCCTTCCCTCCTCTGTCTGACCCACTCTATTCTCCAAACCCATATCCCAATCCCAGAGTGGTCTCAGATCAAATGGCAGGCCTGGATTTGTCATTTTCCTTATCTGCCATCTTTGATGCTTTGTCCTGGAACACACAGCAAGCAGCATGAGCTTGGAAGAGCACGTTTCAAGCCCCAGCCCTGCTGCGCAGCTGTGAGGCCGAGCACGGCTCTTAGTGCCTATGACGTGAACACTGTAAGACTCAGAATTTCTTTGGTTATCAGAGGCTAAAAACTAACTTCAACTCAGGCAAAGAGGAGAGCTGAATTAGTTCAATTTGCCCATCTGAAGGAGCCAGTAAGACCTCAGGAACAGCAGAGTCATGAACTTAAAGGGGGGGGGGTTGGGGCTCAGGCAGGATGAAAGCTTCCAGTCAAACCACCTGGTGACAGATTTGAAGCAAATGGTGCCAACCTAGACAGACGGACTGAAAGCGGCTGTCTACAAGTCTTATCTTGCACAGTCCTTTCAGAGATAAAGTAAGGTTATCTATATCACTGACCACGAAGTACCAGTGGCACGCAGGTACTGCACACACTAGCACGCTGCCAGTCTCCCCTGGTTCACCAGGCCCCAGCTTTTAGACCCACTGCTCCATTAGGCGGTGCCTTTGCCTCTTGCGTTAGAGATAAAGATATGTTCTTTGAATGTATGCATCCCAGTGGGGATGAGGTTTGACAAATAACCTGTCCACCTCAGATGACCCCCATTCCCAGGAAGCCCCGTGCTGCTCTTCCTTAGCCAGTGTGTGCTGTCTGCTTTCCCCAGGCTCCTTCCTGTCAGCCTCAGAGCCCCAGGCCAATAATACCACTTTGCGAATCCTTCCACAGCTCACCCACAGCCATGCACCGCTGCCTCCCCGGCTCTTCCAGAAGCCTGTTCTTTATTCCGTCCCACAGTACTGAACAGATTATATAGAACTATCTGTCTGCCCGTCCGCTCCTTTCCGCCCCCCCCAACCCCCCAGTGACTGTGGCTTGCCAGCTCTATGCCCCCTGCCCAGGAAAGAAAGCCTGGCTTCTAGTCGACCTCAATTCATGCTTGTTAAGTGGAATATTGAATGAGGAGGAGGAAGGAAGGAATAGGGGAAAAAAGAGAAGGCTGCCTAGACAAGCTCCCTCTTCTCACACAGACCTGTGTCTGTTTCAGTGTTCACAGTTCAAACAGAAGGGAAAGAGCAGAGGCCTCTGGGATGCTTAGAAACAGAGTTGTTTCCTACCCAAGTCCTTGACATTTGAGCACTGTCTTTGGTTCTGTTCTGCTCTGCCATTTGGGCATTCTCCTTTTTGCCTATGGGAAAGCCAGGGTCTTGCAGAGGTCTAATTATTCCAGTTGAAGGGCGCACGGACTGTCAAGGCAGTGTTCTAGATGGCTGCCCTCCCCCACCCCCTCCCCATCCACCAGGTGTGACTGTCCCCAGAGCTCTAATATTCTTGGCAGTCTGTCTGGCATTACTGTGGGCCAAGGGGATGAGGTCACTGTCGCCAATGAAGTCACCACCGCATGACTCATCCCACATCAGTACCCAGCTTGGAGTATGCTCTGAGATTCTCGGAGCTTCCCACAAGCCATCCAGAAACCTGGGTCCCTGCGAGATGAGCTCACATTTTTTAAAGCAGAAAACCGAGGCCTAGAGAAAGGCAGCCAGCCACGCTACTAACTTGTGGTGCTTGGACCAAATTCAGCTTTCGGGAGGAGCTGGCTCCCACAGCTCTTTAACCCTTTCCACGGTTCCTCCTTTCAGAATACTAGTCTTTGCAAACACAGCCAGAGCTAATGGTCAAACCTTCCTCTCTTCCCCTCCACGGGAGAGGGACAAGACCTGACTTCAAGACAGTGTGCTGCTTTTCCTAACCCTTCAGAATTTATGAAGTAATTTTCAGATTTATTAATGTGGTCAATTCGAGTACCTCCATTCCAATGCAATGGGCAGGGTATGGACAGAGGCTTCCCCATGTTCACAAGGAACTTTAAATAATACTCGAAATCTTCCTGGTAGATTGAAATCAGGATTATGATTTGAAAATTGGCACCAGGGGCTCATGAAGGTGAACCCCCCCCCCAGGACCTCACAGTAAGCATCTCTCCAGGGGGCCCTTGAACACTGGGAATAATGGGGAGCCTTTTGGTAACCACTTCCCAGGCCCCAGTTTCCCCACCTAAATCCCGGGGCCGAGGGTATGAATGACCCACGCACCTCTCAACGCATTTTCTCACCACTATGAATTGGTGAGAGGAAGCCACTTCCCTGTCATCAACCTGCGGGGTAGGCTGTGGTGTGGGGTCAGTCAGTACAGAGCGAGCCTTCGCACTAGGACCGTACATTTAAAGCGGCACTTGGCCGTACAACTAGCCTGGCCAGACAAGTGTTTCCGGACTTGCCAGACAGAGACGCAGGGCTGGTCCTGGATCACTGGCTAAATCTCAGAGTGAGGATACATCATATCTCAAGGATCACAACTGAATACTTGGAGAGATACTTGGAAGCAAAAGGAAGCCTCGGACGATGTCGCCTCCAGGGGGAGCACAAATAACATTTGCGGTCTCTCGACAAGGGCTCGCCCCTTTGTGGCTGGTTGGGGGTGCAATATGCTGCAACTCTTAGTCACCAATTTCATTGAAAATGACTCAAGCTCGTGCTGCGAAAGGCGTGGGGTGGTGATGCCGAAGAGCAAGCAATAAGCCAGGAAGGGGTCCTAGCTTTCCAGCTCAGAGATCCACCACCCTCCCAGCCTCGGCGCGCCTTTCTAATTATTGTTATTAATTATTTTTATAACCCTCTTGGCCGCTGTTCTTGATTTCTAGTTGCGTGGAGGACCTGCAGGCCGATGGGATGGCTCCAGCCTTCCAGGCAGAGTTTAAATATATACATCTGTATAATTTTGCACAATTGCGTCACCATGGAAGTCGTCGTGGTTCCCCGAAAGGCCTCCACGTCTCCTCTGGGCACCGGGGCCTGCGAACGCTTCCGGGCTCTGGCCGCACTTTCGCGAGGAGCCCTGGGCTCCTTCCGAGCGGCTGCCCAAGAGCCCCTCCCCCAGCGCCGGTCCTCCGGATCCGGGGCGCCTCCTCCTCGGCCTCCGCGCTCGCCTCGCAGGGAGTCAAGCTAGGGTGAGCCGCAGGAGCGCACGGCGGGCGCGGGCACCGGGCGCGCGGCTCTCCAGAGCGGCTGGGACCGCCCTCCCTCCTCTCTCCCGGTCCAGGAGGGCGGGGGCCGGGGCGGTGCGGGGCGGGCAGAGCCGCCTGGCCCCTCCCCTCCGCCGCCCTCCCCAAAGTTGCCGACTCCCCTGGGGCCGGACGGTCTTATGATCCGGCGGATCCTCCTGGGGAGGCCGGGCCGGGGAGCGGGTTCGGGCGCCGAACGGCGGGGCCAGCAGGCGGGCGCGGCGATCCGGGCCAGGGCGGGGAGCGGGGCAGCGATCGAAGCGGCGGCGGCTGCGCCCCGGGCCCGCCGCACCTTCCCCTCCGGTCGGGGGAACCGCTGCATGGGGCCGGGGGGGCGGCCCTGCTGCGCCGAGCGGCGGCGACGGCGGATCCCCCAGGCGGGCTGGGGCTGAGCCCGGAGCCGGGGCGGGGGCTCCGGGGGGACCATGCCCCGAGGCCGGCCGGCCGCAGCATGGCTCACGGGCCCGGCGCGCTGATGCTCAAGTGCGTGGTGGTCGGCGACGGGGCGGTGGGCAAGACGTGCCTGCTCATGAGCTATGCCAACGACGCCTTTCCTGAGGAGTACGTGCCCACTGTCTTCGACCACTACGCTGGTAAGCCTCTGCCCTGCTGACTAAGGGGCTGATCCCGGGCTGGGAACTTTGGAGCAACTTTGGCTGAGCCCCCTGGCCTGCCTTCCCTGAGCGTGCTCCCCTCCCCCGCCGTGCCCTCTGCCTGGCGGCTCACCACCCCCCCCCCAAGCTGTGCCTCAGGTCACCCCTCGCAGCAACTCCCACCCCATTCCTATCTCCCCCTTCGCCCCTTCTCCCATACTTCTCAGTCCCCTGAGCGCCCTTCTTGACCTTCCCACGGTCTCTTCTCTTATTGCCCGAAACCCCAGTAGGGGAAACATCTGGGAACACTAGGGTAGACGTGGCTACAGGGTTTGGGAGGGGTGGTGGTGGCAAGGGGGTCACATTACACCTATGTCTCGTGCCACTTGGCAGTGAAGTGGACTCAAAGAAAAGGGGGATGTTTTCTCCTGGGGAGCACCCACATGCTTCCCAGTGATTTGGGGAAGGTTACTGTGGGGAGCGAAATTGCTAGACCTCAGGTCATTGTGAGCTTCTCTCCCCACCCCCACTTCTGTCCTTGCAGTCAGCGTCACCGTGGGGGGCAAGCAGTACCTCTTGGGACTCTATGACACAGCTGGACAGGTGAGTGTTTTGGCCTCTGGCCGGTTCCCTTACCCCCATTTCTTGCCAATTCCCTGTGGCTGTGGAGGGCCTTTGGAAACTGAGGCGTCTAGGTGGGAGGGCGTGTCTTCCAGGGACTGCCCCAGGATCAGATTTTTTTCTTATATCAGCAAATTAAGGAAACAAACCCAAAAGAAAACGTGAACCCCGCGACGTGAAAAGTTTTTGACTGTGTGGGTCGTTTCGTATGTTGCCTGGTGAGCGGGTCCCAACTCCTGTTGCAAAGTGGCAGCGGCCAATGGTAAAGCGCTCTTATTTTTAGTTGCTGATGACCAGGTCTCCCCCTCGCAGCCTCTGTCTGGTCCCTCATTGGTGAGTGGTCTGCCTGCCCGAGGCGCCTGATTGGTGGGAAATGGCATCATCTAAGATGATGGGAAGGCATTTGGTCCTGGTTATGTTTATTACAACATCATTGCACTCTGGGACTCCAGTCCCTGAAAACGTAATTTGTGGTGTTAGCAGAAGAGCACAGGGAAACAGAAAAGAAACAACAATCTTCAGCCACTCCCCGGGGTTCCGCGGGTAGGGTTAAGAGTTCAGCCGGAGTCTTGGAGGAAGAGCTTTCTTCCCCCTGGAGGGCCAGGTGACTTTGTGTTTTCTTTGGCGAGATTATGTGCAGAAAGGGAAGGAACACTTCTCTCTGCAGCCTCTGGCTAGCGCCTGCAAACAAGAAAAGCCAGGCTGTTCTCCCGGAGGGCTAAGGGGCTTTCTGGCTTTCTGTCTCCCTAACCCAACTCTGCTGTCTTGCCAGACCCACTTTCTTCTGGGGCTAAGGTGATAGTTTTGCAGAATTCAGCTCTGCAGTCTGCTCGGAAGTCTTTGGAAGTTTCTGTGTATTATGCGGTCTTGAGAACCCTGAGGATGTGTGAGGCATTGAACGATCAAGAGTGACTCGGATTACTGAGCTTTTTATTTGTGAACGTGGGCTAAATGGGGGATGGGGTGGGTGGGGGAGGGCAGGGGGGAGAGAAATACCACCACGGATACTATATGTTAAATATGTGTTTGATTAGATTTGCCTTTTAGCACTGTAGACTCTCAGATTCTATATACTAAAGTCTTGAAATATTTTGTGGGGTTTTTTGGGAGGGGCGAAGGCCTTGATTTGGCTCTGATTTCTAAACTGTTAGAGCAGTGGTTCTCTGTGGGGAAAGGATCACATATCAGCTCTCCTACACATCAGATATTTACGTTAAGATTCATAACAGTCGCACAATTACAGTTATGAAATAGCAACAGAATAACTTTATGGGTGGGGGGTCACTGCAAAACTGTTAAAGGGGGACAGAATAGGAAGGTTGCGGAGCACTGAGTCAGAGGACACCCCCTTTCACTGAAGTTGCCCAGGCCAGTGCTGGGTGGGGGCTGAGTCCCAGCTTCTAGGGCCTGTCTTGGTTATTCTTTAACCCCACCAAGACCCCTTTCATCAGGTTTGGAGGGCAAGCAATGGGCGGCAGTCAAGTGCCTCCAACTTTCAAGTAGCGCTGTTGATAGATAAGGGTTGACAATAGTTGAAAATAGAGGCTTTGGAGAAGAAAGTTCCCAATTTTAATGTCTTATCCTACCTCGTTGTTACAATGGCCTTGTTTTAAACATGCACTTTATTCAGCGAACCCAATTAATATTTGCCTTCTACACAGCAGAGACGGGGGGGGGGCACATGTATGCACATCTAAGTTCACACAACTTACACAAGCTTGCTGCTGAGGTAAAGGACCCCTAGCACACCAGTGGGGTCCTGGGAAGTTATGAGGTGCGCCGGGTCAGTCGGATTGTTTGTGTGCATGAAGTTTTACAACCGTTCTCTCGGTGGCGGGAGTCCAGGTGGGGGTGGGGAGGGTGTGATCAGGGGTAGGTACCACAGACAAATACTTAGGATTTTGGCCTAAAGTTTTTGATAATTTCATTTGTAATATGCAAATGTAGCCATTATCGGACAAAGTGGTAGGGCTGTTGTATCATGCTAAGCAGACATCTGGGGTGTGCAAAAGGAAACATTTAAGTTAGGGGTCTCTGCTGCTGGTGGGAGGGCTTGTAAGAGGCTGGACCAGATGATTGCTCGTGTGTCTTGTATATGTCGCTATGCTGCTTGTTAAGACCCTATTTCTCTATAAATATATACCAGATTGCTTTTATGGTAATAATAGTGATAAACAAATACATAGGCAAACATCCATATACTCAGATGTCAAGGATTTTTAGCCAGGTAGAAAAAGAGGGACGTCTATGGACTTTGGGATTAAAACATCTTGGGGTCACATCTCTACCTATAGTAGGCATGCAATTCTAACTGAATTTATTTACTTTCTCTGTAATAGTAAAATGTGGATAATTAGGATCTCCACTGCAGAGAAGTAGGCTGCCTTAAATTCATTAACCTTTGCAAAAACAGTTGGCATGAACAGTTCTTTGTGTATAGTAGGCGTGCAAATGATATCACAAGAAATTACTGTGTTCTGCTATGGATGAGGTAATTTTGGGAGTTGGGGGTGGTTGCAAGTGGAGGACACTGCGTCCTGCCTGAGGTTGACAGACTTCGCCACCATGCCAGACCCTAGAACTGTTAGCAGAGCCTGAGAAGAAGTTTCGGGTTCTGTGTAGAAGTTGAGAAAGACGCAAGGGGGCATATGCAGGTTTCATTGCTTCTTTTCCGGAGACAGTGGAAGGAGGAGGAGGAGGAGGACCACAGCGCTGGGGAGCACTGGCCTTCTCTCCCAACCGTTCGCTCATGCGTGTGGGTGCCTGGCATACCTACTTAAATAAACGCAGCGACGCCTCTCCCAGGGTGGCGCCTCCCCGCGGTCCACATTTTTACTTTTGGCCTTCATGACGACTCCAGCCAAGTCCATAGTCAGAAGCATCCCTTGCCCAGCTGACCTGTAGGAATGTACCGGTCAGGGGAGGATGGGGAGGAGATGACATTTGGCCTTCTTGAGCAGGCTTGCGTCTATGCTCACGTCTATGCTCACGTCTATGCTCACGTCTATGCTCACGTCTATGCTTCACGCCTTGACCTTTGCTGCCATCAGGGGTCTTGGTATGTGCCCTGTCTAGGGACATCTCACGCACTCACAAGCATCGCTGCTGAAGGGGATCCCCCTCCCCTTCTTGACTGAACCCTAGATTGGTCCAAGGACAGCATGCCAGTTTGGCTGCCCAGCGCTTTTGGAGTGGAAGTCAACACTTTCTCTACTCTGGGGGCCTTGCAGGGCAGGCTGGCTTTCTGCCGAGGTCTCTGCGGAAGTTCTCCTTTGTGCCGGCCTTTAGGCCTTCAGTGTAGGCTGTGCACTCGCCCTCTGCCTGCCCTGGGAGGGAATTAGAAAGGTGGGAGTGCCCCACGGCCTCTATGGAAGGAAGTGGGGGGGACTTTCCCTGTGCTCAGACAAGCTGGCCGGACCCGCTGGGCAGACTGCTCTCTGCCCGTGTGCTCCAGGCCTGGCCCCTTAATGCTCGCAGGAAGGCAGAACCTGACACCCTGAAGAAGGAAGCACCAAGGTCCGGTTCATCCCGGCCTCAGAATACTGACACTCAGGAGGGGGTGTGGTGGGGTGAGTTTGGGATCCCTAAAGTTCTAGATTTAGCCCCCCGTCTCTGCGTCCAAGTTCTCATGTGTGCTTTAGGCACGCTGTTGCTGTATCTGGCAACGTAAGCATCCGAGTTCAGGGTTGCACACATGAGAGCTATAAATATCCTTGCGCCAGGCTCCCCTGGGGTAGCTTTTCAGTGACAAATGAGATTTATCTCACACTCGCCCTAACCCAGCAGCTGTAGCTGCCCCCCTTCCCCTCAGCTCTCTGGGCACCCAGGACGGCACTTCCTCCAGCAAACAGAACCTCAACTGGAGGCAGCAGACCGGAGGTCCCTCCCCTCTTCTACATGTCATGGGACAGCACCCAAGAACTGGTGCTGGGTGTGTGTTTGGGGGGGAGGGGCACAGTACCGCCACCTCGTCAAATGCCTTCTAACCTTAGGTAGGGTTTGTTCACAGCAGGTAGACAGACTATTCCCAGGGAGGAGACTGCAAGCGAGTACGCTGGTGGGAAAGAGCCAGTGAGTCAGAAAAAAGGGTTTTGACTTCAGGGTAGGTGTGCGGCACACAGAAGTCGGTTGTAGGGCGTGGCCACCCACACAGAGCGTGAGAGGAACCCTGAACCTCTCTCAGACGCGATCTGCAGCAGGTGAGATGTGGCGCCAGGCCTCTGTCTCCCTTGGTAACACACAGTAGATTTCTTGTCTGCATTTTGCTAACCTCTGTAGAAGCTGTTTATACCCCAAGCTGCGCCGAATCACACAGACGTGCTCGGCCTCCTCCTCTGGAGTGAGAAGGTGGGCGGCCCGTCCACTCATATCAAAATACACTGCTTTCCTGGGTGGGACTCTGGCGGTCTCTTCCAGGTCAGGCAGGAACCTCAGGGTACAGGAGTGTCCTGTTGAGCCTTTGTGTTGTGTGTCTCAACCTCTCTCAGCACTTCGATCAGTTTCCAACATGATTCTCCTGAGGAATCATGGCCTTTCTAGTTTTTAAACTAATGTTTCCTGACTGGTATGCCAAGAGGGGATGCTGCAGGCAGAACAAGATGCTGCTCTATCAGCCTGGGGGGGGGGGCGGGGCTGGAGGGCTGAGCAGGTGCTGCTGTGCGCGCCGCGGTGTGGCCAGAGAGCTAACTTTTGTTTGTTTGTTTGTTTGGTTGGTTTTTTTTGAGACAGGGTTTCTCTGTGTAGCCCTGGCTGTCCTGGAACTCACTCTGTAGACCAGGCTGGTCTCGAACTCAGAAATCCACCTGCCTCTGCCTCCCAAGTGCTGGGACTAAAGGCGTGCACCACCACCACCCGGCGAGAGCTAACTTTTTCTTTTCTTAGATTTCTGTGTGAGTACACTGTTGTTCTCTTCAGACACACTAGAAGAGGGATCCCATTATAGATGGTTGTGAGCCACCGTGTGGTTGCTGGGAATTGAATTCAGGAAGAGCAGTCAGTGCTCTTAACCACTGAACCATCTCTCCAGTTCCCCCTCCCCCTTTTAAATTCTGGGCTTTGAACTTGTAGTCTCATGCCCTGGTCAGGGTCTTTTGGAGAACTGGACGTTTGTGGTTTCGTGGTGGAGTTTGGGGTTTCAGCCTAGCATCTCTCCAGGAGACTATCAGTCTCTGTCGAGGACATGTGTCAGCAGCAGGTACTCCGGAGGCCTCAGACACAGCAGTGGGGCTTCAGAGTGGGAAAAGGGCAGCGGCAGAGAAATCAGACAAACAAACAACAAAAACAAAAAACCAAAAAATACCCTACAAATGCAGCCTTAAGGGAAAAAAAAAACCTGAACTATTTAAGACAGTGATGGGCTGGATTTCCTCTCAAACCCCAGGGTGCTGACTTTGCCCTAATTTGGCTAGTTTGGGTCAGGGAGTGGCTTTCTTTGCCCTCAACACTTTGCTGTTCCTCTTTCAGTGCCTGTCACAGCCCGGCAGCCTGGGGAAGCCTGCAGGTGGCAGGTGGCCAGCTGTCCCCCATGTGCCCCATGAGTGGTGTGGGACCATGCCCGCCATTGTCTCTGTGGATGCGTCATGTCTTCGGAGAGCTCCAGGATGGCCGCACACTGTGTCTCCACCGCATCCCAGAGCCTAGCCCGGTGCCTCGATGCTAGGCACAGGCATCTTAAAATGAATTCTTTTCATTTGGCTTTCACCTTCTCAGCTAAAAGCTACCCAGCGGCTAAGAGCACCAGGTACCGCTCCTTCTCTGGGGACTCAGCTGTCATCCAGAAGAGGATTGTGGACGGTGCATCGAACTACCAATTTTGTCTCCGACCTGGCTTACCAGGCTGGGGGGGGGGGGGCTGCATCTTCCAGGTCCCCTGACCGCGAGAAGGTAGTTTGGCAGTGGGGGGATGGGTTTGTGAGCACCAATCCTTGTCTATATTTTCATGTGGCTAAGATCAAGTCACCAGCCGTCTCCTCCCACAGCCTCTTTCCTTCCGTGTGTGATGGGAGACAGTGTGCACCTTGCAGGTTGACCGCAAGGGTTGGGAATTAGTTACCTCACGCTAGGGAGTGCCATCCCTCCTGGGTTCTGGAAATGTCAGTTTGGTGCCTGCTCTGTGTCCCAGCCTTCTGTGGGGGAGGGAAGGTGGTGAGACACAGGGAAGTGCAGTGCTCAACTGGGAGGCTGAGGGAGGCCCTGAGGGTGAGGCTTGCAGCTTTGGGGGTTACAGGGAAAGGCAGGAGCGGGAGAGCACTGCCAGCCGGGGTGGCCTTCTCATCAGGCTGTGGAGTCCTGGCCAGGCCCTGCTGCTTCCCACCGTGAAGCTCCACCTCTCCCAAACTGATGTCCACATCCATAGAATGGGGTTATGATTGTCCCTTCTGGTAGGGTCTTGGGGCCAAGTCAGAGCTTCCTGTCTCCCAACAGAGGACTTTCCAACCCTCTGAGGGTGGCCAGGAGGGGCTTGGCACGTGCTGGTGTCCAGCTTTCTCTTCAGTCGCTCACCTGCGCTCCCTGTCCCCACCCAGCTCGTGCTGGGCACAGCAGCTCCTTTCTGTGCCACCAAGTGCAAGGCTTGGTGGTCTTGCACAGCACTGAACGAGCCCGTGCGTGTGGCGTGCGTGCGTGTGGCGTGCGGCGTGCGGCAGAGCACGTGAGAAAGCTCACACCCTGGCGGGGGTGCCAGGAGGCAGTGTGGAGAGGGCCGGCGCGGGAGGCATCCCACGGGTGTCTTCGTGGGCCTGGGGTCCCTGCTCTCTCTGCCAGCTTGAGGTGTAGGCTTGATAACTAAATCGAAGACTCCCCCTTCTGACTGACAACTTAGTAATTAGAGAGATAGTAATCTGCTGCCTCGCTGCTTCTTGGTTTTAGCAGAAAAGCCAGTGGAGGGGGAAGCCTTTATTGTTGCTGTTTCTTTTGTGGTGACTGGCCAAAGAGGTGAGCCAGCCTCCCCTCCAGGTCCCCAGGTAGACGGAACCCCAGGGCGGACTTGGGGGCTCGGCCTGAGTGGTGATTTCCCACAGCGCCAAGCTGTCACCCCTTTGCTTTCTCCTCACTGTGAGTCAGAGGCTAAGAGGCGTTTGTCCGTTTGCTTTGCAGAGTCAGGAAGGTTCCGTGTTTGCTCCAGGCCATGGAGTTGGTGAAAGTTAAAAGGCGTGTCTCTACGATGGGGCTTGGAATCACAAGTCCTGGTTCTCTGTGTTAGCTGACACCAGTCAGCTTGTCCATAAACCAACGCCTTGTTCCCTGACACGTGTGCAAAAAAATGCAATCACTTTTCTAGAGTTGGTAGAGTGGTTTCTGGAGGTGGTTTCTAGAGAGAGGATGTCAGGGGCGGGGGCTGGGGCTGTTCTAGCAAATGTTGTTCCTGGGAACTTGAGACTGTCTTTCTGCTCACGCACTGTACTTCCTTAAAAGGGGCAGGCCTGGGGGTGCTCAGGCCTCACTGTGGATGAGTGAGTGGACGTAGAGTGGGCTGCCATCTGCCCAGTGTCCTGTTATCGGATGCCCCTCAAGTCTAAGGGATAATAGCCCTCCACGCCACCTTCTGCTCTGAGTCCTTATGCCCACCTGAGCTGCTGTCTGTCTGCCGCTTGGGAACTGCCCCGCCCTGACCACTTAGGGGCCTCCTTTATCCCTCTCAGGGTTTTCTTATTTAGGGGAAGTTGCCTCTTCCCAAATGTATGTCTGGGACTTGGGGTCTACACAGTGGGAGAGAGCTTGCCTGTTACGTACAGCGTAAAGAAACTGTCTCTTTCATCGAGATGTGGCTTCCCATGTCTTCATTTGCCACTTGCTACCAATAGTTCACCTGCTTGAGCTGTCTGTGTGGCTCCCAGATCCTCTAGCGTCCAGCTTTCTGTGGAAGAATCTCTCTAGCTTCTTCCTCTAGCCAGCCGGTAAACAGCCCCTGAGAACCAAGCCTGGGCTAGAGCCTGCAAAGGAAGCGTGGCGGGCTCCGCCTGGGGTGCCGAGGACGTCAGGGTCTGCTCTTCTGTAATGAATTCCTACTGAGAGCTAAGTCAGAGCAGGACTTCCCAGGCAGACAGAGCCAGACTGGATCCACACATGCACTGGCTTCTCAAAGTGCATGCCTCTCTGCCTATGGCCTGCCTGGGGACCTGTCAGGCATCTCAAGTCTTCGGATCTACCCCATCGAAATCGCCAGCCCAAGGAGATCACTGTCGGTCCATTCTGATACAGCCAGAAAGTCAGAGCTGCACAGATGCCGTTTGCGAGACCTGGTGTCTCCTCTCAGCAAGCCGCCCTCGTTATCCGCCTTACACACTGTCCCAGTGCCTGGGGACCATGACTGAACGCCGTGCTTAGTCATCTCTCCTAACTGTTCTTGTGGCGCCCTTCCTCATTTTGAATGTGTTGGGTGGGACTCTCTCTCCACACTGGCTTAAAGAATGGACCCCTCGCAGCCCGCCTGTGCACGTAGGCGACAAATGGAGGTGAGGCCCCATGTGTGAACCTTGGTTCCATGAATGTGATGTCTGCCCGAAGGGTGTGCAACTAGTAGACTCCACAGGTCTTCCTCGGTGAGGTCTTCATGCCAAGCCACGTTCTCTCCTGCCTACTAAGTAACTCTACAGGTGGAGATATGGTCTCCTTAGCTGAGGTTTGCTCATGGTATCAAACCCTGTGTCCAGCTGGGATGTCCGCTTGGCTTTGTGTTGTCTTAGTTCCATAGGAGTCGATGGGTGGTGGCACCTTCCTGGTGTTAAACAGGCGGCTCCCAGTGGCTGGGGGCAGGGGAAGGGCCGTGTGGCTCAACGCCCACCTTGGCAGTCGTCGCTCTGCCCATGGCTGACCCCAGTGCTCTGTGGAGCGGCCTCTCCCCTCACTCCTCTGCTCTCTTCCTTTCAAATGTTATCTTTTTGTTTCCCTTGTTTCTTTTTTCCGTTCCAGTCTAGAAGCACCATCCTTTGACTAGCATAGTGGTCAACAGTGGAGCGAGCTGGCTCTGCAGCCCCTCGTAAGAGCTGCCACTGGGGGTGCTTACTTCGAACTCGCCAGTTCAACTGAAGCTCCTGGTGTCTCCAGCTTAACTGCAAAAGGCTATCCTCCCTGGTCAGCTGGGTCAGGGCTCACTCACTCTTATTGTCTGAAGGTGTTTCTAGAAGCTTCCTTGGCCCTGAAAACCTGGGGACAGAGCTATATGTGGGGAGAGGACAAAGGAGGGGCAGAGGAGGGATGGAGACTTCTGTTCCTACACCAATGACTCTGTCTGACAAAGGAGTCACCCAGGCCTCATTCAGAAACCAAGGAAGTCATCCTGAGGAAGCTCAGCTCGGCAGCTGCCTCCCCTTTGAGGTTAACATATGCTCCATTTGTTAATTTTAACCAAGTAACTGACCAAGCCACAACCCGACACTTGGCTTCGTGCCCGGGTAGATCTTTATTACCCATGAAGATCGTTGAAGCCCTAAGGGGCACCGTGTGTGACACAGCATTTTACACAAGGTCTGGAAACCACTGTAAGAACCAGGTGAGTGTTGGATTTCAGAGAGTCTGTTAGATTATTGTGGGAAAACCTGACTTTCATAAATGGCTCTGCCATTTGGGAGAGGATTCTGACCTGTCTGGACATTATCGAAGGCTTTAAGCTGCGCTTGTAAGTGACGGTTGTAATGCATTGCCCATCTAGGCACAACGACACTCAGTGCCGAGCCCAGAGCAGACTGCCAGATCTATTGACTGGCTGTGGCTTCGGACTGTTCTCGAGCGAGCCCAGACCCACAGAACGATGTGTTCTGTCGGGTGTGTCTCCACAGTGGCCCGTGCAGGCGAGAGGGAGAGGGCGGGGAAGGCTGCTGTTCAGGTGTGCCTAGACAGGCGTGGGCACCTGTGTGCTTCGTGTGGTCTCTTGGGCGACAGAGGGATCAGTAACCAGGAAAGCAGGTGCGGGACACTCATGGTGGATCACACTAGTGATGCCCGTATTTGCTCTTACTTTAGTATTTAAAGCCGAGATGTTATAAACGGCAGAACATTTTATCACCTCCCGCACCCCAAGAAAACCTCACACCCATTACTGCTCGCTCTCCATGCCCCCTTCCTCCCTAGCAGCCACCGGTCCACTTCTGTTCTATGGAGTTACCTGTTCTGGACGCTTTGTGTTGAGATTTGCTCTTTTCTCTTTGCCTCTCTCATTTGACATGTTTTCAAAGTTTATCTGTATTGCAGAACGTGCCGATATTTCATTTCTTTTTAGCTGGATTTTCTCTCTTTCGGTCTTTTTTTTCAATGGACATTCTCCAGGCTCTGGGGGCCATACTTAGGATAGATGCAGAATTCGAAGTTCTGCTGGCCTTGGACTCTTAAAGGAATGGGGCCACTCCCTCCTTCCTGTTCAGGCAGAGTCCCTGGAGAGTCACCCCGACTCAGAAATGGTTTTATTGGGAACAGTCGTGGATGGTCAGATCAGTGGGTTTGATTATGTCATCCTGTAGGAGGTAAGAGTCTTGATGGGGTTGCCAACAGGCACGTAGTAAGAAAAAAAAAAAACCACAAACCAATAGGTCACAGAAGAAAAGCAAGACGCCAATCAAAACTCACTGTGCAAAGATATGCAAATTAAAAGATGTTTACTAGCCGGGTGTGGTGGTGCATGCCTGTAATCCCAGCACTTGGGAGGCAGAGGCAGGCGGATTTCTGAGTTCGAGGCCATCTTGGTCTACAGAGTGAGTTCCAGGACAGCCAGGACTACACAGAGAAACCCTGTCTTGGAAAACAACAACAACAACAACAACAACAACAACAACAAAAAGATGTTTACTCTATTGGACTGGATAAAATAGGAAAAAGTCATATCTAAGAAACAGGAGAGTATACCATCCATAGCCAACCTGTGGCCTGTGGGCTACATGTACCTCAAGATAGCTTAAATGTGGACCAGAAAAATGTATCTAAAACATCATGAGATCTTTGCTTGTGTGAGAGGTTTTTGTTAACTCGATTACAGAGTTCTCGAGTGTGAACTCTGCAGGGGATGAAGTAGTGCTGATGCATCATCAGAAGGCTCGGCAAGGGAGGGCGACTCTCAGGGTGGAAAGTGGATGAATGAATGAATGAATGAATGAATGAATGAAAAGGTTGGAACAGTAAAAACTATCCCGCTAGCTTGAAGAGATTTGACAGAGCCCCTGAATTAGCAGCGATCCTTTTCTCTGAATTTATAACCAGAAAACGATCCTAGTACACAGAGGTTTACATACAAATGGTCTTCCTCACAGTGTTACTTGTGACAGTAATCAATTATGAGCACATTGAGGACTGGTAAAAAAAAAAAAAGACAATTACTAAGCACAGAACAACATGCGTTAGGATAACAGCAGCCATTAGAAACTGCTTTCAGGAAATTTTTAAACTGTGCTTGCTAATGCTGCACGCAGCGTGAACAGCACGCGTGAGTACCAGAAACAGCAGTGGCCACGGCGCTGCGATGTGCGGGGAGGCTGGACCAGCGTCAAAGGACCGCCTCTGAGCAGTGACACCGAATGACTTTAGACGGTTCGTCCTTATTCTGTTCTCCCCCAGGATCTTTAAAAGTCATTGTATTGTATGAAGGTTTTAATGCAGATGCCTTAAGAGTCGGTCGTCCTGAGAGGGCCGGCCAGATCACAGCTCTCCTGCTTCCCCTGTAGCAAGGCTGTGCCCCCTTTGCTGTGATCTCCACTGTCTGCGCCCGGGGCTAGTTCAGGGACATGCTGTCTTCTCTTCACACTGCTCGCCCCAGCTCTGGAGACACTACCCGCTCCCCAGGTGTGCTTTCCAATGGCTATTTCATATTTTCAGGCAGACCGGTGGTGTGTTTCTGCTTGGGACTCGGTGGTCACTGGTGCGCTGTGTAGGGTGCCACACCCACTTCCCGTCTCCTCTTGTGTTTATGCAGAGCTGGGATTGTCTTCTCTTGCCCTGCTTTCAGCACCGGCCCACGATTTCCCCTCCAGCCCGACCTTCACGACCTTGACCTTCACGCAGTCGCCTGCGTCCAATCCTCTGTCAGTCTCCTTGGACGCGTCCCTCCTAAGCCTTCCAGCTGCTCCTAGGGGCCAGGTGCCTCTCATGCCATACACTTGTGAGTGTCCTGGTCATGGTCCCTTAGTTAAATCCGCAGTTCATGATTTCATGGCTTCTCCTTCAGTTCCTCACTCTGACGGAGGACATATTTTAATCAATTTCCCAAGCAAAGAAGGTTTATCATGGGCAAGTTTTTTGACAACACATAGGATTTTTGTTTGTTTGTTTACTTTTTGTCTCCCCTCCACCCTCCCTTCCCAAGACAGGGGTTCTCTGTGTAGCCCTGGCTGCCCTGGAACTCACTATGTAGACCAGGCTGGCCTCAAACCAAGTATTCAGTTGCTGGACCTAATGATTGACTTTCCTTCTTCAGAATTTTAAAGGCATAGCTAGGTTCTCTTCTAGTTTCTGTTGTGTTCGTTGAATCTCAAGCCGACTGGGTCTTGATCTGTCCTCGGGAACCTGGCTCTGGACACAGTCGGGACTTCGATTTCACCCTCCTGAGAGGCGGCAGGCATCTGCTCTCGTTCTGGGATAGGGTCCAGCTTGCAGCCACACACTCCCTGCAGTCTAGAAAGTCATCCTTTGCTTCTGGGAAACACTTTGATTCATCTCTCTTATTTCTTCACTTCCTCTTCCTTCACTTCTCTTACCTAAAGGCCAGGCTTCCTGGAAACGGCTTCTAAATTTCCTTATATTTGAGTTTCTCTGCTCATTTTGCTCTATTTTAGGGTTATTTCCTCAATTTTATTATTTACTGGGATATCCCTATTTTGTTTTTAAATGTGATTCTATTTTAATGTTGAACAGCCTTCCTTGTTTTCTGGATGTTCCCTTTTCCTCCCACTGCTGCTCAGCTAGGGGTTTTTGTTGTTTGCGACAGAGTCTCACTATGTGGCCCTGGCTGGCCTGAACTCACTATGTAGATCAGGCTGGCCTCAGACTCAGAGATCTACATGTCTCTGCCTCCTAAATGCTGGTATTAAACATGTGCATCACCGCACTGGGTGTGTGGTCAATGCCCAGTTTTCATAACATACCTAGTGGTTTGTTTTTTGTTAAGAAATATTTTCGGCTGGGCGTGGTGGCGCACGCCTGTAATCCCAGCACTTGGGAGGCAGAGGCAGGCAGATTTCTGAGTTCGAGGCCAGCCTGGTCTACAGAGTGAGTTCCAGGACTACACAGAGAAACCCTGTATCAAAAAAACCAAAAAAAAAAAAAAAAAATTTTTCAGCCAGGCGGTGGTGGCACACACCTATAATCCCAGCACTTGGGAGGCAGAGGCAGGCGGGATTTCTGAGTTCGAGGCCAGCCTGGTCTACAGAGTGAGTTCCAGGACAGCCAGGACTACACAGAGAAACCTTGTCTCGAAAAAACAAAAACAAACAAACAAACAAACAAAACCAAGAAATATTTTCTGTAATTTGTCTAAGGATGATAATGATAGTTCCTTTGAAGTTTAACTACAGTATATTGATCTAGCTTATTATTTGTTCTTGATTTTTTTATTGTCTAATTTATGAAGTGAATTTTATCATAGGTATATGTATATAGGAAAAATATAGTCTATTAGGTTCCCTGTGTCTGGGAGCTCAGGAGGATTATGATACAGAATGGCTGAGTTTAGTGACTATGGTATGTAGGCCCTTGGGAGTGACTGAGTCTCGTAAAGGAGACCTTCTTCTATCAAGCCCGATGTCTGTATTTCTATGGGGTGCTTGCTGTAGGTATAGCTTAGTCCTTTAAATGGGCCTTGCTTTCTTGTGTCTGTTCTTTAGAAGTTTTTGTATAGCCTCTCCTCTCAACCCCTACCACTCAAGTCTAAGTTGGAATTTCTGAAGGTTCTACTTGTACTTAGCATGTGGGAGACAGGTATGTGAGGGGGTTGTTTAACTCAGGTCTCCTCGTAGGTCAGGATTTCTCAACAAATACTGTTGGTATGGGCTAGGCTATTGTTCTTTATTGGGAGGAGGCTGTCTTGTGCACTCTAGGATGTGAGGAAGAATCATCCATGCCTGGTGTCTTCCCCAGATATACTAATAGTACCATCCTCCAGTTGTGGCGATCAAAATGTCCCCAGACACTGACATGTGTTCCCTAGGGACAACACCACCTGTGCACACTTCCAGCTGAAAACCATGATTATACCATGACCTGTCTAAACCTTCTCACTTTGGAATTCTATAAAGTCAATAGGTTTTTGTCTTTGCTCAAGAGCTAGGGCCATTGTCTTGGGTTTCCATTGCTCTGAACAGACATCATGACCAAGTCAACCCTTATAAAGGGAAACATTTAATTGGGGCTGGCTTACAGTTTCAGAGGTTCAGTTCATTATCATTGTAACAGGAAGCATGGCGACGTGAAGGCAGACATGGTGCTGGAGAAGGAGCTGAGAGCTCTACATCTCCATTCACAGGCAACCAGGAGAGCCTGGCCTCCTCGGACAGCTAGGAGGAAGCTCTCTTCTGCAATGGGTGGAGCCTGAGCACAGGTGGAGACCTCCAAAGCCCACCCCCACAGTGACACGCTTCCTCCAACAGACCACACCTCCTAACAGTACCACTCCCGTGGGCCAAGCATATTCAAACCACCACACCTGTGTTTCCCAGAAAAGAACTATCCATGGCTGTATGAGTTGGGACAGAATTGCCAGTGGAAAAGGCAGCTTGGAGGGCTTGGTTTTAAGCCCATATTCCCCACCTTTTGCAAGGTTAAAGAGTTTATTGTGGTAGAGAAGGAGACCAGAATTTAAACTGTCTTCACCTTTGTCCTATATTCAGCAGAAGACAGTGCTCCAACCTCCCCTCTCCCTCCTCCCCCCTAGGGCATGGTGATGCTGCAAACAGCTACCTGAGACCCACTCTGCTGGCCGCCTCAGGAGAGGCAACCCCGCACCTGCTGAGCTGCTGCAGTTTGTTCTTCTTGCCTCTAGATTCTAAAATTTTGTGCTATTATCTCCCTTCTAATTGGCTTTTTCCATGTGGCTTTACGCCTTAAAAACAAAAAACAAAAAGCAAGAAAAGCCCAAAAACCTTGGCCCATCTTAGAGCCTCTGGAGGGATAAGAGATGAATGTATGTGTTCAGTCAGCTGGGATCTAGCTGAAGTCGTCCCCTTTATAATTAGAAACATAAATATGTTCCAGCAGCGGCTCCTTTCAGAGTCTGCTGGACTCAAGACACTGGGAAATGAATTTGTAAGAGGCTTGCTTGGCATTTAGGCTTTGGAGCAAAAGTTATTGAACGTCTCAGAGATTTTGTCCTTTGCGTCCTGGAACCGCAGCCAGGCCTTTCCCTTCCACGTGAGAACCTGGCTTTCTAATGACCAGAGTCTGTGTCCACCAAGTCCAGCTCTTGGCGACGGAGCACTAATGTATTCCAGCTGTGACCACTCTTTAGGGTCCGTATAGACCATGACTTTTTGTTTTGTTTTGTTTTTGTTTTTGCTTTTTGAGAAAAGGTTTCTCTGTGTAGCCTTGGCTGTCCTGGAACTCACTCTGTAGACCAGGCTGGCCTCAAACTCAGAAATTCTCCTGCCTCTGCCTCCTGAGTGCTGGAATTAAAGGTGTGTGCCACCACCGCCTGGTGAGGCCATGGCTTTCTAGCGGACACATTTTCCATGCAATCCCAAATACCAAATACCGTCTTTAGGCTGCAGCTGTGGAGTCGCCTTGATAAGATCTGGTGGCTTTCATGGTCCCCTGTCACCCTAGTCAGCAGCTCTACTGATGACTGGTAAACACAGATTTCCATTCATTCAAACATCAAAACGCAAAACGCAGCCTGTTTGCCACTGGGTAAGTGACCTGCTGTGAACCTTCAATGAAGGAAGTCAGGACAGAAACTCACACCGGGCAGGAGCCTGGAGGCAGAAGCTGATGCAGAGGCCATGGAGGAGTGCTGCTTTCTGGCTTGCTCCCCGTGGCTTGCTTAGTGTGCTTTCTTATAGAACCCAGGTTCATCAACCCAGGGGTAGTCCCACCCACAATGGGCTGGGCCCTCACACATCAATCACTAATTAAGAATATGCCCTCCAGGCTGGCCTGAACCCTTTCTCAACTGAGGTGTCCTTCTCACAGCTTACTCTAGCTTGTGTCCCGTGGACAGAAAACTGTCCCAGCACACAGACCTTAACACGTTCCTAGGTGACGAGACAGCATGAGCATGTGTTGGGGTGGAGAGGGGACACCCTGGGGAAGAAGGGTCCCAGGCTACGAGGAGGGCAGAGGAGCTGTGCAGGAGCAGCCGGGATGGGTTGGCGTCGCGAGCATCCTGTGCCCACTTTGGTCAGAATGGGCTCTTGAAATGGAGGCTTGCAGAGGAGCTTAAGGTCAGCTGTGGCAGGTCTGGGACGCTCTGCTCACGAGTGTGGGCTTTCTAAAGGTCCAGTCAGGAGCTAGTGATGTGTGTGGCTCAGGCTGTTAGCAGAGATAACAGGACTCATCTGGAGATTTTCCTCCATGTCGTCCTCTTCTAAGTCCTCATGAGGGAACAGATTTTCTGTCTTCTGATTTCCTGAGGTACATAGCATGCCATGCCTCTGATCATCAACCTCTCCTGCACTCTGGGATTCACGGTCTTTTTTCAGACATGTGTACTATTTAATCTCAATGGAGAACTTACCAGGTCTAACACATGTCTGCCCCTTTGCTTTTCTTTATTTACTGGTGGATGGTTAGGTCTGGTGAAATGGCCCCGTGGCTGCGATGCTCACTGTGCTAGTGCGAGGACCTGAGCTTGGGTCCCCAGCACCAGTCCATAAAGCGCCGAGAGGGACAGGCACATCTGCTAGCCTGGAGCTGGGGAGGCAGAAGGGAGGCTTCCTGGGGCTTGGTGACTGACCAGTTTAGCCATCTTGCTGAGCTCCAGGTTCAGAGATCCACCATGTCTCAAAAACCAAGGTAAGAGTGATGGGTAGATGCCTGATGTTGACCTTTGGCCTCTGTACACATGCACACACAGCACACAGCACATATGCACACATCACACATGCACACAGTACATATGCACACATAGCACACATGCATGAATGTACACACAGCACACATGCACACAAGCACACACAGCACACATGTACGAATGCATGCACAGCACACACGCACACACAGCATACATGAATGCATGCACACACAGCACACATGCACACAGCACATATGCACACATGCACTCAGCACATATGCACACACAACATACATGCACACACAACACACTTACACACAGCACACATGCACACATGTGTACATGCACACATCCATACACTCACACACATGAGGAGAGGGGTTGAAGAACACTGAATAAACACAGTTACACATGTGGGTTCTGAGAGGCAGCACTTGCTCTGGGCCCAGACCCTGCACTCTAGGTCTGCAACCCACAGTTTAGAGACTTCTTGCTACCAGATCACAAGAATTAAATAATAAATAATAATTAAATAATATTAAATAATCCAATGGCTCATTAACAGGAGAATTCCATTTTCATTTTCCAGGCAGCATGTGATACAACTTCCAAGATGGCCTGTGGGCTCTGAAGGGACTCACTGGATGGGTTTCACAAAGCTGGGGAGGGGCCAGGTCACAGGGCGTGGTCTAGAACTTGGAATCTACCCTGGGAACCCTCTGCTTCTGGGACAGTTTCATCACTGAGCCACCTAGAGTTGGGCTGTCCTGGAGGGAGGGATGAGGGATGGCCCGGATTGACCCTGCCACTGAGGTTGCTAGAACACTTGCCTGGCATCCGTGAAGCTCTGGGTGTTGCAGACCTGTAATCCCCACACCGTGAGGGGTGGAGGCATGAAGGTCAGAGGTTTAACCACGTCCTCAGCTGCATAGCAACTTGAGGAGTGTGAGGACAGTCTGGCTACATGAGACTGTCTCCAGAAACTACATGAAGAACAGGTATGAAGCCATTACGTACAGATGCCGTCTCTCCGGTGCCTTTCTAATGGTGGCTGGTCACTTAGCCACTGTAGTGCTGTCACGTTAGTATTGTCACGCTGGCTCTTGTGTTCAGTCAGTGGGAAATCCGGTCTGGACCGGATGAACGGAGGTGTGTAGCTGGGCGCTCACATCTGTGTATATGGAGCCAGAGGCTAGCCTCGGGGTCATCCCTGAGGTAACATGTCTTACTCTTTGAGACAGGGTCTCTCCCTGGCCTCGAGTTGAGCCAAGTAGGCTGGTGTGGCTGGCCAGAGAGAGCTGCCCATCTCTGCCTCTCCAGGGCTGACATTACCAGCAGTGCCACCGCACCCAGCTTTAGATTCCCGTACGTGTAAGTGAAGACTTCACTGACTGAGCTGTCTCCCTAGCCTCATTCACACACACACACACACACACACACACACACACACACACACACACCTACACACCTATTAATAGCGCTTCCTCAAATCTGGAACTGAATGGAGAAACTCTGCTGGGGACTTTACCGACAAGCAGTGACTGTGTGCTAAGTGCCGTTCACACCATCTTACCGCCCCCCCCACACACACACCCCACGCGCTGTGAGGATCTTTAGTAGTCTGGAGAAAGGAAACAGGAAAGGGAATTTACTAGAGACTGCATAGCAAGCAAGTCCAGCCCAGGATCAGGTCAGTCTCAAACCCTGCAAAACTTTTGCCGGCCAAAAACTTGCTCTTCAGAGAACTTGATTTGGCCTAGAGTTCTGCCCCGCCGTAACCTACAAGCGACAAGCTTCCCTGAGCCTCGGTTTCCTCATCAGTAAGGTGGAAGCAGCCCTGTCGTTGGGGGTGATGGTGAAGCCCAGTGAAAGCAAGACCCAGGCAGCCTTACCAAGAGCAGGGCTGCCTGCTTCACGGCCACCATCACAGTACAGCCAGGTCAGAGCTGAAGGAAGTAATTCAGCACGGGGAGGGAGGGAGGAAGGGATGGATGGAGGGAGGGAGGGAGGGAGGGAGGGGCTTAGACATGCCAGGAGGGTAAGCCGTGCTCCAAAGTGCAGAAGTGCATACAGCAATTCTGATGCCCCTGCCTCTGCCTGCTGAGGACTAGGCCCACAGGCGTGCACGGCAAATGGCTTAGGTGACACTGGTGATCTACCCCAGGGCTTCTCCCACCGAGCTGCATCCCCAGGGCCTCCCATGTGCGTTCCGTCATCTCTGGGTTTCTTACGGCGCTAACACTGGATAGGTACATGCTGCTGTGCTATTAGGGATGATATCAAGAAAGGTCCTGCGGGTCGGCACAGCTCCTGGGACTGAGTTGTCATATGTGCAGAGCTGGGCTCTCTCTAAAGACTTCCCATGCTCCTGTAGAACTGGAGGTGGATAGGGACACAGGGCAGGACTGACCTGCTGCTGAGCACATCCTGGCCTGACTCTGTGCACTGCGGGGACGGCGGCGAGAGGGACAGAGGGGCACTCAAGGGAGCAGCAGCAGAGGCAAGAGCATTTTGAAGCGTTAAGTATTGCGTCGCTCTGATTGGCTAGCTTAGGTCATGTGCCCAGACAAGAACCAGAAGCAGTGACAGAACTCACCAGTTAGCTCATCCCAAGGATGGCCCTTCTCTAGCCCAGCATGGGGTCACGCCCCCAGGGCCAGGTGTCTAACTGGGAGAGGATGGGTCAGGAACTGAATCAGGGGTCTGGAGAGAAGGAGAGAGCAAGGATGCTGGTCAATGCCCTCCTCAGCATGGCGACAACACGTCAAGCTGATGCCAAGGCTGTGGTAGGTACTGTGATGTTGGGTGTATCTCAGCGTGCAGCTCCCGGGCCATGAGGCCACTGCCCAGTGAACTTAGAGTGAGCATCATTCGGCAGACCCTGCTCGCAGGAGCCGATTTGATCCCTCCTTAAACTGACAAAAACAACCGAACAAACTGTCAAGAGTTAAAACATGTTCTCCAGCTCCAGCTAGCAGAGCTGCCCCCGGCCTGGCTGCAGGCAACTTCCTGGTCACGCCTCCCACCAGCAGATCCTGATACCAGGCCCTGTGGACCTGTTCTTGGGAAGATCTGAGGGAGATACAGATAGAAAAGAGACACTATTGCTAATGGCGTCGGAAACAGCAGCAGCGCACCGGCGCTGTGGAAGTGCAGAGCGTGGGGTGATGGATCTGAATCGCGGTCTAGCCGAGATGTCAGATGAGATGCTTTATGGGACAAAGCTTACAAAGTGAGAGGGTGCTGCCCGCTGAGAGGCGCGGACAGGGAAGGGGCCTGTGCCTTCCGAGCTGCCTGCTGGCTGGAGACCCACCCATCCCTGTGTGCTTCCATCCCTGTGTGCATCTGAGCTGCTACTGAGGAGTTCGGGATTTCTACCTTGGCAGCTCCGGGGCCTATCAGTTTCCTTTATTGATGTAGCAAACTCCTGAGTTGCAGATTTGAGAAGTGGTTTTAGCTCAGAGTTGTCAACTTGTGAAGTTCTGAGGCCAGAAGGGGCTCTTGAATACACAACTCTGTCTGGGGCTACCGAGAAATGCCTCAAGCTCCGCATGGCCCACACTGGCCTCCAGCTTCCTCCCTAATGTCTTGCTCGTTCAAGCGTTCCCCTGCTCCGGAAAACCAACCAGCCACCTTTTTAGAAGTGCTACCAAGAACCCCATGTCTAATCTGTCTCCCAGCCCGAGGTGCCTCTTGACAGGATTGAGAAGCCACCAGTTGTGTGTGGGGGGGGGGGAGGGGGCAGCTGCTTCCACTCAATCCAGGCCACCAACTTACCCTCCAGCATTCAGTAACAGCCTCTCTTGGGTCTCTGTTCACCTCTGGTTTATCTGAAAAGTCCAATTCTGTGTATGACCCCCCACCCCCTCCTCCCTCCCCCACCCCTCCCCCTCCATCCCACACCCTCCCTCCCCCACCTCCTGGCCTCCAGTGATTCAGCTGACTCCCTGCCCAGCTCTCAGTGCCCACAGCCTTTCCATCAGGCCTTGGGGCTGGCCTCTAACCTGTCTCCGGCCTCAGGTTCTCCCTGACAGAATCCTTCTTTCCGTTTAACCCTTTCCTAGTTTCTGGGCCTTTCCTTTTCCAGCACTGACCCAGTCTGTGCTGGGCATCATTTTTGGGACAATTTCTCTCAACAGCAGGCTTCATCAGCTTCATCAGACCCAGCTCCCCTCCCCTATTCATAGTGAACGCTTCTCTTCTATTTATGCACAAGTGAAGTCTACAGGTCATACAGGCTCTCTAGGGTCATGCTTCTAAATCACTATTTAACCCTCCATGAGTATGAAGGACAGCTATGGGAAAGCAATCCATCTCCAGGTTATTTATTCCAGTACTAAATGCCTAGGCTCCCAGGGTGGGACTAGTCCTGAAATCATAATTTCATAATCAGGTACCTGTAATTACCATAAATGCAACAACAGTCATCGAAGTGACTGACATAATCATGCTTTTATTGGCCATTTGGATGCTAAGAACAATATTGCAAGCAGCCTGGGACCCTGGGCAATGGCAGATCAGCCTATGATATTTCAATGCTTTGAGCAAAATTCAATTTACCTTGAGATTACCTTCCTAGAAATTTTATTTAAATGGTGCTTTAAGAAAAATGAATCATTTATGCTTATATATTCAAGCATGGCAGGTCCTAGAGTTGTGTGATTACTAAGTTGTTTTCATATTTCAGAATGCCAATACTCAAGCAGTTGTCTGGGATCCAGGAGAGCGACTTCAGAATGCCTCTAGAGTCCCTATTTTCACTTTGACAATCAAAAGCAACTCCCCGACATTCTCCAGACAGAGTCGCACTGCCTGGACAAAGGCCCCTTGCTAAGCCCCTCATTTTCTGCAGAAGAGCAGGAAGGCGGGACCCACACCTGCTTCTCACTGTGTGCACCACACTCAGTGCCTTGTTGCCAGGCATATCATCCCAACAACAGGAAACTCCTGCCGGCAAGTCAGGCAAGACACACACCCAGGGGAGAGAGCTGGCATGTAACTCCGTTCTGGTGCTGGAGGCCAGCTGACCTCTGTTTTAGTGAAAGTGGCTTGTAATTATAGCTCCTGACAGTGTAGAATTTCAGCTCCAAGACCTCCCCAACCAGGGGAGTCACCTCACCCTGCACAAGAGAGCACTGGCCGCGAGGCTGCGGCTTATCTTTTTTTGGAAAGTCAGGCTGATCTGTAAGCCGAGCGCAGTGCACCCCTCCAGCTCTCTTCTCACAGCCTGTGTACGCTCTGTTTACTGCCCCTCCTCCAATGGGGAAACGAGGCTTGCTGGACGGAGGGCCAGATTTGGCTGAGTCTTGATCCTCTGCCTTGTGGGGTCAGTTTAGATAAAACAGAATCCTGAGACTTGAGCTTTATCCAAGTCTTTTCCTAGGGCTACTCCCAGAGTGAAGGCAGAGATGTGGCGATCTGATGGTTTGTTCAGTCCCCTCCTTCTACGGCGGAAGTACTGTCCCACAAGGCTCCTTGCTGCCCCATCTCATCATGTCCATCTCCTATCCTTTCAGGGTGAAACTGGTGCTGTAATCAGTCAAGTGGCCACAAAGAACGTATAGATGGGAAAGCCCACAACTTGAGTCTATAGCTCCAAAGTAATTGTTAAATTAATGGGAGACACTGACTTGTTCTCTCTCTCTCTCTCACACACACACACACACACACACACACACACACACACGGTGAAACACTTTAGAAGTCAGAATGCAAGCCTTCAAGTTCAATAATTCTTTGCCTAGAGCTAATCAGACCCATGACTTATAAATACTATTTTACAACTAAAATGAAGATGGACAAGAGTAGGAAGAGAAAAGACCAAATATGCAAAATGGTTTTGAAATAATGATTTGAAACAATAATTTCTTAGGAATTTATAGCACCCTCCATATTATGTCTCCTCCCCAAGTTTCCTTTAGTCTACAGCAGAGGTAGCAGAGGTGAGTAGGTGAGCTCAGGAAACGCATCCGTGGTGAGCTTTGAACCATATTGATCATGCAGCTTCCAAGGGGCAAGGGGACTCAACCCAGGGGCTCTGAAAAACCAAGGTGTGGTCATTGTTGCTAACAGTGGGGATCACACCTTTAAGGGAGCACGCCACCACTGAGCCCCAGCCCTAGCGCCACAGTTTTCTAAAAGGTGAAGTTTTATTTTTAGTGATGTGTGTACAGTGGGGAGGGGGCCATATGCATACATGAGTTCAGGTGTCTGCGGAGGACAGAGGCAACATACCTGCCCGGGGCCACTGTAAGCTGCCTGACACCTGATCTGGGAACCGAACTCTGGTCCTCCGAAAGAGCAGTGTGTGTCTGTAGTGCTGAGCCAGCTCTCCAGCCCCCCTAGAGTTACTCTGAGCTCATTTGCTTGTTTATGGTAATGAAGAATCTAGCCCAGTAGGTGTTGTTCATGCCAAGCTAGTGCTCTACCACTAATTAAGGTGAAAAAAAAAAAACTGTTATTTTTGTTTGACAAACTTCAATAGGAAACAAACTCAAAAGTGACAAAGTGAGGACACAAGAGGAACAAAGTTTCAGATGCCGTTGTTACCGGAGCCTGAGCTTGCTTGGCCTCCGCATGGCACCAGGGCCCCCCCACCCCCACCCCCACCCCCACCCCCTACCCCGTGTGTCTCCACCGGGCAGGGGGCCTATTTTGGGCTTCTTATTTGAAACAGATGTTACAGAGAGGGCTGGCTGCTGCTCCCACCGGAAGTGACAGTTGCTTGCCGTGTATAGCAGAGCCACAGTTGTCAGGGCTCTTGTGGTTGTTACTTTTTCTAGCTCTAAGAATAATTAGCAGCTGTTCTGGACTTCGGAGGCTGGCGCTTGGCTGAAAGAATGAGTCCTCCGTGGCCCCACTTTCTCTCATCCACGTGGCCACAGAGGGAAGCGTGTAGGTTTTGGTAGTAGGCTATGTTCTGGGGGACTCGGGAGTGGGGTTTGTGGCGAAGGCATTTTCCGGCTTTTGAAGCACTTGACACTGACAGTCTCCTACCTCACTAGCTAAGGGTCCCAGAGGGAAGAGGCTTGACAAGGCCACGCCCCTGTGTTGTACAGTCTGCCCCAGCTGCAGTCTGATTCGGACGCATGCTCTCAGAAGCCTCTTACTGGCGACTCCTAATCACCAACTTTGCCACATACAGCTTTCTGGCTTGCGATGACATGTCCACACACAGTTTGCCTGAGAGCTGGGGCGGTTTGACATTTGCCTGTCACCTGCCACCCATCCAGTCTACCTTGGGGCTCACCTTTTGTGTGTCTGTGCAGTGGCCTATAGTTTCATCCCTTCTGGTCTGTGGCTTCTGTTTTTCAAAGCCCTAGTGAGTTGCAAGGCATGTGGTGGATGCTTGTTCATTTAACATCATTGCCTGAGTTTTAAACATACATCTTTCAGGAGAGAACTTTGTGAACATTTTGAACCTATTTGGTAAATCGGGGTTTGAGTCGTGTCCTTTGTCCATGTCCCTGTTTATAGAGCGATCCCAAGCACCTTGGGGCTGTTGAATGGTGTTGCTTGGAATAACCGTCTATCTACTGGATCCAGCCTCTACTCTGCCCTGTTGTTTATGATCATCCTTTTCTATTTATGTCTTGACTGTCCGACTCCAGAAGGTGCACTTAAGTCCTCTGTGTGTGTGTGTCTATCCTTCGGGCATCTTCATGCAGTATTTGCTGATGGCTTTGGAGTGGCAGAGGCAGGTTGTCCAGTATCAGTGGTAGGAAAAGAATGTGTACTTTGGATGTATATTTTAAACAGATATTCAGAGACCAGCCGTGTGGGAGGGAATGCCCAGGACTGCGTGCACGGAATGAGGATAATGCTGACGAGTGAAGTCCCATGGCCCTGCCGGCTGGGCCGGGTGTGCAGGAGGCTCAGACAGGGCACCTGCTTTAGTTCAGTGTTGATCCTGATGATCTTTGTTTCTCTCAGAACACATTTCTTCTCTTGTCTGGGATTCTTGTCACGTGGTAAGTATATGATAATTTTTATCAGTTCTGGTTTTCAGTAATGCAAAACCCACTCAATAAGCTATCAGAACGTGGGTTTTTAAAAACAGAAAACCTCTGTGATATATAGGCAGCTGGTAGGAAGCTAAAGAATCCCCTTGGCCGTCCAAAAGTCCTGTTAACAGAATGCAGTATTCTGATGGCGGATAGTTACACTTGAATACACTTAGCCGTGCTCCCGGGAATGTTGTAGTTAAATGTTTAAATACCTATTTTAAAAATTAGAATATATGTGTGTGTGTGTGTGTGTGTGTGTGTGTGTGTGTGTGTAATTAGTTTGCTAATTAGGACACAGGAGCTCAGTTGTGAGCTCTGACTTGGACACATGGTGGTTTAAAAGGGCTCATCCGCACACCTCTGCGAGTTTCTGTCTGTGGTATCTAGCCCGAGATGAGACTCCACAGCTCTGTTCTCACTCGCACACCCGCCTGCTCACACTGCCTTCTCGTAAACACAGTGCAGTGGGAGAAGCAGTTTGATGTGGTGCTGGCTACAGTATGCACAAGGGATAATTTATTTTTTAATTTGTTCTCTATTATTAGCCTTCTAATTACTCAGATTGGATGAAAGCAGGAGAGATCTCATTCTCAAAATGACTGCCAATTATTTAGTCCATGATGGCAGGAAAGAGCAGTTCATTTTAGGCGGCCCAAGTTGGGGAAGCATCATTTACTCCAAGTTCTGCACAAGCTTTGGGTTTTGATCTGTTTTTATGGCCCTAGCTCCCTGCATGTAATTGTTCTAACAAAAAGTGTGATTCTGTAGATCCCTAGAAGGGACTGATCCGATTGTCCTCCTGTATGTCCACATGTCTGTCACTGGGAAAGATCAGGCCTGATTAACCATGGTTATGAAAGCAATCAGTATTGGATTAATGTGACTGAGCATTTCTAGGGAATTTGAATTCTACTACTCTTTCTTTTCACAGCGCCCCCCCCCCCAAAAAAAAAGAGTACAGAGTTCTCTTTCCCTGAGGAAATATACTTGGCTAAAAGTAAATATGTAACTTGGCATTCTTAAAAACTACATATATTTCTTTGATGTTTTCAACTGCCTTAAGCTGGTTGCATTCCAAAGTGCCCAATTAGTTCAGTGATAACAAATCGTTCTCCTGTCAATCCGAAAAGCATTTGCCCTTGAGTCTCTGGTTTGGGGGTTTTGATGAGAGTATAGGAAATTTTATTTCTCAGTAAAGAAATTTCTCTGTAGCTGCTGGGAGATCAAGGCAGGGACACAGGGCTTTTGGAAGCGTTGGGGGATTGCTGGAGACTTGGGGAGGTCTGTTAGAGCTTGGTGGGAGTCCTGTCACGCTCTAGGTGCATGCTGGGTACTTCAGGGGCACTGCCTTACTTACAACTTGTCACCCTGTGGGATGATACCCATAGTTTTATCTGTGAGAATTGGAAATCTACATGCCGGTGGAGAGGGTGAAGAGTGATTTTTAATGAGAACACCTCACCCTCCAGACCATGCTAAGTGCAGGTTTGCCCAGAAGCTTCGAGTTGCAGGTTAGCGTGGTGAAGGTGTGGCTTCCTCCTATCTTCTCCGTGCTGGCTGCTCTGACGAGGCCCCTGACTGTAGGCTCAGTGTGCACTACTTAACCCTCCGGCTGCTCTTCAGAACAGGTTTGTGGAATTTGGTTTAGGTTTATTTTGTATGTAGGAATATTTTGCCTGCATGTATGTTTGTGTACTGCATGTGTGCCTAGTACCCTCAGAGGACAGAAGAGGGTTGCCAATCCCCTGGGACTGGAGTTGTCGGTGGCTAAGAGCTGCCGTGTGGGTGTTGGGAATGGATTTGGATTCTGGGTCCTCTGCAAGAGCAAGTGCTTCTACCCCTGAGCCAACTCGCCAGCCCCCACACGTTATCCTTGAACGTTGTTAAACCGTGTTCTGCTGTGACGTTTCCAGACGTAGTTATAGTCATTTATAGCTTGGCTGTATCCGCCCTCCCGACTATCATCCCCACCCTCCTGCCTCCCCGGGGCTCTCACCTTCCCTAGCAGCCCCTCACGAATCCACACATGAAAGGAAACGCGTTGTCTGTCTTATTTTGCTTAACATGGTAACTTCCAGTTGTATCCATTGTCCTGCAAATGACACGATTTTGTTGAATGAAAGTCCATTAAGTATATATACATATATATACATACACATATACATATATACATACATGTACACACATACATATGTGTATACACACATACTCTCTCTCTCTCTGTCTCTCTCTCTCTCTCACACACACACACACACACACACACACACACACACCCTCTGCAGGGCACTTAGACTGATTCCTAACTTGGCCACCATGACAGTCTACAGTGACCACGAGTGGGCCCGTCTCTATTGCATGCTGACTTTGATTCTTTTGAGTGTACTCAAGAGCAGTATGGCCGGCTCAGGAGCCAGTTCTACCCTTAGAGGCTCTGTATGGGTGACTTGGGACTTACTGTTCTTCTTAGTGGCTGTCCTTGGCAGTGTGGCTCCTTTGTTTTCCTGATGACAGGCATTCTCACTGGGGTGAGGTAGGTTCTCAGTGTGGTTTTGGCTTCCTTTCCTTGGCTGTAGAAGACGAACCTTTGCCAGGTGTTTGGCCATATGTTTGGCTTCTTCTTAGATTAAGCATATGATTAGATTATTTGTTCTTGTTATAGTTTTGAGTATTTTTCCCAGCTGGCCCAGAGGCAGTGTGCCTCAAACCCGCTCCACCTGCTTTCTCACTACCAACACCCTCCCCTCTCTTTTTCACTCTTTTTTTTTTTTTTTTTTTTTTTGACCAGAATAGGAAAAGTAGTTAACTGAGGACATTGCAAGAGCAACAAATTGGGCACTAACCAACTACTGCCTGTGGCCTATTACTACACCCAGGGCACAGATTAGTTAAATGCTGGTAGCAACTTTCATACAGAAAATAAAGGCTTGGTCTGGAGAGAAGGCTCAGCAGTTACGAGCAGTGGCTGTTCTTGTAGAGCACCCAACACACTGGCCCAAAAGCATGTACTGTAACTACAGCCCCAGGGCACCCGACACCTCTTCTGGCTTTGTGAGCATCAGGCATATACAGGCAAAACACCCAAGCACATGAAAAAAAGGAAGGAAGGAAGGAAAGAAGGAAAGGAAAGGAAGAAAGGAAGGAAAGAAGGAAGGAAGGAAGGAAGGAAGGAAAGGAAGAAAGGAAGAAAGAAAGGAAGGAAGAAAGAGAAACATAAAGATCGCGGAGGCAGGGTGTAGCCTTTTCCTATTGCCCTGCTTCATCAAAAAATTCAGCCGGGCAGTGGTGGCACACGCCTTTCATCCCAGCACTTGGTAGGCAGAGGCAGGCGGATTTCTGAGTTCGAGGCCAGCCTGGTCTACAGAGTGAGTTCCAGGACAGCCAGGACCACACAGAGAAACCCTGTCTCGAAGAACAAAACAAAAAACAACAAAAAACAAAAATCGCTGCCTATGGCTATAGTTCCACACCCATTGATGAGCCAGCAGCGTGAATAAGAGTACACTGTCATTTGTAGGACTCACAAAAGGAGAAAAGTAACGTACATAGACAAGATAGATAGTGGTATACATTCTGTGTAACAAGGTCCACTTCACACAGTCAGCCTTCATGTCTACAGATTCCATAGCCAACTATGAAATTTTAACCAACTATGCACTGAAAATATTTAGGGAAAATATGCATAGCACGTGCAGATCTTTGTTCCTGCTCTTACTTCCCAAGCGTTAGAGTTTCTAGTGCTGCAGTGAACCACTGTGGCCCCAAAGCATGTTGGGAAGGAAAGGGTTGATTCCGGCTCACATTTCACTACTGCTCATCACTGAAGCCAGCCAGGACAGGAACTCAAGCATGGTGGGACGCTGGAGGCAGGAGCTGATGCAGAGGCCATGGAGGGGTGCTGCTCGCGGCTTGCTCCTCATGGTCTGCTCAGTCTGCTTTCTTATAGAGCCCTGGACCACAGCCCAGGGACGGTCCCATCAATCACTGAGAAAATGCCCGACAGCCTGATCTTACAGAGGCATTTTCTCAATCGAGGCTCCCTCCCCTCCACTGACTCATGCTTGGTGAAGCTGGCTTAAAACTAGCCAAGACACTAAGAAATTTAGTAAGATAACTCTTTTAATTAGGTACTATAAGCAGTGTGTCACCAGTTCAAGATATACACAGGGGTATATAGGCTACATATAAGTAAAAAGAAGGGGCTTGCAGCAGCTGCTGGGTTTGGTATCCTGGGGGTTTTGGAACTGATCACTCCCTAGTGAGAGTTGCTGGAATTGAAAATTTTGGTGAGATGTTAGACGACATGAAAAAAACGTACTTCGGTAGGAAACTAATCAGGCAGAAACTAAATGGATCTTCTAAATTACTCTCTTAGCTCCATGTTTATAAGTTCTAGTAGTGAAGTGAGTCGTTTAAGAAAGTGATCTACACCCAAACCGGTTTCCATGAGTTTCCATGAAACCAGATGAGTCCAGCCATGAGTCCAGAACTGACCCCTGACTCCATTCTCTCGCTAGAATGTAAGAATTTTGTGTCACGTAAAATAGTCCATGCAGAATGAGTTAGTCACTGTATTTTGTGGCAAAGACTAAAGTACCTATCAGGAAGAGAGTCATGAAGCAGTTGTCTAACCCATACAATAGTCCATCCAGCATATTTTGGTGCGGAGAGATTGCTAAGACAGACCGGACAAGGTAGTCACAGAGCAGAATGCATCATTTGATCACATGTGTAGCTTTCTGAATGTTTGCAGTTCTGGAAGTATACATGCAAAAAAAAAAACCAAAAAAACAAAAAAACAAAAACAAAAACAAAAACAAAAAAAAAAAAAACAAAAAACCACCACCACCACCGCCAACAACAAAAAACCTGGCACTGCCCCACACTCCAACCCCCAGTTTGAAACCCAGCATCTTTACTATGACTGTCTTTGCCTGTATGTGAGCCATCTGGTTTTAGAGATGGAGTCCATGAGACCATGTTAGTCAAGACCTGTACTACTGCAATACTTGTGTGTTATTATATTAGAATACTTAAGCATCAAGCCCGCCTCGGTCCTCTGTGCAAACTTGTCAATGAGAGCTATAGGAGTCAGTGTATTCCCCCCCCCCCCCGTGTGTTTCTTTGTATGTTTTGATATGGGATCTCATGGTGTAGCCCAGGCTGACTAGAATTCCCATCTCCCTTAGCCTCCAGAGTGCTGGAGTTACAGCAGTGTCACCACGCCCCTCTGTTTTCTTCATTTTTGTTAACTGTACTATTTTTTATTATTATTAAAAAAAGAAAACCAAAGCGAAGTGGAATCACCTTACTTCACAGAGATACATTCCTGGTTGTTCTTTTGACCTTGTGATCTAATGTAGTTATTGCTATTATTCTGTAGACATGTAAGTATAAATAATGGCTTTCCCTTTTTTTCCCCCATAGGAAGACTATGATCGTCTGAGGCCTTTATCTTACCCCATGACTGACGTCTTCCTCATATGCTTCTCTGTGGTAAATCCAGCCTCATTTCAAAATGTAAAGGAGGAATGGGTACCAGAGCTAAAGGAATATGCACCAAATGTCCCCTTCTTATTAATAGGAACTCAGGTGTGTCTGCTTTGATTTTATTCATTTAAAGAGAAGGTCTATAGTTAACCTTGGGGGATTGCTCTCAAACACGACCCTGGGATTAGCAAATAACGTGTTGTTTCAAATTGGCAATTCCTCTCACATTTCTACATTAAAATAATTCCCCCAAATTGTATTCATATCTTTGAAATCTCATTTTGTGTATTTTTTAATATGTGGAGATTAAATGGAAGTATGTGCATTGGTTTCTTTTAAAATACATATTATAGGACATTATTGATCTTTCTTAATTAGATTGATCTCCGAGATGACCCCAAAACTTTAGCAAGACTGAATGACATGAAAGAAAAACCTGTATGTATGGAACAAGGACAGAAACTAGCAAAAGAGGTAATGAATCCCTGCTGGGCATAACGGATGCAAAGATGATGGCCAGGCCAGACCCAGGCTAGGCCTCATGTCCCAGCCCTGCTGGGCATTTCTCTCCCCTTATCCCAGTCATCTCTGTACCAACACAGTGAGGAAGGGCTGTTTTCCTGGCTGTAGACAGGAAAGAATGGGGCCCGTTAAGTACAGGAGCCTGGGATTTTCCAGTAAAACCTGGCAGAGCTGAGCTTCCAGCTCCAATGCTCTCTCGCCCGCCTGCGCCTGCGCCTGCGCTCGGCCCGGCTGGCAACTAGGACTTTAAAGGCACCTGCAGCTGAGGCACAGACGGAGACTTCACACCCTTCTTAATTATTTAAACATTTGTACTGTGCCAGAGTAGGCTCTGCTTTCAGCTTACACTCCTTCCTGTAGGAGCAGGTAAAGTGACATTAGGTGACCATTTAAATCTGTGGTTACAGAGAAAATTATGCGTAGTTTTCTACAAAATATTGACAGATCCATATAATACCTTTTAATTTAATTTACATTATTCCTTACCCCAAAGCTAGATTCTTTTACCCTCCATATGCCTGGAAGAATTGATTTCCTCTCATTCTTTTTCCCTCTTTTGGCTTTAGGATTTTTGTGGAAGTACAATCTAATAAGGTCTTTTAAAATGTACTATTAGGAGATAGGAAGAAGCAAGCGAACTTTCTGGAGGACAGCTTTTCCCAAAGGAAAGAGAAATGATTTCACCAACAAATCACTTCAGGAACTCCTTGGGTTGATTTTATAATCTTGGAGAGAGGAGGAATTTCTGAATGTGCAAAAGCAAAAGTTATAAATGCAGGTTATCTGAGTACATACATATGTGCTATCACACTGGATGTCAGAAATAAATCAGATTGCCGTGTGGGGCATTAACCATAAAATGATTTAATCAGGAGAGGGCATAGACCCCAGCGGAAAAGTGCTAAGAACATCCATCCAAAGTCACCAAGTCTGAGGAAACCCCAAGGAGAAGGAATAGAAAGTGTGCGTTCTAGCTAGGCCTAGGGGCTATGCCTTTCATTTCAGCACCCGGGGCAGAGGAAGGTGGATCTCTGTGAGTTCAAGGCTGATCTAGAGTAAGTTTGACGACAGCCAGGACTACACAGGGAAACTGTCTCAGAAAGTCAGAATTAGCAAACAAAAGAAATTGTGTATTCTTACTAGGCAGGTCTGACGACCCAGTAGAATATGCTAAGTCCCTACCCTGCCCTTAGGAAACTGTATTGAGGGAGAGAAAGCAACTGTAAAGGAGTGAGGGAGAGCTAGAGTGCAGAAGGAAATGTGGAGTTGAAGAAGACAGGGAGATAAAGGAGGCGGAGCAGCCGGGCAACCCTTGAGAAACAGTCAGGAAAACGACTAAGGTCTGCACAGGGAAATCGGCGCTCTCCCCCGCCCCTGGCCTTTTTTTAAACTGCGTCTTAGATATGGCAAGCATCTCCCACATCAGTCTGGGGGTTGGGCTCTTCAGGATCCCTTACTGTTCAGCCTTGACCAGTGAGAAGGCCCTCCTGAGGATCCCCTTTCTCCTGTTTCCCTCTGCTCTGTCCTAGCAACAGTGTCTATTCTGTATCCCTTTTCTTGCCACACAGCAGGACACCTTGACATGTCCCCAGCACCTAAGCTTAATGTATAGCGATTACCTAATATTTGATGAATGAGTTTTCCATAGAGAAATCCGGAAGGCCATACACTAGTATTTTAACTACTGTCTCCCTCTGGGTATTGTGAATATGCACAATGAGGTTCTTTTTATATAGTGATATTTTATAACTACCCTTTTAATGTGTGGTTACTGAGTGGTATAAAACTTTTATGTAACTGTGGCTTTTTTTTCTCCTTCCCAGATAGGTGCATGCTGCTATGTGGAATGTTCAGCTTTAACCCAGAAGGGGTTGAAGACTGTGTTTGATGAGGCTATCATAGCCATTTTAACTCCAAAGAAACACACAGTAAAAAAAAGAATAGGATCAAGATGTATAAACTGTTGTTTGATTACGTGAGAAACATCTTTAGTGGCCAAGAAAACTGTCCATTTCTCCCAGAAAGCATTTGAAATGCTCCAGCGATGTCCTGACCTCTTACAATGAAGCAGTTTAACTTGATGGGGAGGGAACCTGTCCTCAGCCTTCTACAGAGTTCATTGAGAATGTTTCATAAAGGTCTAAGCGGCAGCAAACAGCATCTAAAGCCACAATCTACTATAAATACTTTATTTCAACTAGAAGGTACAATCTCTCAGGGGTTTCATAGTTAAAAAGCTACAATCACATCATGTTGAAATGACATTTAGAAAACAGTGCTGTAAATGGACTGCCCGGCTTGGACCATGTAACTTCTGCACAGCCCTATGGAATCTGCACAGAGAAATTACTTCTCTCCTTTCTCCTCTTAATTGTTCTTGTATGTAAGCTGCTTTCTATTCCAGTAGATCCAGAGTGGTGAGATAACCAGGCCAGCCACGTAGCCAAAGGTCGCTCCGAGTGTACAGGAGATGGGCCACACCTGAGGAAAGAATTGAGATCTAAACCATCCGATGCTTTATTACACTTGAGCACAAATGAAGTGTAACACAAACATTTCTATAGTGAAGCTTAATGTGCTTTCTTAAAGAATGCCAAGTTTAATAGATCATAACGCATTGATCACCAACACTAACAAGGGGCGCATTTTAGTTAATGTGCATTAAACAGTAACAAGGCTTCTGGCAATTGTAGATTTAGTTTGATGTTATCCAAACTGCATGAAGTACATGCTAAAGTAACATTTAAAAACTGGGTCATAGTTTGCCATAATCCTGAACTCAGTTTAGCTCTCTGAATTAGTTGGCCATTTTTCTAAATCCCACATCGGCTGTGTACATCAAATGAAATAAGTGCATAGGCTGACCGAACCTTAGAAACTTTGTCGTGTCCGAGGGAAGGCCTGGAATGTGAGCATGTTATGTGGAATCTGTGGGTATCTGCTTCCATAGTAACACTGATGTCCGCCTGGAGCTGCAGATGTGTATCCACAGAAGAAGGTACAGACCACAGCTCACGTACACATCTAGAGTGTGAGGCAAGCAGACCACTGCTGGCTTCCCAAGGCCGTTTCTCCAGCCATGCTACATTTCACTAAACCAGAAATAATGGTGATTTGTTTTTCAATGCCATAGACAGGGTATGTGTGAAAAATCTTGGAAACACACTTTCATGTTCCTTCGTAGAGCTTATTTAGCGTACTGCAGCCATTCCTACCCCTTCTCCCGGGAATAGGCCAGTGAAGGGGACTGGAGGCCAACCATCTTACTAGCTGGCTGGAACCTCATTTGGCTCTCTTCCTCGGTCTGCTATGGATCTGCCTTATTCTAAACGCCACGCAACAGACAGCAGTGTAGGCAAAGCTTCCGTGTGAGCCACCGTCTGCAGCTGAGGGAAGCATGTCCTAATCCATACATCGGTACCAGCCTTCCTTAGGTTCAAACCTGCTGTTGCTTAAACTACGACTGTTGTCTTTAGCAAGCTTCTGTTATCTTCCATGGTTTGTGCTTAAGCCTTGTTTATTGCACAGATTGGGTAATGGAACACTAAACATTTATACTTGAAAATGACAGCCTTAAATGTTCATACCAGTCACAAATCTAGATGTACTGTCTTGCATGTGAGCTTTGTAGGAGTTTTTAAAATAAGCACCGCACTCCCCACTTGGTAGTGGACAGTTTACTGGACAAGAGTGTTCTCTTGGAAGTGGACGTAGTATGTCTTCAGGCAGTGGTGGTTCACATTAAGTATATCATGGCCTTATGTATGCTTAAATGGGACTTCTGTAATTTTCCCATTTAGTTTTGGTCTGTTTTGAGATAGAATTGAAAGAAATTGTATAGTCAGTTAACATATTAGCTAAGTTGTCAAACCTATGATATGAAGGAATCAAGACAGTAAAGTATTATTCATTTCCAAGTTGCCTTTGGAGATTTGATGGTTTGGTTTTTTTTCTTCAAATCTACATCTGTGAAACCCTTGACACTTGGTGTGTTAGCAATGAGTTTAAGTCAAGGACTTTCCTGCTCCAAGAGAAACGGATTAAGAATCTGAATGTGCACTGGTGTCACCTCAGTCTCCTCGTGTGACCATGGGGACAACCTTGTGTCCCAGTCATTCATGAGCTCTTATCACTCTCTTCTGATGGACAGCAGTCGCAGTTGGACTTCACCTTCTCCAGATGGTAAGAATCATGTATATAGATATTTGAACTCTAAGCAGACGATTGTATCATCTGAACCTGAGGTGCCTTAGGTACTCTATTTACCTTGATGGGGTTTGGAGTTTCCCATTGCTTGTTAAGAGTTAAGTGTTTGTTATTTAGTATTTCTTTTTGCAAAATCTTCTCTGCCACTTTAACCAGAAAACCAAAGATTTGTTTTCTATTCATGAGCAGATTATAGAGACACTGCCTTATTTTCAGATGCATATCTTCATTAATGGCTTAGTAGGTTGCAGAAGAAATTCAAATTAATCTCTGGAATAACTTTCAAACTAGTGAAGTATCTGGGAAAGAAAATACTTTTCAAAAATATTTTACTAACATGAACTGTGTTAGTAAGCACACTGCTTCAAATAAGGTCATGTGGGAAAGAACATACGAGAAGTTATAATTGGTTAGTGTTTGCATAGAAAATCTGTTCTAAAGTCCTTTAAAGTTTTTAGGGGAATCTTGAAATCTAATAGCACTTACTTTGCTAATGTATGCCCTTGCTCTGTCCTTACAGGTACATTGTAGCTTTCGCGTGATGAATTATATTTCCAATACGCAGAGCTTGAGTTCATGCTATTTGTTATGAATTATCTTAGTTACTTTAGACCCTGCTTCCGTTTGATTTTGAATTATTGGTTTTAAATACTAAATTAAATGCTGGTTTGTTGGTTGTTGTTTTACATGATCGTTACTTCAGCGGCATCCCCTAATGTGTGGAGTCAGAATAAAATGAGATGCAGAGTTTACTGCTTTCTGTAAAGCACTGAACTTCTTACCTCAGGAGTTTTTATTTAATCCCTTTTCCTCTGCGGTGTGACTGCTCACCCCTGGCAGTGTGTGAGCTCTTGCACCCCCTAAAAAGCTCTGCCAGTCAGGGTGTGGGGAAAATAACAATCCTTATGGGTCCCAGTCACATTCTGATTTGGGGTACCAAGTTCTGTTTTAGTCACTCTGTGACTTTGGTGTGATTCACTGTATACACACACACACACACACACACACACACACATACACACTCGTCCTTTAGTCACTTGCCATACTTCACTTCCAAAGAACGTGAGAAATGCAGCAAATTTTGTTTTCAATGTTTCCTCCTATCAGGAGGGAAGGCCTGGACCACTCAGCATTTCACTATTACATAAACCTCAGAAATCCCTGTTATCAGCACACACACACACACACACACACACACACAAAATCACTTTTCAAATGATTCCCTTTGGCACCCTGGTCGCACAAAGCTGCTGTGAGTCTCCTGCGATGCACTGCGCAGGTCCTTCCTTAGGATGCTGAGATGTTTCCGCCGCACCACAGCACAGAAGTCAGCCTGCCCTACCCAGTCAGCCTCCTTTGATTGCATTGTAATAATGAGACCTTAAGCTTCCCACTCAAAAATGTCCTTTTTTCACAGATACTATTTTTATTTTCTTTATGCCACATTTTAAAAAATCTGTAGTACCTATTAGCTAGTTCAGCTGCAGAGATATAAATATTTCTCTAAATTATAATAATATGAGATAGCTAGATATAATTATTGTTTTATGTAAGAAAAATAGGAAATTGAAAACAAAGACATTCATATTAAGAAAGCCATTCACGGGGTTTGCCACCAAAGTGACATTTTATCTAGTTTCTTTAGTTTCAAATGTTTCTTAAAAATGACTCGATGGAAGAAACATCTTGTGTTACATAACAATATAATAATGAATGCAAGTAGATAAAATTAGTAAGGGGACCAAAGGGAACCTACTTTAAAAGATGAGAGGCTGGCTCGGTGAGGAGCCAGCATGCTAGTCATGCATAATGCATTCGCCTCCCAGGCCAGCAGTCAGGAGGCCGAGGAAGGGAAGGCTGGGTAAACTGAAGCCAACCATGATGCTGTTTTAGGGTTACTATGCTATAACGACACACAGAATCCAAAAGCAACATGGGGAAGAAAGAAAGGGTTGATTTGGCTCACACTTCCACATTCCTGTTTGTCACCTAAGGCAGTGTGGACAGGAACTCAATGGGGAGGACCCTGGAGGCAGGGTCTGATGCAGAGACACGGAGGAGGGCTCGCTGCTCAGGGCTTGCTCAGCCTGCTTTCTCAGAATTAGGGACCACCAGCCCAGGGTGGCACCACCCACAATGGGCTGGACTCTCATACATTTACTACTAATTAAGAAAATGCCCTCCAGGCCTGTCTTTAGGGCCATCTAATGGAAGCATTTTCTCAACTGAGGTGCCCTCCTCGAAGATGAAATCAGCACAGCTGCAAAACAAGACTGTGTCTCACAAACCCCACCCTGCTGCATTCCTGTGACCTTGTACATCAGAGACTGGCAGGATAACCAATAAAGGAGGATCACCATGAGTCTAGAGGCCAGCCTGGGCTACAGGCATGACACTATTTCAAAAAACAAGAAACCAAAAAGGAAAATAAAAATCCAATTCAATCCCCGATTCTCTACTCCCCACCCCACAAAAACAAAAAACAAAACAAAACAACAACAACAACAACAAAAACTTGCTTTTAGGGCACCATTATGGTCCTTCCTATAAATCAAGTGACTATGGATTTATTTATCATTTGAACTAAGAAAGGCCAGTTTTCTCAAAGTAATAAAAATTAATAAAGATTTTACATTAGCTAGCATAGAATTTAGGCAAATGAAACCTGTAATAAGGTTTGCTTGTTTGTTTGTTTGATTTTTAGAAATAAAAATCTTCATAAGTCAAAAAGCACTTTGAGATGTATAAACTGAATGTGTGTGTGTGTGTGTGTGTGTGTGTGTGTGTGTGTGTTTCCTGTCAAAAATTGTTTGAAAGGAACAATATGGTCTAGGGTAGATGGGTCACAGTTAAGAGCACCGGCTACTCTGGCAGAGAACTTGAGTGTGATTCCCGGCACCACACGGTGGCTCACAACCATCTCTAACTTCAGTCCTGATCCAGCACCCCTTTCTGTCTTATGTGGACCTGCTGCATGCATGTTATACACAGACATACATGCAGGCAAAACTTGTAAAATATGGACTTTAATAAAAGAGAATTTTTAAAAATGCAACAATACAAAGGTGTATGTCCACTTTGACTTTAGGAGGACACTCCTCTTGTCTTAGGACAGGAAATGTCCGACACAGCCATGGAGGGTTTAATGGGTCTCTACTGTGCTTTATTCAGGGATTTATAACAGGGATGAAGGTCACTGATTTTGGTATTAGGCAGACCGGCTCTGAATCTTGGCTTTGTGGTTACTAAGCATGTTGTCTTTGGCAAGTCTTCTAGCCATTCTGTGCTTAGTTTGTTACAAATCCTGTTACCTGCAGGGGCGCGCGCATTTACAATTAGCAAACTAGAGCCAGAAGAACAGAGGTTTGTTACTCATGTGTCTATTACTACACTGGACTGCAGCATTCACACTGGGAGGACCCAGACTGCAGCACTCACACTGGGAGGACCCAGACTGCAGCATTCACACGGGGAAGACCCAGACTGCAGCACTCACACTGGGAGGACCCAGACTGCAGCATTCACACTGGGAGGACCCAGACTGCAGCATTCACACTGGGAGGACCCAGACTGCAGCATTCACACTGGGAGGACCCAGACTGCAGCATTCACATGCAAACTGAAGGGAAATGTGAGTGACCGCCCTTTGTGGTCAGATGGATTCTAACCAGCTTTGTCAGATGGATTCTAACAGTCATGCAGATGAAATCAGCACAATGAACAAACCACTAAGAAGGTACCGAAGAGAGACATAGGACTGGCTATCCTGGGCTAATCTTCCTTTGTATCTGAAAAGAGAGTAATTCCTCCTCTGCAGATGCATCTGTTTCTCCTATTTACTCTTAATCTGATGGCACCCAAATCTGGAATCTCACACATACCTGCAATTCCAGCTAAGGGACCCAATACCACTTTTGGACTCCACAGGCACACACAGAGATATGTGCACAGATACCCACAAACAAACAAACAAACAAACAAACAAACAAGGAAGTCTTAGTAACAAGTAGAATTAAAAAAAAAAAAAAGATAGACCATGATGATTCCTATCACATGCTACATATATGTGTGCATGCACAGAGAAGAAAAAGTATGCATTTTCAGACAAAGACACTATAAATTAGCCTTAACTATGCTCCTACAAATGTATTACAATTTTGGTCTAAAAATACAGACATCACCAGAGTGATCATGACACTTAGAAGAAACAAAAATGTGGGAAAGGAACACAATTTAATCTTAAGGAGAACAAAAGCTCTGGGCTTTAAATAAAGAAACAGAGTTTCAGTCTCCTGCAGAGCAGAGAATCACGGTGTAGGTGGGGCTCTTGTTTGAATCCCAAATCTTCCTCTTGCTAATCAAAGAACAGTGGACAATGTGTCTCCTCCCTCCCACACTTTGCCTTTGTGGTGGGTAATATCAGGAATAAGATCTAGCTTGCACTACAGTCATTGTGATTACATTACCTCTGGCAAAGTACCAGACCCATACCTGGTACACAGAGGCCTACAAATGATCCTGTGTTCTATCATTATCTGGAATGTCAGAATTGAACATGATATGAAATTCAAGTAACTCAATAAACTTGTTTAACAAAATACAAAAGGAACAAAAGGAAAGGACCTCACATAAGGGGTGCAGGCAGACGGAACAAGACAGAGCAGCGAGAACTCAGTATGAACAATGAAGCTTGCATTTGTGCTCAGTGTACTGTCAGGACCACTCACAGAACACAGTGGGAGGGAGGGGCCTCCTGCCCTGCTTCCTGTGACCAGCCTTTGCTGCCTGTACAGAAGACTATCACTAACTACTAAGTCACTGAGCGCTCATGGAGGTTGAAAGTAAGTTTTCACTGACATCACCTTTCAGTGGCCCATCTCTGTCACTTCATGAAGAATCCGTCTAGAACCTAAACATAGACTTAAATATGAAGCACAGTTGATGCTGGCCACAGAACATCACACAGAATGCAAGTGAGTTCAGAGTAGAGAGAAAGTCACTAAAGCATGAGGCAGGTCCTATGTGTTCATACATATGTGTATTTCTAAATAAACCAGACGTTCCTGTTTCTCTAAAATATGACAAACATAACCTAGAGATGTTTGCTTAAACATGATTTTACAATCTCAAAAGTGCATTGGGATGCAGAGGACAAAGAACTAAAAGCTCTCTTCTTAATGCACGCTGTCCTTAGGCCAGAGAGTTCATACAGAGCTATCTTCTCATGAAGTTCTGCTCTAACAAAGTCTCCCCTTTATGAAATGCCTATCCCCTGATCTGATTTACTACCTTTCTGGCAGGTTCTGTCAATATTATTAACCACAGTGAGGTCTTGTTCTGTATAGTTTGAAGTATTGGAAAATAACAAAACCTTGTTTGCTGAAAATGAAAACTGAAACTGCCTCACTTATTAGAAAACAATCAAAAAGTGGCTGGTAAGAAACTGAAAACAAAATCTGAGGAATGTCAATTTTATTCTTCCCTCATCAGTACGTATTAGACTTTAAAGGGATCATAGTGAATAAGCCAACCATTAACTTAAATACCCCCCTCCAAAAATAATAAAATTAAATAGCCAGTGTATTCCAGCTAAATGAAACCTTTTAAATATTTTAACCACCTGTAATAATTTCAAACTAGCTTCCTAGAAAATCTTTCTACAAGTCCATAATTCAGGAGCTCATGGCTCAGTGGATGAGATGCTTGTCACAAAAGTGTACTAAAATGACATCTGACCCCAGAACTCACATAAAGCTTCACAGATCTGCCCAACCTAGGATGTGGGATCGGAGGCAGGAGATCCCTGGAAGCTAGGAGAGCAGGCTAGCCTGGTGTATGTGGTGGTACTGAGGCCTCGTCAGTGGACTTCTACGCACATGTTCAAAGATAAAGTCAGTTCTGCCAGACACAATGGCCCATATGCTTACAATCCCAGGACATGGGGTACGCTTAAAACAGCATCAAGTGTTTGAGGCCAGCTTTGGCTACACACAGACTTCCAGGCAAGCCTGAGAGCCACCACAGTCCCCACACCTGCTGAGACCTGCACATGACAGTCAGAACAGGGCACACAGCAGACTTACTGAGAGCAGAAGGAAAGCACAGCTGTATGGGACAGACGGCATCCAAGTGAGGCACAAAAATGTGACCTGAAAACTCAGGTCCTGTCAGTGAGCTACGCATCAAAGATCCAGTCCACCGGTCTGTTACCCAGGAATGTACGATTTCAGTGGATAGATGCTCAAGGGTGACACTTGGACTGGACGCTACTACCAGGGAGAACTGAAAACAATCTGAATGCCCACTCATTAAAATGATATCATTCTAAGAAAATTGAATATTCTAGTTATGTACTTCTTCACTAATACACAATAACACCATAATATAAAGTTGAAGGGAAGACACAGTAAAAGCATGCACATGATGAACAGTAGGGGTGGAGAATGAGCTGCAAAAGTTACCATCAGAGTAGAAATGATAGCGTTCTCCCAATGGAGGAAAACAAGCTAATTTTTTTATAATAATTATTAACACAGCTTAAATCTAAAAGGCAAATATAAAAAAGAGGCAAATATATCTTATCTTTGAGACAAGAAAAACATTCTCTTCATATTGGAAAAAAGTACATTCATTTTTAATGGTATTGTTCTTTTTAGGAGAAATTATCAGGAAAAATTCATGATGTTGTCGATTCAAGTATGTTTATCAGTGTATTATAGTAAAATACTGGCAATAAGCTAAATGATCAAGAGCGAAATTTATTACATTATAAAAATAGTAAAGAAGCACAGTCTAAAACAATTAGAAATTAGTGAAATAGGATTTTGGGGACAAAAAAAGAAAAGAAAAGAAAAAAGAAAGGTTATGGTATTGCAGTGATGTGCTTAAGTGTCAAGGTGACAAAATATGGTGTGCCCGGCTAGTCTTAACTGTCACCTTGACACAGCATGGAGTCCTCTGAGAAGAACAGCAAAGCTACCCTGAGGGATTTCTCAGTTTAGCTGCCAGTGGGCAGTCAGTGGGCGGTGCCTTGATTGTTAACCAGTGCAGGAGGCCAACCACTGTGGGCGGCATCCCATCAGCTAGCTAAGCTGCACTCCCTCAAGGCTTTGCTTCCAGTTCCTGCCTTGAGCTCCCGCGTCCTCAATGATGGACCTGGAGTGTGAGCCAAATAAAGCTTACCCTCCCTGGGTTGCTCCATCACAGCAGAAAACAGTAGAGCAGAGTGGCACATACCTGTCATCTCCAATACTAAGAAGGAAAAGTATGAGGATCAAGGAATTCAAGGTCATCCTCAAAGACAAAATGAATTCAAGGCCAGCCTGGGCTACCTAAGATCCTGTCTCAAAACAACCATATTTTTAAAACTAAGATAATGGTGCTAGGTGGTGATGCGTGAGTATATCCCTACTAATCATGAAGCAGGAGTAAGGGGTCATAAGTTTCAGGCCAGCATGGATGACAGAACCATCTAAGGTTGTCGTGAGCTAAGCCATGAGACCTTGCCTCAAAGCATCAAAGGTGGGGGTATGACTCAGGGGCAGTGTACTGTCCGGCTTCCTCTCAAATCACTTGCCTTCATTTTTAAAATTATGCTGGGGGCTGGCAGGACAGCTCAGAGGGTACAGGCGCCTGCTGCTTGCTGGGCTGTAGAACCCACTGGTGAAGGGAGAACCCATTCTGACGCCCACCCTCATGCTCTAGCGTGCACACACCTACAGACACGCGGCACACAGAAATAAACAAAGACGTGGCAAAGCTTTTTTAAAATTACTTTGCTATATGCTTTTTAATATATTTCAAGGTAAGTATTCAATGTGGTCACCAACGTAGATAAGAACCTAAGATCAGAAGTGTAATAACAAGAGAAGAGGAGGAGGAGGAGGAGGAGGAGGAGGAGGAGGAGGAGGAGGAGGAGCACCCTGTATGCATCAGTACAATAAGCCTTTGTAAATATAAGAACAGGGACCAGCATGTGACTGCTCTGCAAGATGGGGTGCTGAGTTTGGATCACCAGCACCCATGTGAAAAGTCATGGTGACAACATATTGTAATCCCAGTACAAGAAGGGGAGGACAGGAGGCTCCCAGAGGAACGCTGGCCAGACAGCCTAGCTCATAATCTCCAGGCTCGGTGAGAGACTGTCTCAAAAAATGAGGTGAGCCACAGAAAGACAATGGATGCCAACCTCTGACCTTCACACAATAAATGCATAAGCACACACATAAGTACATACATGCATACAACACATACACAGACACATACACACACAGTTTTAAAAATAAGCATTCACCTTTGCATACAGAAAAAAGAGCTGGATGGCGGATCCCAGCCAACATGGATGCCACAGCCCTGGGTCAGGCCCAGTGAGCAGCCGCCTAGACAGCTCTGCCTTCCCTCCTTCCGTGGACAATCGATCAATACCTGGCGTTACATACCAGCTTTCTTCACCAGCTTTCCCACTGCTGGGCCAACACACATTCTGTTAAAGTCTTTGAAACCAACCTGCCACGGTCTTTCCCAGTCCAGTGGGATAGGAAATGCTCCAAGCCATGCTCCTATGAAACTAGAAATTGTAGTGATCTGAAGACTATTCTCCCAAATAGATGTAACTCTGCAAGACACAATACATACGTCATTGGCAGATCATGTCGTAATAGCTAGAAATCACACAAGCTTGAACAAGTTGATGCTACACATGTATTTTTCATCCATTTAACATAATCAACTCAAAATGACAGCACCATGAAGATCCAAACGTCATTCCGTTGGAAAGGTGCTGCACGTGCACTGTGAGAGGCAAACAATACAGAAGAACGGGAGTGACAAGCACGTCCTCTTAGCACAGCCTGAGCCCGTTCCCCACAGTAACCGCCATTTCAGAGTATAGACCTTTCCAGAAGGCACACAATTTTATCTTATGCATAACTGCACATATGTGTGTACGTATGTATTTTCCCAATTAAGACTTACACGCATCTTGCTGTAAGCCTGATGTTGTCTACAGGAACAGCTGTAGTAATCCGTGTATGGATGGAGAATGGCTTCTCGACTAGTCCTGTCATGCTCTCTTTCATTCCCTAGCTTGACCTCATCTGTTTGACAGATAAGGGCCAGAGAACAAGAACTTCAAAAGCTCTCCTGCTGGTGGACAGAACAGCACACACCTATAAACCCAGCACTCAGGGAAGGCTGGTGCCAAAGTGGTGACTTCAAAGTCAGCATGGACTATTGTAGCTGGTCTTTGCTACTTTGTGGGTTCTTTTCCCGACACTTTATCTTCCTCCTACACCATTTCACCCCCTAACAGTAGACAGGAGGGAAATTAGGAAAATCCCTGAGTCTAATTCCTTTCCATTTACTGCTTCTCTGACCATGACTACTAAGAAACCACAAACAACCTCCCTCAATGACCATCAACCCCTCGCCCCACCTCTTGGGGTCCTAGCATTTATGTACCCTCTGCAAAGCTCCCAGAATTCCAAATCACACAACTGTAGAAACTATCTGCAGCTTGGAAAACCATGCTTCTGCCAGAGCACATAGCAAATCATAGTCAGCTGCAGCGGGCAGTCTGAAGCAGCCCCACATCCCCACATCTGGGATCAAACAAAAGCACCATCTTATATTTCTGTTTTTTCCCCCCCGTAAAGACACCAAAATTCCAGAATTTGATATCAGTCTCATAATGTGATAACTTCGTGTGGAACAGTGTCTAGTAAAGGCCCACAAAGGTGCAGTGAGGACAGCCAAAGACTCACTAGCTCACGGTGGGTCAAGTGAGTCAGTGAAAAGCAGCATCTTCTAGCAAGTACAGCAAAAGGACAATTATTTGATTGGATGATTTTTTCATTAGAAACTCTCCAATTACTGCACACAAAATATACAGTGAATTAGAAACATCCAAGTGAAAGTCAGCTCCTACTAGCCCTGTCTATTGACACGCCCAGATCCAAGAGATTCTTGTGTCTTTTAAAGCTCTGGGCTTGGAGCAAGTGGTAGACAATCACCATGTATCCACATTTGTATTATGCACTGGACCTTACTGCTCTGCATTTAAGGTCGTTTCTGTAAATGCTAGCCATTTACAGAGCCCAGCCAGAATAGGAAAAACTACTCCTATACTGAAGAGGAAATAAACTGACTTAAATATAAAGAGACTGGCACTGTCTAGGAACGTAAAAGATTCTCGAAGGTGAGTTTTGACTAGGTTTGAGGTGACAAACGGCATTAACACACAGCTCATCCAGGATGCAACACAGCAGCAATGTGCCCAGAGATGGGACGCATGGGCGAGGCCAGCGCTGCAAAGACTTGTTTGTATACAAATGAGGAAGGCCACCAAGACTTGAAGGAGTGAGCAGTGTGAGACCAGAAGCTAGAAAGTGCACTACAAATGAGAGAGAGACCAAGTGCAAGACAGGAAGAGACTGAAAAGTAAGTTTGTAAACAACTCGAGCCACCTGTAACTCCAGCACTCCGGCTGAGGCAGGAGGAATGCTGCAAGTTTAAGCCTAGCTTGGACCACACAGCAAGTTCTAGTCCAATCTGGGATATAGAAAAAAAAGTAATAACAGCTTTATTGAGTATAGAAAAAACAAAACAAAACAAAAAACAACAACAACCCCTAGAAAATCCTGTTTGAGCCATGTAACTTACTTATCTAAAAGTTATAACACAATGTTTTTAGGACAGTCAGTGTTACATGATTATCAGAGTCATGTTTAGAATACTATAAACACTATAAAAAGCATTCACCTATTGGCAGTTAAGTCTCCATTTCTCTTTCCCATAACCCTAAGCAACCAAGTTATTTTATGTCTATGGATTTGCCTGCTCTAGGTAGTTCATGTAAGTAGGCTCTTGTGACATGAAATCTCTCTTTTTTTTTTTGGTTTTTCGAGACAGGGTTTCTCTGTGTAGTCCTGGCTGTCCTGGAACTCACTCTGTAGACCAGGCTGGCCTCGAACTCAGAAATCCGCCTGCCTCTGCCTCTCAAGTGCTGGGATTACAGGCATGAGCCACCACGCCCAGCTTGACATGAATTCTCTTACTGTAGAATACTCTTTCCCAGATTCCTCTATGGTGTGGCATGAGCTGACACTTCAGTCACATCAGTGAGTCACACGCCCTTGTACAGATACTGCAGCCTTTATTCTCTATGCAATAGTTGATGTGCATCTGAGCTGTTACTGCCCTTTGGTTTTAGATATAATGCTGCTAGGAACATGTGCTCCCTCTGATGGGATATAAAAGAGAGAAAGGGTATTTATTAGTGAGTGTGGCATGGCGGCGTGGGGGGAGGGGGGTACCTAAGTGGGCCCATGCCTAGGCATCCCTTTCCCCTGAAGGACCATACACACACCAACATGGTATAGAATAGAGTTTATTTAGGGAAGAGGATGAGAGTCAATGGTATAGGAGAGAGAGAGAGAGAGCGAGAGAGCGAGAGAGAGAGAGAGAGAGAGAGCGAGAGAGCGAGAGAGCGAGAGCGAGAGCGAGAGCGAGAGAGAGAGAGAGAGAGAGAGAGAGAGAGAGAGAGAGAGAGAGAGAGAGGAGAGGGAGAGGGAGAGGGGAGAGTAGAGAGGAGTGGAGGCCGGCCATGACCACATAGAGAGAGGGGGGAGGGGAGCCCAAGAGGGGCAGAGAGGTGATAGTGCAGAGAGGTAAGAGGATGAGAGAGGAAAGAGAGCGAGGAGGGGCAGGCAGCCCCCCTCTTATAGTGGGCCAGGTACATGGGGCGGGGCATACCTGGCTATTGCCAGGTAACTGTGGGGTGGAGCTTGGACAGAATACCAACACCCTCTGTAGGGACATGTGCTCTCATCTTGGGAGTATACCTAGAAAGAAATAGCTAGGTCTCCTGCTGTTTAATCTTTTGAGGAACAGTTTCCTAAGGCAGCCAAAACATTTGATTTTCTCACAAGTCATGTGTGAAGGCTCCAATTTTTCTACATCTTCCTAATTATCTGTGAATTATAGTCATTGTAGCCAGTGTGAAATAATGGTATCTCAGTGCAGTAGACTTATAGTTAAGACTGCATTAAAGTCACACTATAGAAATCACTGAAAGATTTTACTCAAGCTAACAATGTGATCAGAGCCGCTGGTGGCAAGAAACAATCCCCTCCACAGTCTTTCCCTTCTTCTGGCACATTTGTAACCAACTTCTGCTTACTAAAATAAATAATGTAAATACCCAAGAGGTTGATTTCAATTTTGATTGTTTGGCATATCCATGAGTGTTTGTGATCCTACATACAATAAACATTTAAAATGAAAAAGAAACAAACAAGACTTAAAAAACTATAAAAATTCTGAAGTCTGTATTTTTAAGAAAACATATTTATCAAAACTAACATATAGCTTTAAAATCAGAATAAAGTCTCCGCCTCTGATTTCCATACCCTATAGAGATGATATATATATCAGGCATTATATTTCGAGATTTCATTTCTTTCTGTGTTTTGTAACTGTTGGGTGAGACAGCTAGCTCCTTTTGGGAAGCTCGTGGACAAAGGGGAGCCCTGAAGAAGATGGACAGCTCCAACATTGCGGCTAGCTGACGTAGCTGAGGCTGCTAGGGGGACAATTCTATTCTTCCACTCCTCTTCTTCCATGGTTCAACTTGTTGTGTTACTGCTACAGTATCTTCTCCTCTATAGCCCTAATTCATTCTAGCATTTTCTTGACATAATGAGCCACTTTCATACCAAAACTGAGTAACTCTTCAGTCAGAAGAACGATCTTTAAACTACCTTTGCCCTCCAGGAGCACACGAATGCCTCTCCTGTCTCTCCTATGTATCTATCATGTTCTCTCAGGACTTAATGCTCCCCAGCTCCTTCTGTATCTCTTATTCATTCTGATTAGCTCAAACCTTTCCCTCATGCTAAAATCTGATTTTCTAACTCGCTTTATACTTGTTGATATTTCTTTTGTTGTTTTGTTTTTAAGGCAGGGTCTTTCTACCTAGCCCTGTCTGTTCTGGAACTTACTATGTAGACAAGGCTGGCCTTGAACTCAGGAGATCTGCCTGCCTCTGCCTCCTGGGTACTGGGATTAAATGTGTGCACCACTCAGCTGTTTCTGGATATTTCTAATGTATGTTTTATACATGCGGTTTAGGTTCTGAAGTTATGGCAATGATTCTGCAATCTGGTCTTCAGTTTGATTTTTTCATGTTTGCTCTTTTTATTAAATTAATTTGCATAATAACATGCTTCCTGGTAAGCTGTGAGATTTGCTTGGCTTGGCCCAGGGCTGTTTTCTCCCACATCACATTGCTCATCTGCCTGTGCGCGTGTCTCTCCTCCCCTGCATCCCCGCCTTCCCTTCCTGGCTGTCTTAGTCAGGGTTTCTATTCCTGCACAAACATCATGACCAAGAAGCAAGTTGGGGAGGAAAGGGTTTATTGAGCTTACACTTCCACACAGCTGTTCATTACCAAACGAAGTCAGGACTGGAACTCAAGCAGGTCAGGAAGCAGGAGCTGATGCAGAGGCCATGGAAGGATGTTACTTACTGGCTTGCTTCCCCTGGCTTGCTCAATTTGCTCTTACAGAACCCAAGAATACCAGCCCAGAGATGGTACCACCCACAAGGGGCCCTCCCCCTTGATCACTAATTGAGAAAATGCCCCACAGCTGGATCTCATGGAGGCACTTCCCCAACTGAAGCTCCTTTCTCTGTGATAACTCCAGCCTGTGTCAAGTTGACACACAAAACCAGCCAGTACACTGGCTGTTGTACCACTTCTGTTTCTCTTGCTCATCCTTCCCATGGGCAAATTGTCTTGGCTACTGTTTGCTCAGATATAACAAATGAATTCGCTTTGGTACTGTCTTTTCATCTTAACTGGCTCTGTTTTTTCCTGTTATGTCTGTATTTTGAACCCTGGATTTTAGTTTATGCCTTTTTAAAAAAAAATCATAAGTCAGAGGGAAAGAATGGAGAACAAGGTAGACGCTCTCTCTGTGACTCAATAGTAATACTCAGCTGCAATGTAGTAAATGGTGGATTCATGATTCAAACTTTAAAAACAATCCTGGCCAGGGTTTATACATCCTTTCAGAGGCCAGATGAAGCTATTATGGCACCGTCTGTGCCCTTGGCAGAGGCCCGGTAGACAGCAGCCCTGTAGCTTCATAAAAAGCAAAGAGACCTGACAATGAGTCAGAGCTGTGCTGGTGAGAGAAATCTCTGTAGTGGTACCCACATCCTTGGTATTAGAGTCTCAGCTTGACAGTGTCAGTCAGCTGCCTTTGACCCCTGAATTCTATTCCAAGGATTTAGTTCACAGAGACTCTTAAGTTTTGCTGAAACAAAAATGTACCTCACATTACATATAATTGTTAAAAAGAAACAAAAACCCCTTGCTCAACTTTGATAAAACAAATATCACCTTACTTACAACTGTGAAGATGTGATAACATTCAACAGTAAATTAATCACAGAATATTAATGATATGATGATTAGACTAATTTGATCACAGTGACCTATTCTTGGTAATCAGGGTAGGAAGGCACAAGGAAAGGAAGCCACTGTCTTCTACCTCCAACAAGGACAAGGACAAGGACAAGAAGAACCCCTAAGAGGCACAGCCAGGTCCAATCTGTATCTAGAAGCACGCGTTGTCCAAATTATAGCAGGACCACACGCCTTCATGGTCAAACAACACATCCTGAGGTTTCATTTCACTCAAAGCTAGATAATTGTGCTGTGCAAATGTGCTATGCAAAAAGTGGTACATCATACAATGTTCATAACATCAGTGGATTACAGTCTTCATGTCATATCCCATAGGCTGGTAAACAGCACGGTTTGTATTACAAACTGACTTTTTTTCTTCCTCTTCTTTTTTTTTTTTTTTTTTGGTTGGTTGGATTTGGTTTTTTCAAGACAGGGTTTCTCTATATAGCCCTGGCTGTCCTGTAACTCACTCTGTAGACCAGGCTGTCCTTGAACTCAGAAATCCGCCTGCCTCTGCCTCCCAGAGCACTGGGATTACAGGCGTGCGCCACCACCGCCTGGCTACAAACTGACTTTTTTTAACCATAGTCTTCTATCAGCTTACTAATACCTTCAAGTAGTTGCATGTTGGAAAATTTGGAAGGGTAGCTCTTATAGTCTACTGATTTTTGGTGGCATCTAAGAAACTTAACAGCCTCTGTTATAGCTCTAATTTTCAGTAACCGAACCAATTCAATATCTATAATGCAATATCAATAACTCTTAGTTCTTGTTGTGGGTACAGCTCAAATTTCACAAGCTAGCTAAGAAGTTTCAGTGAAAAGTGTCTAGCTTGTCTACTAGCTATTCGGAGATAACCAATATTTCATAAACTTCTGTCTTCTTCAGAGATCAATGTGACTATTTCTTCCACCTCTGAACATAAATGTTGCATCCTATACACACGCTTTAACCTTGGAGGGTTTCTGTTTAACCTAAGTAGTTCTAGGAATAGAGCTCAGCTGGGAGACTACTTGCCTCTCACACATGAGGGTTTAATCTCTAACATCCTAAAGAAAGAAATTAAAGATCAATACATACTACAACTCGAATGACCCTTGAAAACATTATGCTAAGTAAAAGAAATCAGTCACAAAAGATCACCAACTGCAGGACTCATTTATCTGAAATACCCAGTACAGGCAGCTCTACTGACACAGGAACAAGATTCATGGCCTTGGGGACAGAAATAGAGCAGCAATAAGGACGTAAGACTGTACTTCTATTTGAAATACTGAAAATATGGGTATGTATACCTGTGACTCTACTAAAAGCCATTATGTCATGCTTTTTCAGCAGGTGACATTTATGGCATGGGAACCATATCTCAATGCTGTTTTTATAAAATGGTGTCTCCCATGAACTGTGAGCATAGCCCAGCAGTTATGCTGGTTAGTTATCTGTCAGCTTGACACAATGTTACATCATGTGAAGAAGGAACCTCAGTGGAGAAAATGCCTCCATCACACTGGCCTGTAATCAAGCCCCTGGGACATTTTCTTGATTGATGATTGATTTGGGAAGGCCTAGCCACTGTGAGTAGTGCCCACCCTGGGCAAGGGGGTGTAGAGAGCAAACTGAGCAAGCCAGGAGGAGGGAGCGGGCAAGCAACAATCTTTTCACCGTCCTGCTTGGGTTCCTGCCTTGAGTTCTTGACCCGGCTTTCTCAATGATAAACTGATTGGAAGAGGTAAGCTAAACAAACTCCTTCTCCCCAAGCTGCTTTGGGTCAGTGTTTTATTGCAGCAGAAACCCTAACTTACAAAGCAGGGAAAGACCTTTGCTGCCAAATCTGCCAGTTTTGTCCCCTGTGCCCCCATAGATGGGGGCACAGAAGCTCCCACATGTATATGGACACTTGTGCATATACACACAAAGAAATTAATAATTAATCAGTCTGTGTCCCAACTGTTCCCTTCATATATCCTGAGCCATGCTCCCCCACAACTGGAGGAAGTTCTTAGAGTCCCAGCAACCGTCTCACTACTTCATATAATTGACAAGGAACACAGTTCAAGTCTTTTCTTGGAAAAGTATTATTGAATGTAATGTTTATATGTTTTTGAACCATTTCAGTGTAAAGTTGTGCTACCATTTTATTAAGTTCCTAGCTTTTCTTTTTATGTCATTAATGAAGTCTCTGAGCAGATGTCTCTAAGTCCATCCTTTCCTTTACAAAAATCTCTGTGGTCTCTGCTGACTGAGTTTTTGCAGAGTACAGAAGGTATTAGAACATATAGGTCAAGGGACAGAACAACTATGTATAAAACCAGATGACAATGCGCCCAGCAAATATATATCTTTGACACAAAATTAAAAGCTGACTAAATCACAAATATAAATAAACCATTAAAGTTTCAGCCAATTTCCATATTTAAAAATTTCAAATTAAATGAATTCCATTGGAGATTCTATGATAATAATGTAGGGGAGGGAAATTCAGTTCTTATGATTTCGTCCTTAGAAACTTTATGATTAGTCAGCAGTTCCAGAAAATAAATAATAAAATAAATAAATAAAACACAGCAAGACCAAAGCTACACACATATATAAAATAACTAATATTCATTCCAAATGAAAAAATGTAATTTATAGAGATAGAACCTATCCTGTGTGCTCTTTTACAGCCGAATTCCAAACCACAGAAGCAATACTAAGCTCAATTACACAAACAATCACACAAGCAATACTAAGCTCAATTCAGTGTTTATGCTCCCTCAACATCATGCACAAAACATCTGCCTTTTTAGGTTCCATCAAATCTTCTATTTCTGATCCAAGCCATCATAGATCAGTCAGTCCCCTCACAGCCCTCTCTCTGCCCCTTCCTTCCCTATTCCCCAGCACTAGCCGTGGAATTTACACACTTTTAGTCGCTTGCTGTCAGCTCGTGTCATTCTTAGCCCTGCAGAGACAAGGCCCTCGGGGGTCATCTGACCATCCCGAAATCCACACAGGGTAAGCACAGGGTAAATGCTCACGGAGTTTGGCTGCTGAGTCACAAACAGGGCAAACCTGTGCAAACCAACTCAGCTGGTTTTCTTAGTTAAAAATTAACCATTTTTAGTGTGTATCATTCCAAGGACTTTAAGGAAGCTAACCGTTTATCTTAGCTATGCTGAAAATATATATGGTAGCTATAGAACTGAAATCTGGGAATTCCTGCTTTCATATCTTACTATGAAGAATACCAAAGAAGGTATTGTTAGTGTAAACACTCGTAGATTATGAACTTCATTTTCACACTATGAAAAGTCAGAAACAGTTATACCTTGCTAATGTGGAGGGAAAAGCCTTGGCTGTCAATGCCTGGGGCTCTCTATTTCCATTCTCCAACTGCACTGCCCTTTCTGACATCCTGGAGAGCCAGGCACTGCCTAGAAAGACTCATGAGTATATTGACATGAATAGAAAATACTTCTCTAATTCCTTTAAATTACTAATATCACTAAAGTGTAAACTTTAAACTTACCCATTTCTACTGAAAACTCTCAGCCATGCTTTGAGGTTTGGTCCTAACAAACATAGACAAGGTACTGTAGTAAAAGTAGACAAAACAACTGCAAATAAAAACGTTTCCAGCACCAACCTAGGAGAAAAAAACACTGTTACCTTTCAAAAGTCTTAGCGGTACATGTATACACAGCACATAAAATCAATGTGAGTCTGCTCACTGCTCCAGCATCTCCTTCATATACTTCACTTCAAAAACCTACCTGAGCCCCACTAAATAAGGACTCAATTACTCTACAAGCCAAATTACCTGATTTTAATCATGGACTTCAAAATGTTGAAAATCTGAAGATTCATACTAAGGCCTTCTTGAAAAAAAAAATCTCAATTTTAGATAATTAGCTTTCTTTCTTATCAGTTTCCAGAACTCTCAAAGTTAAACTGCCTTTTTTCCCCCTATCTGAAGAGACTAAAGATAAGCAAGTTTCACCTCGAGAGTTTATGACTAAGGCCTAACAATTGCATTTTGGTAAAATCTTGACCTTTGGAACCATTGTTCTTTCATTTACTCTTTTATGATGAATAGACAGAAGCCATATTCCATGACAAGACTTTCCTGCTCTGCGTAAAATAGAACAATCTGTTAGTTTAACGTGTATACAACTGTGTATATGTGCGTGCATGTGTGCATCTGTAGCTACATGTGTATGTGAAATCACTCCTTTCACCATCATCGTTAATCACTGCTAAACTGAAATGTCTCATAAAAGAAATATTTAGGAATTTAGCTTCCACTAATTTGAAATTGGTCCAGTTTTAAAAACTACTAAATAAACATTAGTATTTGATAAGGACTTTATGTCCTTTATGAAAACACCCTCAGCTACTCCAGAATCACAATTCCAAATCACTGAAATGTTATCTATAACCAGCTTACACACATCACAACAGCGAGTTGCCTGCAGAAACCCAGGGGTGTCCAGCCTGCAGCCTTGGCCAGCGGCAGCCTTGGCCAGCGGCAGCCATCAGTGCCTCCCAAATCATAACCTACTTACCGCACCGGCACATTTTTCTTTTAATTTTTGGTAATGTGATCCTAGGGTTGTTAAATACAATTTTGTAGATGACCACATTGTGCCATAATGTCCAAAGGCTAGACATCTAGAGGTTTTTAACAATACATTTACTACTACAGTATATAGTAACAGTGTTAACCTGCCCTGCTTATGATGTACAGTTGTGTGCCAAAAAGCTAATAGCTAAAATGTGTGAAGATTTGGTTGTCGTGCTATTTTAAACAGCAGCACTGAAAACAGGACGGTGACAACTGTTACCTGCCTGATCCAGTCACAGCCCCACTATGTTCTACCTCAGCTGAAAGTTAGCACAGCGTTTAGAAATTCATACACTAGGACATAAACAAAGCAAATATTCAAAACTCACTCAATTAGTGGTGCTCCGTATAGAACAAAAATGATATGAAGGGACAAACAAGACATAAGAAAGTAGATACAGCATTTCAAAACTCTGGTCACCTAAAAGAGAAATGAAGAATCTGAAGACTCAAGAAGATACCTAAAAAGTCATCATAAACTCTGCCACTTTACATACAAATATGACTTGTTTCCATGATGTCTGAAATAGCTGAACATTCTTTGTTGGATAACCTCAAAATGGATCACATGCCTTATCATATACACAGCCCTCAAAACAGACTATAGAGAAACGTAAAAGATGGGGCCAGCAAGTGGGCTTGCAGGAAAGGCACTCACTCGCCTCCACGCCCGCCCACCTGAGGTCAGTCACTGGGACCCACATGATATAAGCCTGCCCTCTGACCTCAATGTGAGAGCTGGGTTGTATATACACAGTTTAATATGTGATTTGTAATTACATTGTCTGAGCTTTCAGATCATGTTCTAAGCATAGGCCCTATTAGTAGATGTAAGTCTTTTGTGTTTTTTAATATTGTTTATACTGTAATATGAATATGACGAGAAATTATTTAGTGTTTTGCTTTTATGGTGTAATTTACCCAGTTTTGTTTTAAAATGAAAAAAAAAAGTATAGCATTATGTTTTTGTAGGTATTTTGTATGAGGTGGCTGTGGTTTCTGTATCTCAACACTCTGTTATCAATATTTCTTAAGTGTTAGTAATATCACAGTCACAATAAACAAAAATCAATTTTGGCTCTTATGCTGGTAAGGTGGGCAGCATGTATTTGTGTGATATCTGTTTCTTAAATGAAAAAGAATTATAAATTTTGTGTCTCTGTGTGTGTACATGTGTGTTTAAAATGTTCCAACAGGGAATTAAACACAGTATTGAGTATTCAGTAAGGATTTTAATTTAAAATAATTGCCAAGTATCATAGCACAGTGACTATTCCAGAAAAAGTTAATTCTAAAATCTGAAAACATTTAACTGTTTAGTCAAGGAAGGCCACATGTAAATAACAGCAACTATGACTTAATTTGCAATGAATTCTAGAAAAATCACTTATTTAAGGAGTGCAAAAGTATGGGCTTGGCCCTGACCCCTGGCTGTGGGAGCTATGACAGCTGGTGGCTACAATGGCAGAGAGAGTCAGCTTTCTTTGGACATGTGGTCCCTGGTGGGCTGACCAAGCTCCAGTGGATGGCCCACAGTCACTCAGATACAGGGTTCTAGAAGTTACAACAACAAAGAGGAAAGGTTATCAAGTTGGCCAGAGGACAGGAATAGAGTAAGGGATAAATGCCTGTGATCAAACACAGTGGGCATGTGTGAAATTACCAAGCAGTAAAAATATATACTTTAAAAATATACGTGGCCTGTGGCCGGTTCAGTCAATTCCTGGAACCCACAGTAAAATGTCAGGTATGGGGCATGCTTGTAACCCCAGCACTAGGGAGACAGAGGATCTCTGGGGCTCACTGGAGAGCCAGTCTAGCCTAACTGGTCAGTTGCAGGCCATTGAAATGTCCTGTACAGAGCAAGTGGACAGTGTTCCTAAAGATAACACTTGAAGTCGCCCTCCAGCCTCCAAAGGCATTTTTGTACAGTGTAACCACCCACCCACACACCTAAAAATGTACAAAAATAAACTGCAATGTCTTGTAAGTTATCTCCAGTGATAACAAAACCATAAAACCATGCTTACACAGGTCATTTATTTACATTGTGATGCACTGAAGGAGTCACAATTCCACCATTAATGCACAATAAGGCTCTATCAGACACCGTAGGAAAGTAACAGGTCACTGATTTGGGAGGTGGGGCTGGACTTGGTTCCCTTTACACTGTAAATAACCCAATAAGGACATAGCAGGACTTCATTCTTACACTGCAACCTCCGCATAAAAACCGGCTATGCAGAAGTAGCCCTTACCTTATGTGACAATGAACTTCTTTTAGAGGACACATTTGGTCTCACTACTAAGTATGACAAAAGATTGACAGTGGTCACACAGGCAGAGCACGTACACAACCAGGTCAAGTGGGTTTCCAATATTGAGAAGTTGTCCAAGGTGAAGGATGGAATAAAAATGCTTAGGAAAATTGAAAATATGCACAAAAGATTGGTATAGAAAAGTCTCTTGATGTCAATATCTTTCATGGTGTTTTCTTGGGTAGCTATCTAGTAGAAAACAAATTAAGAAAAGAAAAACATGTAATAATGATTTTTTCCATGTCCCCAACACTTCAACACTCTAAATATAAACCATATACTAATAATTTTCTATGGGCAATATATTTGTTTCAAAACACAGAACATGAATATGCAGATTTTAATTGTTACTTTAGATGTCTCTAATATGGTATGGATTTAAATATTTGGTTTCTACAAAGGGGGCATGTATCAGACACAAGCAACTAATTTTACTTTTTTGGCCAAAATCAGGAAGATGAAGTCACTGCAGTTCCCAAATGACCAAGTATACACTTAGGCAAATAGTGGAGAACCATATAGTAAGATGGTCTTCATGCTGCACTAAGGGCTCACTGTCTGTTACAGATGCTAAATTCTAGTAAAAGCAGAACGTGAGTGGGAGGAGAAACTAAGGTTTACAGTCTCTAAATACATATATTTGACCTAAAGAATAGTTTTTATGTTATACTGACTAAAATTAATTAAGAACTCAAAGTAACAAATGTTACTATGTAGTAAAAATCCGGCCCAAAAAGGAACAGCCACACATCAGGGAAGAGGAACTAGCAGGAAAGATAAAAGCGCAAGTCCGGGCCTTGTCCTATTAGCCCTTATTTAATTCACACTCTCGGTTTCAAAAGCAAATATGATACTGAGTAAGCAAACTGGATAAACAAGTTAGCAGATACGGCCAAGGTTACACACACTAAAGGCATGTCAAGCATCGCCTCTTTAACGTGAAGATATCCTCCAGGGTCGGGACGAGAACGGATGGCAATGAAAAGACTTGGGGAAAGTTTCTCAAGATTTTCCCCTCACTGCGGGGGTCAGACAGGTAAGGGGATCAGAAATCCATCCTGAGAAGAGCGCGTCTCTAGGCCACCAGCAAATCCCCATCTAACGCGGCGAGCGGTACCCAAACGCCAAGGCTTGCAGAATGGAGCCCTTCCCCGGACTCCGGCGGGCGAGTTCCGCAGCACGCCACCTGGGAAGCCGCCCTCGGGGGTCGCGATCCCACGAGAGCCGGGTCGGAAGGCATGGCCGCTCCCGAGCCCTCCGCCTAAGCAGCCTTTGCCCAGGTGCGGACCGCGGCTCAACCCCACCCAGGTGGCTCGGTCCCAGCCTCGGACGGCGCGAGTGTGGGCGACTGAGGGCGTCATCGGCGAGAGCCCGTGCGGCCGACGCGGTGACCTGAGAGGAGGTGACAGAGGGTCGGTCCCGCGGACAGATGCCGGGATCACAGAGGGTCGGTCGCGCAGGGCATCCTCCGGTCCGCCGGAAGCGTGGAGCCCTGGAAGCCACCGCAGCAGTCCGCGGCGCGACCTGCACCCGCCCCCAGGCCAGCGTGAGAAGCCACCCGCTGGCTTACCTGACTCTCCCGCCCGCCGAAGGGAAGGGGACGCCACCGCCTCCCACCCTCAGGTGCGACAGGCCGCCATGGCCCCTCGCGCAGGCGCAGACCAGAAGGCGGAGACTCACAGGAGCACAGCCAATCGTTGAAGAGGAGAGGCAGGACAATGAATGAAGCCCCGCCCATCTGCCGCGTTTATCCCTCCCGCGACTTTCTCTGTGCTCGATAGGCCGGAGCGGAGGGCTGAGCGTACGGAAGCGAGCTGACGTAGCCGGAAGAGGAAGTCTTCTCAGCTGTGTTGTTGATGTGTTTTGGCAGCTGCTCCAGCTTTGCCGGTTGAGGGGACAGGACACCCCGTGGAAGGATGGTGTGTGAAAAATGTAAGTTAAGGGGCTGCTTCTGTGGGAGGTGGAGGCCGGAGGAAACTGATGAAACTCTGGGATTTCGGCCTTGGGTCTTCCCCTACTGGTCTGGGGTATATAGAACCTTTGTCTACCTTCCCGGCCCCACGGTCCTTGCCTATCCCGGGACTATAGAGCCGTATGCTTTGTGTTCAGAATGGTTTCGGATCTGCACCTCTATGTTTGTTTCTCTTGTCGTCCTCGCGCCCTTCCTGGATCTCTTCAATTACAACTTCTTGATTGGCTCTCGGAGGCTTAAAATGGATCTTCAAAATCTTCCTGGTAGCATCGAGAGTTGCCAGATGTAACAAATAAAAATTCCAGGCTCTCGGTTACATTTTAAGATTATAAGCAATGATTAATTTCTAGTATTATTCATATGTCCTGTATAGTGTTTAAATCTTAACTTTTTGTTGTTCCTTACTACAAAAAAAAACATGCCGCATTTAATACAGATTTTACTTTAAAAATTTCTTCAATGGTTATCTGAAATTAAGTTTAATTGGCTATTTCGTGCCATCCCGTCAATTCACAGCACTGAGTCAGGTGAAGGAGAGAGTCTCATCATCACTAAAGAAATCTTTACGTAGTCACCCTTGGCTTTTAGAAAGGCATTTTTTAACCCTTTTAGTTACCACTCAATAATTCCAATGAAACCCTTGAGATTTGTTGGAAATATTTAATTTTTTTAAATGCAAAAGCTGATGATTTGTTTAAAAACAACTTTCTTCTCTTGATCTCTTTCTTGGACTAGACAGCCTTCTCTGACTAGATTCCAGCTCACATCTCAGTTGCTGGCTAATATCTATGACCCATTTTGTTCATATCTCCTCAATACATACAACTCTGGACACACTACATAGTTGTGCCATCAGACTCAGCCGCCATTCTTAAAGTGCTTTTATTTTTTATTTTTTTGAAAGTGGGGAAAATGTTTAATTAAATGTGGCTTAAATGTATTTAGATTGTGAAGCTGTCCTTTGTGCTGTGCCGTAGAGGTCATTTCTATTACTAGTTACTTCTCTGCTCTTCTGAAAAATTTAATGTTTTATTACTTGTAACCTCTTAGTCTGTCTGCTCATTGCACTCACCCTGTAAGTAAACTGAAATCTTGCCCATAAGAAGCTGTAATGTCAGGCAGCCACCTCAGTTCTGTCTTTCCTTGTGCATTAATTATTCAAAAATGTCATTTGTCTCCAATTTTTTTCGAGTTACTTCTTAGAACTTGGCAAGTACAAACTGCTTTCCATACTACTAAATGAACTGCTCGGTGTTCTCCAGTCGTCCTCTGTTTACCGAGTTCCAGGAGTTTAGTGTGGGTCTGGCTTATGTCTCTTGCTCTGTTAGGTCTTTGGGGAATGTTTGGCCTCAGCACGCCCATACCACTGAGCATCCAGTCCCTTCTCCACCCTGTTAAACTGTAAGAAGTAACTGTCCGTTTGGAACTCGATGTTCGAGCCCTCTACAGACAGAGACCTAGCCTAGCCTTCCAACCTCGGTTCACTCTCGAGTTAGCCAGATTACTGCGGTACCTTCCCCCTGAACTTCCCGTGCCTGTCCTTGGGGTGTGTAGTTTATCTACTGCTTGACTTCATCTTCCTCATTTACCTTGCCGGACATTTAAACTCTGTCTCTTTAGCTCACTATTGCTACACTTTATTTTCCAGCTTATATTTTTACTGAAGGCTTCTTCATTTTTTAAGAAGCCTCTAATCACTTTGAAAATCTGATGAACGCTGTAGAACACGAAAAACAAGAAAAAGTTATAAACACACATACTAGGAACTGTACAGTTCCACCTGGATTATTTCTTTCCTACAATCTGCCTACAAGCTCTTAAGGAACTAGTGAGCTTGGGTAGAAGCCCCTGAATCTAGATCCATTGCTTTGTTTTCATCTGTACCTTACACAGCGCTTTGTATGAACTAGGTGATTTGAAAATGTGAGAGGAATGAATAAGTTTGTCAGAATTGTTTAAAGTATAATCAGTGAAAGCCTGTTGTTAGAGCATCTTATTGTTCTGTAAGTTTTATTTAGAACCAGTATCTGTTACCCACAGTTACTATCTTAAGTCTTCATTCATTGGTTTCTACCCTGGCATTAGTAGATTCCTACTGTAACCTGACTTTTGATATCATTATGTACTTCAGGCAATACAATATATTTATTATTTTAAATTATTATTGTGAAGTTGTCAAAGAAATGGATTTCATTATTTTATTTCCACACAGTTTGCTTATTAGGTGACAGTTGTTTTCTTTTGCTATTTTGGCGACCACAGGTGAGAAGAAACTTGGCAGAGTTATCACTCCAGACACATGGAAAGACGGTGCCCGGAATACCACAGGTACTGTTTGCCATTAGGAGATGGGAGCTGGATCAAGCCCTTGTGGACACTGCTTTAGTACTTCACTGTCTGCAGAGTGCACTGTTAGATGCTTACAGTATCACCCCTTAAACACAGAGGACTGGGTTCTCCTGTGAATGCAGGTATCTTTTCATCATCGGAGTTACATGTATGGATTCATCATATACTCAAGAAGTATTAAAATTATTATTTCAATGTATGTCTATTTGATTCAGCTTAATAAGGTCTGTATTTGAATTTCCTTTCCCACATCTAAGTTTTACATTCTCAAACAAATTTAAACTGCTTTTACGTTTTTTATTAAACCCATACAGCAAAGCCTGGTGTGGTGATGCATACCTTTAATCCAGGGGCTACACAGAGAAACCCTATCTCCAAAGCAGGACAAAAACCCCCCACACAGCAAAGTTTATCTAATGGTGGGGGAACCCAGCGTTCTTCTGTATTCTGTCTCTAATAACAAAGTAGACAGATGTTACACATGCAAAGAGAGTGTAGGCATTGTCAAAGAACTGCTTTAAGACTGAGCGATAAAGTTTCATTAAAAACTGGGCTATTATATGAGGATTTTTAAATATTAGAATAAGGGTCGTTTATTGATAAAAAGTCAAAGCGTGAACTTTGGTATTACACGTTATATGTTAAATGCACAAAAGTAAATTGGCTGACTTGTATGCACTTTTTCTTTTTAATATGTAGAGAGTGGCGGGAGGAAGCTGAACGAGAATAAAGCTTTGACTTCCAAAAAAGCAAGGTGGGTGAGGGCACCTGGGCAGTCATGGTGGATGAGGGCACCCGGGCAGTCATGGTGGGTGAGAACACTCAGGGCAGTCATGGTGGGTGAGGGCACCCGGGCAGTCATGGTGGGTGAGAGCACCCGGGCCAGTCATGGTGGGTGAGAACACTCAGGGCAGTCATGGTGGGTGAGGGCACCCGGGCCAGTCATGGTGGGTGAGGGCACCCGGGCAGTCATGGTGGGTGAGAGCACCCGGGCCAGTCATGGTGGGTGAGAACACTCAGGGCAGTCATGGTGGGTGAGAGCACTCAGGGCAGTCATGGTGGGTGAGAGCACTCAGGGCAGTCATGGTGGGTGAGGGCACTGGGCCAGTCATGGTGGGTGAGAGCACCCGGGCCAGTCATGGTGGGTGAGGGCACCTGGGCAGTCATGGTGGATGAGGGCACCTGGGCCAGTCATGGTGGGTGAGGGCACCAGGGCCAGTCATGGTGGGTGAGGGCACCCAGGCAGTCATGGTGGGTGAGAGTACTCAGGGCAGTCATGGTGGGTGAGAGCACCCGGGCCAGTCATGGTGGATGAGGACACCCGGGCAGTCATGGTGGGTGAGGGCACCCGGGCAGTCATGAAGCCCACTTTGTAAGTGGCAAGCCTAGTGCAGTGAGCTCTTGCCTGGTCACGTGTGTTAGGAAATTTGCATACAAAGGCAGACTTTTTGCTATAGGCCGCTTCTCCACCCTGTACCAACACATGTAGGTATTAGTGCTACTCTCCACCTTTTTTAACAAAGGCATGGTTTTTAGTTTATCTACTTGTTAATTCATGTACAAATCAAAGGCATAAGCTTTGGAGTTGGACCTGAGTTTGAATCTGGACTCTGTCATTCTGGTCACATGACCAGAAGCATGTGGCAATTTCTTACCCTTTCTGAAATGCACCTTTTCATCTGAGAATGAGGACAAAATCTCCCAAATTTTGACACATTGCTTCAGAATATTAAATTTAAACTTCTGTATGAACCCTTCCCACTGCTATCCCTTGCTTCCTTTACCACAGCGAAGGGTATTAGCCAGAACGGCCGTGTAGAAAGGTCATGTGGGTCCTTTGCTTGAAGCCTTCCCTTGGTTTTCCTTTTCCACTAGAAGAGAATCTGGGCTCTCTACCATGTTCTTACAAGGTCTTCCATGATATGGCAGCTTCCTCAGCTGAGACCCCGCAGTCACTTAAGGCCATGTATGTTTGCTGCTCTGAGGTTCCTCCTGACTTCTTGTTACTTGGACCTTGTTTGAGATGTGATCTCAGAGAGGGGTCCTTAGCCAGCATCTGTCTCTTCTCCACCACAGCCTACAGCTGGGGTTCTCTCTGTAACAGTTAGGGAAGGGAAGGGAATTTGTAATGTTCATGTTTAGTATTTAGAACAGAATTTGGATATAGTAAGTACTCAGTAGATATTTGCTAAATGAACAAGTAGCCATTGTGTGGCATTATCCTAGGAATTAAAAGAAATAAAAATGAAGCTTTTACTTTATAAAGTGGCTGGCACATACTATATGTTGTTGCTTGACTATACTTTCTAAAGGCATTTTTTTAACTAGTCATTTATATAAATTGTGCAAGTTCTTATACATTCAATTCCTTTATGCTTTTAAATTTTTCTGATATTTCTAAAATGTAGCTATTATTTTTGAGTACTCTTGTTAGCTTGTTTTTGAAAGTATACTATTATATTACATTAAATTTTCAGTACTGTTATTTATAAGGAGCAAGAAACTCTCCGAGGCTGGAAAAATGGCTCAGTGGTTAAGAGCACACCCTGCTTTTCGAGAGGATCTGAGTTCAGTTTGGACATCAAGAGGCTCACAAACTGCCTGTAACTCCAATTTCAGGGCATCCAGCACTGTCTTCTAGCCTTAGCAGCACAAACCCCTACACAAACACACATAAACATATTTGTAAAAATAATAGCATCTCTAGAAAAAGAACAAAAATCCTGCCAATTAATGGTAAAAGTTCATTTGAAGGTTAAAATGTTGTTTTAGAACAATAAAAATATGGTTTCAGAAAAGGACTCTAAACAGCCAAATCTAAACAAAAATTTTACTTACTCTTGTGGGAGTAAAGTGCTTCAGTTTAGAAAAGTTAACCTCTAAAAATTACCTGCTACCTAGCCATTGTGGTATGTGTGAGAGGCTGAGCGGGTAGATCGTAAATGTCATGACAGTCTGGGTCATGGAGCCAAACTCTGTCATAGAAAACATGAATAAACAAGTAAAAGGTGTTTGTTTAATATAGGAAATAATGGGGCTGGAGAGATGGCTTTGTGGTTAAGAGCACTTTCTGCTCTTCCAGAGGACCTGAGTTCAATTCCCATTACCCATATGGTGACTCACAACTGTCCCTAACTCTGGCCCCAGGAGATCCAGTGCCCTTTTCTGACTCGTACAGGCACAACCCACATGACACACAGACATTTATACAGGCAAGACACCTGTACACATAAAATACATAGATAGAGGGAACAAAACAATTTAAAGAAAAGAATATCCCATGCTGTAGCCCAAACAAGATACTAGGACTGTGATGTTTCATGGAGAAAATATAAATAGCTATTTGGGGGGAAGGCAAACAGTCAGTTTTGGGAGAATTATTTCTTCTAAAGTTATTTGCTCTGTGTTTTCTATAGGTTACCATGTTCATATAGTAGAAAAACCTTTATCTGAAGGGATTAGTCTAATCACTTGAAAATGCTTGTTAAAGTGAGTAGTCATTAGGAGATGTCCCTGTTTTATTTTAAAACAAACTGTAGATGTTATTCATCTATTGTTGGGTATTGAGATTAAACCTTTACAGTCTGGGTCTACTGATGAGAAATTTATATTCTCATATAAACCATCACCAGAATATATATTGTGTCCCTTTAGAGTGGAGCAGACACTAAGCCAGGTGTGATGTTGCGTGCCTGTGATCACAGTGCTTGGCTGCCGGTAACAAAAGCATCAGGAGGCCAGGGCCATCCAGCCTGGGGTCACCAACAAAGGGGAGTAGGGCAGGGACGGGGAGTGGTCCTGGAGAGATGACCATTTGCTTCTCAACACCTCCACTACTGCAGCGCAAAACCACCTATAACTCATCTCTAAAGAACCTGGACCCTCTGGACACACGCACACACAGAGTGAGTGAGAGAGAGAGAGAGAAAACATGAGAACACACATACGGAGTTCTTCCTCCTATTTTTAGTAGTTGGCTTACCCATATATAATCCCAGCACTCAGGAGACAGAGGCAGGTGAATCTCAGTGAGTTCAAAGCCAGCCTGGTCTACAGAGTGAGAAGCCATACAGAGAAACCCACACATACACACAAGTTTCTATTGTGGCATGAATATCTTTTTATTTATTTTTTTAATTCTCTAGGTTTGATCCATATGGAAAGAATAAGTTCTCCACTTGCAGGATTTGTAAAAGTTCTGTACACCAGCCAGGTTCTCATTACTGTCAAGGCTGTGCCTACAAAAAAGGTATGTGTTTCTAGCTTAAATTTTTGACTTAGATCAAATCTGTCTCATTTGCTATTGCTTTAAATAATAGAAAGGTATAACCTTTCATAAATTGTTAGTCAAATACTCCCTTTTACTAAGATAAAATAGAATTTAAAATGAATTTGTAGTCAAAAGGATATTCCTTTTTCTCTTTTATGATGCTTTAAAGTTCTTAAAGATTCTATCTGTCCTTCTGTCTGTGTGTGTGTCTGAGTGAGTGTATGTGTACATGTGTGCAGCTCACCTAGGCATGTGTGCTCACAAGCCAAAAGAGGGGCATCATGTGTCTTCCTCTGTTACTACCCCTCAGAAGGCAGGGTCTGTCCCTGAACCTGAGGCTCCTAGTTGGGCCAGTAAACCACAAGGTTCCTCCTGTCTGCACCCCACCTGGATCTGAAATTACGGGCATTTGTGAGTGTATGTGAATGTGGAACTCCAGACTCTGGTTTATATGATTACAGAGCAAGCGCACTCACCCAGCGGCCCATCTCTCCAGCCCCACTCACCCAGCGGGCCTTCTCTCCAGCCCCACTCACCCAGCGGCCCATCTCTCCAGCCCCACTGCGAGAGCGTCTAAGCTCTAGATTGACGGAAATAAAGCAGTTGCACTGCTTGCTCGCTTACACGTTTTCTTTTTTTTCAGGCATCTGTGCGATGTGTGGCAAAAAGGTTTTGGATACTAAAAACTACAAGCAGACCTCTGTGTAGACAGGCTGGTGCTGACTGACTTTCCATGACTGCTTTGTGCTTCAGCTTTTCAAGGCATGGCATGGATGTCCATCTGCAGAATAACCTGTTTAAGATGAATGGCTCTGTCGGAAGCAGGGAAGTTGATCAGTATTGATTTGTCTGCTCTCACCAAGTTCTGAACAGCAATGATATGACCAGTTTTTCTGCTTTAGTGGTTATCTTCCTTATGAGCATTTTTGCACTAGATAAGTGACAAAATTAATGAATAAGGTGTTCCTGACTTCTGTACGCACTGTCTACTCAACATTATCCATGTAATGAAAAGGTGTTCCTGACTTCGTACGCACTGTCTACTCAACATTATCCATACAATTCTTATCTGATCCATGCGTTTTATTTATAGATATTGCAAATGTGAAATTACTGATCCTTTGTTCTGAACTTGGCATCTAGACTTGAGATTTCTCACTTATTCACAAATGTCACAGTTCTTAGGATGAGCAGCACCTTAGTTAAGTGCATTTTCATGAGCTGTAAATGTTTGAGACCATTGTTGCAGAGTGGTTCTTTAGCGACCAGTCCTGCTGCAAGTGTAAGACAAGTTGCATTTTTTATTTAAATTGGCTGTTGATGCTAAAGTGCAGTTCCTTTCCCATGTGACTGAGAGCCACGGGGTCGGACTGTCCAGGCATGCACTGACGTTCAGAGACGTGCATTCGTCAGCATTATCTCAAATTCAAAGGAGGATAAACTTCTGTTATTTCGTAACATCCCTCCACCCCCGCTGCCACTCCCTCAGAAATAAAGCAAGTGCCCTGGCCTTCCTGTGTCTTCAATGATGTCACTGGCCTCAAACAGTCTTCTGGCTGCTTTTGAGGTTTCAAATGAAAGTTTTTCTTGTTGCCTTCTTAGGGTTGGGCATTCCACCTTTAAAACCCTCAGCCTACCCGGATACCCAAAGCATATTCTCTGTTTCCATCCAGCATCTTACATACACATCACTGTAGTGTGGGGCCTACTATAAATAATGAAAAATAGACAGTGATTATTATTTTAAAATTACTTTGATGAAAAAGTCTTAATTTCATTTTATCTACTATGTTTTTTTCCCAGTGTTTTTCTAGGGTGCTTTGTTAATTTGTGTTTATCACAAAAATGACAGAAATAATGCAGAATACAAATATCTCCTAGCCGGGCAATGGTGGCACAGACTTTTAAGCCCAGCACCCAGGAGGCAGAGGCAGAAGGATCTCTGAATTCAGGGCAAGACTGGTCTACAAAGTAAGTTCCAGGACAGTCAGGGCTACACAGAGAAACCCTGTCTGGAAAAACAAAATACAAAAGCAAATAGTATCTCTCAGTAACCCCTGTGTTTAATTAACTTGGGATTTGGGGGGGATGGTTGGGTTTTAGTTTTTTGAGACAGGAGCTCTCTACATAGCTTTGGCTGTCCTGTAGACCAAGATGACTTCTTTAAGTGTCGGGATTTTTCAACCAAAATCTTAACACAGAGAAGTCATGAAGGAGCCAGCCGGCACAGATCTGCAGGCGCTGTGCTCGCACAGCACTTCCTGCTCTCCGGCACGGGGCACGGGAGGTCTGCTTTGGTCGTGGGCTCAGTTACTTTTGTCCTCCCACCCTGAGCCCTGCAGTGAGTTGTTCATCCAGATGTCCCCTGGTTCAAGTTGTAAAATGTCTGGGCCAACCCACAACATAGTTAACATGTGTGATTATCATTATCAGCCTGTTCATACAGGGCAAAGCTGGGCAATTTGTATGGTTTTTCTTCCCTCCCAGGTAACTTAGTGAACGAAGCTGAGTGCATTTAAAGTTCAACCAGTATTTATTGGATTTCTGCTTTTTTTATTCCAAGATGTTTGTACTAAAGGAAAAACTGAGCCTGTTTCAAAGTCATGATTTTAGCCCAGTAATAATGATAAAGTTGGAAGCTAAGCTAAAATAGCGGGGAGTCAATGGAAAAAAAGATGCAGGTTTGAACTTACCAGTGAGAGACTGGCTGGATGGACTAAGCTGGGTGGAGCGGATGCTGTCACGTGGGACACATAGGCCTTTCCACCAGGGGGCAATGATGCTAAAAGATAGGCAGTCAAAGCAACCCAAAGATCAAACGGAAGCTTAAGCCCCAGGTAGTATAGTGATAAGATAGCCAGAGAAGTCCATCGTAAAACATTTAAAATGTGGATATAAGGGCAGTGGCATTTGCCTGAGTGCACGAAGCTGTGGGTTTGATTCCCAGTACTGTATATACTAGGTGTGCTGATCAGCACATGGAAAGTAGAGGCAGGAGGATTACCATCTAAAGGTGACCCTTCACTATATACAAGTTTAAGGCCATGAACTATATATACGTAGCTTAGGAACTACTCTATATAATATCTGACCTTCCTTAGCTCAGTGAGACCATCTTTAAAGTGGAGCTGGCAGGGCTGGGGAGGTTAGTGGTTGGCTCTTACCCACATGCTGGTTTGGTCCCCAGCATCTACATGGTAGCTCGCAGATCACCTCACGTGCAGGCTCACACACCCAAAAAAACCAAATCTTTAACTCTGGAAAATAAGTTTAAAAAGTTGTTAAAAGGCAATTTTCAGAACAAAGATGGGAAATATGAAAAAAAAATGAATTCAACAACACAAGACCATGTTTTGTGACCATTGTCAGCTTATTCTAGGAATTCAAGGTTGGCTCATAGTTTTTAAACCTATTAAAGGTACCACATTAGAAAATGAAAGCTACTTGACAGTCTCAGTGTAGAAAAAGATGATTTGATAGAGTTCAGTGGTCAGGGCTGGAGAGATGACCCAACGGTTAATCACAGTTGCTCCACATATGTATGTATACACATATATACATACACGTATATACATACACGTATATACATACACGTGTATATACATACACGTATATACACACACACGTATATACATACACATATATACATACACGTATATAGAAGGGCGAGGACAGGAGAGTTGGTCACTGCTGCTTGAAGACTTGAGCCCCGCGTTCAGGAGCAGACACTGCCTCAGAGGACCTCAGAAGTGATGAAAGGCACCCGACCCCTCTCCTGGCCTCCACTCACACAAACGTGAGCACACCCACACATACATGCAGGTAGATATGTAAATAACAAAATCGTCTAAAACCAGTTACAGTGAAAATTGATATTAGAATAGACAGGAGTTCCTCAGCCTACTAAGGTAGTAGAAGGCCCACAAACAGTATTTCAAACGTAAAAAGGTAAATGTGTTTCTTGAAAGAGATGCTCAGGCTCTGACCTTATGAGGAATCTTGTTTGCTTAAGCGTACTCTTTTGACACTTTTTTTTTTTTTAAAGCTCTGCTAGGAAGAGTGTAGAGGAATCCTTACTGTAAGGATAGTTTAGCCCCAGTATGAGGGTGTGGTCCTTCCAGGGCTACATCTGAGGCCTGGTTGTCAGTGAGGGCTTACTATTATCCGCTTCAGCCTCCAGAATAATGGAGGGAACCCTTCAGCTCCCAGTCCCCAGCCATGTTGGCTTCACACTAGATATGGTCACCCTCGTATGTGACAAAGACCCATGAGGATGCCGATGGAGAATTTCTGCAATGTTCTCTGTGGTGCTGCTGCCTTTCTAGGACTCTGCTCTGTATCTGTGAACTGCCCACACTGCCTTAACTCTAGCCTTGTCCTCACTGCATAAGGTGAATAGGATCTGCTTCTGTATGGACCCCACTCTGAGGAGTCGCAGCCCTGGGCTGCCTATTCTCCAGTATCCAAAAGCGGTTTTCACAGTTTTGCCCAGTTTTAAATATGGCCCTAGGTAGTTTATCATAGTACCCCTGACCATTACAGATGGACTAAGATGCTCATTTTGATAAAGTTCCCCACCCCAGTCACCCATTGTAGGCTGAAAACGTTACACACACCCAGTACTGAACATCCCAGCTTACAGCATAGATCACTGGAGCGTCAGTTGCATCCCTGCCGCCGCCTCTCTCTCCACGCGCCGCAGCCAGCATCCTGAGAAAACATCCTGCTGCCTCTCCCTAGCCTGGGAAAGCTCAACATTCCAGATGCAAATACATTGCTTCTAAGTGGATAATACTTCCTCACCATCCTAAATTCAGAAACTGTGAGGTAAAGCTATCGTAAGTAGAGGACTCTCTGTGTGGGTTTATTGGGGCTGGGGGAGTATCACTGTGTAGCCCAGGCTGGCCTAGAATTCTTGATTCGGCCTCAGCCTCCCAAATGCTGGGATGAATATGGAACACACACCCATGTCTGGCTTGTCTTGTACACTTTCTTAGTTTTTTTCCCTACAGACTCCGCCCTCTTCGAGCTGTGTGACTCGTTTCTGCCTCCCTGTTTCTAAGTAAGCTTTCCCTGACCTTTTTGGCCCTTTGTCCCGTGCAGCCCCAACGGTGGAGAGACTATAGATTGTTCAGCAACTCTGCTCACAGCGACGGCCAGCTTCCCCAACAGTGTCACTAAATGACCGGGAAGAGAGATGACTGCACTCGGAATCTCTCGTGTGTGGAGGGAAAGTGGCTGTTCTCGCTCTGAGGGCCGGTGCCCACCATCGGCTGCGCTTGCTGAAGAGCTGGTTCCCATCTCTGGCACCTCTAGATTTTGGCAATAGTGTGGGAGGGGCAGTAGTGTGCGTAAGAGTTGTGCTGCAGGGTCAGGAAGTCACATGACCCATTGGTCCTTCCTTCAGCCAGTGCTCCTGAGTCGGCTTTCCAGCCCACTGCCAGAGGCGGCATAAGGCCGGGAGCCAGTTAGCGCTCAAGTGTATGCCAAACTCGTCCCCATATTTTTACTTAATGTCATCGAAGTTTGACTTTTCCAGAAGTGACAAGTCCACTACCACTTGTTTCTCTCCACCCACTCAAAGCTGTGCTCTTTGGTATCTCCACTCACTATCTTTGGGGTGCAGACCATTTCCCCCCCCAAAAAAAAATGTTGGTAATGTAGTTTTAGAGGGAAAGTTGAGAATCAAAATTAAATGTTTTATTTATGACATTTCCCAGAAACTGTTCATACTTTTATAGTTTCATCATCTTCCTAATGTTCATCAGACATTTATACTCACACCTGTCTGTCTATCTTCCCTGTATTCCATCTCTACTGTCTGTCTGTCTATCTTCTGTCTATATGTCTAGTTTGTGATAGCAGGAATTGAATCAGGCCTTCACAAATGTTAGACAAGTTTCTGCTACTGAGCCAGGCCAGGCCACCAACCCAATAATTAGATTTTGACCCACAAATTCAATCCACTAATGGGAGAAATGGTGGGGACAAAAACAAAAGCAAAAGCAGGGAAAGAAGAGAGTCGGAGATATGCTAGTGGGATGTAGGAGATTGACCTAGTTGAAGTTGAGTGTGTACGATAATCTTGCTATAGTTATTCCTTTCACCTAAGTGTTTTACACTTCAAATGAACAGTTCACCCTCGTCCCAGCACCAAGTCTGTCTCTTGATCAGGCATCTGGCTTCTGACAAAAGCATCCAGGCTGCTTCATGCAATATTTATAAATATTAAAGGACACTGTCTATTGGCCAGTGACTAATATACCCTTAAAATGACACTTTCACAAAGGTCTGCCGTGAACCTTCAAAGAGCTCCTAATTTTTCTCAAAGAGTTTATAACCATTCTGCATTGATGTAGTCGGTCAGGGTCAGGTATGAGGATATTACAACACATGGGCAGGTTAACTTTTGACAGATAAAGTTGTACTGGAATATAGTCACATTTACTGGCTGCTTTCTTGTAAGAGGGCAGGATTACAAAGCCTGAAACATTTACTACTTGTTACTTAAAATATGTTTGCTTTATCCTAGTTAGAATGATGTATTATGATCAAGACATTTGAGAAACTGAGTTGATAGAAAAGATTAATGGCTGTCCAGCATTGGTTTAACGTTTTCCCAGACTATTCTTATTGTTTTGTAATTCCTTAATAACCTTATGAATTAATGTTAGGGCCAGAAGTCTCTCAGACATCTCTGAAGATTATCTTACCAGCATGAGTGAAAGCACGTATTGTACATTGATTGTGATGGTTTGTATGTGCTCAGCCCAGGGAGTGGCATTATTGGGTGTGGCCTTGTTGGAGTAGGTGTGTCACTGTGGCATGGGCTTTAAGACCCTTATCCTAGCTTCCTGGAAGCCAGTATTCTGCTAGCAGCCTTCAGATGAAGATGTAGAACTCTCAGCGCCTCCTGGATGCTGCCATGTTCTAGCCTTGATGATAATGGACTGAACCTGTGAACCTGTAAGCCAGCCCCAATTAAATATCATCTTTATAAGAGATGCCTCCTCAGTCATGGTGTCTGTTCACAGCAGTGAAAGCCTAACTAAGACACTGATGTGCTAAACTATCAGTATCTTGGTTCACAAGACTGTTTGCAGCTCAGCACGAATGTGCTCAGACTTTTCTGGTTATTTACTCAAGGATTATCTTGCTCCATTCACTCAATAATAATAGTATGTAATTATTTCCTGTGTGATCTAGACTTTATGGACTTTCTCCAAATCAGCCCTCTGATGCCCTTTCATGCAGGGACATTGGCCTCTGGGCAGTGTGCAGCGTCCCCTGGCAGGGTGCTGCTTTTCCTTCTTCACAGCTGCAGAAACGTAATTCTTTCTCCTGATTCCGTAGGTGGGCGGTTCTTATTTTATAAAATGAATTCTAACTCAGTTTCTCTGTGTATTATTTGCAACCAACCTGTGTTTTAAGGAATTTACCCCCACACTCAGATAAGCATTCAACTAAGGCAGCCCATTTGGACAAATTTACCCAAAGGTTTAATGATAAAAATAAATTGCTCAAAATGGAAGTCTGGTCCAGCACTCTAATGCCTCACACATGCTTACAAACTCCTGTGCCTGAAATATAGAGCCTGTAAGGCATTGCTTCCTCCTCCCCAAGGAACAAGGGAGAAGAGAACCTGTGGATTTTGCATTTAGAAGAACCCTCCCCAGGCCCTTGATTCCCTCAGCACACTTTGATAATCAGGGTGGGGGTGGGGGTGGAGCCTTCTTGCCTAGGCATGCAACAGCTCCCTCTTTTGATGGAAGCACGTGTGTTCATGACCACCTGCTCTGTACCCTATCACAGCTCTAGAAACAGGGTGAGCTAGAGTCACACCAGCAGCTTCCTGATCCTCCCCTCCTTGAGAAGCAGTCTAGCTCCGCTGGCCTGTTAGAACTTGCCCTGCACCCGGAGCCTTGCTGTTCTCTCTCAAGTTTCCACCTGTTCAACTTCTCTGCCTACTCAGAAAGCCTTCTTCGACACAGAAGGCCTCGCTATGTACCCTGTGTCTGTCCTGCAGTCCACATTTCCTCTCAGAATATTAAAATCACTCCGTTTGCATTTATGCAAGGTCTTCCATCCCTGCAACTAAACTGTAAGACTCATACATCCAAATACAGCATATTTGTTGTTCAACAGCCCCTTAGATAAAACCACCAAGATGAAGCCAGACCCACCTATTCCCACTTCACAGCTCACGACAAAGTCAGTGGGTTTAATGAAGCTTCAGATGAATTAATGACTTAAGATACTTTGGCTCTCGTTAGGGTAGAAATGACATCAGAGGCAGCTGCTTTTCCAGGGGTCTGAAGGTTAGGGTCTCACGGGGCAGCCAGGGCAGAGGAGTTGCTCTTTCTTCCCCCATTTCCTGCCAAGACTCTGAGGGGCTGCCACGAACAACAGCTTCCATCACTCACCAGTCCTGAGAAAATATTCGGATTTTACTGTTGTGCCCAAAAGCCCAGGCACTGAATTCCGATTATCTACCCCTCCTTATAAAAGATTTAAAGACAAGGTGTCTGATGCTGGGGGAAGGGGGTCCTATTTTAATTAGAGGCAACATTTGCACATTTTGTTTGTCATCTGATTTCATCAGAGGCTGCTTGGCTGCGGCTCCTGCAGACCCCGGATCCAGGCAATCTTGCTGGTCTGCATATGTGGCCCCGTGATGGATGTCCCGTCTATCATCTTCCTCCCTGGTTGTCACTCTGGGGAAAGCCTAGTTTGTGCTCTGAGCCCAGAGAAAGCTAACAGCAAGAAACAGAGAAACAAACAAAGTCTTCCTTGCTTTGGTTTTAGAAGCTCCCTGAGGATGGGAAAAACAAAGTGACAGCGCAGACAGTGTTTGGAAGAAAGGAGCACATAGGACTGGGAAAGCCAGGAAGACAGGGTTTGTGGTCCGGAGCTCTGCCCCATGACCCACGCTCACCTGGGAGATAAGCAGTCTCGGCTGGGTTTGTAAAACTTGGAAACTGAGAGAGTACATGTTCCCTGTGACCTTAGTAGGGTCCTCCCCCCACCTGCCCACAAATGTCAGAACCTCAGGAAAGAAATAATGTGCTCCTATGTGTGTATCTACGAGCATGAGGGGACACACACACACACACACACACACACACACACACACTTTCCTCTCCATTGCTGTGATTTAACACTAAAACTGACTTATAGTTCATCACTAAGATAAACCAATGCAGAAAATGCTACTTACTGGCTTATTCCTGTGACTTGCTCAGCTTGTTTTCTTATAAAACCCACCTGCCTATGAGTGGCCCCACTTTCAATACCTGGACCCTCCCACATCAAATATTCACCAAGAAAATACCCACAGACATGCCCACAGATCAATCTTAAGAGGTAATTCCTAGAGCGTCCCTCTTCCCAGGTGACTCTAATTTGTCCAGTTTACAAAAACATAACCAGCTTAATACCCAGCAGAAATATCTTCAGAAATTGGTTTGGGATTCCAGTCCATGAACTCCAATAGAAGCACTGTCCTGCATGTAGCACACCTGTCTTCGTTAGGGTTTTACTGCTGTGAAGAGATACCATGACCAAGGCAACTCTTAGAAGAGATAACATTTCACTGGGGCTGGTTACAGGTTCAGGAGCTCAGTCCATTATCATCATAGCAGGAAGCGTGGAGGCTTCCAGGCAGGCACGGGGCTGGAGCAGGAGCTGGGAGTTCTACATCCTCACCCCAAGGAAGCCAGGAGCAACTGACTTCCAGGCAGCTAGGAGGAAGGTCTCTCGAAGCCCCTCCTCACAGTGACACACTTCCTCCAACAAGGCCACACCTCCTAATGGTGCCACTCCCTGGGCCAGGCATCTTCAAAGCACCACACCATCTTTGTTGTCATCTGAAGCTGTGCAGCTTTTCACACCCCAGCATATCCTGAGGCCCAAGAGAGTGATGAGGAAGTGGAGGGCAGCCCTGCACCAGTGAGGAATGCCCCAATACACGATGGCTGGAAGGATGTACGTAAGGACCAGATTCCCCAGGTCCTATGTCCCCCCCCCCCCACTGGATGCCTGGCATCTCATAGCCCCTCCCTTCTCTAGACAAGGCCCCAGGGAAAAGCAGGACTGAAAGGCCTAAGTTCACCGAGGTTCCGCTGTGACGGTGCAAAGCTAAGGAGGTCTGAAACTAAGGAGCTATGTTTCTGTCTGTGAACTGACCTTCCTCCATCTTAGGCTTGAACATCCTCTTATAGTAAAGACATTCATTCCTGGTTATGATTAAGCCTCTCATTTCTCAAGGACTGGGCAGTTTCCCACCTGTAACCTCAGCTACAAATGGTTCTGAACTGCCTGGGCCAGGAAATAACCATGTCTTTGTTTCAAAAAGTTGTAACACCAACTTGCAATCCTGTGTTCTAAAAGGTTGTGATAACCACCTGCTCTCATGGCTGTCTTGTTTTAACTCCCTCGTTATGTTCTTGGCCTGTAATGCCATAGCACCATATAGAAATCCCTTACCTCTGAGCTATTAACACCCTGTCTTCACCACATCCAATGCTGATCTCTTGAACTCCATCATGGGGAGGCAGCCCTATATAGCCCATGAACACAAATTAAAAAAAATGCCTGCTTTAATTAATTTGGCCCTGACGATTTGGGCCAGTAGTATTTGATCTCGAATCTTTGGGGTTAGCACTATCTAGGGGTCTTGATTGGGCTTGTTTTCTCTGCCAGTTATAGAACATGAGAGACAGGAAAAAATCTCAAATATGAAAGGTAGCAGCAGAGAAATTATTGAACAAGCAAAACACAATAAACAGAATCAGCTTTTATTAGGAAAGAGGAAACACAGGTAGAAAAAAGACCACCCACAAAGCAGACATTGGGGGTGGGGGGAGGACTCAGGAAGCCTAAGCCAGCTTCTCCTTGAGGGTTTAAGTCTTTATAGGGTCTTCTTTCCCCAGTTTAGGTGGTCAGTTTGAAGAAAGACAAGATAGATGCCCAATTGGCCCACAACTGTTACATAACATGTCCTTAATGGGCCTTGACTTGCTGAGCCAGCCATTAGCAGGGTGCTTGACTGCTGGAGAAAATGTCCACAAGACCTTTGTTTGTTTGTTTGTTTGTTTGTTTGTTTGTTTCCGGTTTATTCGAGACAGGGTTTCTCTGTGTAGCCCTGGCTGTCCTGGAACTCACTCTGTAGACCAGACTGGCCTCGAACTCAGAAATCCACCTGCCTCTGCCTCCCAAGTGCTGGGATTAAAGGCGTGCGCCACCACCGCACGGCAAGACCTTTGTTTTAAACCGGGAGATTTGTTTAGGGATCAGGAGGAAGAAGCCAGACATCTTGGAAGTTTACAATCTTTATTATCTAATCACAGCCCTCCTGCCTTTCAGTCTGCCTCATGTGGAGTCTGCCTGATAGTTCTTCAGTTAGATGTCATAAAATGTGTGAACTATATCCATCGTTCAGAGCTTATATTCAGATATGACATTTTCCATGGAGAAAAGGTGCTCAATTGGCCAATTAAAGATGTTCTGGAAACCAGGGGTAAATGAACTCTCCGGACCTACGGCATGTAAAGGAAGCCAGTAACTGCGGAAAGGCCCCTCCACAGTCGGGTGCCCCGTCTCAGCCCTCAGAATCAAGATGTGACCTAAAAAGTGAGGCTACTTCAGCCAGCTCCATCCAAAACAGCCTCTCCTTAAGCTCAAGAACGACACCGCTTTTATGATCAGTTGATTAAAAACACAGCTAAGACATAGTAGCATTGCAGATTAATTTTAACTTATGCATATTAGACATTGCAATACTCGTGCACATTTGAAAACCAATTCATATAAATGAGCATGTTCCACGCCCTCTGCAGAGAGAACACAGATTCCTTGAGGTTAACTCCAGAGCCCCCAAGGGCCCAGGACCCATCAGGTGAGACCTTCTTGACCAAATAGCTTTCCATAGGACTAGTGTTTAAAGTCCAGTGTGTGCAGTCACAGCATCTGGCAGGAAGCACTCGGCAAACACCCTGCCCTGCACACTCACAGAAGTAAGCCTCAGCCTCACAACACATCGCCCTTTTGTGTTTGCAAAGTCTTCGTTCTGGCTGAATCACAGCTTGCTTTTCACTCCTCGTAACACCTTGCAACATCACAAAATATTTGCCGGAGTTTGTGAAGGGCGGCTTCAGAATTAGCAAACCGGCGTGAGGCCTTCTGACGCCCCCTCCATCTCAGCACCTTCTGTTCCAGCCCCCGAAAGACAGCTCCGGGACTCTTCACTTCTCCAGATTATGACAATTCTTGGCACCATAGCCCGGGGCAAGAAGGGAAAGATTATGGAGCTTTGCAGGTGCTGGTACATAATATTGTCACTTTACAGAATTGGATTTCTAAATGACTCCATGAAGGTGAGTTGCTATGGTAACCAGCATTCTCAACTCATATCTGGGAGTGAGGATAGCGTGGGCCATTTCTATTTGGGAATATATATTCTGGGTTTAATGAATAACATGCCATGCTTCTACTCCTAGGTAACCAGGCACGTGTAATACTAGACCAGGGAAGGGTCCTTAGCAACCATCTAAATTCTCCTAGTTAGACGCAGGGATCTGAATCTCAGAGAAGTGATGCTGTACAAGGACCTGTCTGCCCAGGGATCATGTTCTTCTGTTTAGAATTTTTTAGTGCCTTTAAAATTTAGACCACACTGCCTATCCAAATGGGCTTGCACAGCAATCATGAGGAGATGAGCAGACAGGAGCCACAGGTAAGGACATAAGAACAGTGTCACCTTCACTAAGTGTCTTAAATCGGGTCCACTGGATGTGCTTGTTTCTTAGGAGATCTGTCCTGACCCGCAGGACAGTCAACAGGGTCCCCGAACCACCTAAGAGAAGGCGAGAGACAAGAGGCATGAGAGACGGACAGCAAGACAGTATTCTGATCAAGTTGTCAAACTTTATTTTTTACACAAGGCTTTTTAAAGGGGAACATGAAGGTGTGGGGAGGGGTGAAAGGGGGAAAGTCATTGTATTGGGGGGAAATCTCAGGGAGCTAGTATCATTTCTCAGGAACAGTTTCTCAGAATTGTCTCTCAGGATCTCAGGGAAGGTTTGCATCTACTGTAGGAACTTGGCACTAGAAATTGATCAAGGGGAGGTGAAGTGGAAAGGGGTTGCTATGGTAATCCAAACACAGGTGTGCTTCGATTGTTCTAACCCACTCGGGTGAGCTCTGCATGTACTGACCATCTAGCTTACTTGGCTAATCTTTAAGCTAGTACTTTTCCTACTAAAAGCAGGCTAGGAGAAGCAGGTTAGAAATGGCTGAAAGGAGGTTTTGAGATCTATGTGAGAATGGCTCCTGGCATCTCCCCCTTCTCTGTATAAAAGAGAGCCTAGGTCAGACAACCATTGATTGGGAAGCAGATGAGGCACCAAGGTAGAGGAGCAGTAGCCTGTCTTAGGTTTGACCCGGTTTTTTTTTTTCCCCCAACTTCCCGTTCCCGTCTCTGGGTGTCTCCACCAGCCTCTAGAGACCCCTGTCTTAGGTGGGAGTGGGTCTGGGAAGTTGCCCGTCATCAGCAACTGCTCAGCACATTTATTGTTCATTGGTGCCTTGAGCTTGTGGGCTTCTTCTGGAGTCCCGGCTGGAATGGCTGTGACAGGAATGCGCTCTCTGCAGTTTGAGCTGTTTAGTAATCGCCCTGGGGGGCTGGGTAGCCATCTCTCGATCCTTCAAAGCCAAGCGGTGGTAACGTATCTGAATGGCTTGGCTGCCAAGTCATCTACCCGCTTTTTAATCAGGGCAGTGAGGTGTTTAAAAGCCCACGGTCCAAAAGAACATAACAATAGAAGACCTACAAAGGCTCCTAAAGTACTAGGTAAAAGTATAGTGAGCCATGGAGAGGTGGAAAACCAGTTTTTATACCAGCTTTCGTTCTGCTCTCTTTCTCTTACATTTTTCTAATCCTTCTTAACTTTTTTCATGCTATCTCTTACAACTCCTGTTTTACTAGCATAGAAACAACATTCTCCCTTTAAAGCTGCACAGAGTCCGCCCTGTTGGAGGAACAGGAGATCAAGTCCCCGCCTATTTTGGAGGACAACCTCAGCTAGGGAGTCAATGGAGTCAGAGAGATCAATTATTCCCTGCTGAAGGCGCTGGGCATCTTGATCGATGGTGGCACGTAGCTCCGTGTACCTAGAGTTAGAAAGAACAAGGGAAGAAATACCTGTCCCCGCTCCCACAGCTCCGAGGCCAAGTAGGACAGAGGTAGTAACAGCAGAGATAGGCTCTCTGCAGGAGTGGCTCAGAGAGGTAGATGTGGATTGATCCCACAGGTGAAAAAATTCCTCAGAATGACAATAAACTAAACGAGGAACCATCTTAATAAGGATGCAAAATTCAGGGCTCTCTCCATTTTTTTGATTTTGAAAAACCAAGGCAGAGAGGCAAGGTGTAAGGCCATCAAGGCAAGCCCACCAAGTTCCCTCGGGGAGCAGGGGGAGAGAGGAGACAAAGTAATTGCAAGGAGGGGGAAATAGGTTTCATTACACAAGTGAGCATAAGCTGAGGGGACATTTGTTCCACTAGAGATCACACAGAGTCCCAGGCCAGATACTTGGGTTAATGAAAGACCTGGCCAAGCCCCCTTCTGCCAGCGGCAGTGCCATGGATCATCAGCATGGAGGGGATCACTGAGAATGGCAATTCCTTCATAAAAGGGTGGTTGGGAATGGTAGCACAACCAGCAATCTTCAACAAGTTCAGGGGAAGTTTCATTTAAGGTAAGAAAAGTCTGGTTAACTAAAGAAGTACAAGGTTCTTAGTGGGAGCTGGCTGTGCAGGCAGAATAGTGGCTGGTGGCCCAGCTGGTGGCCGGAGGGCAAATACAGAAGGTAGGGAGGTGCCCTTAAGAGAAGGGGCACGGGTGGTGCCCTGGCCAATTCCTTTAGGAGGAACAGGACGAGATTGAAGATGCTGGGGGCCCCTGTACGGAGGATCAGGTGCTATTGTTGGGTGATGAGGAGCTGGACTAGGTACCGACACAGGATTAGGTCCCATTGGGACTGGCTGAGCATGATGTAAAGGCTCTTTAAGGAGCTTAATAGAGAAAATAATGCCTGTATCAAAGCCAAGCACATAGAGTCAAAGACCCCATTCATAACCTTTTTGCCAATAGACATTAGGAGACTTTGCATAGGTGGTAAATGTAATTCGTAAAGGTGTGTACCATCCCTTTGTAGAGGGATTATAGGCTTTGCAGGACTCATTATTTGTTTGAAAACTAACTGAGGGAGTAACGTTATGTTTTACTTGGATGTAATCCCACAAGAAGTCCAGAGGTTCTCCCAAGGGTCCCAAACAACCAAAGTAAATCCTGTGGATGTCTTAAAGAAAACAAATGGCAGGCCACGTTCTATCTGGTCTATACTTGAAATCTGTAACATTTAAATATATGGCCTTTTGACACCCTGAAGGGGGGGCAAACAGCAGTAGCCAATATTTCCCCTTTAATCTGTTTATAATTTGTCCAATTTTTAGCTAAATAAAATCGCCATGCAAAGAGGGATGCTGAGTCTGTAGATGTCTGTGGTGTCAGCATTAGTAGGACACATCCAAAGGTGTTGAGGATCACGGCCATTTTTAACGATTATAATCAGCATCATTCTTTGTCTCAGCATTAGCATTAGCATGTCTCTGGCAGCTAGCATGTTCCTTCGGCATCCTGCAGAAAAAACACAAACATGCCCTCTTCTCCACACTCAGAGACTTCCCTGGCATTAAAATTTCAAAATTTTTGATTCCCAAGAAGAAGAAAGGAGAAGACCCTGGGCCTGAAAAGATTGGATCTAGTTTTGTAGGAGAGTACCAGAACAGAGAAATGGTGGTGGTGGTGGGTGATTGGGGAATAGTTGGGGGTGGGGGTAGAGGACTTATGGGACATATTGGGGGGGAGACTGGGAAAGGGGAAAGCCTTTGGAATCTTTGTAATGTAAACAAAGAATATAGAATTAAAAAAAGATTCTTCCCTTTTTTATTTATAAAAATATTTTTTTACGGGCAGTGGTGGTGCACTCCTGTAATCCCAGCACTTGGGAGGCAGAGGCAGGCGGATTTCTGAGTTCGAGGCCAGCCTGGTCTACATAGTGAGTTCCAGGACAGCCAGGGCTATACAGAGAAACCCTGTCTCGAAACCCCCCCCCAAAAAATATATATATTTTAAAGTTTTATGGGCCTGTTTTACAATATCTTGTTCTTGAGGATTATAAGGAAACTCAGTAATATGACTAATAATAAACTGTTAATAAAACATCTCAAATGACTGATTTTATTAGTCAGTTATAATATTTGACTTAATCTGATTTGGAACATCCAGTACAGAAAAATTATATATATATATATATATATATATATATATATATATACTAACTTTATTTTAGTTGCTTTTTTGGTAAAACAGTTGTAACTAGAAAGCTTGAAAAGCTGTTAATATATTTTTTAATTAATTTTTTAACTTGAATTGTATTTGTATAAATAATTGTAAAATTTAAGAATTAGCAGAATTGAAAAAAGAAACACTTTTAAGCAATTGTGAGCCACGAGCTCTCTCTATATATATTATCAATATATAAATTAAAAGTTTGATTTTTAACATTTTAAAAGTAGCAGCTACAGCACCCAATTTAATTATCTGTGCTGAAGCAAGGGGAAACTCAAAAGAATAAACATGTGATCTAATTATATGAGCTCTATTCTCATAGTAGATGCATTTTTTTAGGATGCATGTATAGATCTATAGAAATATAAAAGCATGTATGGAGGTAAATTTTAACAATTTATTTTTTGGACAACAATTACTAATTTTGTCCAAAAAAGGCTTGTCATGTAATAAATTAACTATTAATAACAATTAATAATAATTGAAACAAGGAACAAACATCTCATCAGGCTCTTAAAGCATTTCTTTAAAAAATATTTTTATGATTTTTATCTTGTAAAACTTTATTATCACACCAAATCTTTATTGGAGGATGTTAAAACTTTATTTGGAGAGATTTTATATTAATGTTCTCTTTGTCAAGGAATGGAAGTGAACATATATCATAAATTGTTGACAAATACTTACAGTAGCTTTCTTTAAGTTATGTTTCTTAATATTTATTTTGCATTTACCTTGAGAAGATCAGAGGCTTAAATCCTCTTTTGGCAAGCTTAAAGCAGTGTCCTCGCCAAATAATTTATCTTAACGCCTTTTGAAAATTATTTACTTTAAGATTTTAAAAGTCCATTTTTAAGAGCAAAAGCCTATAATAAAATTTTATAAACAATATATATATGGAAAATTTAAGATCTTAGCTTCTTGTAGCCATTTTTTGAGGAAGAACTTTCTAATGAAATCATTTTATTGGTTTTTTTAAAGTTATCTTATGCTCTTTTAAAATTATCAGGATCCACAAAGCAAAAACAACCTTTTAAATCTATAATAACTTTGTATGGAGTAGGCAGGCCAAATTCTAATGCCTTCATAATTTCTATATAGCCTTATTAATCTTTCACAGATATGTTTGAACTGTATTTTGAACCACATCTATATGAGTCTGTTAAAAATCTTCTTTTGGCCAGAAACTCTTCAGCTGAGGCTTGTAAGACAAAAGTAGCATCTCTCAAGCCTCTGCTGAGGCAGCTCTGAGCTTTGTATTAACTCAAATGTAAATCTGATCTGAGTCTGTTATCTCTCAGGCCAGACCTATACCCCTGAATCCAGACCTACACCCACCAGTCCTGCCTGGAGTAGCCTGCAACCAGACCCCATTGTATGAAGGTCAAATAACAAAAGGAACCTGTAATATTAAAGCATAACTACAATTTTTGAAAGCAAAACCCAGTTTTAAACATTTTTCCTTAAAATTAATGGCAAGTACATTACTTTTATATTGCAAAGTTTGTCTATCAGCTTGTATGTTTGAATGTATGACAGTGTAACTTATTGAAGAGACATTATTTTAAATCTTGTTCTTTATAAGTCTAATTTCTAGGATAAGAACCACATAAAACATTATGTCAATTTAGAAATATCTTAGAGGCCTGGTTTTTTTTTTTTTTTGGGGGGGGTTGTGTCATGCTATGTGCTGCTTAAGATAGCTCTAACCCTTAACTATCAGTTTTAAACTTACCTTTGTTACCATCATTATAGCTTTTAAATCATGTCCAATAGCTTATGAGCCAATACTCTATAGTTAAGACATGTAAAACATTTATACCTTTAAGACCAAGTAGAAATAAAAATGAAGCAATTACACGAATCTCATAAATTTAAACCAAATAATTTTTTTGAGGGAAATAAGCACTTTGAACCCAATCTTCACCATTGTAGAAAAAAAAAATTTTAGGAGAAATATCTATTAGTCTATTTGTCCCAGAACTGCTCTAAGAAGCAGCTTTTTCTTACAGCTGTGTTTGACTCCTAGTTAAGAATTCGAGGCACCTTAAGTCAGCCTCTGCTGTGTAAACTGCGATTAACAGGACTGCCAGCAGATAACCTTTTTTTAAACCAGTTTTTCTTTTTAACATAAAACATTGAACAATCGTCCAACTATCATTCTGAGACAAACATAAATCAAACATTGACACACATATGGACAGGTTTGGGTGCACCAAAGACAGACAATAGACAGGGAATTTGATGTTCCAAAGAAATCCAAATATCCTAACCAGAACTAAGGATATCTTCAGTGGTATCCAGGGGGGATGCAGGACGTCTCCCACTTTCCTCTCGTCCCCAGAAGAGTTTTGAAACAGCTTTTAACCATTTTTTTCTTTTGATACAACATCCCACATGTGGAAAAACTGCTTTTCTGAAACCTGCTTTTTCTCTCTTGTTTAAGATTTAACTCCTTGTCTTCTTTTTCTTCTGGGAATTCTGCCAGAGAAGGGAGGGGAGGCACAGTGGCAGCCAGGGCCCTGCTTTTTAACCTCTGTTGGGTTCATAAAAAGAGAAAGAGGTTTAGAGAATGTGGCATAGGCAGTGTGGGGAAGGAGGTGCCCAGGCAGGCAGTTTTTTCCCTCAAGCTGGCTTCCTTCCTGGGTGATAGAGTGTCAGCACCTGAATTATGACTAGATTTCAGAGTTTGTTGAAAAAGATAGACTTTCCTGCTACATAGTATTTTTAAGAAATTAGGGGAGAGAGCAGTCATAGACAGAGACCGTTTTAAAGATCCCTCCTCCATATTAATCAAAACAGAGGCAGAAGGGGTAAGATAGCACAGAGACAGTGTCTGGACGAGCACCTTTTCAGAGAACTAGATCCTGGAAGCAGGAGGAATTCTGAATAATGTCATTAATCAGAGACCAGTAGTTAAAGACAGTAACCAGAACTTTCCCCCCCCCCCCCGGACTAAAAGTTGCATAGTAATCTCTAAAACATTACTTACTCTAGCCCATGTTTTCTTATCTATGGTTCCTTCCTCTGGGAACCTGGGACAAATTTGTCCGACAAAATACTTAAGACCCTAAGTACTTCTCAAAGAAGTACCAAAGATCTTTTTTTTCTTAACCCAGCCCCTCGTGTCTTGAGAGATTTCTTGAGCCTTAAAACAGGCTGAATAAATTCTTGTCTTAGGGTCTCACCTTCTGAGACATTGTTGCCATGGAGATTTTCCCCTGGCCAAGCGCCAATGGGTCAACTGTGCTTTGACCAAATCTGCTCGTGGAGCTACGCGAAGGGCCCTTCCTTTGTATCCTCTGGCCTCCTTCCTGGAGATGGCTTCAAGGGGGCCACACTGTTGGGCGCCAGAGTGTCCCGACCCACAGGACAGTCAACAGGGTCCCCGAACCACCCAAGAGAAGGCGAGAGACAAGAGACACAAGAGACAGACAGCAAGACAGTATTCTGATCAAGCTGTCAAATTTTATTTTTTACACAAGGCTTTTTAAAGGGGAAAAAGCAGGTGAGGGGAGGGGTGAAAGGGGGAAAGTCATTATATTCGGGGGGGGTGGAAATCTCAGGGAGCTAGTATCATTTCTCAGGAACAGTTTCTCAGAATTGTCTCTCAGGATCTCAGGGAAGGTTGGCATCTACTGTAGGAAATTGGCATTAGAAATTGATCAAGGGAGGTGAAGTGGAAAGGGGTTGCTATGGTAATCCAAACACAGGTGAGCTTGTTTGTTCTAGTCCATTCAGGTGAGCTCTGCATGTATTGACCATCTAGCTTACTTGGCTAATCTTTAAGCTAGTACTTTACCTACTAAAAGCAGGCTAGAAATGGCTGAAAGGAGATTTTGAGGTCTATGTGAGAATGGCTCCTGGCAGAGATCTCTTTCCACCACAGTACACATGGACTCCATGTTTCCACTTTCGTGAATTCTGAATGGTGAATAAGGCCAGCATAGGACCTGGGGAGTGACGGGAGGCGTCCTGATGTATGTAACATGTATAAATTATTGGTCTCCAAAGAATTACAATAAGCCACAATTAAAATGAATACGTTAAAAGTCTCTTTAGTGATTAAAAAGTTAATCCTTTGGATTTTTTTTTCAAGGCCTACCTACCTAGTTTCCTGAAACTTTTTCAAACAAACATATGCAAAAAAAAAAATACTTCTGGGTAAGAGCTTTCTTCTAGTTAATCATTTACCAGCCTATAGAAAATGTAGTCATTAGAAGTGTCTATGAGGTCCCTTGTGAAGAAGAGCAGGAGCCCAGAGTATATAGTGCAGCTCCTTCATGGGCAAGACAAAAGTCCCAAATTAAAATTAAAAATGAAAGTACTAATATATTTTAGTATATTATGGTCCTTGGAAGTCTTTAAACGTGCAGATCATGCAGGAACCTTGCTAAGACACAGACTCTTGTTCAGGAGGTCTGGGGTAGCACCCCGCACTGCTCACACGTTCTCAGCTGGGCCGAGGCCTCTGACCTTCAGTTTGCACCTTGATTAAAAAGGGCATAACTTCCTTGCTGTCTTCTGATCACCTCTGACTTTCAGACCTGCGACTTTCACAGGACTCTTTCTGGCTTCTAGACTCATGCTGCTCTTGTGATGTGTAGCATCTGCCTAGCACTGAGGTACCATTGTGTGTACATATGTCTTTCCTACACACACATCATAACACTGACCATGTTGTAAACCCATCTGTTCAACTCTGTGTGTGAACATGTTATTGAATTTGGGGATTGTACCTTGTGGTCCAAGTCAGGTCCTCTGAGCAATTAAAACAGCTAAATTATTACATGGAAAGCAGAAAAAGGAGAAATATTCCATGTGACCACAGTGGGAAGAGGGACAGAGGTCCATCGAACCCTTTGAGTCTGTGTCCGGGGGCCAAGGATGTGCATATCTAAGCAGTCTCAGTCGGATGCGGTCCTGGCCACCACTGAGCCATCATTAGTTTCATCCTGCACTGTGTCTCTTTCAAGGAGAAAAGTTCCCCTTCTGGTAGCCTCCCTTCCTTCTCCCACAATGAGACTCCTAGGCAAGTTCCCACTTCTTTGGGATCCCTTGTTCCAGAAGTCTGAGAGATTGAGAGACACAGTATCTCTTTAGATTATCTTCATTTGTGTCAGACAGTTACCAACTTAGTTGCTGAATGAATGAATTTAGTAGCTAGCTATTCATGAATGATCTTAGTAGCTATTCATGAATGACCTTAGTAGCTATTCACGAATGACCTTAGTAGCTATTCATGAATGACCTTAGTAGCTATTCATGATTGGTTAATAAAAAGAGGATTATTTTCTCCTTTCAACTATGCTTAGGTCACTCAAGAGCTCAAGATCTAAAGGTCTGGCCCGAGAGACACTGAGTCTATTCTGACTTGATTCCCCCTCTTCTCTAAGTTGACTTTAGAAACCAATGGCCATGCAGAGACTTCTTATTGGGTCTCTGATAAAACACCAATCACTTGTGAGAATTTTTTTTAATAGAAAGAAGTATATTATTGGCTTAGCCACTGTAATAGAAGCACTAGAATATGCTAGAAAGAACTCAGGGATGGAGGCCAACAGATTCAGATTCAGAGCAGTATTTTCCTGCTGCAGGTTGTGTATCTTAAGAAAAGTTACTTCGAGTTGCTTGAAATTACTTTCCTCCCTTGTAAAGCCGGTTGACTTCTCCTGTGGTAACGGTAAGAGTTACAGTACACATTGTAAATTGCCTAGCATGGCGCTCAGCAAAAACAAGTAGTATAAACTCAGCAGAATCCTTTCCAAGCAGAACTGGAAATTGAACCTTTGCCACCCATCCCTCAGGTCTGAGAAAGCCTGCAGGACAGTTTGTGCGAGAAGCATTCGCGCCATCTAGTGGCTGACTGCATCTGAGGCTTATGCAGTCTTCTCCGTGTATTGTGGATGGCCATTTGATTAGTTTTGTCCGACCAGCATTTGTAAATGCCTGTGGGGTACCAGTCCCTGGCTTAGTCCTTGAAGCTACAGGAGTGAACAGGATAGACATGGCCTTGCCTTTAGAAAGCGTGTCATCAAGTAGGGAAGACTGGATATAAACAACTGACAAAGATTCATTTTGTACAAAGAAACATAAAGAGACAGGGTCCCGTGGGTCTAAGGAAGCCTGGGGAAGTGACATTGAGAGGAGAGCAGAAAGTGGCACCGCAGACACACAGCAGCCGCTCAGCAGCACCTCCCTGGGCAGACAGACATAGCCACCCCGCTTGCGCTGAGGGCAGTGGCTGGGTCCCCCGGTCTAGATCTGCCTGCACCTCTCTGCACAAGTCGAGGCCCACGGAGCATTGCTGATTTTTCAAAGTACTATCATCTTGCCAACAAACTCCCCCACCGCCAGAAAATGACCCGTGAGAGACTAGACTCACCGGCAGATCTTTCTCCCCGGAAAGCCCTTGCTCGCTCCTCTTCATGCTGTTCGCCCGCCACCAACCACAGCCAAACCCAGCTCTATTCTGTATGGCGCTGCAGAGAGGGGACCTTCAAAGGTGCTTGGGAAGAGTGAAGATGCGAGGGGCACTCACGGCGGGGTGATCCACACGGAGTAGGGAGAGTACTCGAGCCACACGGAGTGGGGAGAGTCACTCGGCTCTGCCTGATTATAGAGAGGAGCCTGTGGATCTGCCCCGCCCCCAGGGCACAGCATGGCCTGTGCCGCTCCCTATGCTCCTGTGGTTGGTGTGTTGTAGATGCTTCCAAAATGACAATGAGACGGGACCATTTGGAGAACAGACGTGCTTTCTCTGGAAACCCATAGGAAAATGCAAATTTTACTGAGCAGCGATCACCAAAGCATCTCTGTGAAGAATGCAGGGTTGAGGAGGTTCCTGTTAACACGGGACTCTCATATGATTGGTCCCAGATGATCTAGACGACTGGTCACCCTAGCAACAGGTCAGACTAAGCTATTTGATGTACCTATTGAAGTCAAGCCAAGGCAGATGATCTGGGGTTCATCAGAAGATTCAGCCATAGATCACTGCACAAACAGACGGGACAAACTTGGCACAGGTTCCTCTGTGAGAGTATGTTTGCCTTCAGTGTCTGGGCTTCTTTTTTTAAGTAGTTTTCTAAATTAGCATGCCAGTTCCTACTCTGGGCATCGTGGGCAGAGCTGCCTGGTCTCAAACCCCAGAGGGCTCAGCTGGAGCATAGGCCGCACCATCAGGCCACCCTGCGCCTGATCGTCCTCGTCTGCATAACAGATGAGGAGCATTCCCTAGCCCTAAAATGACATGGCAACTAATTAGTTAATGCAGGTGGAGTGGCCCATAGGCTATAGGAAGTGTCACCGTGGCATCCTCAAGAAGAGGAACGAATGTGTGGCCCTGACTGGACCAAGATTCTGGAGGTCAGTCTCCCCATCTGTAGGAATCCCTGCCAAAAGAAATCAGAAGGAAACGGGCAGAACAGTCAGTGGGAGAGAACCGGAAAGTAAGACTTTATTCTCAGGAATCAAACCACCTGGCTATACTGAGCTCAGCCATGAAGCTTTCCATTCATGTATTTACTTAGCTCATTCAGGAAGCGCTTAGGAGCCAGGCCCACTCTGAGTGCTTCCCACACAGTAGCTCCCTTACTACTCATGACACTCTTAAGAAGCAGCTGCTGTTAGCCGTTCCATTTCATAGATGAAAAGTTACAATGTTCTCATCCTCTAGGAGATCTTAAGAGAGTTGGTTGTTGTTTCTGTTTCCCTCCACAAAATAAGAATGATACATTATGGCATCTGCCCCATAAGTTTGCTATGAGCATTAGATGAAACTAATCGGAAACTGGTTAAAACAAAGTAAACTTCATATTAAACCCAAAGTACCCTACTGCGCAACTGGAATGATAAGACACATATTCAAAAACACAGTACAGAGCCAGGCTCAATGGTGCTGACCTGTAACCTCAGCATGTGGGTCGTAAGTTCAAAGCCAGCCTGGGCTGTCACAAAACCCTGTTTCAGAATAAGACAATGTGTGGACTAGCAAGGTGACTAAGTGCTCAGTCCTGAAGACCTGCGTTCAGATCCCTCAGGCCAAGCAAGCCGGTGAGTGCAGCTTCCCAGTTCGGAAACCTTGGGTTAGCCCACGTTTCCACCGCGGCAGCTCTCCCCTCCCCTGCCGGCGGCGGAAACACCATTATTGGCTCGCCGACCACAGCCTCCACATCTGCTTGTAACCCCCACTCAAGACATCCCATCCACCTTAAGCTAGGGCACCTTCCCAATGAAGATGACTGGCCAGAGATGGGACCCCAAGGCTAGAGCATTTTCCCTGGGGAGAGATGTGGTTACACTATTCTCTAATAGCACTGGGATCCTGGCAAAGTCACCCCACATTCTCCATGGTGGGATTGAGGGCTGGACTGTATTTTGGAAAGTATGAGTAGGTCTACCTTTTGGAGCTACCAAAAGGAAATAAGAGCCTCTTCCTTCCTGCAGCACAGGAATGGCTTTCAGAACAGAAACTCTTCTCTGGGGCCCATGACAAGAGCTGTTCTCTGGTTCTACACAGCTGTCCAGCCAGCCTGCAGTCACTTCCCTCTCTGGGACGCAGTGTGCTCTCAGCTTCAGGGAACTCACCTCACTGAAACTGTCTGCTGTCAAGTGCATTCTCCATCGTCTTTCTCCTTAGCCAGTCGGCTCCTTGGACAGTCTTATTTTTATTTCATGTGTACTTCACCCCTGCCTGCTCTCTTCCTTAAATCCCTAGAATCCAGCATTTGGCAGTCCAGTGTTTCTGCCCACTGGGTATCACTTCCTGCTTCTACCTGCTCTGTGTGGGGGCGGGGAGGATGGCTGCATCAGCCTGGGCACCTTGCATTTCAGCCCCGGGTGCTTGGATCTCAGAATTCCAGATGCATGGCTGAGGTAGAGCTGAACAACCAGAAGGCTCACCATAGAGGTGAGGGGGTAGGTTGTATTGTCCTCCAAATGCAACTGGATTGCCTCTCCAGAGCAGTGTGGTCTCTGGGCCAGCGAGAGCCAGGGACCCTCACCACGCGACCTCTGCGTTCTGCTGGGGGAGCCTGAAGACACTGAGCTCTGCAGCTGAGCCGAGAGCTGTGTTCCTTTAGCACTGCAGCCGTGCTACCCAGCCTGCTACCCAGGCGGCCTCAGCCCAGTCTCATGCACACCCCTTTCAACTAAACGTTGATTTTGTTCTATAGTAACTATGGGCCAGCGATAGTCATGAGACCTTCCTGCTGCCCATCACTGCTACAAAAGCACCAGACTGAATGTCTGTGTGTGCTATGTGTGAATGTGTACACATGTGTGTGATGGATGTGGATGTGTGCACATGTGTGCTGTGTGTGGATGTGTGCACATGTGTGCTGTGTGTGGATGTGTGCACATGTGTGCTGTGTGTGGATATATGCTGTGTGTGGATATATGCATATGTGAGTGCTGTGTGTGCATGTGTGCACATGTATGTGCTGTGTGTGGGTGTGTGCACATTTTTGCTGTGTGTGGATGTGTGCACATGTGTGTGCTGTATGTGGATGTGTGCACATGTGTGTTGTGTATAGATATGTGCACATGTGTGCTATGTGTGGGTGTATGATGTGTGTGGATATATGCACATGTGTGTGTGTGCTGGGTGTGGATGTGTACACATGTGTACACATGTGTGTTGTGTGCGGATGTGTGCACATGTGTATTGTGTGTGGATGTGTGCACATGTGTGCTGTGTGTGGATGTGTGCACATGTGTGTAGTGTGTGTGGATGTGTGCATATGTGTGTTGTGTGTGGATGTGTGCACATGTGTGTAGTGTGTGTGAATGTGTGCATATGTGTGCTGTGTGTGTATGTGTGCTGGGTGTGGATATGTACACATGTGTGTGCTGTGTTGATGTGTATACATGTATGCTGTGTGTGGATATGTGCACATGTGTGTTGTGTGTGGGTGTGTGCACATGTGTGCTATGTGTGGATGTGTGCACATGTGTGCTATGTGTGGATGTGTGCACATATATGTTGTATGTAGTTGTATGCACATGTGTGCTGGGTGTGGATATGTACACATGTGTGTGCTGTGTGTGGGTTGTGTACATGTGTGTTGTGTGTGGATGTATGCACATGTTCTTGGTGTGGATGTGTGCTGTGTGTGGATATGTGCACATGTGTGCTGTGTGTGGATGTGTACACATGTGTGTGCTGTGTGTGAGTATGTGCACATTTGTGTTGTGTGTGGATGTATGCACGTGTTCTTGGTGTGGATGTGTGCACATGTGTACTGTGTGTAGATGTGTGCATATGTGTGTTGAGTGTGGATGTGTACACATGTGTGTGCTGGGTGTGGATATGTGCACATGTGTGTGCTGGGTGTGGATGTGTGCACACATCTGTGGGAGTGCACGTGCCCCTCCCCCTGTGTGGAAACCAAAGGAGGATGTCTGGTGTCCCACTCTCACCACTTTTTGGCTAGACTGGATGGCTGCCAATCCCTAGCGAGCGTCCCGTTTTCTACCCACCAGAGTGGGGGCTGCAGGCATTCAGGGCCATGCCTGCCTCTAAATGGGTGTCGAGGTGTTGAGGGTCTGAGCACAGGCTACCACGTTTGTGCCGCAGTCTCACCCTGAGAGCCACCCCCCAGTTCCCACACTGAGAGTTTTGTGAAGTGGGCTGTCTCTTGTGCTCTGTATGGGAAGGAAAGCCCTGTAAGCCGAGAGGGCCTCTCTACTCCTTCAGACAGGGGTTACATCCAGAGGGCAGTGAGCCCAGCACAGTGTTAAGTCACTACTTTGGTGGCTGGTACTAAAGTCCCTCTTCCCATGGGGCTTCAGGGACTCCAGTGCGCTCCCTTCCTTCATGTGACTGCGGAGTGGCGGACTGTCTCCTCAGGCATGCTAGGACCTTCTGATATGACACCTGCAGCCACACGCCCCGTTTGTCTTCCTCCCAGGGCCTCTGGGCTGATGGGAAGCCACCAGTCTCCAGTGTCTATGCCTGCTGAGGCTCCCACTGCATTCCTGGGAGCTGCTCTCTGCAGTCACTGTCAACCCTCTGTCTCTGCGCACCTCTCCTCCAGCACTGTTTTTTAAGCTGGAAATAACCTCTCTAGCTTCCCTTGGCGGTGGGGGGGGGGCTTTTCTTTTCTTTCAGCTCTTACTCCTCCCAGCCCCTACATCACCCTCACCCCTCCCAGCCTCGGGCCAGCCCCCACATCGCCCTTGTGTGATGCCCTCTGTTACCTCAGCTGCCTAGAACACTTCCATACACTGCTTAGCAGTGTGGGTCTCAACTTAGCCTGTCTGTGGAATGGGAATGTTCTTTGTTACGGTCTTTAAAAGGGAGGAAGGGGGAAATAAGGGCCAAGTGGGTGTTTGTGTCCTTTGTTTTGTTCTAATTTTGGGGAGGGGAGATGTGTGTCATACACATTAACTTACAGTGATCCCAGAAAGTATTATTTACCCTATTTTACAGATTAGAAAATAGAGATCAACTAACTTGAACAAAATCTCTAGATGACTGAGATGCAAGATGCTAATATCCACTTAGTGTAAAAATTAATGAGGAAAAAAATTAACATTTCAGTTCTTAAAGAGAAAAAAGAAGAAAGCAAGCTACATGTAGCAGCCCTGTAGTGAGCAGAATGACTCGGGGGAAGTCAGGAACCTCTCTGGGCTATAATTTGAGAATCTTCAGATTAGTAAAGTATATTAGAGAGTTCTACCAATTCTGTTCTGTGTCAGGTTAGAGAAAAAAAAAAAAAGACTTCAAACAAAAAGACAAGCAAACCCGCCTCCTGCCCAATCCAAAGATCGTCAGAACCCAAATAACCCCTCCAGGCAACAAACGTTGGCAGGGTGCAAGAGGAGCCCCCAGAGTGTCCCTCCTGCTCGGCAGCCGCTCTCCTGACCAGGCTCGCATGTAGGCAGCAGAGGGCCTGCCTGCACTCCCTTGTAGCTCCCAGACTCCTCTGGGCATCCAGTGCCCCCTAAGAGCCCGTCTTTATTATGTGGTGTCCCCGGTCCTCCTATGCCAAGCAGGCTGGACTGTCATGGCCTCCCTTCGTGCTGTGTGAGGAAGTTGATGATCTGAGCAACAGTGAGAGATCATAGGGACCATAACCTGGGAGGGCAGCGCCTCACTTCAATTCCTGTGCTGTTCCTTGTGCCTGCCTGGCTTAGAAAGTTAAAGATCTCTGAATACATGCATACGGATGTGCATATACACCCCGCACACAGTGCATGGATGTAATCCTAGGGATTTGTAAGGTTTTCCCCTAGCCCTAGGAAATTACACTCACAAGTTCTAATTCCAAGAGCACTGCCATCATTGCAGGGACAGGCTAAGATTTGTAAACAGCTCTGAACTAGATTCTGACCTCACAACACAGACCAGAGGAAGGAGAGTCCGGGGAAGCTGGGGAGCGAGGGCTGCTGAAACCTGCCGTCTCCGCCGTCAGCGGTCCCCTCCCTTACTGAAGGGTCCCTTCCTAGACACCAGAAAGGGACAGGTGAGGGTGAACGCTTTTAAGTCTGAAGCCATGCCTTGTTCCTGATCTTCGGATCAAGAACCACTCTGGACTGGTTACAGCTCAGGTCAAGTTCTCTTTGGCAGCCTACACCCCACCGCTACCCCTGCTCCCATCCCAAGCCTCCTCCCGTTCCCCCAACATCCCCGGCAGCCAAGCAGCTCTGTGCAATTCGACAAAACCTAGAGGGTAGCGTGCAGTTTGGCACTGTGCCCGAAAAGACAGTCATCCGGCAACATGTTTGCTGCAAGCTCTCCGACCTTGGGCTTCCAGAGGGACTGTGTTCTTGCTCCAGCTTACAGAAAGAATGCAAGAAAAGATGAGATGATGCTAGGACAGTCACGGACACGTCCAACATGTTGTTATTTAAGATAGGGATGTACTGCGGGGCCTAGGCTGGTCTGGTGGTGTGCCTGCCTCAACTTTCTGAGTTACAGGCGCGCATCGCCACAGCCAGCAGTGCTGAAGGCAGTGTGCTTCATTTGACTTTGTACGTTACTTTCTGAGGTGGGGAGGGGCCCTCAGCAGTGATCACAGTTCTGGGTGACTTTTCCAGTCACGCTCACGCTCTTTGTCTGTGGCTTCGGTTCCTACACTTGAGTTACCAACTGTCAGCTGTAATCTGAAAATGCCAAAGGACGAGTTTCAGAAGTAAATATTTTTAACTTATAGTATAATTCTGTTATTTTATTTCTATGTATTGCTATTAATAACATATTGTATCTAACTGATTCAGCTTTACCATAGACATGTACATGTTGGGAAAAGCAGAATCTACAGCTCTTAGTACTCTGTGGCCTTTGGCAATCTCTAGGGATCCTCGGCAAGGTTGGGCTCGTGACTTAATTTCCACTTTTATTAACACTAGTTTCTAAGGGACCGTGGAGACATTGGGAGCTGAGCGTTCAGGAGACTCATGGCCTGAGCCAGGCAGCTTGCCCTGTGGAAGGACACAGGCCCAGGTTTTCATGTAGATTCGGTCAGTTGGAGTCCAGAGTCAGGGACACGAAGGAGCTTGGAGCTCGGAGCACAGGAACTTGTAAAGGCACAAACCCTAAGGCACAGAATTAAATGGGTAGGATCGGGAAGAGGAGAAGGTATTTGCTAGGCCTTGGCTGGTCGAACACCTCACTCCACAGACTATGAACACTTTAGTCAATCATAACAACCCGGGCAACCGGACACTGTTGCCTCAATGTTCAGATGAGCAGCAGGTGTGAAAATGCAGCCCGAGCAGCAGAGCCCGGCCCGAGGGCTCCTCCCAGCCCATCCTGCCAGCCCATCCTGCCAGCCCATCCTCCCTCCCAGCCCATCTTCCCAATCCATCCTCCCAGTCCATCCTCCCAGCCCATCCTCCCTCCCAATCCATCCTCCCAGTCCATCCTCCCAGCCCATCCTCTCAGCCCATCCTTCCTCCCAATCCATCCTCCCAGCCCATCCTCCTTCCCAATCCATCCTCCTAGTCCATCCTCCCAGTCCATCCTCCCAGTCCATCCTCCCAGCCCATCCTTCCTCCCAATCCATCCTCCCAGCTCATCCTTCCTCCCAGTCCATCCTCCCAGCCCATCCTTCCTCCCAATCCATTCTCCCAGCCCACCCTCCCTCCTTGTCCATCCTCCCAGCCCATCCTCCAGCCCGTCCTCCCAGCCCTTGGTCTTCAGGCCAGTGCGTACTCTTCTCCTTTTGCCTCAGCTTTTCAGTTACTGCCTTGACAATTGGAACAAAGATACTCTATGAAGTAGATGATGCCTGCACACGAGGATCACTTACCGTGCATATTACTGAAGGAAATAAACACCTTTGTACCTGTCTTCCACCCGGCTGACGGGACAGAACGCTTTAGTGCTAACTGACACCCATGGCTCCAGCCTCGGCCACTGCTCCTTGTCTCAGCCACCACCCTTCCCACCCTCAGAGGTAACGAGAGTGCTGAAATGTGTGATGTCGCCTGTGCCCTCTAGTGTCTGTGCGCTTTGAATTAGAATGGCCCCGCAGGCTCATATATTTGAACACTTAGTCACCAGGGACGGGACCTGTAAGGGATTATGAGGATCAAGAGGTGAGGCCTTGTTGGCGGAACTGGGCCGTTGAGGGTGGGCTGTGAGGTTTCAGACGCCATGGCAGGCCCAGGCCCAGCCACTCTCTGCTTGCAGATCAGGGTGGAGCTCTCAGCTCCAGTCCTGAGTGGGTCACCACACTCCGTCGTGATGACCATGGACAGAAGCGCTGAGCAAGCCCCGTGAAGAGCGCTGTTTACAGAGCTGCTGTGGCCATGTGTGCGTCTCTGTGCAGCAGTGGGACGGTGACTGAGAGGCCGGGCGGGGTCTGTCCGCAGGCACGCTGTACCCCAGCCCTTCAGCTGTCTAACGTTTCTCAGACTTTTTTTCCCCTGATTATTTCACTGACATTTTAATCCCATGAGTAAATAAATGTTTTTGTACCACACATTTTTCTGTGCTTTATGTATGAGAATAATACTATTTTATCCCTTCCGAACTGCTTGTGTGTGTGTGTGTGTGTCTGTCTGTGTGTGTGTGTGTGTGTGTGTGTGTACTGCTGCGCTCATTATGAGTGGATAGCACAGTCCAGCTTATTTTACAGGGCCCACTTAGTAAATGCTTCTCACTGACAGCGAGGGGGTTCGTCAGGCAAAGGCGCTTGTCACCAATGACAACATGAGAACCCAGTGACTTCCTCAAGCTGTCCTTTCGGCTGTACATACATGTGCACCACACATACCTGACAACGAAGGGAAACATAAATAAATACACGTAGGTTTAGAAAATGCTTGCCATATCACCTCTATCTCTGTCTCGACTCTACATCTATACCGTTATCTTTTATGCTTTGTTCCTCTCTTTCTTCTTTGTAGAGATCCATTTTATTTTTTTCTATGTTTAAGAAAACTAGCTTTTCAGGATCACTCATTGAACTATTCCCTATAAGCCACTGTCTTCTATAGTCACCACTCCTATAGGCACCACCCCCTATAGCCACTATTCCCTATAGCCACCCCTATAGCTACCACCCGTATAGCCACTGCCCCTATAGCCACCACCTCCTATAACCACTGCCCCCCATAGCCACCCCTATAGCCACTACTCTCTATAGCCACCACCCCCTATAGCCATCCCCTATCGCCACCACCCCTATAGCCACTGCCCCCCATAGCTACCCCCTATAGTCCTGCCCCTATAGCCACTGTTCCCTATAGCCACTGCCCCCCATAGCCACCCCCTATAGCCACTACTCTCTATGGCCACCACCCCCTATAGCCACCCCCTATAGCCACCACCCCTATAGCCACTGCCCCCTATAGCCACCACCTCCTATAACCACTGCCCCACATAGCCACCCCCTATAGCTCTGCCCCTATAGCCACTGTTCCCTATAGCCACTGCCCCCCATAGCCACTCCCTATAGCCACTACCCCCTATGGCCACCACCCCCTATAGCCACCCCCTATAGCCACCACCCCTATAGCCACTGCCCCCCATAGCCACCCCTATAGCCACTACTCTCTATAGCCACCACCCCCTATAGCCATCCCCTATCGCCACCACCCCTATAGCCACTGCCCCCCATAGCTACCCCCTATAGCCCTGCCCCTATAGCCACTGTTCCCTATAGCCACTGCTCCCTATAGCCACCCCCTATAGCCACTACCCCCTATGGCCACCACCCCCTATAGCCACCCCCTATAGCCACCACCCCTATAGCCATGCCTCCCTATAGCCACCACCCTATAGCCATTGGCCCCTATAGCCGCCACCTCTATAGCTGCTGCCCCCTATAGCCACCACCCCCTATAACCACCTCTCCTCTGCCACATGTGTGCAGGGGTGCTCTGTTCCTCCTTCTCCCTTCTGTTCTATTGTGTGCTTCTTTATCCCTGCACTAATAACTAATAACTAACTAATAACATTTCTATTGCTGAATGCATTCTTTCCTTGTACTCCTTCTTATATCTACTGAAATGTAAGCAGAACAATGGATCCTGGTGACAAAAGAGTATTTGTGTAGCACCTGCCTTTGAAGTCTTTGTCCACCAGCTCAGCAAAAAGAAAAGCCACCCAAATGCTGCAGTCTCGACAGTTAGTAAGCTCAGTCTCTCTTCTTTAGAAGCAGCCTGCCGGTCCTTTGCTCTTGGCTGGTTCCTGACAATTTTTGTCATGGTTAGTCAGATTCCAAAGGAGAACATCCTGTATGAGAAGCAAGGGCAGGGGTAGGCAGCGACAGACAGAGCTGCGAGAGGGAGGCTATGTGGGGGCAGAGCATGTGTCAGAACCCCCCCCCCATGGCCGAAGTCCAAGGAGCAAGGACTCAGGGAGCCGGAACACGGCAGCCCTCCACAGAGCCCTCAGCCACGTCAAAGTGCGCGGCTCCCTGAGCCTCCGGCGGGAAGATCTCTTAAAACCAAGAACCTCTCCCTCTGGAAGAGCTGAAGCCAAATTACTTAATTGTTGAACTAAGCTAGGCTAAGAAGGAAAGTGGAAAAGGAGAAACAAGACAAGAATTTGGGGTTCAGACATGGTGATGATCAATTATCCCTGCAAGGGGACAAACCTAGTTGGATCATAGCTTCCTAAGAGGCTCACCCATCAACCCATGCCACTGGTGTGTATTTGTTGATTTAAGGTAACAGTTACTGAGCATTTACTCTGAGGCTGCGTCTCTCCTTGGAGTACTGAGGATATAACTAACTTAAGGACCCCTCAGAATCCAAACTGACTCCAAGGATGAGTCCAACCAATGACCGCATTTTCCTCTGAGGAAGAGATGGCTGAAAAATCAGCAGAGAATTCCCTTTACGTACGGAACTCTGACAATCAGTCCTCAGACTGGGCTTTGGGATGGTTTCCTAATGGATCTTACTTACTTAACCCAAATGGAAAACATGCAAACCAGGAGTTGCCAGGTCGGATCGTTGAAAACAAGGGCAGACGAGATGCTGACTCTCATCTGTGAAGACAGGAAGGCAGGAAGGAGGGGCAGGGAGAGGGATATCTACCCTCCACACCTAGGGCGCCCACTATGTGCCCTGTCAGGGCCGCACGAACAAAGGCTTGGCCCCTGCTCTGGACCAGGAAGTCCTTGGTGTCCGACGCCGAGTATTGGCATCACGGATTTTCCAACCAGGAAGGCAGCCGCCTGAAATCCTTTGTGGAGCAAGACAGGTTATAAATAGACCTATAAATTTTGTAAGCAGAAGCCAACAGGCTTAGCAGAGCTGCTCTGGTTCTTCCTGCACGCCCCGTGCCTATCAGATCCCTGCTGCCAGGCAGAGCCTGCTGCCGGCTAGCCAATCCGCTGCTCCGGGTAGCAACCAGGGTGGAAACTGGCTTCTATGACAACCTCAGGTTGTGACCTTGCTTGTGGAGAAGAGTAAATCTTCCTAACTTACCTCTGGCTAATTGGGCAGGAGGTAAAGGAGGCCGCGTGCAGCATACCCTCTAACTGGCTGGCCGCAGCATCAGTCCGTCCCCCGCAGAGGCAGTCTTGCCTTAGCCAGACTGGGGAGAAGGGCTGTGCGCTGAGACCTGTGTGCTCAGGAGCAGGGGTGGGGCCTTTTCCTCTCTTCTAGCAGATGCGGAGGCGTATGGGCATGCAGATGTAGAATTATTTAGGGCTCAGAACCACCTGGAGACTCATTAAAGCACAGGTTTGCAGGGGTCACTCCCAGTGTTTCCGATCTGGTAGAACTAAGGTAGGGCCTAAGGACTTATATTTCCCATAAGCCACCGGATGGCACTGGTACTGCCAATCTGAGGAGGATGCTTTGAAAACCTTTAGTGTAGCTCAACTTCCTGATTTTTACAAACAAGGAAAACAAACCCCCAACAATTGATTTAAAAAAAAAAAAAAAAAAGACATATCTAGGAGTCCCAAACTCGTGACTGGCTTCAGCCAGAGTAGCCGAGAGATTTCTAGACTCTTGTTTTGGTATTTCCTGTACCACTTCAGGCTGACAGAGGACCTGAATTAAAACAGCAAGGTGCTCTTTCAATCATAACTATATCGCCCTTTGTGACGGAGGATGACCAGTCTCGGACAACGGTTCCTCCTCTGCCTTCCCAAGTCTGTCATGGGCTCTGCGCGCTCAGCATCTACGCAGCCCAGGCTGGCTCATCAGGCACGCTCCAGCAGGGCAGAGCGCCAGACAGTTGCCAGAGCTGGCACCGACTTCTCAGAGCCTTGCATCCATTTTACTGCCCTGCTCCTTGTTAATCCGTGAACCTGCGATCTGAGGGCTCTTGCGCTGACCACTGACCATGCTGACCGGCTCTGAGCTCTAACTCTATGGCCTCCGTGTGCTTTGGCCTTGGTGCCTGACATTTGCTTTATTGCCTGACTTTTCTTGAAGCTAGAATTCTACTCCGAACGATCACCTATTTGGGGTTTGGTGGGGGGTATTGGCGGTGGGGGTTGGAGGGGTATGGTGCTGGTGCTGGTGCTGGTGCTGGTGCGGGTGCGGGTGCGGGTGCCAGTGCTGGTGCACTCTTCTCTTGGTTTCAATTCCTGGGTTGGAACATTCACCTATAATCAATCCTGATAACTACGCCTTGCTTCTAGAAGCAAACTTGCACATGCTATCCATCTGTCCAGAAGACGCTGAGCCTCTAACCAGCTCTTCATTCTCCTAGGCTGTGTTTGCCAACCGAACGCAGCCCGGCATGAAATCTCAGGTGGCACTGGCCTCGAGCTGCCACCGCCTGTCCCTTCCAGGGCTGACTTCCGCAGTGAAGCAGTCCCCAGTCCCACCACACCCTCACCACACTCCTTCGTTGCTTTGTGCCCAGGAGGTCTGGCACAAAGGATTCTTCCAGAGAGCAAGTCTTCAAGTGATACTCCTCAGTATGGAGGAGCAGACAGGATCTCTTGGCAGCCACGCCCTGCCTGGCTCCCTGGATTTGGAAGACAGTGGTCCAGAAGAGGACAGAGGCAGCTAACTCATTCTGGATTGGGTTGGCAAGATGGCCCAGCAGATAAGAACACCCACCCTGAAGCCTGAGGATCTGAGTTCAGTCCTATAGTGGAAGAGGAGAACCAACTTTAGAAACTTTTCCCTGCCTTCCACATATGCACTCTGGCGCATATACACCTGCACTCATTTACACACCGCACACACTTGCACACAAACACACACACATCACATCACATTACACACACGTACACATCACACACACTGAACACACATATCTCACACAAAATGTACACACATACACATATACATCACACACACTGTACACACATATCTCACACATAGTGTACACACATACACACATGTATACACACATCACACACACATATCATACACAGAATACACACACATCATACACATACACATCACACACTGTACACACATATCTCACACATACTGTACACACATACACACATGTACACACATGACACACATATCATACACAGTGCACACACACATCACACACTGTACACACATATACCCATAGTGTATACACACACATCACACACACTGCACACACATATCTCACACATAGTGTACACACACACATCACACACTGTACACACATATACCCATAGTGTATACACACACATCACACACACTGCATACACATATCTCACACATAGTGTACACACACACATCACACACTGTACACACATATAACCATAGTGTATACACACACATCACATACACTGTATACACATATCTCACACATGGTGTACACACACACACCACACACTATACACACATATACCCATAGTGTACACACACACATCACACACACTGTACACACATATCATACACATAGTGTACACACACATCACATACACACTGAGCACACATATCACACACAGTGCACACACACACACACACACACACACACAAGAACAATAAGTAAAAATGTAAAAAACCAAACTGGTTGGCAACTGGAGGAGATGGAGGCCGTGTCCTGGGGACATTGTGAGTTGCCCGAGTGGCGCAGAGATGGGAAAGCAACTCAGAAATTCCTTCCGTGAAGCGATCGGAGGACTTCCTCTGCTCAGTGTGCGGTGAGACAATCTCACCGCCCCGTACCCCTAATATTGGTGTGCTTGTGCAGCTGTTGTAGTGACGCGGGGAGATGGGTACGCAAGACAACATACAGAAGCTGTCACCTGCTCCGTGCACATGTGTGTAGCTCAAGTTACATTCAGTTCTGGGCTGTCCGGTGCTGCCAGGTGGTGCACATGGGGAGAGTGGGCGGTGCTTAGCAGAGGTGCGGGAGGCACGGGAGGGAGCACTGTGAGGGACTCAGGCCAGGGCGGGAACATACCTGTTTGCAAAGCATTCTGGAAACTTCGAAACAACTCTGAGGTGCTGGTGCTGGCGATTCTGCGATTCACCATCACTCTGGCCATTTGAGAACTGGCCTGGTCTGAGACATGGTAGATTCTCTTCGACTTAGACTCATTTATCTTGGAGTCTGTTTTCCTGATGACAGAGTTCAGAGAAGCTCTCCGTTTTCCTTATCAGTGAAGAAATGAATAGAGAGTAGAGAGAAGGTGGTAGGGAGAAGGTGGGATTTGTGAGGAGAAGCCGATACTGTCCACACACCATCAAAGCAGCTCTTGTCCTAGAAGGAAAACTGTAAAAATCTATTGTTGTCAGGGTTTTATGATTTTGAAGAAGAAAAAATAACCTCAATCCTTTTGACAGCTCAATTTAGGGGCAATTCCAAAAGCCTCCCCAGCAGCTCTCCCCTCCCCTCCCCAGATATTCCGTCATTTCTCCCAAGCAGACCTTGCATTGTGTAGAGAGGGTGTGGAAAGACAGGTTGCCACTTCTGAGAGGCTCCCCAAAGTGTTGTGGAGTGGGATTATTTTCTCTATCCTTTCCAAATAAGTGTCAGTCGTCAGGGCTGGATGGGTTGTTGGCAGATCGTGGTGGGAATGCGAAGGCCCCGGGAGAGGCCTCCTGCCAAAACCACACCCCTTCTTCATTTGTCTCTGGGCCAAGAGCTGCTGGAAAGTGTGTCTCGGAGCACACCTTGGTCCTTCCCCTGAGAAAGTCAAACTTGGAAGTGACTAGCAGGTCTAATTGTACCTCTGTTGGAATCCAGATTCTGAGAGGAGTCAGAGCTGTCTGGAGCCTGTCTGCAGAGTGCTTGATGGATTAAATCCAAGCCTCGTGGACCCAAGAAGCTGTCAGGGTGCCTGGGCAATGCAGGGCTGATCTGGACAATTCATTCCAGATGGTTCGCCTGCCTTCTTCGGATTAGGGGCAGTTGAAGCTCCCGGGCGGCCTCCCAAGGTAGCCTCCCGAGGGCTCAGGGCAGCGCTCCAGATGGGAGGGACCAGACTCAGGATCACTGTGGCCAGCTCGGAACTGGAGGGAAGGGCCTCCTCCTTTGTGCTGAGCATCTGGAGATCATTTTTTGAGCTTTTAAAAATGCTAACTCTTCCCCGCTACACGCAGCCAATTCTTTTCTTTTTTTCATTTCAAGCACTCAGGGGACAGCTCCAGGCGAAGCGGTTACACCTAAATAGACTCAAATGATTTGGGAATATACGACACGGCGATGCTCTGAGAAGGGGCCCTGCAGCAACCTCCTAGACAGCTAAGCATTCCCTGCCCCAACCGCTGGGCTTCATCCTTGAGCAGTGAGGCTGCCAACTGCAGACTCCTGGGCAACGCCAGGACGTCGCGATAGATTCTACCGTTTCATTTTGTTTTATTTTTACCTGCCTTATATATTAGGCAGATGTGGGAGATGTCCTTCCCTGTTGAAGGCTCCTGACTAGGTAACAGCTAATGAGCGCATGTCAGGACACTGGTGCAGGAAGAAGAGAGGGCGGGGCAACAAGGAGGAGCGGACCAGAGAGCCACTCGGCAAAACAGTGCCCACCTCCCCACCACCCCCACCACCACCCCGTTCTGAGTCTCCTCTGGCTGGGGTGGCATTCATTCTCTCCTGGGAAGTGCAAACCCATTTGCCTGAGGTCCTGCTACAGCCCCCTGGCTGCCAAGAGCTGAACTCAGTCAGTCGCGGCAGCTTCTCTGAGCTTCCTTGTCTGGGGGAAGCAGGAAGATCATCTGCCCTGTGTGTGACCACGGTGGAACGGGACAGAAACCTTTCCTGCTCCTAGTAACTAAACCCTGCCCTATGGGTCCTCTCTGTCCAGAGGACAGACAGTCACAGAGTAACATGTACTAGGCAGCTTCAGAGGAAGCAGCCCATGAGTATTGGTGAACCAGGAGCCAAAACAAGGGTCATCTGGGAAAAGTTGTTAAAAGAAACATCTTTTCTGATCTAATAGCTAAATACAAGGTAAACCCGGGCATAGGTGGGTTTACCTATTTCCTATCGTGCTCCCTCCGAACTGTGCTTTTGTGGGACGATATTGGACACACCCTGAAAAGATGCATAGTAGAGATTTACAGTTTTATCCATTGAATTACTCTCCCAAGGTTGGCATGTTGAAGGATAGAGAAGTCTTACACACATGGTAGCCACCCCTGCCAACACTTCATTTCCTAGGGTCTCAGTTACAAATAATCAGTTGAGGCCTGAAAATATTAGATGGGAAATTCCAGAAATGCTGTTTTACGTGCTGAGCAGTGTGATAAAATACATTGACAACTCCATCCATTCCAAAATATGACTTATTGCTGTCCCTGACATATTCATGCTGTGTGCACTCCCTGGTCCCTAGTCACTTAGCAGCTGTCTTGGTCATATGACTTGTGGGGCAGTGGACCGTGTCAGGGCCTGGTGCCTGGAGCAGGCGAAGCTCCTACTGTCCCTTCAGGGTCTCCAGGGCTTCAAAGCCTTTAGCTCAACCGAGGACCAGGCTGCCTCTCATGGTCCACTGCCCCACAGTGACTAACTAGTGAAGTGGAAACTTCAGGGTTCTTTGGAAAGTCAGTTGAATGGTGTTTTTCTGGGGCAAAGACATGAAGGACGTTTCGTTAAAGTGTGCACAGGTGTAAAAGGCTCAGGCAGACTCGTGAAGGGACATTTCCCTGGAGCAGACACAGGAGAGAGGATGCTTTGCTAAAGCAAGCACAGGAAAGGGCTCTTCACTAACGACGCATGCCTTTGCTCACCTCGCACTGCGTGGTTGAGCTGCATTTGTCAGGACACCATAGAGAGAAATGCACCAAAACGCTTCTGGTGGCGTGCTGCGGTTTCTTCCCTCTGATTGGATGCACGGGCTGCGGCAAGACCCGTGGTAAGGCAAGGCACCTGGAGGACGCAGGATGTTTCGAGGGTATAAATGAGACTTGATGGAGCGCTGGGGACCGAGCTTGGCTTGCTGGTAGAGCTAGCTACACAACGCTTGTAAGTCTCCAGCTAGCTACACAATGCTTGTGAGTCTCCAGTCTTTGCTGATCTCTGCTTCCCTGAGAGAGGCACAGCAGAGAACTTCCCCTGGCCTCCCTTCTGGTCCCTCCTGCTGACTCGAGCCAAGGCTGAGGCCTGGCTGTCTCTGCTAGTGCCGCCGCTGTGGATTTGTGTTTGCTACCCTGATCTACCGAGCTGGACTACCGGTGTATCCGTGAAGTGTTTGCGAGTGGCTCGAGCTGCCACTGCTCACCTGTGGACTGAACTGCCGATTCCCAGACAGCACAGACGGGAGTTGCTCCAAAGAGCCTTTCTAAACAGTCCACTCCCCCAGATCCTCTGGTGGGTAATAGGCCAGAAGGGCGATTAAAACGTTTAACACCCATCATTAAGAATAGGTTTTGAGCCGGGCAGTGGTGGCGCACGCCTGTAATCCCAGCACTCTGGGAGGCAGAGGCAGGCAGATTTCTGAGTTCGAGGCCAACCTGGTCTACAGAGTGAGTTCCAGGACAGCCAGGGCTACACAGAGAAACCCTGTCTCGGAAAACAAACAAACAAACAAAAACAACAACAAAAGCCGGGCGTGGTGGCGCACGCCTGTAATCCCTGCACTTGGGAGGCAGAGGCAGGCGAATTTCTGAGTTCGAGGCCAGCCTGGTCTACAAAGTGAGTTCCAGGACAGCCAGGACTAGACAGAGAAACCCTGTCTCGAAAAAAAACCAAAAAAACAAAAACAAAAACAAAAAACCCAAAAAACCAAAAAAAAAAAAAAAAAAAAAAAAGGTTTTGAAGAGATTAAAGTTACAAACCACTGCCATATACAGTGCTCAGGCAGGGTTTGGTACTCCCCTAATGTTTAAGTATCCACTGGGGATCTAGGAACACATGCCCCAGAGAGAAAGGCAGACAGGCATGTCTCTCAAAGCCTTATGAACTAACTACAAATGATTAACGAAAGTATGTGTGCTAGCTGACGGTGGTGTATACATACACTCACAACAAACACGAAGCTGAAAGAGGAGACTCGCGTGCTTGAGGCTGGCTTGGGCTACATGGTGAGTCGTGAGTTTGAGGCTGGCCTGGGCTACATGGTGAGACTCTGTCTCAAGAAAGAAACAAAAACATGCTTCCTCAAATCGTTTCCTAGTCGACATTGAGAGCAAATAATAATATTTAGCGCATGAGTGTGTGCAGTACACACATCATTATACAAAAATAGCTCATAAATAAACAAACACACGTATCTATCTACTGCAAACATTTAGTGGCATACTCCTAGGCAGCATACACACACACATCGCTAACTCCTTAATCTATATGTACAGAAGTCACAAGAAAGCATGGGTACTCTTATGACTCAAGGGACCTAATTATTACCCCGGTCTTCCTGGATGCCTCAACATGCAAATCTACATCTTGAGGCTCAGACCCTCACCTGTATTTTGGAGAATTTCCTAGATTTTCCAACAACTCCTTCAATCACCGTTGTGGTCAACCCTGATCCCAGCACAGCAGCTGTGCTGTGAAACACCAGTCAAGTTCAGAGGTCAGAGGTCAGCACTGACCTCCAGCACAGCAAGTGGACAAGGAAGTAACCTAAGTTCCTTTACCATGAGAGGCCACTGGCAAACTCTCACATACCACGAACAGTGCTTTCCTGAAACTCATGCACTTGTGGTAGCAGAAACACATTGACACCCGCCAATCATTCTGAAATAATGTTGTAGCAAGCACACAAGACATAACAGGCATTCCCCCACACCCCAGATTTAAAGGAAGGTGCCCTGGTATTGTTTGGCAGACCAGGAGACCTTATATGGCAAATAATTTTCCCCTAGGCTGATATCCCTTTGGTCGCCCAGATGTTTTCAGGGGACTCAGACAGATCTTCTCTTTCTCCCATCCCTCACCTGTTCTCTCTTCTGCAACTGGTCAGGGATGGAGGGAGGAGTTCAAAACCCCCATGAACCAGAGATCACCACCAAATCCCTCACGTCCTGAGCAGAGGCTGTGGGAATCTACAGTCTAGAAAGTGCATCTCCGCCCAGCTCCCAGTTCCCTAGCCACCGCCCCGCTTCCCCACAGCTTCCCAGGAGCGCTACCTAGATGAAGAGTCAAGCGTTTGCTTAGAGAGAAGATGCCTGGGCACAGGCTCGGGCACACACTTGGGTCAGAAAGTGCAGTCCTGGAGGATCTGCACCCCAGGGCTTTGCCCAGACTGCCTGGGACAACTCATTGTGCTGGAAGGAACAGGCTCATTTTGTCACTGAGCTGATAGATATCATGACTCTGATGAGGAGTGTCAAGAAAAACTCCCCAGAAGGTTGGTACTAATCCTGTGGCTGTGGGGACAGTACCACACTGATGAATCTGCCCACCCAGTAGCCTGTTCCTACCCACAGATTATACATACTAAAAGAAGCCACAGCCTCTGGGCCCTGGACATGAGATGTCTCAGCAGGCATCCAGCCTGACTCGAGCAGACAAGGGAGAGATTGCTAAGCCAACTCTCGTCTAGGAAACACGGGGCTGTTCTGGTAGGATCCTCTCTGGGATCTAAGAGCAGAGGACATGGGTTGAAAGAGCAAGGCTCATTCATTCAAGAAGCTGTGGCGGAGGCACGCCCTTCCTGCCTGGAGACTAAACTCCAGTCCTTTGGCTCCAGGTTAGTCACTGGCACAGAGAGGAGCACTTCCTCCTGGTCAGCACCCTTCCTGGAGCACGGGGATCTGCTGCCAGGCCTGCGGCTGCCCTGAGACACACCACAGGCTCTGGGTAACCTGAGGATGCCCCTGGGGTTCGGAGCCCATCCAGTCTCCTTCCTGGAGGCTTCTATCCATGGCTTCCGTTAGGGTCCCACGATGACCCTTCCAGTTGATATTGTACTGCTGTTCCCATACTCTCTGCGTTCGTGTCTCCGCTGCAGAGACTGGCAGCTGCAGGCTCAGCCCAGGGGAGCACATCTGCACCTCCCCCAAGCCTCGGGCCTGTGCTGAAGCACGAGGTTATTGAGCAGTGAGCACTAGAGGAAGAAGATGCTCCTGGCTGCTGCTGGCGGTTAGCAAGGCTATTCCGCCTAGCCGGGCTCCCTAGCTGCTCCCAGTTAAGAAGAGCAGAGCCAGGTTTCTATTGCCGTCCCTTCTCCGTGCTCACCGTGTCCTGGTCACCCTGAGGGCCATGGAAAGACAATCAAGTTTCCTCCATCAGACAGTTGAGGACAGTGTAGCCTCCTAGGGATATCACCAAGAGAGTCCAGAAAACTGACAAAGCTCCAATTTCCAAACTGGTGACTAGGCTCCCAGTGTCCGTCCTGGAGTTCTTTTGAAGTATTTTCCACATTCTCTTTCCCGATGTGGAAACTAAACTTAAAGTGTCCACTGCGTGACAGGGATGGGGCAGGCCACCAGCCTCATCGCTCACAGCCCACCCACACAAGCCATCTGTCTAAGCTTACCAAAATAGCACCAGAGTCCCCAGCTCTGCACCTTCGCTCCTGCCCAGCGCCTGTTTGAACCTCCTCCCCCGGTTCTCTGCTTAATGAAATTTAATCATCCTTTAATCCTGAGCTCAACCGGCTTCTATGGTGCCTTCCTGATTACTGCAGCAGGAAGTCATTTGTCTTGCTCAGGATACAGTTTATATATATACAAGAGCAACTGCGAGTTCGCTGTGCTCTGCCTTGCAGATTCGTGTTTTGCAGGTGAATTTTATCCTCCCGAGTAAACTGTGGGCCGGGAGGAGACAGAGGGCTCCGTACACTGTACTGCTTCCTGTCATCTGGCATATGATTTAAAAAAAAAAAAAACCTAATATTTTGAGTCGGTAAACAAAATGGGGGATAAATGTCTTCTTCAAAATTACACGATGTTGAGCCGGGCGTGGTGGCGCACGCCTGTAATCCCAGCACTTGGGAGGCAGAGGCAGGCAGATTTCTGAGTTCGAGACCAGCCTGGTCTACAGAGTGAGTTCCAGGACAGCCAGGACTACACAGAGAAACCCTGTCTCAAAAAACAAAACAAAACAAAACAAAACAAAACAAAACAAAACAAAACAAAACAAAAATGACACGATGTTGAAACTTGACTGTACAACCCCAGGACTGGCTTCCGCATTCTTTCTTTCTTCCAAGCCACATTGACAACAGTGCAGGTGCCACTTTCACGAGGGTCCCTGGAGCCCCCAGCACAGCTGAGCACAGACTGTGTCCCATGGCAGACCATGATTCCTTGTGGCCTTGGAAAGAGTAGTCCGAAGGGGTGGGCGGGCTTGAACAACTGAACTTCCTGTGTGGTTGACTGCTCCTCCCAGGGTGGCTTCCTCCTGGCATAAGCTTGAGTAGGCTGTCGGCCTGAGGAGGGCGAGATGACATAGAACGGCGATAAGTGCCTTCCAGCAGAACAAGACTATAAAGAAAGAGTGGACCAGCATCAGCCTCTCTAAACCTTCTAGTTTTCCTAAGCACTGCCTTCTCTCACTGGGCTGGAGGATGTGGTTACAGAAATACCATCTGTACCTTCAGGGAGACCAGCCTATGACTGGTTCTCCATGGTCACTGCAAATAATCAGAGTAGCAAGATCTCAGAGTCACAGATTCATTTTTCTCATTGTTTTTTGTTTTAGCTGAAGAGTTAAATGAAGGGGGGTAACTATGCTATCCTTTTATAAAGATACTATGCTATTATGCACTGATTCAGTCTCCTATATGTAAATCAACCTGTAGACATACCTCTCAGGTGGTCACATGGGGTAGCGACAGCAGTCTGAGGTGCCTAGGGAGTTTCTCAAGTAGGGGTGACATTTTAATCACCTGATTTCAAAGAAGGCTAAGTGTATGCTTAACTGCAGAAGCTTTGGCTGAGCAGAGACAGGACCCAATTTATTCAAAACAGCAGAACCAACTCTGATCCTACCCTCATTCCCTGTAATTACCAAGCTAATTTTAAATAAACAATAAATATATATTTCAAGAATTTGAAGCAATACCTTTTCAGCCTAAGAAGACAGATGTCTTGGTCCAGTCTTGTTTATCTGTGTCTGTTTGCCCTAAAAAACAAAAAGCCACTCCCTGGACAGTAGCATAAACCACAGTAGAACCCAGAAGTCTCAACCCAGTCCTGTATCCCATACATTAACATCACGTTGCTAACAGCAATGCATCTCATGTGTTTATTAATGACAATTGTTTGCATTCCTCAAATACCTCACTCATCCAAACTTAAATATTAGGAGCTCAGAGTTGACATCAGTGTTTGGAAGATGGTATTTCTCTAAAGTATAAAAAAAGATTCAACAACCCAAACAAAGCCCCAAACCTTCTCATCAGCTGCTGTGCTTGGGTGTCACCGTGTGAGATCTTAAATTGATCTTCATTCAGAAGACCACTGTGATAGACGAAGAAAGAAACGTCTGCTGGAAGAATACATTGGCTTTACCAAGTGTGGACATGCTAACCAGCCCCAGTTTCCCTGACAGTTCACTGGGAACACTTCAGTACTGCTTTTGTTTGCCTCTGATACTTGTTGGTATGGTGTATTATAACTCCAAAGCATGTATTTGTAACTTAAGAATGAAATAGAAGGTCTTTATATGTTCCAAAATTACTTCTTTCAAAGTTCAAGGTCTCTTTCATTCAGTTTTCACATTGGAAAATTTGATTCCATTCCTGGCCACCCAGTACCTAAGTGTCGTCTTCTCACAGAATGCGACTGTGTTCTTGTCCAGTCTCCCTCCCATAACGCTTCCCCCACAGTAAATCTTCCATTCCCACATCATTTCTGAGGCTTTTCTGGACACTCTCTGGATTTTTCTGAAGCCAATGCCATGTTTTGTTGCTAGAAAAGTGGGTAATAAGCGTGCATGCTGTAGACTGTCACGATCCTGGTCTTCATGTCCTTGATGACATAAATCTCTACCTTCTATCATCAATCTGAGTCTTTATCCAGATATTCCTATACCACACAGGATGCTTCTTATCTCAAAATCAAAACGTAATACTGAACAAACATCTCGCTGGTTCGTTCCTTCAGAAAGCTCTGTCTACTGCTTCCTTCTCGTCCCTGAGTCTGGCCATCTATAGACTCTACACTTGCTCATCTTGAAACAAAAACAAACAAGCAAAACAAAGCATACCGTTCCCTTCCTACTGCAGAGCCCTGACGTCACTGTCTCTCTAACCTCGTTCAGCTGCTTCGCTAGAGCCCAGCTTTCCCATGGCCTGTTTCTCCCACCCCTCCACATCATTCCTATACGTCTAAATGCAGGAAAGAGAAAACACCAACCCCTCCCCAGTTACAGTATAACTAATGCAAAGGAGGAAAAGATAGGTCTCTTAAGTGATATACATTTTAGCAATTAATAGTGTCTTCACATGAAGAACTTAAATATAAAATTTTGACACTTGACAAATGCCAGTTATAAGATGTGCATTCAGCAGAACTTAATACTCTGAAGGCAGGCCCTATGGTGTTGCTTTTGATGTGCCATGATACCCTGTGTATTGGAAGCACATAATACATCCCTAGTGGTCTTCACTCTGATAAGTACAGGAACGATGTCCCACCACCTTGTCCTTGTACTGTATGTAGATGTCTGCTAGGTGGGAGCGTGGATAACTTTATGGGGTTTTAATGAATGAAGGGGAATCACATGGCAGATGCGGAGGAATAGGACAGAAAGCATGTTCTGAGGAGGTCTTTGGGGACTATTAATGGTATAGATGGTCGGTGGACTAGTATTCTGTAAAAGTTAGATAGGTTTACAGTGGAATAGATTTAATTAAGTTATTGAATTCTAGAAATAACTACTTCTATTGTTCTTTAATGCATCTCTATAAAATACAGAAATTTCATTTAGAAAAAACTTAAGGCTGGGCAGTGGTGGTTCATGCCTTTAATCCTAGCACTCAGGAAGTAGAGACAGGCAGATCTCTATGAGTACTAGGCCAACCTGGTCTACAGTGTGAGTCCAGGACAGCTAACACTACACAGTGAAACCCTGTCTCCAAAAAGCACCCCTATCCCCACCACAAAAAAATAAATAAATAAATAAATAAATAAATAAAAAACTTAAACAAACAAAAAAGACGATTGGCAGCAGCAGGTGTACAGAGCAGGTGTGCAGCAGCAGGTTGCAGAGCAGGTGTGCAGAGCAGGTGTGCAGAGCAGCTGTGCAGAGCAGGTGTGCAGCAGCAGGTTGCAGAGCAGGTGTGCAGAGCAGATGTGCAGAGCAGGTGTACAGAGCAGGTGTGCAGTAGCAGGTTGCAGAGCAGGTGTGCAGAGCAGATGTGCAGAGCAGGTGTGCAGAGCAGGTGTGCAGCAGCAGGTGTGCAGCAGAGTCTTGGAGCTTAGGAGAAACTGACCAGTTGTACACAACTTTAGTCTGCATCATCATCATTCGTCCACAATGCAAAGACAAATTCCCCTGAGTTTTATCTTCAGGCTCCTATTGATAGGTGCAATGTGAGTAGTGCTGTGTGGAGATTCTCACCTAACGGGATCAGGCCTCACACGTAGCTGAGACTAGGCATGAAGTTCACAACAACAGATGTTGACACAAATATCCAAGGTCTGGTGATTTTAATATTCTAAAATCTGTAATTTGTCACTGTCTAGACTAGATTCACACCCCAGTTTGGAAGAATAAGTCAAATACAGTGTTTTGTTTTTCTACCTTAAATGTATGTGCAGGGTGACAAGACTCTGTCAATTGCTAATTTCAGAGGTCTTGGGGCTGCTCAGATGACATACACAGAAAGTCTAAAATGTCCCCTACTGTTGGAGAGGAGCCCACTGAAATGGAAGAATAAATCAAACCGATTGTCCTTCCCACATGATTTGATTTCTTAAGGAATTTGAAGAAACACAGACATGTGACCTGTGGTTTGAGAAATATGCAAATAAACTTCTCCAACAGCAGTCTGCAGCTTCTGCTTCAAATATGGCTTGTGGAAGGATCCCTATGCATCTGGCTCCTGCCTGTGCCTCCAAAGGCCAGCCTGCTCCCTGTTCAGCTGCACCGAGGCAGGGACCCTGTGGGGAACCCACTCCCCTCAGCCGTCAAGCTCCTTAATGCCTGCTCCCAGACTTTGGTTCAGAAGGACAATGCATCCCTTATGCCAACTCTTCCAGGAATGCTCAGAGATTTCTCTTTGCTGCATACAAACAGGAAGTCTTTATTAGTTTAAATAAAATGTACACACATAGCATACATATTGTTTAGATTGAGAAGGCCCCCATAAGGCTCATGTGTTTGAACGCTTGGTTCCCAGTTGGTGAACTGTTTAGGAAGGATTACAAAGTGTGGCCTAGTTAGAAGAGGTAGCTCTCAGCTACTCCTCTACCACTATGGCTGCTGGCCTGCTGCCATGCTCTTTGCCATGCTGATAATGGACTCACCTTCTGCACTGTAAGCCAGCCCCCAGTTAAATGCTCTCTTTAATAAGTCACCTTGGTCATAATGTGTCTTCACACCAATGGCACAGTGACCAAGACACATAGTATCCTCCAAGAGATTTAGAGACATCTATTAACTTTTTAAAGTCAAAGAAGGTTCTGGAAAGACAGCAGAGGAGGAAGCAGAGTTTGACATTTACCTAGCACCCTTCATAAAAAGAATAATTAGATAAGAAAGCTGAGCATACTTGGTAATATTTACCATAAAAATATAGTTCATAGGACTAGAGAGATGGTTTAGCAGTTAAGAGTGTTTGCTTATCTTGCAGAGAGAACCAGTGTTCAGTTCCCAGTACTCATATGGGGTTGGGGGGATCACAGCCACCTGGAACTCCAGCTCTAGGGGATCTGATGCATTCTGACCTCCACGAGCACCCATGTATGTGTACATACACACAGAGATACACATGACAGAATAATAAAATAAGTCATATATATGTATGTATTCATGAACATTAGTATCAATTTCAAAATGTTAGCAGAAGGGGCGAGTCACAGACCCGGCGTGTTGTCAATGCCCGTGCAGGAAGAGGCAAAATGGGCCAGGACGAGTCTAATGGAGCAGAAGCAGGAAGGCCCCAAGGAGCCAAGACAGTCACCAGGACAGTCACCGGGACAGTCGCCGGGAGACACAGGCACCAACATGATCACAGCTCCTAATCTACTGAGAATACGAGGCCCACAGTGATGGTGGAGGGCTAAGGCAGTCTAGTCCCTAAGGACTCTTGAGACTAGAGGGCCAGCGCTCCACACGAGGGAAGCAGAGCTAAACCAAGCTCGGTTATGCCAGCAGAGGCGAGGGAAGAAAAGCCAGGTTGCGGGACAGAGCCAGGAGACCCCAGCTGCAGGGCCCCATGAAGCCAGCTTTTCTGACCGCTGACCTATGTCTTTCAATTAAAGCATGTCTTCTGAGAAAAGTTTAAGAGAACATTTTTACATATAAATAAACAGCAAAAAGAAAGGATCAGGGCCACATTGTATAAAAAACTTATTCCTAAAAAAAGAATAAGGGGATAAATAAAGTTAAGTTCCGAAACACGATCAAAACTGTAACTTACCACTTCAGGAAGAAAGTGAAAACATTAGGAAAGCTATACACACATGAAAGAAGAGTATAAATCACGATTTTAAAACTTATAAAGGACGAGATAAACCTTGGGAAAGAAATCAAGAATTAAAAGAAACTTTTAGTTCAGAAATAAAATTAAAAGGGAACATGAGAACAGATAGAAACAACTAACATTTTAAATACACATGAGGTTAAAGACAGAAAAAAATTAAAATAGAAAAGTCAAAAGAGGGCTGGAAAGATAACTTAGAGCTTAAGAGCATTGCCATTCTTCTGAAGGCCCCAGGCCCCAAGGCCCATGTCAGGCAGATCTCGATGCCTGTGACGTCAGTTCTAAGGGGGGTGGGGGCAGACACTCTCTATTTGCCTCTACCCGCATGCAGTATAACTCCATGAAAACACTCACACACATCTATAGGAATAATAACTAAGTTTTAAAGTTGTCATGATTTGAATATGTATGACCAAGGAAGTGGCACTATTAGGAGGTGTGACCTTGTTGGAGGAAGTGTGTCACTGTGGGAGTGGGCTTGGAGACCCTCCTCCTGGCTGCCAAGAAGCCAGTCTTCTCCTGTCTGCCTTTGGATGAAGATGCAGAACTCTCAGCTCCTCCAGCCCCATGTCTGCCTGGATGCTGCCACGCTCCCACCTTGATGATACTGGACTGAACTTCTGAACCTGTAAGCCGGCCCCAGTTAACTGTTGTCCTTATAAGAATTATCTTGGTCATGGTGTTCGTTCACAGCAGAAAAGCCTAACTAAGACAGAAGCTGGTCCCAGGAGTGGAGAGTGCTCCTGCCAGGAGCCACAGCAAACATTCCATTGAACGGGAAGCTCAGGAGGACCTGGTCATTTTGGGCTTCTAATGCCCTTAAACCAACAGGCTAAGAAAGAAATAGCAGTGTTAGGAGGGGTTAGAGATCCAGATTACCATGGGGAAATTGGATTGCCTCTCCACAATGGAGTTAAGAAGGATGATCTCTGGAGTCCAAGAGATCCTTTAGGGCATCTCTTAGTAATACCGTGCCCTGTGATTAATGTCACTACAACAACCTAATCCAAACAGGATGATAAAGGGCACAGACCCATCAGGAATGAAGGTATGGGTCACTCCTCCAGGAAAAGAGCCAAGACCTGCTGAGGTGTTTGCAGAGGGTGGAGGAAATACAGAATGGGTAGTAGAGGAAGGTAGTTATAAATACCACCTAAGGCTATGTGACCAGTTGTAGAAACGAGGAATATAAAGTGGTATGGATGCTTCTGTATTATTTTGTTAAGAACACATTTGTGTAGATTTTTGTGCTTTCTTCCAATTTCTTTTACATCAATTAAGAGAATACCAATCAGTATTTAAGTTGAGAAACTAAAAGAATGTTCCCAAGGGACATTGACCTATTCTAAATTTACAATGTTTGTGATTGTACAAGTGATAATTATATCATGTTAGGCATATTTATTACCTGGTTAATGTTTCATTTGGACATGATATATATGACTTGTGTCAAGTTGACAAGGTGTGGATTGTGATGGCTATTCTTGGTTGTCAACTTGACTACATCTGGCACTGACTGCAATCCGGAAATGTGACCCAGGTCTTGAGACTGGAAGACATAGGCTTTTGAACTGGATCTTGATGAAGGGTGTCCCTAGAAAGCTATCCTAGCGAGAATTGGCCCAGACACAGTGGTAGACACCTTTCATCCCAGGAGACAAAGACAAGCGGGTCTCTTAAGTTCTAGGTGAAGAAACGCGTAAGTCCAGGTGTGGTGGTACATGCCTTTAATCCCAGCATTCAGAGACAAAGCCATGTATATCTCTGAGTTCAAGGTCAATCCATAGAGCAAGTTTCAGGAAAGCCAAGCTTAGGCAGTGAAGATGTTGGAAAACAGAAAGCTGGTGATGATGTAATAGAACGGGGGTGGGGGGGGCGTGTTCCAGCCCCAGCAAGCAGCAGAACTCAGCAGCTTTAGCCACATGTCTCTGGCTTTAGAGTCAAGAACTAAAGGGACTTCTGAGACAATTAATGCTGGTTCGCTGGAGCTAAGAAATCGGCAGTGATTAAGAAGAGACCAGCATCACTGAGATGAAATCTGGGAAGTGTTTTCTGAGAGCACAAAGAAACGGTGTTCCAGAGATAGCCAAGGTTGTACCTCGTGCTGCAGCTGCACTTGGTAATGGGTTTTGAAGGCATGAAGGTGTCACGAAGAGCAGCCGAGCACTTCACAGAGAGGCCAGGGAAGGCTATTGGTGAAGGTGCAGCCTCCGTTGCAGTTGATGACCAAGGACTGAAGAGGCCATGCAAAGGAGTTGAGGCTTGGCACCATAAAGAGAGCCTATGAGAGGCTATGGAGAAGCCTAGCTGCAGCAGGAGACCCCAGTGTATTGGAGATGCCAGTGCCATGGGATGACCACCAAGAGATGCCAGAGCTGTGGGACACCTGCCAAAGAAAGCTGCTGATGGGGAGTGGAACCAGCCCAGGAGAAAGACGTTTGTTGCAGTCAACAAAGATGAAAGGAGTTGGAGATCTGAAGAACACTTTAACATCAGACATGGAGATGCAGAGTTTGGAGTTTGCCCAACTGGGTTTTGGTCTTAGTTGTTCCTATATTTCCTCACTATGAGATTTTGGAATGATAATGTATATCCTGTGATATTTAAGGTCTGCTTTTTGATTTTGACTTTATAAGTAATTATAGGTAAGTGAATGAATTTCAGAAAAGACTTTGAACTTTGGACTTTAAACATTATTGAGCCGGGCGTGGTGGCGCACTCCTGTAATCCTAGCACTTGGGAGGCAGAGGCAGGCGGATTTCTGAGTTCGAGGCCAGCCTGGTCTACAGAGCAAGTTCCAGGACAGCCAGGACTACACAGAGAAACCCTGTCTCGAAAAACCAAAACCAAAAAAAAAAAAGATAAACATTGTTGAGACTGTCATAGACTATGGAACTTTTGAAGTTGGACTAAATGTATTTTTCATTATGCTTTGGACATGGCCCCATAGACTCATGTGTTTAAACAATCTTATGGGGGCCAGGGAACAGAATGTGGTGGTTTAAATATGTGTGACCCAGGCAGTGGCACTATTAGGAGAGTGGCCTTGTTAGAGGAAGTGTGTCACTATGGGGGTGGGCTTGAAGACCCTCCTCCTAGCTGCCAAGAAGCCAGTCTTCTCTTGTCTGCCTTTGGATGAAGATGTAGAACTTTCAGCTCCTCCAGCCCCACATCTGCCTGGCACTGCCATGGTCCCACCTTGATAATAGTGGACTGAACCTATGAACCTGTAAGCCAGCCCTAATGAAATGTTGTCTTTATAAGAGTTGCCTTGGTCATGGTGTCTGTTCACAGCAGTAAAACCCTAACTAAGACAGAGGTCTATTTTAAAAGGTATAAAGAAAGTAGCAACTATTGATGGAAGGAGAAAGCCTGACAGATAACTATGGGGGTCCCTAAAGACTAAAACCTCAGAAAGAGTACCGTACACCCTCCTTGTCTCCTCTCTTTCTCTCTTCCTTTCTCATTCTCATGCCTGCTGGGTTTCTCTGAGGCAGGCTCTCACACTCCAGCCTGGAATTCACTGTGTAGCCCAGGATGCAACATTCCTGCTTCAGCCTTAAGCATGCTGAGATTATAGATGAGAACCTCTATGCCTGGGTTCAGAGTTACTTTAAAAATATTTAAGAACATTTACTGAACCAAAAAGTATTTGCGTCAGGGCTAGAGAAGTGGTTCAGTGGTTAAAAGCACTGGCTCTTCCAGAGGACACAGGTCCAACTCCCAGCACCTATGTGGCAGCTCACAACTGTCTGTAGCTCCAGTCCTATGGTGGGGCACCGTCTTCTGGCATCCAAGGGTACCAGGCATGCACATGGTGCATAGTGCAAGCAAACAAAATACTCATACCCATAAAACATAAAAGTGAAGAATACATATATTTATAAAATATAAAAATGAAGACGTATATATTTATAAATTTTAAAAATGAAGACGTATATATTTATAAAATATAAAAATGAAGACATACATATATTTAGGGGCTGGGAGTGCAGCCCAGTGACCATGCTTACTTAGCATGTACAAGCCCATGTCTGATTGTTGGCATCAAATTGAATAGGAAACAGAATACCCGTATTTAGGAAGAACACTGAATATGTATCTAGAACACGTATTGACTTGGAATGAGCTAAGACGAACTCACATGGCTGGGAACACTTATGGGAGAGTGAAGACTGACCCTCAAGGCCAGGGAAGAAATATTAACTTATTAACTTAGCTCCAGGTGTTTCAGAACGTCCAAGATAAATGCAGCAACAAGTTCCAGGACTTAAGAAAGATCCTGAACTCAGAGTTTTATAGGAAGAAAATCTACCAGGCACAAAGGACAGTGACTGCTATCAACATGTAAGATTCAGGGAGTTGAGTCCCCGCGAGTGTGGGCCTGCCAGCAATGAAGCCAGAACAGCAAGGTAGCAACTGGGAGTCTAGCAGGGGAGATTAATATAGAATCACGGGCAGAATTAAGGCAGAGTACGAAATGATAGGGAGCAGGGTTTGTACGCACTGGCCATATGCTCTGACAATGTAAATAGAGTTAGACTTACTTTTAAAAAATAAAGGAAAATACAGATGCAAGTAAAAAAAAGTGTGACATCTACTGATCCAATTGATCGCCACCAATCCAAATGGTGGCGTTGCTCTTCTGAGCCTTCTATGAAAGCCCTAGTAGTCCTTAATTTGAACCAGAATATCAGAATGAACCAACAAATTATTTTACCTTTTTTGTTGGTTGCTTTTCTGAGACAGGGTTTCCCTGTAGACCAGGCTGCCCTTGAACTCACAGAGATCACCTATCTCTGCCTCCTAAGTGCCAGACTAGAACTGTGTGCTACCACTCCTGGCTGGGTTATTTGATCTTTAAAAACAGATATGTACATCCTCTGTGTTTTGAATTTAGGTTTTGAAGTACCATTTGTCAGATGGGAAACCAAGGAGTGTTGAAAGGCCGAGTCGGGGTCTGCGGTGTGAGATGCAGAAGGCGATCCAGAAACCAGGTCATGTCAGACGGTGAGGAAGCTGGTGAGCAGGATGGGTCGCTTCAGAAAGATTCCAGTGCCAACAGAAGAGGCCAAACACGAAGCACCCCAAACTGCAAATAACTAGAAACCCATAAAATACATCAAACACATGTGTGCTGAACACACGCATATATGTGTAAGTCCAAGATAAGCAAACCAAGTTACCTTTGAGTGTTGAAAGAAAACTGTTAGCTGGTACATCCAGGAAAGGACTGGCCACTTGCTTTGCCTTTCCTGGCAGAACAGCATCACGGATTAAACAAACGACCAAGGAACAGATGCATTTTTAAACTGAAGTCTCTTAGCAAGTAGATTAAGAAGTAACAGATTAGACTAGTTTATAGACCACAATGACGTAATGGACCTGGGCAGTCAGCACCGCCTCCTTAAGTCACTGACACACAACCAGCCTTCAGAGGCTTCTTGGGGTCTCACCATTGTGATGATGCCATGGGCTCAAGCCTGAGCCTCACCAAACTTTCAACCTCGCGGCAGTTTGCAGGAGCTACAGTGAGCAGAGAAGCATGCTAAATAAACCACACAGGGAACAAGTGACAGGCTCCTTCACACCCAAGTAGCCTGCAGAGACTGTGGCTCAAGCACTCCAGCTTCTGGGGCCTTTAGAGGATCAACTGTTTGGAAAAGTTTGTGGGGGAAACTGGGCACAAAAGGATTCGGAAGACATAAAATCATTTTTTTAAATTAGCAAATCAAAACTTTCCTTTTTAGAAATGTCGATTGGCTAAAATCCATAGAAGGGAGTGATTTCCAAAGCTGTAAGTAGTGATTTGGGGGCCGAGGGAGACAGCCACGATCAGCACAGACCACAAAGAACGCTGGGATGCAGTAGCAGAAGTTGTTTCTTGAGCTGGGAATGCTTCCGAGCAATCCATTAAACTCTGGGTTTATTTTGTTTTTAAACATTTGTATTTCAATTCATTTCATTCACAACGAGGCTTTACAATAGACACATCCTAGCTGGGAGGTGGTGATGCAGGCCTTTAATCCCAGCACATGGGAGGCAGGGGCGGACGCACCTCTCTGAGTTTGAAGCCATCCCAGTCTACAGAGCAAGCTCCAGGACAGCTGGGGCTGCTACACAGAGAATCCCTGTCTTGAAAAAAAGGAAAACACACACACACACACACACACACACACACACACACACACCTTTTAGTCTAACAATTCTGTGACTTAGGACGTCTATAAGATAATCTCAGGAGGTGAATGGGTGGAGCAGCAGGTAAGAACCCCGGCTGGTCTTCCGGAGGCCCAGGGTTTGATTCCCAGCACCCACATGGAGGCTCACAATGATCTGTAACTCCAGCTCCAGGGCTTCTTTCGTTCTCTTCTGGACTCCATGGGCACCAGGGACGCACACTGCACACACACATAGAATAATGAAGAATCAGAGAATAAGACAAACGTGTTCAGATGCACAGAGGTGAACATGTCCACTGCAGCACTGTGCTTGGGAAGGGACTGAGAGGGAGGAGAAACACATGCCTGATAAGGACTCTGAGTAACTCACGGGGCATCCATGCTATGGCGCCATGGAAACGGAGACAGCTCTATGGCTTCTGAACACCGTGTGCCTGCCTTCCCAACCCTCCAGCCCGCCAAGCATACTAGGAGCGAGTATATCGCCATTTTTTATCAAATATGAGGAGGAAAGGAGCATCTTCACAGAAGAGTATTTGAAAGGCTAAGAAAGAAATGGCCAAACTCATTACCTCTGAAGGTGGAGAAGGACTGGGGGTGCCCTGCCCCCAGCCTTTGAGTTGTACAACTGGGCAGGGGCTCAAAGGCTGTGGATTTTCAACACTTTTATATTTCAATGGTACACCTGTGCTTTATTTGTATGTTTTAAAAGGCCAGCTGTCTTTCGATCTTGAGAGAGCCTGTTTTGCTTTCTGTTTCGTTTTGTTTCTTCAGATTTGTGTTCCTTTATAAGCATCTCAGCGAGTGGGTGATAGGTCACAGGAAGTGAAATTTCTTAAGAGAGAAAAGATCATTCTGCATGTCTGAGAAAATGGAGCGTATTCGGCAGGGCTCTCTAAAGAAACAAAGCCGGCAGTGTGAGCATATGATACTGGCTGTCTCAGCCGGGCTTCAGGAGGCAGCGGGATTCGGAGCAGGCAAGCAGGCTCTGATGCCCGTGGAGGACTGGGCCTGCCAGCAAAAGTACACGTGAGCTTCCCTCTTGTGTGTCATTTACATGAGCTGCCAGGAGGTGTGTCCCAGAGCAAAGGTGGATCTTCCCAGCTCAGATGATACAGATTATTAAAGGCCAACCTTCCCACTTTAAGTGCATTAAGAAAACTCCTCTGAGATGTGCGCAGCTGCTTGGGTTTCAATTGATTCCTAATAGTCACGTTGACAACCAAGAATAGCCTTCTCATGGAGCTGGCCTCTGTATGGCCAGCGACCCGAGGTGTTATAGAGCTGGTAACTTCAGGTCTGGGCAGCATTTGAAAACCCCGAGTTCTAACAATGTCTTCCTTTTGCTCTTGTTACAAAAGCATGCATTTCTGCTGCTCACTTTGTGAAGGAATGCAGTCAAAAACACAACACTCGCTGCAGATCTACCGAAGGATTCCTGAAGCCATTCACTTGCTGGCTTTCTGCTGAGTGTGTGGTGTGCATCAAAGCCAAGGGAGACACTGGGGTACAACAGAGAATGTGACAGGTCCCCACAGACCTGACCATATAACATGTCCTTTACTGAGTATAGTTTGCTTGCTGAATATAGTAAGATGATTTGGACTTCTCAGGGGCATATGGATCATGTAGAGTAAAAAAGGAATTTGCTGATGGATATAAGAAGCCACATATGAACCACATACATTTTAAATCTTAAAATAGCAGCTTACTATGTCTCTTATAAAGTTGAGGATGATGTGGTAGGAGCCATACAGATGACTCCCAATGATTCTACTTCCTGGTGTCTACATCTTTGGAAGACTCTGTCCTTTGGAGTGTGAGCTGGTCCTAATAAACTTGATTCTAATAGAGAAAACATTGAAAAGTCAATGGGGCATCATTCCCAGATTAGGTTAAAACAAGTATGACCTCCCATCTTCCTTTCATGAGGTCTTGGCTTTCTCTCCCACACTTGATTGGCGAGAGGCCTTCATGGAACATGGCATGAGACCAAGGCAACCTCTGACCAGCCAGAGATCAGCAAGGAGCTGTGGTCCTGGGTCCTATGCTCTGCGGAAGACCAAAGCATGCGTGCACTGGACACAGATCCGGAGCCAGCTGAGACTTGCCGTAACTATAGCAGCCTAGGAAACATGGGAACTTCGATCTTGAGAGAGCCTCGGTGTATGTGAAGCACAAACCAGCCAGGCTGCACCTGCGGAAGGAATGGTGATGAATGCTGCTTTAAGCTTTCAGCGCAGGGATGCCTGTTACCAAGCAACAGACAACCAATATGGTTGACTAGGCAGTCATTCCCCTTTGGAAGTAGATCACATAAGGCAAGGCCTGGCCTCTGGGAGCATTATGTCTCACATGGGCAAATGTGGCACAGCCATGACAGAATGTATTGTGTCACTTGGCTTTGTTTCATCTTTCCAATGATCTAACTGTGCTTGAGAAAGCCTAGTTGAAAAGAGACTGTAAAAAAATCTTAAAAAAAAATCTTGTAACTTTTTCTGGCGATGAACTTTTTTACAAATTCATTTGTCTTGAAAAACTTTAATTTGAAAGTAATTTCACTAAGAATCATTCTAGACATAGATGGTATTGTATAGAAATAATTATTTTCTGTAGTCATCTGCTTGTCTCTGCTGTCTGCATTCCTTTACTTTTATGTAGAATTTTTCTCCATCGTTTAGCTTTTGGTTGCAGGATAAGCTGCTACTCAAGTGAGACCTTATATTCTTCCATCTGCAACCCCACCCCCTTCTGCCTGCCTACGTGTGTGTGTGTGTGTGTGTGTGTGTGTGTGTCTGTGTGTCTGTGTGTGTGTGTGTGTGTGTGTGTGTGTATGTGTGTGTCTGGAAATACATATCGTTATATTTAAATTATTGCTCTGAAAGCTTTACATGGCATCCTTGTATTTCTCACTGAATGAAGAAAAAAGGAGTACATTCTGTTTTAGGACATAAATCATGTAACTGTTTTTAGTAGTTTCTATTTGGAAAAGTTTTTGGCATTAATTTTTGTAGATATTTCAGATTAGTGGCTCATTGAAAACTGTAGACAATCCATATTTGGAGACCTTGAATTAGAGGGGATACCCCAAAAGACAGTGTGAAACAGTGGGAAGATGGCACCCTTCAAAAGGAAAGGTTTTTGTGCACCTGTTTACTTTGTTATTGAGGTTTGGCTTTTCCTTGTTTGGAATGAAGTACGAAACAATGAACAGAGTCCTTTGAATCAGGAGGTCAGGCTTTCTGAATCACAGAGGAGCGAGACAAACACAAGCGAGAGCACATTACATTTCCTCCTGAAATATTTAAGGAGAGCAGCAAGCTACAGCAGGAAAATAGCCTCAGAAGAACATGGTAATTATTTATGTCATCTACAAGAGGATGCAAGAAAAAAAAAAAAGCTGATGTCAAATGAACACTCTGGGATGAAGAGGCCTGTGAGGCCTGTGCTAGCCTTTGGATTTCACAAAGCATTTGCCCGTTCCCAGCGGCAGCTTGCAATCTACAAAATATCTCTAAAACAGCAGCAGCAGCAACAAGAAAACCACACAGGGGATTTGTATGTTTATGTTTTGTTTTATCAGCAACCTTAAAAAGATACATACCTCCGGGGTACAGGAGGACCCAAGACTCGGGCCTCTTGTGTGGTGTGACCTTAAATTGCTTCTCTGACATCAGGTAGGGCTCAGGAAAGGACTCGGTGTCCAGTGGGTATAATGTGGAGTGGGGGAGGTGGGGGAGCACTTGTGGCTTTGTGCATGTTAGGCAAGTGCTCTGTTGATGAGCTGCACCCTAGCCCTGGGATGAGGACTCTCAGGAAGTCCTCTAACCATTTGGTGATCCTTCCCAGGGCATGGGCAAGTCCAGTCTAGATAGTCCCCTTGGGTTCACCCCTCTGCTGATTTCTAGAGAAGAGGGGTTCTGGCCTTTAGGGGGACCCAATTCTTCCTATGTTCTGGCTGTTTGGGGAAAGGCTACTTAGTGAGCTACCGGCATGTGGATGAGCCTTTGGTCTTTCTACGCGTCATCTAGCTGGCAAGAGTGTGTCTTTCCCCCATGGTCTCCAAAAGTAACTGGTCAGTTGTACCTAAGCAAGGGAAGGAAGATAGAGTACTGAGAATTTTGACTGCATCATTGTATGAGTGACGGGTCTCCTTGGCCGGCATGGGAGCGCCCTTGTTAACGAGTTAGTTTGTATGTTCTAGGCGTAGACTGCTGGGTATTCACTCTCATTTACCTAATGCTGACCTGTGAGAGAACAGGATGTACCAGTGTGCTTTACCGTTCAGACAGACAAACAGCAATAGAGATGTGGGCTAACTTGCTCTGACATAATAACCTTACCCCCCAGTCGGGTAGAAAAAGTTATGGGAGCTCTGGGAGTCCTTCTAGTGCGTTCTCATCCATCCTATTAGCAGAGGCCTGAGGTCATGTGTGGGGACTCCTAGCATTCCAATTCTGATTAGTGCCGAAGTCACTGCTAACTAGTTGTCTGAGTTAGGGTTTCTCTGCTGTGAACAGACACCATGACCAATGCAAGTTTTTATAAAAGACAACACTTAATTGGGGCTGGCTTACAGACTCAGAGGTTCAGTCCATTGTCATCAAGGCAGAAACATGGCAGCGTCCAGGCAGATATGGTACAGGGGGAGCTGAGAGCTCTATATCTTCATCTGAAGGCTGCTAGAAGACTGACTTCCAGGCAACTAGGGTGAGGGTCTTAAGCCCACACCCACAGTGACACACCTACTCCAACAAGGCCACACCTCCTAATAGGGTCACTCCCTGGGCCAATTACATATGAACCATCACACTAGTGATTGCCAGTTCCCACATCTACACGGCTCAGTGGGTGAACAAGGCCTAAATTAGGCAAACTTCAGCCTATGGACACACATGGTTCTAGCTGCAATGCGGGAAAAGGGACCAAAAACAAACACAAACGCAAAAACACCAAATGAGATCAGGCTGAAGGAGTGGAAAGTGCCAGAAGTGGGTCTTGGCAGCTTGCCTGGGTACCGCCCATCCCTGGCCTGGGGACCGCCCCTAGCTGGCCTAGGTACCGCCCCTTCCTGGCCTGGGGACCGCCCCTCCCTGGCCTGGGGACCGCCCCTAGCTGGCCTGGGGACCGCCCCTCCCTGCATAGTTGCTTCTGCCTAGTCTTCCTAGAGTCTGTCCATGCTGACTGGGGCTGGGACAGCGGAGTGTGTTGCCTCCTCCTCACAAATTGCACCGCCTTCTCCAGTGAGCGCAAGCTCTTTTCTCCAGGAGTTCCTGCTCCGGCTCTGCAGCTCCCCTCATCTCCCACTACCTACCTGTGGCATCCCACACCAGTCTCCATTGCTTTCTCCACACATCTCCCTTTTCATAGCGCCCGTAGAGAACATTCTGTTTAGGCTAGGCAACATTTTCAGGGATGTTTAGTTTCTTTCTGCAAATCTCGGACAGAGACTGGCTAGCCTATTAGAGTCCTCGGGAATATTTGGACAGCATCAGCAGTAAATACTGTTTTTCTGTTTGTGGCTCCTTGAGTACACCCAAACAACTAATGGCAAAGGTTCTCCTTAGGCTTTGTGTAAGGTCGAGAGGCTGTGCGGTCAATAATATAGAATGGCTCGCCCTGCCAACCCTCTGCTTCCTAAAGATGCACACTGCGAGGCAGTCACAGAACCAGCAGTGTCTGGGCCAAATCCTGAGGAAAATTCTTGCCAGTGACTCCTTTGCCAGTGTTGTCCTGTATTTCCACCTGTTGGAAATAAAACTGCCTGTCAGTGTTGGAGAATGTCAGTACCTTTCCGATGTCGCACACACACTGTCCCCCTTCTACAACACCAGCAGTCAGACGTATTAAAACCTCAAACGTCCAAAAGTGGAAGCGACTCAATCTTGCTGTGTTTTAAGGTAGACGCAGTTACATGGGAGAAAGTTCTATAAAACAAGACTGGTAATACCATTATTCATGCTTTAAACACAAGCGCCCTTCCAAATCTGCCTACCTTCCAACCTCCAGCTGTATTTCTAATTCATCCTTTAGCCTCATAGGCATCTGCAAAAATCTGCAGACGTTTGAATGGAAACAAAATGTTTCAAGCCTCAAGTTGACACAGGTCATACTTACCACAGAAAGGAAAGTCTCCATTGCTACAGTTCCTACAGAGAAGGTTTTGAATTTCCCAGATATGACTAGCACAGGAGTTAGAGGGTTTATTCTACAAGAAAAGCGGGGTTTGGGTGAAAAGGTATGTCTTGAAGTTAAGCAGAAATTGAGAGGAGTGGCCAGACAAACGTCTATAGAATTGACTTACTAATTTTAATTGACCAGATGAGTCTAAGGTTTGAAACTCAAACACGCTTGCTTGCTCTTGGGTTTCTGGTGCTGAGTTTTTCCTTTCAATTTTTCTGGCAGTTACTCGTGGGGTCTACTCTTGTGAACGTGCTCTGGCTTAACATGGCTGTCAGTACGCTGACTCCTGTAAAGTAGTAGAGAGAGCACATCTGAGGACTCGGGTGGCCTCAGCTTTATTCTGACACTGTTCCTTTCCGACTTGGTGACACGGGCCATGCCTCCTTGGCACTGTGGACTTCTGTTATTCCATGTAATCGGTGGGCATCAAACCCCTGATCTCGTGCCTCCCAACATTGCTGTGGAGATTAACTAAGGTCCTAGTTGTTAAATCGTTTTCCAGCTCTGAAGTGCTTCGCAGTACACGATATTCCGTCCATCGCTACCTCAGAATTCCTCTCCCATTGAACAGCCTCAGATGCATTATTTAGGAAAAGTGCAGACTTGAATGCCACAGGGAGTCCTGTTGACACTGCAGATGTTAGTTAATTTTAGATTCTAAAAGAACAAAAGGACAGAAGTACTACCAGGCAAATCAGCCTCTCTTTAGCTTTTTCTTCGAAGTCTCCTATTATCTGAACACTGAACTAAAAATGGCAGGCTACATATTATAGAAAATTACATCATTTGAGGCATTGAAATTCTGTATAGCCAAGCCCTTTTGCAGAACACATGTTTATTCCCTGCTAAGCACATGGCCAATGAATTTAAGGTTATAAAATTAATTACACTTAGGGTGTTTTGCAGACCTAAGTAAAAGAATTTCAGCCTTTAACTTTGAATGCCGGTCAGGAGAAACAGGACCAACTCAGAAGAACCCAGAAAGCTCTGCAAGACATCTGGGTAGCCATCCGCTTTCTTGAGCTTAGTGAAGCCTGGACTGAGTTCCGTGACTTTCTTCGCAGAAGGCCAGGTCTGACTGATGTCCACGTGCTCACGGAGCCACTTTTTTTTTTTTTTTTTTTTTTTTTTTTTTTTTTTTGGTTTTTCAAGACAGGGTTTCTCTGTATAGCCCTGGCTGTCCTGGAACTCACTCTGTAGACCAGGCTGGCCTCGAACTCAGAAATCCACCTGCCTCTGCCTCCCAAGTGCTGGGATTACAGGCGTGCGCCACCACCGCCCGGCTTCACGGAGCCACTTTTATGGCTTGCATATTTTGACAGTTCTGCCCTGCTCAGGTGTTCTGCCTGTAGAAGACACGCCTTTTCCAGATCCACGCGACTCTGGTTGCACATGCAATAGGTGTTCCAGTAAAGCACAGATGGCATCGGCACTCTGTCTTTTGTTTGCATGACAACTATTCACAGAAATGTAACCTAAAACATGATAAGCATTTTGCATGTTGATTTTTTAAAATGGAGACAAGGAAACAAAGGATAGTTCAAACCACAGCTTACCCAGTCAATTAGTCAGTAGGTTTGAAATGATCCAATTAATGTTCTGAGCCTGCATTTTAAAGATCATTTTCTAAGTATTAATTTTATCCTAAGACTGGTCATTTATATCTTAATGCCTCAAGACACTGACAGATTAGCACTCTAGTTAGAAATAAATTCCTTCCTTCCTTCCTCTTTTCTTTCTCTCTTTCTTTCTTCCATCCTCTCTTTCTTTTTTCATTCACTCTTTCTTTCTTTCTTTCTTTCTTTCTTTCTTTCTTTCTTTCTTTCTTTCTTTCTTTCTTTCTTTGAGTCAGGGTCTTGATGTGAGGCCCTGGCTGTCCTGGAACTCACAGAGATCCGACTGCCTCTGCCTCCCAAGTGCTGGGATTAAAGGTGTGTGCCACAAAGCCCAGCACAGTTTCAAATGGAGGCTATAAGTGTTTTGCCTTTGAAAATTTTGAGGCAAAAACCTTATGCCTATAATCTTAGCACTAGGGATCCATAGCAGGGTCAGCTAGGATAGAAACAGAGTTCCAAGTCAGCTTGAGCTATATATTTCTTGAGATATTGCCTCAAAAAAATTGTAGAAGAGATGCTATAGAGATGGCTCAGTGAGGAAGAGAACTCTTTGCTCTTGTGGAGAACCCAGCGAGGGTGGGCCTGGGGAGCTTTAAGGTGAAAGGCTTCACTTGGTTTCCAGTTTCTCACTCTGCTTCATGCGTGCAGTTAGCTCTCAGCATCCCGCTCCTGCTGCCGCACCTGCCTCTGGCTGCCATGCTATCCGCCATGGTGGACTCTAATCCTCTGAAACTGTAATCCCAAATAAACCCTTCCTTCTACAAACTGCCTTGGTCATGGTGTTTAATTACACCAACAGAAGAGTAGCTAATAGAGCCAATGTAATTGCTTTAGAATACATAGATCAAATGATCCAGGACTCATAGCCTGTACCCAGGACCTACCCAACCCTCCTTATGCACTTTGAAGTTGAACATCTTTAGTATTGGTTTTAGTTTTAAGCTTTTTCAATTAAGCTTCTTTAATATTAGTTGCATTCTCGGGCTAGCTTTCCCTGTATGTATCCAAATTGCTCCAGTTTCCATGGGGACTCAGCTTAGCATGTCTGAGTCTCATTGTAGCCAGTGAGTATTGTGTGGTTTAGGCCGTATGTTCACTCCTGCTGTAAGGAGCTGGGGGCTAGGGTTGGGCTGCCACTGTTCTCAAGGCTAAGAATAAGAGACCATCGTCCCACAGATAAAATAAGAGTAGTCAGTAGAGTGATCCTCTCTACAGATACTCAGAGACCAGGAGGACAATTTCACCATTCGTCATTTCTCTCTGATTGGATTCTGAGTATATCCTAGGGTTAGCATCCAAGCTTGTCAGGTGAAGGAGGCTATATGCTAGCCAAAGGTGAGTAGAATGTTTAAGTGAAACATTTCATCAGAAAAAGACAGTCTCTGCTATGAGGAAAAGAGAAACCTTGGCAATAAAAGAACCATCATAAGCTATGTGCCCCGGGGCAAGAGTGGGACTAATGCTGGTGGGTCAGGATGCATTGAAGTCTTCAGTTCCAAACCTAGCATCCCTAGCTGACGCCTCATTTCAGAGAGGCATTGCACAGGGAATTAAGACTTTAAAATCTACTCACTGATGGTCAGCGTTCCACCCTGATACAGCGCACAGCTGCTCAGGAGGTAAAATGTGGGGCGTTTGACTGTGTTTATTCCACGCCCCTGGGCAGGTGGCTCAAAGACACGACTCTGAGAGTGGGAAAGCACCATCTGAGATATGGAAAAGCCGAAGCTGGTATTCCCTGGCTTCTGGGCCCCCAGTCGCTGCTGGAGAACCCCACGGAGAAGTTTAGAACGAAGTGTTGGGGGTGGAGGTGGGGGTCATAGATCTGAAACAGGGCCAGGACTGGGGCCCCTCAAACTCCTGAACATCTAGATGTCGCTGGGTCTTGGGGAGTTGAGAGCAAAGTTGGGCCCACAGGCTGAGGATGGTGTCTAGCCCAGAGCTGGGAGGGTTGGGGGAGGGGAGCTCCTGCTTAGCTCAGTGGTGATTGTCCTCAGCTTGGTGGTGGGGAAAGCACAGAGAGACCTTGTACAGGAACATGTTCCCCACGGGGGATCTTGATGAAAGAGACAGTCCATGGTTCTAAACTGTTTATTGACTGTTCCTTATGGAAAATGGATGCACACCACACTGTACCAACTTCTCAGGGTGGACCCAAGATTAAATGCCCTTTTTAGGGAGAAATGTTTGGGAAGGGAAGCTGATTGGCTCAGCCCTCTGGGTCTTTTGGTGCCTCATTAGCATGGGGAACATGGGTCACATTTCCTTATATGGAGCGTGTGGCCAGTGTTCCAGGCCAGGAATATGGCAGGCAGTGGCGACTCACCTAAGCCTCAGATGTGTGCCCACCAAGGTTCTGGGTCTCAGACCTGCTCTACCTTACCAAGCTTCCTGGCATGGTTTACTGACCCAAGTCACTCCTTTATTAAAGGAAAGGCAGTTTCAATGTTTTTTCATTTCCTTGTTGGAGAAAATACAAAGATGTCATTTCCAGGACAAGAATGAGGAAGTACTCTTAATGGAACGTCAAGGTTAATCCTTGGAAAGCCGAGATTCTAATTTGGTAATCTGGTCACACCATCTCAGAACATTCTTTCAGAAATTTTTATTGAAGTTTATTACAGCCAGGGAAACTTCTGGGAATTTATCTGGAGCCTATTCTTGCTTATATACATCCCAGGTTATTTATTACAGGATTGTTTGTAATAAACAGAAAAGACTGGAAACAATCCAAGTGGTCATCAATGGAGGGGGGTGTAAATAAACTGGGGCACATCCTGCAGGGTAACACTAGACAGCTGTCGGAAGAATGAGGAAGGTCTGTTCCGAAGGGCAGGAGGAACCTCACGTTACAGTGCTAAAGGGAAAAGCGGGGTGCAGGTACTACGGCACTGCAACCCGCCCCTCCTCATGTAGGAAGAGAAGAGAGATTATACACAAGAAGAGCTATGGAAAACACACAAAGGAACGAACTAACTAGATAACTATCTCTGCCCATAAGGGTGTGGGAGAACTGGTGGGGATGGGAGGAGAGACACTACTACACCTTTTTGTTTTGATTCCCAACACATCACGACTTATCATGGTTGATAAGTCATGAATCCACACCAAAAAAAAAAAAAAAAAAAAAAAAAAAAGCTTAAGAGCAATCATTCAGAGGTGTAAGGTAATTTCATAAAAGTTATAGGTGCTCTTAACTAAAAAGAAAAAATCAAATCAATGTTCCAAAGAGTACTGTTTATTAGGAGTCAAGTAACAGCTGCTAGAGAAGTCTATAGCACACTGGCTCTCACTCTCCACGGCTGTACACTCCGTTCTTTCCAATATCTAAAGGCTCTTGGATTTTTTTTTTTTATACTGCTCTTTCACTCTTTTCAAGTCAACTGATCAGTCAGGCTGTGGAACGTACTGATTTCAATGTGAGTTCAAGGCAGCTTGAGCCACACAGGAAAAGCTATTTTATAAAAGACCAGAACACACAAGTGAAGACAACATTTTTTCTAAAATGTGGCTTTCTGCATATAATTATAAATGCTGAGAGTTTGATATCTTGTCCAGAAGTGGGACTCTGGGACACCTCCATGTATATAGTGGGGGTCCTGGTGCTACACAGCAACTTGTGCACAGCCTGTGCTTGGGTTTCCACAGACACGACTGGACTAGATTTTCTTTCCCATATGAGTTTCTTTAAGGGCAAAGGCTGTGTCTTGTTCATGTTTTATAATCTCAGCGCCTGCCGTGAAGCTGGTACTCAGTAGACTGAATTTTTACCAAATTACTTGTATTTGGTAGCTTTCCCTTGCCATCACTGACTCCATCAGCGAGGCTGCTCAGTTCATCCTGGAAAGATATCTTGGCCTTGTCTTTTCAATGATGTTTCATCACTACCACCCTGACCCAGAATTTTATCATCTGCAGCCTGGATCAAAGCAAGCGGAGCTTTTTGATCCTTTGCCCCGTGAATGCAGTCCCTAAAATCAGTTGCACCCTATCCATTGTCTAAGGCCTATTCTATCATACTCCTGCTCAAAACTCTTCAAAGGATTATGGTTGCATTTAGAATAAGATTTAAGCTCTTCACTCAGACCCTCAAAGCTTCATACTGGCCTCATCCATTTTTCGTAATCCTACCAATACTCTGGCTTCTTCCTCGTGCTCCTGTCTTGGGGCCCGTCAGTGTCTTCGCCTTCGCCTAGGATGCCCTGGGGGCTGTATGTGGTGTGCTTTCTTCTGCCAAACACATCTCCTCAGGGAGGCTTGCCCTGACCACTCCAGGTCCATCAGTGTTCTGAGATATTTGTAGTACCTTTCAACTGTGTGGTTCAAAATCTTTCCTGCTGCCAGGCGGTGGTGGCAAACGCCTTTAATCCCAGCACTTGGGAGGCAGAGACAGGCAGATTTCTGAGTTCGAGGCCAGCCTGGTCTACAGAGCGAGTTCCAGGACAGCCAGGACCACACAGAGAAACCCTGTATCGAAAAACCAAAAAAAAAAAAAAAAAAAATCTTTCCTGCTTTAGATTTGTCATCCTTAGTCACACTTACTATGTGTTATAGTGTTCATCTTTGTATGTTCTGGTGCCTAGTACGGGACCACAGATAATGGCTTTGAAAAATCGAGTAAATAAAGGTTTCTAAAATAAATCACGAATATTTATTCCATTTGTTCTGAGAACTTTATGTGACTAATTATAAAACCAAGAACTAATTATAAAAAGGGCAGAGCCTATCAGAATGGCTTCTGAAGAAACAGTATAGAAACCGCATAAAGTTAACTGAGGCAACAATTGGGAAAATACACCTCTAAAAAATGAGTAAATTCTGCCCCAAGCCAGTCTACAGAGCAGGCAATAAGTTAGCAGAAAGGGAAGGAAACTGTCCGTATGTTGGGTTTTTACTTGAGCTGCTCAGAATCTACCAGGACACAGAGCTTTCCAGCTCCAGGTGTTCCAACGGCCATTCTCCAAGTGAAAGAACCAAGGTTTGGAGATGTTTCTGACTTGGGCTGGAGAGCCCAGCAAACAGGCACTGAGACTTCCCTCCACGGTCCTCTGCTTCAGCCTCCTGCTCTCTCTCCCCGAAGTGGCGTGATGCACAGAGGTGCAGCATTCTGGGAAAGAACACGTTAGGGGGCCGTCTCCAGGGCACAGGGCAAAGGCTTCGCCAAGGGAAGGCCGTTTAATTGGGGCCGAAGAAACCAGTTTTCAAGCAAAGGATGCACAATTAGGGTAAAAATGTAACGACAAACAGAACAAAAAGGGGGGGCATACATATCTATAAAGAGAAGCAGGGATGCCTTGAAGGGGATATTGCCCAGAAGGGGCAATGCTGGAGAAAAGGTGTTATTTTATAGACAGTTGGGCAGCCCGTGAGAACAGGAGATTGAAATAGACAGATCTGGGTTTTCTAAAGAAAATGACAGTGGCAGATTGTGGGTGAATTGGAGCATGAAGAAAGGATTGGTTAGCTGCTTCGTGCAACTGTGCAAACGAGCTAGCTCGGTGAAGGAAGACAGGAGAAAACGGAAGACAATGTTTGCATGCACCACACTCACGCAAGGACTCTGGTGGTGGAAGACAGACAGGAGAAACATACACACACACTCACACACACATATACACTCACACAAGTACACATGCACACATACTCCACACACATTCATATACATACACACACATATATATGTACATATATATAAACACACATACACGCTCTACACACACTCACACAAGTACACATGCATACATACTCCACACATATTCATACACATACACACACATGTATACACACTCTATACACACTCACATATGTACATATATACACACTCACACATTACATACTCACATACATACACACATACACATTCACATACATACCCATGTACACACACACACACACACTCTCCACATACACACACACATATACACACACTCACACACATGCGCACACACAGAGGGATGGAGGAGAATATGACTTGGTAGATGACAACCTATTCTGGGAGGGGAACAGCAGCAGAAGGGGAGTTGGCTGTGTCACGGCAAAGCGTTTGCCATTGGATTGGTTTGGTTTGAGCACCTGTTTGTAACTTCCAGGAAGACAGCCGAAACACAGATGAAAATGGAATCTAGGTTTTGAAATAAGGTAAAGGTTAAATGGAGATCTAGATTTTGGAGCCATTTCAATACAGTTTGAAGGAGGGAGGGGTGTAGCATCTAGCTTGAGCCCATGCCTAGTATAGGTGGGACTCTGGGTTTGATCCCAAGAACATATATGTATATTCACATATTATATATGATGCTGAATTAAAGTTTTTGCTGCCAATGGGCATGGAGCCTTTTTTGAGAGCAACGAAATGCTCAATTTCTTTATAATGATGGTGGTTACAAAAGAATGTATATATCTCAAAACAGAACAAACTAATACATTTAAAATGAGTGTCTTACAGAATTTTGAATCCCAGAAAAAAAGCACTAAAAATAGCTGAAGTGAAATGCCTCATAAGATATAGCAAGTGGTAAATAAATTATTTTATTAGTCATTAATCAATTGATTTAGAAAAAAAACATAAACCTGCTTCGTACACACCGGTTACAAACATCTTTGCAACGGTCTGCCCTAGCTCTGCTGCCGCCGAAGCCAAGGCTGGATGCGCCGCTTGCCTAGCCCTTCGGGGACTTCTGCACTGGGGGACTCAGCCCCTGCTCATCCGTCCACTCCCATCCCTGACCCGCCCTTCCTCAGCGGCCGGCGCCTCTCTCTCGCCCAGCATCTACTGTGGACTTTCCGTTTGGAGCAGCCGAGACAATGAAGGCACTTGAAGAACATAGCATGACTCATCTCCGAGGAACAGCAGAAACCTCTTCTTATTGATTGATTTTAGGCTGATGGCCAGCACGGCGTCCTCATTTGGCACCGTTCCCCCAACAGCACTTCCGAACCGTCCTTCCAGTGCTCAGCTTAAAATCTACTTTGTACAGGAAACCATTTTTAAGTTGATAGAAAGAGGTGAAATCTAATACTTCCATTCGGCTGCCAGGGTGGAGAAGTCACTTTGAATAATCACCAACTTTTTGGCTTTCTTTTGGGATCTCAGTTCTGTCATGTACTGTCTTTGTGACCTTGAAGGAAATAGGGATATGAGACCAGTCCCAGAGAAGGCTGCAGGCGGAGTCGGCCAGCCTGCGTGGGAAGGCCAAGCAAGGCGCCGAGGAGGGGCTCACTGAGCACACGGCCATGCTTCCGGGCAGCCCTCCTTTGTGGCCCTTGCAAGCACACTCACACATCCCGCATGCTCTCAGGAGACGTGTAGAATGATGCTTAGGAAGTGTACAGGTGAAGGATAAAGCTGGAAAAGATTTATGCAATAAATATGCAGATGAGAAGAAACTGTTCTCGGGAGATGTAGACAAATGAACTTGATTCAGAGGTGGTGGCAAAGGTCTGTCTTCGCATTTCCTCTCTCCATTCATTTCAAATTGGATCTTGCCAAAAGGAGGGGACAGAAGGTCTCATCTCAATGAGTGGAGCCGCGGAACCCTGTGCCAATACACCTGGTGTTTGTTCACGCCAGCTGGGAGAGGAGCTTGGGTCTCAGTGTTTTACTACTGTGGTTTCCTGGGCTGGGCAGCTGGGTGCCTAATAATGATAAAAACCATAATAATACTTCATAATTATGCACTGCCCTCTGCCAGACTTGGATTTAATTACAAAGACTATGACGGAACTGGCAACAGCTTATTCCCTGTTGGGGTGCAATCAATACCCAAGGGCCTGGAAACACAAAGTGAAGTGGCCACTGAGACCTCCTGCAGGGCCTGTCCTGGCAACACACCAAGAGTTCTTCAGGTCTGAGGCTCATCACGCGAAACAAAGGATACTTTGAAACTGTCCACGTGTGCTTGGCACTGCCGAGTAAGGAGCATGCATGAAGCAAATGCTGTCATGCATGGAGTACAACATCATGGAATTCCAGGCCTAGAAGGTACCGAAGCAGGTGAGACCCTTCATTATCCTGTCTTCTACCTCTAAACATCACTGCTACCACACTCGGCGAGGTGAGTTCCGGGATCTTGCCTTCTTCTTTGTCCCAGGGCTGCTCTTGTGGTAGCCTGACTCAAGCATCAGGGGACTCATGATTCAATTAACACTCATGGTGAACATCTACTCCGAGCCAAGGCACTGGACAGGCACAACGATGGATAGATAGCGTTACTCCTGCTGGACATGGTGGCTCGCAGCTGTAATCTCAGCACTCAAGAGGATGAGACAGGAGGACTATCGTGAGTTTTAGGACTACAGAGTAACTAACAAACACAGTCTCAAGTGCCTGCTGTGATTCTGATCCGAGGCAGGAGAGGCTTTCCATCTATGTGCAGGGTTCTCACGCAGGCAGCAGAGACAGAAACAGGACGGCCCTCTTAGCAGATGAAAGAGAACGATCCAAGAGGAGATGAGCAGTCCCCTCTGAGGAGAAGAGGAGAAGCAGGAGGCAGGCCGGGCACCTGCAGTGAAGGGAACAATCCAGAAGGAACAAGCCGGAGGCCCTGCCAGCTTCTCCGGCTGTAGTTTTTGGAATGCATGTCACTCCTGGCTGACCTGGTTATTAATTTACTCATATCTTGTTTGTCTTGCCCCATCGGCAACCTTGTCAGTTCTGTTGACCATAACATCTTGAGCTAATACTAAAATGCTCAATAAATATTGGCCTAATGATTAAATGGCACAGGAAGGAAGCGATGGTGGCAATGGAGAGACGGCGTGTAGCTCACACGGTCAACGTAACAGCGTGAGAAGTGTGACGGTCAGGTCACAGCACTACAGTGATGGGCCTTTGCAGGGAACAGGGGACAGGCTGGCTCGGTTTGGAGGTCACAGTCCTGATCGGGTAGGCTTAGTCTCTAGAGTCTCTCATGGGTGGAAGGCGAGCACATGGGCATTTCTAGTTTGCTTTCTGCTGCCAGGAAAAACATTATGACCAACAGCAGCTCCGGGAGGCAAGGGCTTATTCAGTCTTGCAGGGTGCAGCTCAGCATCAAGGGAAGTCGGGGCAGGAACTGAAGGAGGCCTCAAAGCAGAAAGCACAACTGACAGGAACGCACTGGCTTGCTCCCAGGCAAGCTGCAGTGCCCGTGCTCAGCGAGCTACCTTTCTTACTGAGACAGCCACGCGATGGCCCATGGAAGGCGTGGCCAACCGTGGCTGGACCCTCCTGCAACACTGGGCAGTCAGGAACATGCTGACAGACACATCCGAGAGCCAAGCTGCTCAAGGCAGCCTTCCATCTGAGCTTCCCCTTAGACAGTGCTAAGGTGTGTGTCAGATTAACAGCGAAAGCCAACTAGAAGAGGGCAGGGGTGCAATGCGGAACAAAACTGCTCACACCCTGCACGGGAAGTGAAGCAAAGGGACGAGGGTCGCACAACACACTAACCTTTCCCCTCCCTTTCATGACCTAAAGCTTCCCACTAGCCTCTCTGTCTTATAAAGGTTCCACCACCTTCATGCCAAGCACCACAGGCCTGTGAAGAACATCCCAGATCCAAAGTACAGCAGATAGGGAGATGCTGGGGCAGTAAGAAAGCGGACGGAGGCTTGCTCTCTGGTTCCACAAGCTCTGGGGAGAAAGTTAGTGTGGTACTGTAAAAAAAAAAAAAAAAGAGGAACAAGAGGAGAAGGCTTGGTGATGTTCAGAAGGTGTGTGTTCCAATGTAGAACTTACTCCAACAGACAAGTGGACTCGGGTAAAAGCTGCTTAGGAATGCAGAGCTGGCCCTCACTGACCGGACGTTCATCTATCTGAACGGCTAGATCAGCTCTTGTGCAGTGTGTGCCTTCCAAATGAGAGGGCTGAGGGCCAGGCCCTGGTCCTCTCAAGGAGCCAATCGAGAAGAGACAATGAAAAATAACTGAAAAGGCAATCTGAGGGTGTACGATGTTAAGAAAGGGAGGGAGGGGCTGAAAAGAGTCTAAGTAAGAAAAGCCTCCAAGGAAAACGTAGTCTACAGTCCCCACTGCAAGGCATTAAAGACTAAAGGTGGTCAAAACTCTCAATATCCAGCAGGCTAAAGTAGGAGCACCGTTACCTAGTAGCCAGCTTGGGCTACACATTGCGTTCCAAATCATCCTAGGCTATACAATGAGACTGTTTCAAGCAAACAGGACTAAAAAGTGACCCTATCTATGTCGCTGATAGAAGCACCACTTTCTCGGTAGATTCGCAAGGGGAACAGACTGGTTTTGAATCGTGAAGTAAACGGGAAGAACAAGTCTTTTTGTCTGAGCACCGGAAAGCAATATGTCTAAGAAGTGGTGGGTTCGCTTATGAATTACGGTAACCACGGTTCTAAAGGGCCAGCGGAGGAGTCTTGCGGGGATACACTTCTCTGTCCTTGCAGCCATTTCGATGGCCGGGCGATCCATAAAATGCAAAAATGCAAGCAAAGAGAGGGAGTGACAACACCCCTCCCCTCGTGCATGAGTCATCTTCGTGGCAGCTGAGAGCCTGGAGAGGCAGAGTTGAATTCAATGAGGTGCCCGGATTCCGTGAATATTGGAATTCAGTGACTTGGATGGCTCCATGCTGAAGGGAGCTAGGGAGACTCATTCACATTTTTCTACCCCGCATCGCAACCTCCATTCAGCATTTTCCCCTTAGTCTCCCTAAAGGAGCCCAAACGAACAAAGCTACTCCCCACTCGCACCTCAGGTCGACCTTCCACCCCCGCGCCCACCCCGAGCCCTTTCCACGGCCACGTGACCCTCTCCAGCCTCCTAGACTCCGGGTCCTCGCCCCCCTCCCCTCCAGCCCGAGCCGGCTTTGCCCCGCCCACCCCACCCACGTGTCAGCCTCTCTCCCACCTGACTGGCTCCTCCCTCTTCGGCTGAACCCGGCCGCTGTCTCCACTGCCCGACTCCAAAATGGCAGCCGCGCACAGCGCGCACCGGCGCGGCTGGACCTCCTTAACTCGCCGGCCTCCCCTCTCTAGCTCCCAGCCTCTCTCCTCCGGCCTTCACCTATCCGCCTCTGGATTGGCCACCGGGAGTCCCGCCTATCTAGAGCCCCGCCTGCCATTGGTCACGGTAGGCTGCCCTTCAGAGAGGCGTGGCCCAGCCCGCCCCCCACCCCGGGAGGTATTTTCCATTCCGGTGGGGGTTTGGGGGGCGGGGGGAGGGGAGAGGGTGACGAGGGGGAGGCGGCCGGGAAGGGGTGGGGGCTGGCGGGGGCATCCGGCCGAGCTGGGGTCCCCGGGCTCCGTCCGGAGGAAGCGAGGCTGCGCCGGCTGGCCAGGCGCGGAGGACAGGACGCGCGGGCGGTCGCGCTCGTCCTGTCGCTGAGTGCGCTGCCCCGGCCCATCCTGCCTGGCCGCAGGTGCCCTGGATGAGGCCGCCGCGCGTGTCCCAGCCGCTGAGTGTCCCCGCGGTCGCCCGGCGCCCGCCCGCAAGCGGCCGCCTCTCCTTGCCCAGGTCCCCGCTCCCGGCGCAGTCCTCCCGCGGGCGCCTCCGCACCTCGGCGCAGGCGGCACGGCCCTTGGGCCGGGATGGATCCGCCGGGAAGAGGAAGACAAGCCGGGGCATTGAGCCCCTGCGCACGGTGCCGCGCGTAGTGGGAGCTTACGCGCAGTAGGCTCTGGTACGTCTCGGAGGAATTGCTTCTCGGTTGGAGTCGGGGCACCTAAGGGGCAGAAGGGGTCGTCTGGGGCTGATGGGAGGGCAGTCGCCTTCGGGGTCGTGGTGGGTCGAGACTGGGTGGGGGAGGTCGTAGGTGCCCACAGCAAGGATAGAGGGGTCCAGCCAGGTCACCTAGCGCTCCAGAGCTCCGACCTGAGGGTCCTCAAGGTCGACGATAAAAGGTCTACCGGGACATGAAGGAAGGAGCCGGGGAGCGTGGATGCGGGAAAAGACCGGAGCATCTCTGGGGGGTTAACCGGGGGTGGTTAGTACAGGATGCGGAGGCGGCCGCAAGGAAGACCCCGCTCCAAGTCCTTGAGCTTTTAATAAATGCTTCTTTGGTGCTGGGGCTTGAGCATTCGAGTAGCTGAAGCGGAGTGACTTTGTGGAGAGGGAGCTGCAGTGACAGGAGGATGCTAAGGAACAGCCTAAATACACTTGGTTTGGTTCTCAACTTTGAAGGCTATGGGGTCAGTTACGAGCTTTTGATATTTTTATTTTGGCGTTCCAAGCAAAAGGTAGCTCGCGGCTGGACTTCGTCAGTGATCCTTTATTTTAAACTGTATGTATATATTTGAAGGGGTTGGGCAGTTAACCAGTTTTCCTGGACATTCTTTCAACTACACCTTGACATTTTTAAAGCAGCTTCTCCATCCACACCGGAGGCTTGCTCCTTTCAAAGTTAACACTAGGTTGGACTGTACTATTACGATTTACTGACGTTTATCCTAGAAGACGAATAAGTCATGTATGCTTTTAACTGTTTCATTACAGGGCCATGGGAAATTGAACTACATGTTCTATAGAAGTTTAAAAATGTTTTCTCTTTAAGGATCGAAATGAAAAAGATGCTGGTGTTAGAAGGCTGTGCTAAAATGAGCTCTAGTGTTCTAACAGTTGGGAATTTAATCAAATGCGTACTTTAATCTTAATAGTCTCTTTTTCATACTCCTTTTTTGAGACTGGCTTAGCAACAGAAGGAAGACACACATAGGCATGAAGCAGTGGCTGTTTGGAGTTCGCCTTTGTGGCTGTCCTGCAGGGATATTACCTTTTTCATTTTCGTGGGCTAGAGAGAGTAAGCTAAGAATTGCCCAGCTAATCCTTGGTCTCTTGTTAAAGTCACACCTGTATTATTACTAATTTCATACATTTATTGAGTTCTCTACAGCTTATAAAATGAAAACTCACTTGATTAGGGAATCCTTAACATTTAGGGGGAAAAATCTGAAGGCTACTTTGCTGGCTAATTCAAACATTTCTGCAAAAAGGTGCTAATGTTTTTAATTGGTCTTCTGAATTCTTAAAAAAGTAATGAGTAATTATATATTTTTCTCCTTATTGTCCTTGAATTTTACTATTTGTCCTTAGGGAGAATGCACTGGCATACAAAACAGCAGCTTAAAATATTGAAACCTAACACCTTTTGACATTATAATGGCTTCTACCGACTCACCTTGAGAACCATCTCTGGCAAGCCAGCAGTGGTGGCCTCCCCTTTCTCTTAGTTGGGAGTGGGTTGTCTGTCTCCTTTTGTGGGCCTAAAGCAAAACAGTTTACTGGCTGTGAGGTAATGGTGATAACTTTCACAAAAAGAGAATGAGAGGCCGATGAGTCACTTCTTTCAGAGCTGGGAGAGTAGAAGGTGGGAACCAAGGCCCAGAGCTTCTGAAGGGACCAGATTGCTGGTGGCTTTGGAGCAGGATTGGAGGTGACCCTAGAGTGGTGTTTGCTTGTTCCTCTACTTTATCACGACCATAGTGTTTGTTTCTAAAGACTTCCGGTGCCAGTGATACACTGCGATCATAAATAACTTTCGGCTTGTTTGTGTTGTTGTTCCTTTGTAATGATGGGGAACTTTGCTTCATACGTGAAGCGCTCAAATCTGCACGAGTTTTTATTTAAAGACAATTATAGCATTATTAGTGAAAATGCTGAGTTTCCTCTCATTGCAAAGGGAGAAAACTGTCATCCAGCTTAAAGTATTGCATGAGCATCTTAGATGAAACAAGTAGTCTATTTTTGGGCTTAAATTGATTGAGGCTTTTAGAACACAAAATGGTTTTTGTATTTTAAGTGAATTGTGTGAGAATTATTTTCTAATTGTGGGCTTTTCTTATGTTGAAGTAGATTTCATTTCCTCTAAAAGGAAGTAGACTTACATAATTATGAAAATATAATTTATGCCATAGTTGTAACGGAGACAGGAGTTGTATTTCAGCCACTTAACATGCAGCTGCCCTGGTTGGGTGTGGCGCACAAGTAATCAACAATCACAGCACTCGGGAGGCAGAGGCAGGGTGGGTGCTAGTTAAGGGCCAGCCAAGGGCTCCATAGGAAAAATCCTGTCTCAAAAAAAAAGAAAAAGAAAGAAAGAGAAGACAAGAAAGAGGAAAAGGAAGGCCCTACCTCATGGCATATCAGTGAGGATTAATTGTACCTAGCACATAGAAAGGGCACATTATTTTCTGTTTCATTAGGCTTAATTAGGATGTATATCCTTTTTTCCCCTTTTCAAGCTAGGAAAAAACACCTAGATGGATACACAGATCAGACGGTGTGCGTGTGGTTTTTGTTCTGCATCTGCTTACCTTAGACCTTAATTAGATCTGCATATCAAGTTAATGTGTACATGTCTCTGAGTGCTTGGGGGACATTTAAGTAGTGCTACCCTAAAGGTGCTCCTTTGGCATGTTTCCAGATGGCTCTTCCAAGAGTCAAGGCACATCGAGAGCAGCTGTGAAAAGCTGTCCTTGTCTGTGGGAAATGTGTCTCTCTGCAAAGAAATCTACTGGTGAAATAGATGATTAATACAGCTTTCTTAAGGCTCCGCTGTCGCCTACCTGGATCTATGAGAGACTGGCTAAATCCCAATTACTCCAGGGTGTTTCCTACTCTGGGGGCGGTGCATGGCTTTGGGGACTCTTCTTTGAGGTTCTTTTATCTGTGTGAGACAACAGTCTCTGGTCTGAAGTGCATCCCCTCCATTTACCCTCCAAGAACCTATTCCCCTCAGCCCCAGTCTCTCAAGCCCCTTCTCTCTCTGTCATTCAAAACTGCAAACTCCCATGGCTTCCTGCCCCCAGTGCTGACTAGAGTCTCAGGCAGGCCAGCACTCCACCAGTAAGGTAACTTTTGCTCTGGCCCTTTCCTGAGCCTCGTCTTTTGTGTGGCACCCACGCATGCAAGTTCTAAATGTGTGTGCCTGCCCTTCGTTCGCTCCTCTGGCTCACCTGTCTTTTGCCCCACCCCCACCCCTTCTGTGTGTATGTTAACAGACTCCAGTACCAAACCTTGGGTCTTTCTCAGTGTCTGTGAGAAACCCCCTCACTTCAGTTTCATTAGTCTAGATTGGAAAAGTGTTGATGCTTCTTTGGTATTCTGGAGAAGGCGCGGAGTTCTAGAGCTTTCTAAGTGAGCTTAGATAGGGGAAGAAGAGTCTATATGGCCTGCTATTGCCTGCTACTACTTTCTGCTGATTGAACCATGCAGAAGAGTCATTGAACCCTATTTTCTGTAAGCTAATTTCTCACCAACATTTTCCATATTTGCTGTATGTGTGTAAGCATGTGCATTGATTAGAAGACAGCTTGTACGACTCGGGACTTGTCACATTCTCTAAGTGGAACCCAAGTTTTCAGGCTTGGCACCGCAAGCACCATTAGCTGGCCAGCCGTGTAGCGGCTGGCTTTATTAACTGAGTTGTTTTAGAGCTTTCCTCATAAGCCGCTAGGTTTTAGCAACTTGCATAGCTCCAACTTTAAAAAAATAAAGTTCTTCTCCTTCGCTGTAACTCAGGTCCAGCTAGTGTTATGACCGTGTGGTCTGGCAGATGTGGCAGGTGGGGAGTTAATAGCTATTGTTAGCAGGGCCAGAGTTGCTGGCGTCACCTCTGAGAAGTTCCTAGGATTATAGTTGTCTTTCACATTCATAGACTTTTAATGTTTGAAAGGTGACTGACTCCTAATCTTTTTATTATTGTGAAGATGATAATTTTGTCACAGTTTAGGACATTTGTTGAATTCATGACTTATTGGGCTCTATAGAAACCAAACAGGTTTTCTTTGGGTTTAGCGCATATTCACGTATTCTAATTACAAGAATACATTATTTAGTTACTTATTATTTTAGAAGGTGTAAAAAATACATTAAAGTAAAACAGGCACTAGGTCAGTTTCCCCGTTAGATTGGAGAGTGTGTGTGTTGTGTCATTGAGAATGGTCTGTTACTCAGGGTGACAGGCTGAGTAGACCATCCCTGATGCGTCCTTTGCTTCAGTGTAGTTGTCAGAGAGGGCAGGGGACAGAGTGAAGCACAGTAAGTCCCTCATCCGCACTGGCCGGGAAGTCCCTCATCCGCACTGGCCAGGCATTTTGTGTTTTAGGAGAAAAGGGATCTTTAGATCTGGTTAGAGCAGGACAAGGCTTGGAATGGTAATTAGGCTAGACTATTGGCATGTGTTAGTAGTGGGTACATTTTACTTGGGTAGTTTAAGTGAAAATTAGTTGTCTGCCTTGATGAACAATCAAATGATTGGAAAGAGACCATAATGACACCATTCCATTTCTACATGTGCATATATGCGTTTTAACACTGTGGGGAACCAAAATGTGCCAACCTAAAATATACTTCTTTGGCATAGTTAGAAAAACTGTCGACAAAAAGCTGGGTGGTGGTGGCGCACGCCTGTAATCCCAACACTTGGGAGGCAGAGGCAGGTGGATTTCTGAGTTCGAGGCCAGCCTGGTCTACAGAGTGAGTTCCAGGACAGCCAGAGCTACACAGAGAAACCCTGTCTCGGAAAAAAAAAAAAAAAAAAAAAAAAAGAAGAAGAAGAAAGGAAAGAAAGAAAAGAAAAGAAAAAGAAAAACTGTCGACACTGGAATAGTTTTAAAGAGCTGTCTTTGTAGAAGAAATTTCCATCTATAAAAGAGGCCTGCACTAGTAAACAGAGCTGCTCTCGGCTTCCTGGGCCTCTCTTATCTCCTTAAGGGGGATCGAGGAAAGATCCTATCCGAAGAGAGATTAGAGGACTACTGCTCCCTGGACGGATTGCCACAGGCTGTCACCTATTCTTTTGAGGGCAGCACCTTGGAGTCCTTATCTGCCTAACAACACAACCTATTATCAGTTGCGTGCTGCTCTGCTGTGGCCTCACCGGGTTTGCGGCCTGCGCCTCCGAGGCCCTTTGGTCCTGTGCTTTAGGACACCGTGTAAACATCAGTCTAGGGGCCTGCTGTGCCACGTTTTGTCTTAGGTGTGCAGTCTGCCCTTTTAAGCCACGGGTCCCCCATCTGTAGACCCAACCTTGCATTGGAAATACTGTGGGGGTGGGGGTGGCCAGCACACCCCGAAATGAATATGTATGGGCTTTCTTCCTCCTCCGCCCTCTCTGACCATGGCGGAGCAGCTATTTGAGTTGTATTTCCCTGTGTTAGTGTTGTGCAGCAGCTGGGAATGCAGCTCAGTCACTGTAGAGTACCTGCTTAGCATGCATGCAGAATGGTGGACCCCAGCACTGCACATGCATACATCTATAAACCCACCCGGCCCCGGCCGGAGTAAGAAGATAAGAAGTTCAAGGTCATCTTCAGCTATGTGAAGGACACAAGGAGCCTGAGCAATATGAGACCCTGCCTTAAAAAAAAGAAAGAAACCAGGAGAATGCATACAGATTATATGCAAATGCTGTGCCTTTTCACATAAGGGGACTTGTGCATCTTCACATTTTGGGTGGGGGTGGGGTCCTGGGAGCTGATCCTCCTTTGGTTGTTTTAGATCTAAAGGATCTCTAAGCATTAAATAGAGCATCAGGCTGTTTACATGAGACTGCAGACTAACTTACCCTTCATTTAGAGCAGTAGAAAGAAGGATCCGGTTCATTTTCCATTTTTGAAGTGATTTAATAGGCTGGCAGTGGAAGCTGCCAACTCTGTAGCTGTCCCAGGCAGTGAAGTCAGGGCAGCGAGGGGGGCTTAGGACACCCCTGATGATCATGGCCTGGGGATGAAGATGCTCCAACTCAAGTCTAGGACCTGACTTGGAACCCAGGAAGGGGATCCAGAAGCTATATAAAAGGCTTCCTTGAAGGCATGATTGCAGTTGCTGTTGGACAGAAAGTCCAGCTATATATCAAGAGTTGTTGGCATGGGTTGGGAAACAGACGAGGTATTGTGTATAACAGAAGTTATCAGGAGGTTTCCATTTCTTTAGCTGTTATTCCACAGCTCTTCTTTCCCTTCATTTGCAAACAGTTCTAAAAGGTGGGTGGCATTATCCAATTTATACAGAGGAATCGACTCAAGGACATTAAATGACTTTCCCAAGACAGCTATTATGTGGTGGCTTTGGGACCAAGTCTCAAGTCTTTTGATCATTAATCCTTAGGATATTAAAAACAACTCTTAATAGAGTAATTTAAGGCTTATGAGGTACTTTTAACGCCTTGCCTAGAGAGTGTATATAGATGCTTTGAGAGGATTTGTGGACAGTATTTAAATTATTCTTAGTGTGTGTGTGTGTGTGTGTGTGTGTGTGTGTGTGTAGCTTCAGGTTGCTCTGACTCTTTAACCTAGTCTGGCCTTGAACTCAAGAGATCGTACTGCCTCAAGCCTCCCTACTTTTGTGTTTTTAAGAACATGGCTGGATGGGCCTGTAATCCTAACATTCAGAGGCTGAGGCAAGATCAGTACAAATTTGACTCCAGCCTGAGGGCTACATACCCATAGACAAACTTTGAAGATGGTCCAGTGGTTAAGCTCGCTCGCTCACTATTCTTCTAGAGGACCCAGGTTCAATTCTCAGCATCCACATGACAGCTCACAACCATTTATAACTCCAGTCCTAGGGAATCTGATGCCCTCTTCTGGCTTCCATGGGTATTGGGTACACACATGCTGTATGTGTGGAATGAGTTAGTTATATGTGCACATGCATACTGTATATGTGGAAATGAGTTACTTGTGCACATGCATGCTGTATGTGTGGAAGTGAGCTAGTTACATGTGCACATGCATGCTGTATGTGTGGAAGTGAGTTAGTTACATGTGCACATGCATGCTGTACGTGTGGAAGTGAGTTAGTTACATGTGCACATGCATGCTGTACGTGTGGAAGTGAGTTAGTTACATGTGCACATGCATGCTGTACATGTGGAAGTGAGTTAGTTACATGTGCACATGCATGCTGTACGTGTGGAAGTGAGTTAGTTACATGTGCACATGCATGCTGTACGTGTGGAAGTGAGTTACATGTGCACATGCATGCTGTACGTGTGGAAGTGAGTTACATGTGCACATGCATACTGTATGTGTGGAAGTGAGTTAGTTACATGTGTACATGCATGCTGTACGTGTAGAAGTGAGTTAGTAGTAACCGAGTAAGTATATATGAAATACCGTGTGAGTTTCAAATGTCACGCATGTGAGAGTGCCGGGTAAGAAACCCTGATGCTCTTGTGAAGGAGAGACAGTTGGAAGGCGCAAAGCCTTAGGGTGGGGGGGGGTCAGAGGACAGACCTGGGGATTGAGAAGCACGGGGGACCACAGTCCAGGAGACAGATGGCATGGAACTGAATGGTCTGAGGTACCGTGGTAAGGAGGTGGGGGAGGAAACTGTAGACTCTCCTTTTAGTCAATGCAGATGACATTAACACGGCCGTGAGAAGAGCTAACTGCGAGTTGGCTGCGTTGTCTGATTGTTTCTTCACTCATTATTTCTGCACAGGGTTAGCTAATGGCTTTAAATAGTGGAAGGGAGCTCGTAAAAATAAACTAAGCTGGCCTGAGTTACTATTTATTCTGTATTATTAAAAATGAAAGGGCACGGTGTGTTTAAGGAGCGGGGTAAATTTTGAGCTTTCTAAATGAATATGAGAAGAAAATGAAGATGTTAGACTTGACCCAAGATGGAGCAGGAATAAAGGATGTGTAGACCCTTAGGTGCTATATTAGAGTTTGGGGCTTTTTTGGCTATGTACATTGGAAAGCAGGACTATTTGGCTTTTTTTTTTTTTTAATGGCCATAGAGGTGATACACAGAATATTCTGGAGGGAAGGAGAGTGGAGACCTTCCTAGGGAGCACATATGACAAGGTGCATGAGGAAACCCGGTGACCCTGTCTGACCTCTCACTAGGACATGACAATCAGGATGTCACTGAAGACTGCTTTTGCACAAGAAAGATTATCTGAAAGTCTGAATCAAGGAATTTGTGATGGACTGGAATGATACTGGGTTCAGAGAAATGTGGGAAATACAGTGTCTAGCCGTGGGTTTGCTGGAGTGGTAGACATTGAGCGTAAGCTAGCCAGCCTGGCAGAAGGGCTCCGAGTCTAAACTCCAGAGCGGTGGGTTTGCATGTCCACATAGAATTAAGTAAGTCGTGACATGACCAGGTTATCAGTTAGCATGTAAGCCTGGATCAAGAGTCTGGTCTTGTTTACAGATACCTTTGGGAAAGCATATAGTTTGTTGTTAAAATCACAAGTATGGCAAATAATAAGTATAGTTTCTAAATGATAATGCATTCAGAACAAAAAAGTCCTAGCACTTGAATTCACAACTATAAAATTTAAAAAATATTTAGAAAATTTTACCACCCAAAATTCTCACCGTCCAAAACTTGGCCATCCAGGACCTCACTGTGTAGAGCATCCGGGCCTCAAACGCACAGGTCCCCTGTGTCTGTGCCGCACAGACTGTGACTCGGCTTGCTTTTAGGGTCTTTGTTCTGGGCAGTTGGGTACTCTGAGCAGACATGGAAGCTGGAGGGCTTCTTTCTGTCTGACACAGAGTGTCCCTGAGCCACGGCCTTGCCACCCCCTCCATAACCTCCAGCCTGTTAGTGCCTGGGACCCAGAAAGGATCTGAACAGTGCTGTGAGTTTGCAGCGCTCCCTCGGCGGAGGGCTCCCTCGGGGGAGGGCGGTCTTCTCAGCCTTCCTAATGCTGCAACTCCCACAGATCTTCATGTTCTCATGACTCCCAACCATAAAATTATTTTTTGATACTTCATAACTGTAATTTTGCTACTGTTAGGAATCATAAAGTTTCTGATATGTAGGATATCTGATCTGTAACCCCACCAGTGTGGAGACCTTAGGGTGAGAACCACTAAACTAGGGGCAGTGTCGAGTCAATAAGACGGATGTGTCTAGTCTCAGCAAACTATAAATACATCTGGTCAGAGCAAGGTCTTCAAGCCCTGAGAGGAATGTGGAAAGAATCTGGTAGGTTTCATGGAAAAGGTGCATGTAGGTTCAGCTCTGAAAGAACAGCCCTGGGGAGAAGGAGGAGGAGGAGGAGGAGGAGGAGGAGGAGGAGGAGGAGGAGGAGGAGGAGGAGGAGGAGGAGGAGGAGACAGTGTTGAGAATGAAGAGCAGCCGAGCAAGAGGAGGTGGTGGTGAGGACAGCTTCTTGTCACTAACACAGACAGAGGAAAGGTCTGGTCTGACCATGGCCTCATTGCTTTGAGCTGAGAGTGACGGAACACATGGTGGTGGGAGTAAGCAGCCGAGCGGACTGCCCAGAGTGCCAGCATTTCCCTTGAGGGGCACCCTTGAGGACCTGAGGACCTATCCCTAGACCCCTCTGGAGGCCCTACCACCTTCTAACAGTGCCACTTGGAGATCTGGGCTTTGAGGACATTTATAGTCCAAACTAAAGCACTCTGAGTTTGGGGTCTGTGAGAAATAAGAGTGGGTAGAGAGCTGGGAACTAAAACCTGGATTTGAGGCGCCCTGGAGCAGCACAGTGGAAAGCGGACCGTGACCACAGCGGTGTGTAGCAGAGTTTAGTACTCAGTGACAGTTGTGTCTCTCCTGTCTGTGGTGACCTGTTTATAGTCTGGACAGCACTGATTAGCTATGTGCACTTTGAAGCCCATGTCTGTTCTTCGTTTTGTCACTATATATCTCTATAACAGTGAATCTTAAAATTTCATCAACTTGAAAGTTTTATGGGTCTCAAAATTCTGTAAGTTAGAAGAGGGCCAGGTGATTCCAGTACACACTTCAGAGTCTGGGAAGAACCATTCTTACGGGTGGACAGATAGTAAGAAGACAGAATTACAAGTTTTGGTCATAGTTTTCATTTAAAAAAATTAAAGAATCAGAAGTATAGTATACATGCAGGAAAATACAAACATGTTAAGTATACTTTTTTTTAGATTTGGGTTTTTTGTTTTTTTTTAAAGATTGATTTATTATTTATTGTATGTAAGTAGTAGCTGTCTTCAGACATACCAGAAGAGGGAGTCAGATTTCATTATGGATGGTTGTGAGCCACCATGTGGTTGCTGGGATTTGAACTCAGGACCTTTGGAAGAGTAGTCAGTGCTCTTAACCGCTAAGCCATCTCGCCAGCCCTGGATTTGGGTTTTTTTGAGACAGGGTTTCTCTGTGTAGCCCTGGCTGTCCTGGAACTCACTCTGTAGAGAAGGCTGGCCTCAAATTCAGAAATCCGTCTGTCTCTGCCTCCCAGAGTGCTGGGATTACAGGCGTGCGCCACCACCGTCTGGCTCTAAGTATACTTTTTACATTTTTAATTTTCTTTACCTGTCTCATGTATCTGAGGCTGGCTTTGAACTTTGACCTGCATGCCTCCACTTCCTAGAGCCTGGCATCATAGGTCTGAGCCACAATGCCCAACCTCAGTCCATACTCTTCACACTTTTTATATCCATATAGTGCACAGTTTCCATCAATCCCAAAAGATTCCTTGGGCCTCTTCCACCTTTGTTTTCTCTTTTTCTACGTACCTGCAACTCTGTTTTTCCCCCAATATAAGACAAGTCTCAAAGCTGCAGAGGGTAGCTTAGGATAAGGTCTTGCTGTACAAGAGTGTGGACCGAGTTTGGATCCCTAACATCTAGGTATAAAGCCAGGTGTGACTGCAGGACCAGCCAGTCTAGACAAGAGGGCGAGCATTGGCGTCAACCAGAGCCTGTCTCAGGAAGGAAGGTGAAGAGCAGTAGAAGAGGCTGATCAGTGTGCCCGACTACACGTGATATGCACACACGGGCGCCTGTGACGCACACCCTACACATACACACTACATGTGATGTGCATGCACCGGCGCCTGTGATGCACACCACATACACACTACATGTGATGTGCATGCACCGGCGCCTGTGATACACACCCTACACATACACACTACATGTGATGTGCATGCACAGACGCCTGTGACTCACACCCTACACATACACACTACATGTGATGTGCATGCACCGGCGCCTGTGATGCACACCACATACACACTACATGTGATGTGCATGCACAGACGCCTGTGGCTCACACCCTACACATACACACTACATGTGATGTGCATGCACCGGCGCCTGTGATGCACACCACATACACACTACGTGTGATATGCGATATAGGCGCTGTGCATGCACACCATTAAGACTAACTGTGCTGTTGTAGAGTTCAGTGACGGGAGTAGTGAGTTGCAGTGAACACTTTTGCTTTCTTCTCTTAGGGTTCTCTTTTCTCTTTAGGGAATACTTAGAAGTGCAGTTGTTCAAAATGGAGTTTCTGGGGTGGATTTACCATTTTACATCCTGTGATTGTTAGCTTCTCAGCTCGATTGGCTCAAGAAAGGCCCAAGAGAACAGAAGGTTCATCTCAGAGACCTGTTTAAGGGCTGCCTACCCTGCATGTGGGCTACCCTCTAGTGCCACACTCTCTCTGCTGGGTGACTTGGGATGGCATTTACTCTATGTCCTATCTCCATATCCTGGCCATGGTGGGATGAAACCTAGAAACCTAGAAAGCCAAGGTTCTGATAGTCTTAGGTGACCCTGTGAAAGGGTTGCTGTACCCACAAAGGGATTGACCTGTGGCTGAGAACCACAGCCTTAAGGTGTTTCCCCTGGGTGTGTTGTTAGGGGGACATAATGTGGCCCGGCATTCCCTCTCCCCCAGAGTTTGCACTATGCCTTCCCCGCTGGCCTAGCTCCCCGCTGGGGAAGCTCATTGTGGTTTAAACTTCACTTTCCTGGCAGTTATGGATAATTGAGTACTCCATCATCTGCTCATGGGTCATGTGCATGTTATCATTTGTGAAACACTTGTTCAAAACAGCCAACTGTCTGTTTGCTGAGTTTTAGTGTTTCTCCTGGTCTGTTGTGTCTACTCATGATGGTGCCTTCCGTTTTATTTGTATTTTCTTATATGCTAGAGTTTCCTGGGTCCTCTATAGCAATGGAGAGTATAGATCTCTGTTTATTTAGATCTAATTTCTTGAGCAGTACTGTATACTTTTCTGTGAAAGTGTTTTTAAAAGTTTGTAAGACTTTTACCTTCATATCCATCTTTCTCAACTCTTCTCATAGTCTCTGGTGCTCTGCCCTGCAGACTGTGGCCCAGACACCACAGACCTTGAGCCTTGGATGGAGCCAGTTCAGGCCGACTGCTGACTGCCTGGTTCCCTCTCACACCAAGACTTCAGGCAGTAAGTTGGGGCAGGCGTCCTGGTTCCACGTCACCTTGATTTCTGTGTGCTCCTAGCAGCAGACCCTTACCCAACTCCTATAACTAGTGCGTCAAGCCTTTTGTCTTTACTTTTGACATGGAGAAAGCATCAGTGTAAGCTGCTAACCAAGAATAATCGACCAGACTTGTGAGTATAGATTGTGCTGAGTGGAAAACCTTTTTATGATATTGTAAGGTCAGAAAATCCTAAAGTAAGCCATCCTAGGTTGGGGCCATCCATGGGCCTGTGCTTCTGTCGTCCTGCGGGGGTCTAGGCAGTCCAGTGCTAACTGCAAATGGAAATAGAGGTTGGCCCATTTGCTTTTCTTTTCATTACCATGGCAGAGACTGACCTTGAGCTTGTAAGCCGCCTGCCGAGCCTTCCTGAATTTTCCTTTTGCTTTCTTTGTGTTGTTTTCTGGATGGAGCATTTGCCTAGGGCCCTTTGTGTAAAGTCACCGGGCAAACCCTTTCTCTCTAAGCTTTAAGTTACCTTTTGGTTTCTAACTGGATGATTCTTCCTGTGTCTGACCCTAGCATCTTAAGCATATGAGCCTGGAAATTCTTCAGAAAGTCACTTTAGTGACTGAGATTCCTATTTTCGATGTATAGAACATCTTAGGAATCTGGAGAATGTTAATATTGAGTCAGTAGTTGATGGACAAACAGACTCCAGGGTGGTGCCATTCACCCACCCATTCAGACCTGGCTTTAATGAGAAACTTACTGTGCTTGGAAAAATAGGTTTTTAGTTTAAACAAATTTAGAGAAGACTAATATAGAAGGCAGTATGTTTTTATGTTTTATTAAGATTAGATGGTATCAAGGAGACGGTTTAGTAGTCTCCACCTTTATCAGCTGCGTCTGCCAGGGACCACAGCTCATTCTTGTCCTCGAGGTTGGAGACAGTGGCTTGGTTTTCTTTATCGGTAGACTTTGTGAAGGGCTGTGTAGTTGTAGGAGAGTTGTTTAGTATCCTGAGCCTCAGTTTTCATCCAAACTCTGATGAGAGCCAGCTACTGTGTAGACTTGTACTTATTTATATGGTACTGGGGTGGAGCGTGTCTTGTGACATCCCAGGTGTGAAGTATGTTCCCACAGAGCTGTCCCTGTCCTTGTTTTACTCACTCAGAGATAGGATTTCACTTAATTGCCTAGGCAGGGTTTGAACCTATGCTATAGCTCAGGCAGGTCTTGAGCTTGTGATCCTCCTGCCTCAGCTTCCCAAGTAGGCTATAGGCCTGTATCATTAGGCCGCTTCTCTTATAAGATTGTTGTGAGAATTAGAGTCATTCAGATAAGACAAGTGTATGCTTTGCCCTTGGCTGCTCTTCGGTCATTGTTAGGGCTGTTGTCTGGAGGTGGGAAGGGCTGTGCTAGGTGTGTGGAGGAAGTGGGAGCAGCTGGGAGCTGGGTAGGACCGAGATACCCGTGTACAGATATGAAATTCTTCATTTTACAAAGATTGTTTTCTTCTACGTAGAAGGCTCAGGTCTGAAACTTAAAGCTGTTCTGGCTTGATCTTTTATTACAGATTTTGCTGGCAACTGTCATGTTAGAGAATGCTAATACTGCTTGGTTTTGCCGGGCGGTGGTGGCGCACACCTGTAATCCCAGCACTTGGGAGGCAGAGGCAGGCGGATTTCTAAGTTCGAGGCCAGCCTGGTCTACAGAGTGAGTTCCAGGACAGCCAGGGCTGCACAGAGAAACCCTGTCTCAAAAAAACAAAACACAAACAAACAAAAAATACTGCTTGGTTTTTGTGACTAATTTCTAGGGTGGAGTAAAGAACTATAACCCTGCTTTACATAGGCTAAGAAATAGCACTATTAGTATTTATCAGGAATCTTTGTTTTAAAGTTTTGTTCCCTCCAAATATAAGCCATCTCCTTAGGATACTTTTTCAAAAGGAAATATTTACAGTACAATGAAGAAAAGAACAGTGGAGATAAAACCATCATCTGCATTAACACCTTTCTTGAAGTTTCTACTACTGTGTCTCCCAATTACAGTCTCTGAAGCATAAACAAAGATAAAGTTGAAGTCATAATGACGGTTATGTTACCCAGTGTCCCATCTGAAAGGTGAGGGTGGGAATACAGTGGTACGTTTCACAAGAGGATGGATTCTGTTTTAGGAGGTTGATCAATTCTGTCATGAAGGTACAGGACACAATCTGCATTCCTGTTCATTCCAAATACAGTGCACCATGACACCGAGGAGGAAAGCAGCGGCTGCAGCTGTCTTGGTTTTGCTTTTGGAGAAATGTCTCTGACACTAAAGAGAATGGTTTTTATATGGCAGGCGAGTAAGTTAACGTAATTCCTTTACTTTCAGATGGAAGGTTATTGACGGTAATGATTGGAAAGTTGTTTATCAGTGGTTTGCCTCCTGCCTAGGAAGTTGTGGATCAGGGTGCTTTCTAGTAGGCACATAGAGCAAAGAAGCATTCCGCTTCTCTTCCTAAAAAGCCTGGTCAAGCTTTCAAACAACTGTCTATTCGGATCCAACACATTCTCCGCAGTGTGAGTAGGAATCTTGTGGCAGCTTTCCCATTGGTCAATTGGACAAAAGCGTGGGTTGTAGCTCAGTAGCCCCCCCACATATCAGCTAGTGATAGAGTCAGTAGCCTGAGCCAAGACCAGAGCAGAAGACCTGGTCAGTGCTCCTTCTCTTTGCCATTTAGAACCTGGATGTAATTTTCTCTATCTTACCTAGGTGTTGTAGGTTATTAAAAACAGTATAAGATTGTCCTTCCTGTCTGGAATATTTTTTTTCTGTAGAGATGAATTTGAGGTCTCTGAAATTATCTGAAAAGAAAAGAATGAATTGTGATATTAATTATAAGTTCTTTTAGAAAAATCAACACAGACACTAGAGCGTGATGTTGGTGTAAAAATGGAGCTGAATGGCGGGTGGAGGGGTGGGAGAGGGGATCCAGCAGGGTGGTGGTCAGTGATGTGGGCACAAGGTGCTGTGCCTGCTAAACATTCGCATCGCAGAGAAACGGCCTTGGAGGACCAAGGGCACTTGGGTGCTGGAGAAATCTAAGAAAGTGGCAAAGACTCCACAAGGCAGTGGAAGTGAAGAGGACAGTTGGGGCTTGGAGGGGACTGTTGCATACGGGCAAATAGGTGATATTGAGTGGAGGGAAGTCAAACTCTCCCAAAGCTTGCCGGTTGCTGGGGCCTGGAGGATGCAATGGGGGGCCTTTCCATCCACATCAGCTTCTCAGCGGGATGAGAACCAGGCCTAGAAAACACTTAGGTAGCCATGATGTCACCAAGGTAGAGGGGCCGGGCGTATGTAAAATGCCTACACCAAATTTTACGGTTTCCCTTGGGGGACTAGGTAGACAGCTCAGAGAGTGAAGTGAGTAACTCGTTTGTGGTGTAGGCATGAGGGCCTGAGGCTGAGTCCCTAGCATCAGGGGGGTGAATGGTCAGTGAGAGAGACCTTTCAAAACGTACAGCAGTAACTGGAGTGGAATTCTGATTTCTTGGCATAGCTAGGGTTATGTAGATTGGGGACAAAATTCATGTTGTTGGGTACAGAATATCGTCTTAGAGTACACAGATGTAGGATCCAGTGTCCAGAAGCAGAGACTCTGTGCCCGCTTTATTTAGAGCAGGGTCTTAGAGCTTGTACTCTGCCCGGGGCTGTACCTGCAGTTGGTATTACGCAGCATCTCATCCGTTCATGTTCGCCTGTGAGTAGTTTGTCTGTAAACATGTCTGTATGCAAGGCGATGCACCTTGCTCCTCACTGGAGCCATTCTGTAACGAACTGCTAGCCCCAGGGCTTTCTGAGACGTGAGCTCATGGTGGGGACCTGAGCCTTACCCTTGCCAGTGACTGTCCCTGCCTCTGACCTGTCCTGTGAAAGTAGCTCAGATGTCACCCACTTCTCCTTGGGATGTTTTAATGCTTCTTTTATTTATTCTGCATTTTACTTATAACTGTGGGTTTATAATATAAAGTTAACTTGGTATTTTCCAAGATCTACTTCTGTTTTAAATAGCACATTTTTCCAACTTGAAAATTAATACTCATCAAATCAAATGTTTAGAAATTAAAAAAAATAAGATTACAATAATCAAAAACTATACAGAGATCTTCTCAGTGGTGGTGTTCCTTATCTATTAAGTTTTTTTAATATTTTAAATCTATTTTTATTTCATGTACATAAATGTTTTGTCTATGTGCCACATGTGTCCCTGGTGTCTGGAGGCATCACATTCCCTCCCTGGGGTTATTGATACTTGTGAGCTGACAGATGGCTGCTGGGAACTGAATCTGGGGAAGGGCAAGGCCTGCCAGAGCCAAGTGTGCCACGTGTAACATGTGTGTCAGAGGCATGTGTGTCAGAACCATGTGTGCCATGTGTACCATGTGTGTCAGAGGCATGTGTGTCAGAACCATGTGTGCCAGAGCCATGTGTGCCACGTGTGACATGTGCGTCAGAGCCATGTGTGCCAGAGCCATGTGTGCCACATGTGACATGTGTGTCAGAACCATGTGTGCCATGTGTACCATGTGTGCCATGTGCGCCATGTGTACCATGTGTACCATGTGTGCCAGAGCTATGTGTGCCATGTGTGCCATGTGCCAGAGGCATGTGTGCCACGTGTGACATGTGCATCAGAGCCATGTGTGTCAGAACCATGTGTACCATGTGTGTCAGAGCCATGTGTGTCAGAACCATGTGTGCCATGTGTACCATGTGTGTCAGAGGCATGTGTATCAGAACCATGTGTGCCATATGTACCATGTGTGTCAGAGGCATGTGTGTCAGAACCATGTGTGCCATATGTACCATGTGCGTCAGAGGCATGTGTGTCAGAACCATGTGTACCCTGTGTGCCAGAGCCACGTGTGCCATGCGTGCCATGTATGCCATGTGTGCCAGAGCCATGTGTGTCAGAACCATGTGTACCATGCGTACCATTTGTGTCAAAGCCATGTGTGCCATGCGTACCATGTGTGCCAGAGCCATGTGTGCCAGAGCCATGTGTGCCATGTGTACCATGTGTGCCATGCGTACCATGTGTGCCATGCGTACCATGTGTGCCATGCGTACCATGTGTGCCATGCGTACCATGTGTGCCAGAGCCATGTGTGCCAGAGCCATGTGTGCCATGCGTACCATTTGTGTCAAAGCCATGTGTGCCATGCGTACCATGTGTGTCAGAGCCATGTATGCCATGCGTACCATGTATGCCATGCATACCTTGTGTGCCATGCATACCATGTGTGCCATGCATACCATGTGTGCCATGCGTGCCACATGTGCCAAAGCCATGTGTGCCATGCATGCCATGCCCAGCTGGCTACAGTGTTTGCAGTGTTTTCAATCTTACTGCTATCCATGCTGGTCTCTAACTTTAAATCCCTCCTGTATTGGTCAGCCAACACTCACAGAGTCATTAAGTCTTCTGACCATCATGTTCTTTGATTTTGGGTCAGTAGATTTCCCCATCGCTTGGAGATGTCTTCCATCTCTGATGTTTACTGTTTACAACCATACATTTTAAATTCTTTTTTTTTTAAGCAAGATCTTCCCGCATCGTTTGCTGATGCCTGCCGGCTGCCGACTGTACAGGGTGAGCTGCTGCGCTCAGTTTCTTACCACTCTTTTTAAGTGGCAGATTTTTGTTTGTTTGGTTGGTTACTTTGTTTTGTTTTCTGTGTGTAGCCCTGGCTATCATGGAACTCACTCTGTAGACCAGGCTGGCCTGTGTGTCTCCTGGGTGCTGGGATTATCTGGCAGGCTTATCTGATTTCTCAGCATTCCTCCATAAAAGCCAGACTCCACTCGGGTTTTGGGAAAACGTCTCTTGACTTTCTGTTTCTTCTGCTTCCGGGGAGAATGCTGAGGTGACTAACAAACCAGGGTTTGGATAGTTACTATGACTGGGCAAAGTTCTAAATATTTCAGAAATTTAAGAAACAGTGGGAATAAGGAAGAACAGAAACCAAGGACTTTTATTTAGGCTTTCTGTTGGTGATAGAACATTTTTTAAAAGGAGAGACTTGATAAATTTTGCTTTTCCCTTTTTAAGTTTCTGCATGTGGATGTTTTGCTTGCATGTGTGTGACCACCACAGCTTTTCTTCTGTCCTCTCGTACAAAGAGCCTTCGTTTGACAGCTAGATAGTCTCTGAGTTAGTTCTGTCAAGATCATTGGGATTTTAAAGCTGTTGTGCATTTCTCACATGTGGTTGGGAATATACTTATGGAGTAGTTCATCTCTACTAGATCCAAGTATTTAACTGGGAAGTCGAACTTTTTATGGAGTATGTGATGTCATTTAACAAAAATGGAGAAATATTTTGTAATGGATTTACAGGATTACTAACAAACACAATGGCTGCTTCTACTGCCCCCCCCCAAAAAAAACCCCATCTGTTTTGTGGGAGCAGATTAATAGGTGACTTGTATTTGCTTCCATCTTCCTTTACATGTTTATAAAGTACGTTGGGATTCTGGCAGACAAGTATTCCACCTTTGCACGTGTCACAAAGAAACTTCTGAGCCTGGGTCCAGAAACTACAGAGGAAGACTAGACGGAAACAGAGAACTGAGAGAGAAGATTCGCCGGAGACAATTATGAACAACTGTACACATACACATTTACACATTAAAGAGCTGGAAGAAATCGCTGGGTGTTTTGAAAAATATCAGTCATCAGAAGTGATTCAAAGCTGTGTGGTGGTACATGGTTTAAATCCCAGTGCTTGGAGCAGAGGCTGCTGGACCTCCTATTACAAGCCCATCCTCTTCTGCACAACAAGGTCTACATAGTCTTGAAAACATGTTTTTTCCCGTTGCTTCTCAGCATTTGATGGATCAGGTTTTGTTTTTGATAACAAGGTTTTTGATTGTCTTGTTTCAAAATAAGATTGTTGCCTGGCGATACATTAAAAAAAAGGAAGGTGTTTGGCTTAGGGTTTATATCTGTAATCAGCTAGTCTGCTTACGTAGGTGGTCTAAATTAAATGAATCTGAAACATCTAGTTTCCCTTTTCCCTTTCCAGTACCTTTCTCAGCTCTCTGCTCTTATGGTGGGAGAGCAGCCAGATCACTAGTGACTGCGTAAGAAAGGAACTACCCCAGTGCTTGCTTTCTTTGATTTCTTGCAAGCTGCCAAATTATTAGAAGCTACTTATTTCTCTTTAGAACTAAAATTTGGACTAGAAGAGTGTTATTCCTAAGTCTGTAGGTGAACAGTAAATGTGTCCTAAACAATTTTAGATAAAGGGGAAAAAGGAAGGTGCTGTCGTCAGAAGCACTTGTGTTCTTAGCTGTGTCTTGTTGGTTTGATGTGACACTTTAGGTTGCTGGCATTATGAAGGAAGGAAACCGTCCGGAGAACATGTGCTCACAGTTCTCTGTGGGGTATCAGCCAGGTGCCATGAGCTCACAGGTTCCCACTAGACACTTCTGTACTGAAGATACCCACTAAGTAACGGAACTTCTTTGTTGTTCAGCTGTTTGTTTTTTTCTTAACTGCCTTTTGGTGGAGTGGAGGCCATTGGGGTGAGGTTAGGGTCTTATGCCCCTAGGCTGAGTGACCTTATTACAGTGGCTGATGGTACTACTGATTGTATGTAGATATAGTGGTTGATGGTACTACTGATTGCATGTAGATACAGCAGCTGATGGTACTGTATGTAGATCTGCTGCTCTGTGAAAGGACTGAGTTACCTCCCTGCATATGGAAGACAAAGGTAAGAGTAACTTGGGAGTAATCTGCAGATGTCCAGCAGCTTTTGCTTCTGTTGCTGACACGCCGTCTCCTTGTGCATTAGAAACCCAGTTTAGAACCCGAGGCTGTACTTGCGTTGTATCATGTTATCCTGGTAACATGAGGGGGTAATTGTTCCTATTTTTAGATGGCAAGGTTGAGACAGCTAATGAATGCTTGAATATGACACTGGGACCAGCTAACTCCAAAGCATGTATTCCTTGTCTTAGAGCCTAGAATCAGCATGAGGCTGGCCAGGAAGAAACATTCAGTGACTGGCATGTGTATTACTCTATTACACAAGATATCTCCCAGAGAAAACAGAACATACATAACCTGTTAGGATTCTGTGTTTTCTAGATGTCCAGCGTCATAGAATGCAGTTTAAACTGTAACAGTGTTTTATAGACTAAAAAGGAATTTTGAAGCATGCACACACACACATACATACATACATGCACACACACACACACACACACACACACACACACACACAGTAAGTAAAGACCTCACTGTGTTGTTGTTGGACCTCGTCCAGGTCTGCACAGGTCAGCCACCCATAGTTTATGTTGTAGATGAGCTGTGCCTTCCACTGCTAAGGAACACTGCACTCGGCTCACTCTTCCCTGGGACGCACTACAGAAGCTCGACAGGCTGGTAGAAATTTCTGTCTGGCAGGTATTGTACATAGGGAGATGTTTGACAGTTATGCTGTGGCCTGGGAGAATCAAAGGGAAAAACAAAGCCCAGGGTGCGAGGCAGCCGTGCAGTGTGCCTGAGCCTCTGCGGAGCGTCCTGGGGCCCTGGGCCTGTGTGCATGCTTGCTGAAGTTCAGGTCACTCTCATGCTAGTCTCAGCCTCCTCATGCAGGCTACACGCTGAGTCTGAACTGTGGCCTGGGAAGCAGCCTCCTCCCCAACCCCTCCTCCTGGGGAGTGCAGCCTCCTCCCCAGCCCCTCCTCCTGGGGAGTGCAGCCTCCTCCCCAACCCCTCCTCCTGGGGAGTGCAACCTCCCCCCCCCCCCGCCCCTCGGTTTAACTCTTTCTAGCCTGTGCCTTTTCATTCTCTTGCCTGAATGACCAGGGAAAGTGCTGGCTAGCCTAAGACCAGTGTGTGAGGCCTGCAGTTTCCGCCTCACGACATGAGACATCAGAATTAGGACCTTAAATTGAAGAAGTGAAAATGTAAAATTACTTATTTTTTAAGCTATAAAGAAATAGACCTTAAATTATTCTTCTGTCGCTGAAGGATGATATTATGAAGTCCATGTGACACTGTGACTCTTAATTTCTTTCTTCTATTTTATATTTTTAAAGCCTTTATTTCTCTTGACTGGCATAGAAAAACACAAGAACTTCTTAAGTATCATTTCTTTAAGTTGGGCATGTGCTAGCAAACATTCTTAGCATCAGTGAACTTTGTATAGATGATTACTTATAGCAGTAGCAGAACATTATAGGTGTCTTGCAAGCATATTCAAAGGATTTCATAGTAGATAGAGAATAGAAACCAGAACATTCAGGGCTGGGAAATTATCCCACTGAACAATGCTTTTTACTACTGTGCACAAGACTTGGGCCCAACATCTCTCCCCAGCATTACCAAGAAAATAAAATAAAATGAAACCAGAACGTCTATAGTAGGGATATGAATAACCATGTTGTCTGGAGTTATTTTGTCAGATTGTCGGCTCGTTGCACGTATGGTTGAGTAGGCCAGGAGCTTTAGGCATGCGTCTGCGGCCTTTGTCACGTTAGCGTTAAGGCTTATGCCAGGTAGGTAGTGTGACATTGACAGGGGAGGCCGTATGCCACAGGTTTTACTGACCACAGTTTTCTTTGAGACCGAATCTCTTGCTGGACCTGGAGTTCACCATTTTGCTAAACTCAATGGCCAGTTACATATGTATGTTTAAATGATGCATCGTAGAGGTCGTATGAAAGATAATTTCACAATATGTGTATTAATATGTTACTCTTAATCTGGTTTTGAGATTTTCGTATGTTGATAGGAATACTCTCCCTTCTAATGAGTTCATTTCACGTGTTTCTGTGATCATGTCAATCCCAGCTTTTCAAAAGTTAGCTTGTTCTCCTTCTGCAAACCCTAACGTGCTGACCCTGGTCTGCCTTCTGTGTCCTGTCTCTGAAAAAGCGTCTTTACCACCCATTTGCCCAAGCAGAGACCCCCCCCCAAGTTATCCTGACACCTCCCACTTCTCCATTCTGCGTTCTCAGTCATCAGCCTGTAGATGAGACTTCTAAACACCTCATCTCCACCTCTGCTGCCATTAAATGAGCTCTCCCCTCCCCCACCCCCAAGACAGGGTTTCTCTGTGTAGCCCTGGCTGTCCTGGAACCTGCTCTATAGGTCAGGCTGACTTCAAACTCACAGAGATCCATCTGCCTCTGCCTCCCTAGTGCTGGGACTCAAGGCGCGCGCCGCCTGGCTGTTGCTTGCCGTCAGTGAGGTCCAGCTCACCCCGCAGCCCCTCCCTGCACACCACAAAGCTGCTTCTCCGCAGCTTCCTCCTAGTGCCCTCCGCCTTAGCCTAGGCTGCGCCCACTTCAGCTCGTGCTCTGCACTTTGCTCTGTCAAAGCCCTTACATACTCTTCGCTCTGTCCCAGTGCATCCCTTCCCAGTCTCCAGACAGTGTTCTGAATATCACCCCCCCCACACACACCCCAGGGTTTCCTGTTCACCAACTCTGAAGACAGGCTCTCTTCCTGTGACCATAAGAATTTGTAGTACTTAATCATGTTGTAACTATGGACCTGATGCTTGTGGGGAAAGACTCTTACCTGTCGCAATCTGGACCAGTTGTCCATAATTTAATAAAATGATTCACACTTTAAAATCTAGCTCATTTTAGCAAATGTTATCACATTGTTATCAGCCTTCCATTAGCGGACCAGTTCCTGTGTTGAGATGAGGTCACTGGTTTACAGGCCCCGACTTTCTATCTCACTGAACTCTGTCCACGGTATACCAGCTACAAAGCCAGTTGTGGACTTTTAAGTAGCCGCTCTTGATATATTCTCAATTTAGAATCTTTTTAGATCTTTGCTAGGATTTTTCAATTCCCTGAAGTATTTTATTTTCGTTGAGTATTCCAAAATCATTCACCTTAGCCTTGCCGTCCTCCCACTCCATTATGGGAGTCAGCGTTAATTGCATCCTATGCTTTAGCCTACGGCGGGAGCAGGCTTAGGATGCATAACCAGCTCCGAGTAGCCCAGCCAGGGCTCCACGGGGTTTTGAGTGCATATACAGTCCATTTATTGATAGATTGTGTGCATTGCAGTATTGTAACTTGGGGGGCTGAATCATATGATCACTTAAGCCTTTAAAGCATTGTTTTGTGGATCTCTTGCATGTGTTTCAGCTAATACTAGACAGCAGTGTCAGTGATGAACAGCCATCTAATTAGATCACACAGACCATCACAGCATAGTATTGAGATAATGAAAATTAAAGGTTTTGAAATAGTTCTTTGATTCTTCTAAAGGGTTTATAAATATGACAGGTCATACATCCCTAGAACTGTGGGTCATCTTTAATGATAGTATTAATATCATTTCCAAATGCTAAAATGCCTAACGCACAGCAGATACGATTCCATCTACACTGACGTGGGGTCACTGTAAACAGTCATGGGTCCCGATCTTTGGTGTTGCCACTGAAGTGCTTCATGTATGAGAGGGCTCCCTTAGCCGAGTCTGGCTCTTCTGAGCAGTGAGGGGAGATTTGAGTTGGACTGGGTCTATTTCTCATAAATCCTGGAATAGTCCCCTTGCAATGAACTCCTGAAAATGATTACAATTAGTTTGTTTTCTTAGAAAATGTATAATAGATATTACTTGATATAAAGAGAGTCTTTGTACTGTTTAGGTTTTTTTTAATGTAAATGTTTGTACTACTGGAATTTGGCCTGATTTTTCTTAAATCTGATTTATTGCTTATTCTATTAAATACAAGTTTTCAATAAATGCCATTTAACTTAGCAAAATATTATAAAACCAATTTCAAATTATAATTCTTTGAGGAAAATAGTAACTATTTAGAATATTGTTTTGATAGAGTTAAGCATGTATAGAAATGTGAAAGACTAGAACAGACCTGCACTTTCAGTCTAGAAAGCTGATACACTTGACACTTAACTTAGCACTTTCTTTTAGTCCTTTGTAACTATATAAAACCACAAAGTAAGAGAGTTATAATGTAGATCCAAAAGATCCAAACTAAGAACAGTTCCAAAGATTTAGCAGCAGAAACCCAAATATGACATTAAGATATTTGGAATGCAATTTTTTTTAAATGTTTGCCTCCACTATTAATCACTTTCAGCATTTTTGAGTTTACCGCTGGTGTAGTCCCACCCCAGTAGCATTTCCACATTAAAAAAAAACAAAAAACAAAAACAGAAACAGAGCAGCAGGAAGCTCCTCTGTCTTCCCCAGAGACAGTCCATAAGAAAAACAACTTGTCAGGGTCAGCCTGGGGAGTCTGCATTGCAGTGACACGCATATCCCTCTGTGGACCCAGTCCAGGGGTTCCAGGCTAGAAGCTGCCTTGTTCTGTTTCCTCAAGACTGTAAAGTTCCATCCTGCAGGAAGCTCCTTCACCAGGAAGGTAAACAACCTGAAAGAGCTTCCAGAAGTCCCTGGAACTGGCCAGGTTCGCTGTTGCCAGAGTAAGCAGTGAAGACTGAGTCCCCTCAGAGGAGTGCAGCCAACTGCCAAGAAGACTGAGAGCACACTAGCTTCCTAGAACCAGCCACCAGCTGAGGAGGGTTAGGGCACCAGGGCGCCTGGAAAGGACCTGCCCTGGCCTGTGGAGCTGCCCGAGGCCCTGCAGTGGGCTCCAGGTCCCCAGCCTTGTGAGTTGTCACCGCGCTGGGGTGGGCTCTGGTAAGGCCGCGCTGCCTCAGTTCTGCCTCTGAGTAACCTCTCACCGACAGGCAGAAAGTCCGAGCTCGAAATCCCACCAGTCCCCACCCTGGCAACTCCCCGCATGCCCTCCACACCCCTAGAAGCCAGTGTACGCCTGCCTCCTGCTCACTGGTCGGCTGCATCTTGCCTGAGCTTACTTTCCTAGTAAATCACGTGTGAGGTCTGCTCGGCTCACTGTCCGGATGCTTCCCTGCAGGACTGCAGCCCTTGTCTAGAGGAAATCTCCTCAGAGCTGTGGCACCACTCGTCTCTGTTAGCAGCTCCATAATGCTCATGGTCACCAGTTGCACTTGGGTGGTGCCTGTACTTTGTTCTGTCGTGGGCTTCCTATCTGCTGTCAGTAGAAGTGTAGTGTGAGTCTCCCCGGGAGACTCCCCAGTTCCTCAGGAGAGTGTGCATGCATCCTGCATGTCCTAACTGTTCATGCAGCTTGTGAACACTGTATGAGATGTGTGAGTTTCTGTTTGGTCATCTTGTAAAACAGTGACTTCTTCATGTACAGTTTGCTTGAAAGGGAAGTACCTTTAGAGAGCAAAAGAAAAAAAAATGCAAACACAGAAAACTGTTCGGCTGTGCAGTTTCTTGAGTACAGCTCCTTTTGTGATGAGGGTGGTACATCATTTGTGACCTGACTCCCCTTCACCCCTAGAGTCTACCGAGGGGTCAGCCAACTTTCTGAAAAGGATGGGGGGGCAGGGTTGGATAATGGTTTTGCATGTTACATACAGGTTCTGTGGAATGTTTGTGGGCTTTTGATCCATGTCTTGACTGTCCACATGAACCCTCACAAGGTCTCCCGATGTCACCCTGACTGGCTGTGAACTCACGGAGATCGACCTGCCTGCCTCTGCCTCTGCCTCTGCCTCTGCCTCTGCCTCTGCCTCTGCCTCTGCCTCTGCCTGCTGAGAGGAGAGACCCACTACTACATCCCGCCTGTTTGGGGGTTTTAAAAATCTCTAAAAATTTAAAACTGGGGGCCGGAAAGTTGGCTTAGTAACCACTGGTTTTTCTTCCAGAGGAACTAGGTTTGATTTCCAGCACCTACACAGTGGCTCACATTACAGACACCAGTTCCAGGGTATCAGACACTATCTTCTGACCTTCATGGACACTGGGCACACATGTGTATACACATAAAGACATATATGTACACACACACAACACATAAAAATAAATTTAACAAATTCTAAATCATTTTTAGATCAGGTCTTTACAAAACCTGGTCACAAGCCAGATTTGTTCAGGATGGCCCCACCTCTACTGTCACAGAGTAAAAGGAAATGTCTTTCAGTATTTTCTATTCAAAGGGAAGGGGAGGGGTGTGGCATCATAAGGCTTGGCAGCACAGTGAACGCAAACCTTCCACACTAGGGAAAGAAAGATGTGTACTTACTCTATTTTCAGAAAATAAACACAGGCCACAGAGATGAGAAATTAGTGTAGTGCTCCATTTCAGGGGCCACACTTGGGGCTCGAGAAGAGTGGGGGACGCCTCAGACGTGCCAGGGTAAATGGTTTCCTACCCAGGACTTTGTTCTGAAATGATAACCCAAGAATGAAATGAATAGTTCCATTGCTGGAATAACATAGAGGAATGTCCAGGACAGCATGCCACCCACTGCTGCTCTTCACGGGCCTGGTGGTCTGGGGAAGGCTCAGGAGATACCAGGAAGCCAGAGCGAATAAGAGACAACAGTTATTCTAGGGGAAGGAAACATTGGTGTGAGAAAGAGACGCCCTAGCTCCAGATACCATTCACTTGCCGTAGTGAAAACATAAGTATTAATTTAACCAGAAAATGGACTTTAATTGTTTTGTGGAAGAAAAATGTTAAGAGAAAATTCATACTGTGGCCTAAAAAATCAAAACCATCATCTTCATATTACGAAGCCATCAGGTAATCTCTAATACTAGAAGCCCAAAGTACACCAACAAAGACAACGGAATCACCAAAAACGTGCAAGGATTATCTGTGATTAACACTTGTGAGCAGAGAGCCTAGCTCTTAGTTTAACAAGAAGATTGAATGATACCAAAACATTGGAAGCAGAGTTAGTGTTGAGGGTTATGAAATCCATCTGGTAAACACTAACTTTGCTGCAAGCTTCCTGCAGGCTTACCCGCACACTTCCAGTGTTAAATCCTCTGAAACTACCTTTCAGATAAAGGGGTATTTCTTTCGCTGGTGTTGCCATTTTATCAAGAACATTGTTGATCCAGTAGCTCTTTCTATAACAAATGGGTATGGAAATACTTAGTTTTAAGTAATGAGTATTCCCCATTGGTCTTTTAACTCTGGAAAAGACAAGCTAGTGAGATGGCTAGGTGGCTGACAGGTGAGGGCTGAGGAGGCTTCCAGTTGTGACGGCTAGCTCTCCCTGCGCTCGGTTGGTCGGTGGGCTAGCTCTCCCTGCGCTCGGTTGGCCGGTCGGTGGGCTAGCTCTCCCTGCGCTCAGTTGGTCGGTGGGCTAGCTCTCCCTGCGCTCGGTTGGTCAGTGGGCTAGCTCTCCCTGCGCTCGGTTGGTCGGTGGGCTAGCTCTTCCTGCGCTCGGTTGGTCGGTGGGCTAGCTCTCCCTGCGCTCGGTTGGTCGGTGGGCTAGCTCTCCCTGCGCTCGGTTGGTCGGTGGGCTAGCTCTCCCTGCGCTCGGTTGGTCGGTGGGCTAGCTCTCCCTGCGCTCAGTTGGTCGGTGGGCTAGCTCTCCCTGCGCTCAGTTGGTCGGTGGGCTAGCTCTCCCTGCGCTCCGTTGGTCGGTGGGCTAGCTCTCCCTACGCTCGGTTGGTCGGTGGGCTAGCTCTCCCTGCGCTCGGTTGGTCGGTGGGCTAGCTCTCACTGAGGTCGGATTGCATGCTTGTGGTCTTCAGTGCTTTCTCTGAAGTACCATAGACTGTCTTAAGGGCTGGGGTAAAGCCGGGCGTGGTGGCGCACGCCTGTAATCCCAGCACTTGGGAGGCAGAGACAGGCAGATTTCTGAGTTTGAGGCCAGCCTGGTCTACAGAGTGAGTTCCAGGACAGCCAGGACTACACAGAGAAACCCTGGGGGGGGGGAGCTGGGGTGTAGAGATCAGGTGCATAGTTTGTACCTCTGTTTTGCTAATTGCTACAATGTCACAGCCCTGTGCTAATTACTGCAATGTCACAGCCCTGTGCTAATTACAAGTGTCACAGCCCTGTGCTAATTACAGGTGCTACAGCCCTTTGCAGTACTCCTACTCTTACTCCTCCAATAGGAATCCTTTAAGGACACCCTTGCCTTTAAGCCAAAGGTATTACAGTCTTTTTCTTCAGCTTTTCCTTCCTATTCAAACTGCTTCTTCAGAATCAGGATAAATCTGGTCTACTGTGGAGTGGGGTGGGATGAAGAGAGGGCGCTTTAACAAGCGAAACCTGGGCTGTGCCGAACAGCAAGGGCTCGGCAAGTAATACTAACTCTTAGATTACATTGTGTGTGTGCATGTGTGTGTGTGTGTGCTCGTGTGCGCTCACACACTGTGTGTTCATGTGTGCACACAGAGGTTAAAAGACAGCTCGGAAGGCTCCATTCTTTGATTCTGTGCGAAGGATTGAACTCCTATCATCAGAGTAGGCAGTAAGCACCTTGGGTCACTGAGCCATCTCACCAAACCTAGAACTTGTGGAGTAAAGTATGTATTTCCCCTTTAAATGCCTGAGACCCTCCAGTTACTTGAAATAAGGAGCCACAATCCAGTATTTGCCTGGGAAAAGGGAAGCAGAGTTTGAGAGGAAATGGAGAATGAGAGCGGCCTGCGTGGTCCCCGGCTCACTGCTGCCCACTGCGTAGATGCGGCCGTGTCCGGCCAGTTCTCCCCCGAGCGAGCCTTTCCTAGTAGGAAGGGAAACGACTGTGTTTTCCAGCTGCACGGGCCTCTCACATTAATTTTTTTTTCTATTTTTTTCTTTAGCTCTTCTAAATGGATAAAGTGGGGAAGATGTGGAACAACTTCAAATACAGATGCCAGAATCTCTTCAGCCATGAAGGAGGAAGCCGTGATGAGAATGTGGACATGAACTCCAACAGATGTCTGTCTGTCAAAGAGAAAAGCATCAATCTGGGAGAGGCCGCTCCCCAACAACAGAGTAGTCCCCTAAGAGAAAACGTTGCCTTACAGCTGGGACTGAGCCCCTCAAAGACCTTTTCGAGACGGAACCAAAACTGTGCCGCAGAGATCCCTCAGGTTGTTGAAATAAGCATCGAGAAGGACAGCGACTCGAGCGCCACCCCGGGAGCCAGGCTTGCGCGGAGAGACTCCTACTCTCGACACGCCCCGTGGGGAGGGAAGAAGAAACATTCCTGTTCCACGAAGACCCAGAGTTCATTGGAGACCGAGAAGAAGTTCAGTAGAACTCGGAGCGGCCTGCAGCGGCGGGAGCGGCGCTATGGCGTCAGCTCCATGCACGACATGGACAGTGTTTCCGGCCGTGCCGTTGGGAGCCGCTCTCTGAGGCAGAGGCTCCAGGACACTGTGGGTTTGTGTTTCCCCATGAGAACTTACAGCAAGCAGTCAAAGCCGCTCTTTTCCAATAAGAGAAAGATACATCTTTCTGAATTAATGCTGGAGAAATGCCCTTTCCCTGCTGGCTCAGATTTAGCACAAAAGTGGCATCTGATCAAACAGCATACCGCGCCCGTGAGCCCACACTCAACATTTTTTGATACATTTGATCCATCACTGGTGTCAACAGAAGATGAAGAGGATAGGCTTCGCGAGAGGAGACGGCTTAGTATCGAAGAAGGGGTGGACCCCCCTCCCAATGCACAAATACACACCTTTGAAGCTACTGCACAGGTCAATCCATTGTATAAACTGGGACCAAAGTTAGCCCCTGGGATGACGGAAGTAAGCGGAGATGGTCCTGCAGTTCCACAAACGAATTGTGACTCAGAAGAGGATTCAACCACCCTCTGTCTGCAGTCACGGAGGCAGAAGCAGCGCCAGGCGTCCGGGGACAGCCACTCGCACGTTAGCAGACAGGGAGCTTGGAAGGTCCACACGCAGATTGATTACATACACTGCCTTGTGCCAGATTTGCTTCAGATCACAGGGAATCCCTGCTACTGGGGTGTGATGGACCGATACGAAGCAGAAGCCCTTCTGGAAGGGAAGCCAGAGGGCACGTTCTTGCTCAGGGACTCTGCGCAGGAGGACTACCTCTTCTCTGTGAGCTTCCGCCGCTACAACAGGTCCCTGCACGCCCGGATCGAGCAGTGGAACCACAATTTCAGCTTCGATGCCCACGATCCCTGCGTGTTTCACTCCTCCACTGTCACGGGGCTCCTCGAGCACTACAAAGACCCCAGCTCTTGCATGTTCTTTGAACCGTTGCTTACGATATCACTGAATAGGACCTTTCCTTTCAGCCTGCAGTATATCTGCCGTGCAGTGATCTGCAGATGCACTACGTATGATGGGATCGATGGGCTCCCTCTACCTTCCATGTTACAGGATTTTTTAAAAGAGTATCATTATAAACAAAAAGTTAGGGTTCGCTGGTTAGAACGAGAGCCAGTCAAGGCAAAGTAACTCCTGCCCCCAGAGGGCACTAACTAGGTCTGCTCTCATGGGCATCAGACAGCACCCATAGGAGGCAGAGTCGGCTGCTAGCATTTTCCACCCAGAATGGGAGCTTAGTCATTAGCCTCTGTCGGATGGGATCTGCTGTTACTCAGAGGTGCCTAGGAACAGCAGGATGGTTTGTGGGAGCTCGGTGGGCTGTAACAATTGAGGGGCAAGTCCGGGGCATTTGCTATGAAGAATTCTATTTCTTACTGAAGAACAAATTAATATTGGATGGGTATTTCAACAGTGTGACTAGTGTTTGAAATTATTTTTTTCTAAGAATTTTTCTATAACCTTCCAAAAAGTAGTGATGTTTGTAGTTACTATAAATCAAGCTTTGGAAGTCCAAAACAAGTAAATAAAAGACTACTTTCCTGTTAGAGAAAAACGGACGCAATTTTCCTGGCCACAGGGCACTGTGCAGTGTCCATGTGGTTCGTAGTCAGTTTCCTTTTCTCCTCAAAGAAGGGGATCTAAAATACACCAGGTTTTCTAAGATAGTTCTCACAGGTTAGTGGTGGAGTTGGGTGTAGAAGCCCCAGTGTTCATCTGGGGTGCGCACAGGGACCTCAGAGAGCGTGCAGGCGGAGTTTCCAGAGGGATAGTTTCCTCTAAGTTGACATGTGCAGTGCACACATTGTCTCATCAACGTTGGAATCTTTTCCTGTGCCCTTGACGATGTGAACCCAGAGGATAATGAGACTAGGAGATGCCCAGACACATCAGATAGAAGTAACTCCACTGGTCGACGATGCCGAGTTGTGTTAAACTATAATTAATCATTAGGATGGCAGTGTTTATCTCTTTGTTGTAAGCTCATAGCTGAATTACTTAAGTACAATTTATATTATACAGTTTTAGTGCAGTTAATTCTTAACAGAAAACCTGAAGTCTAAATTGCAAATTTAAAAGGTACTGTACACCCATGATGCCTGTAAATAACTTACTCGGCACCTTTTGTCACTTAGGATAGTACATACTACAACTTGAGTGAACGCTTGGGACGGGTTGTCGAGGTCTAGTGTCGCTTCTTGTGTTGGCCTGTGTTCTCAGTTCTGTCCTACACACTTGCACTACAGTAGCCAAATCCATTCTTGTGTGTGTGTTAGCGCGCTCCATAGCTGCTGCCGAGTGCCCCTTGGCCTTCATGCCAGCTGCTGCAGGAGGCTGCTTCAGAGCCCTGTGGCTCCTGCCAGGGCTTCCGGGAGGAAATGCTGTTTGTACGCAACACTAACCCTTTAACTGCTAGCGTAGCTTTCTGCTTGCTGTGCCTTGTTCTGGCTGCTTTTTCGTGCTAATAAAATATGTTTGGTGTTCTCCTTGTATATCTGCTGTTTTATACATTTGCCACAGTTTCTCTTGTACGTGGAATGGTTTGGGGTTTTTAAATAAGCATTAACCCGACAACGTACTGTAGTTAATGCAGATTCACCTACAACCTAATGCTGACCTGTCAGGATAAGCTGAATGCTCTCCGGCTTCCTAACCCTAATCACGGTCTGTGAATCAGTGTCTGCAGTCACTGCAAAGTAGTGTGTAGTTTACAGCAGGACTCAGAGAAGTGAGAACCTGGTGGTCTCTCTGCTCCGTAGTGAGAGGCTGAAACCAGCAGTAACGGCAGCAGATGAGCGTTAGAGCATCCAGCCACACCAGAAACAGGTGACGCAGTCTGTGCACTGGGACGCGTCAGCTCCACTTAGTGGTTTGGGGACCATTTTTATTAAAGATAAATGCCTGAAATGTGGACCTTTAACCAAAGACCTGTTCATTTCAATGCAGAGTGGGATGGAAGGAACTTAGATCTTTCTGTTACTCGTAGAGATGTCCCTGGGGAACTAATACCAAAGTGTTGGAGAACTTCATCCAAACCTACTTTCAAAGCATAATGTGCAATTCAGTTGTTATGACGTAATTATATTGCATAATTGTTGGGTCTGTTTTCTTGAGCTTATAATGTACCTGGGACATGAACCTCTTGAGGAAAGACAAGTCCATGCTGAGGACTGGAGGGAGACGGTTTGTGAGCAGGCGATGCTGTGACGGGAACCCGAAACTCGAGAGAGCATTGATGTTTCACATGCTTGTAGCAAGCTGATGTTCTCACTATAGTTTTATAGAAAATATTAATGCTTTTATGTATTTCAGAACTTTTCCTGTGTTATATGCAAATTGTTTTAAGTGTAACTGTTGAGTTTATGTAAGCATGTGTCCACTCTGCTAAAAGGCACTTATGTTTCAGTTTGTGTACAATATAAATATGCAACTTTGGGGTTAATTTTTTTGTTAAAATATTAGTAGCTTACATTTAAAAAAAAAACAAAAAGAAAGAAAAGAAAAATCACCAGCATGGAAGTGCACTGAAGTCTTTTTTTCACTGTGTATTTTCCTGAATCCCATTGTGGCCTTTTGACTAGGTTGGTGTTTCTATGTCTTGGCGGTGGCACGCTTTACTACAGACCAGGGCGTTGCTCAGCAGGTGCCGTGCGCTTTTACACTCCGGGTGTACGCCACAGCTCGGTGGTTACACAGGGTGGGGGTGGGTGTGTGCTGCACCTTCTCCTCGTTCTTAGCCCCTCCTCCCCCCTGTGTCCTGCCCCCCACATTTGTTCCTTGTCCTCACATGCAGCGTGCATAGTTACCATCACTATAATGTGCACTTAGTGCACGTATATGCATGTTTACACACTTACTGTGGTAATAATATTTTAAACAATGATATTTCCATTTGATTTAATGTCATTGATCCTGTAGAGACCAAGGATTGTTGTGTCATTCTGATTTTGTTTCATGCCCCTCAAGTTTGGCCTGGAACTGTTGTCTTTTTACAGAGGGGAATTTATCACTATTTTATTTTCTGACTTAAAGTAAAAAAAAAAAAAAAAAAAAAGGAAAAAAAGTTGCTTTAAATACAACTATAATATAGTCAAAATCAAATTTATATTTCTAGATAAATTATTGAGCCCAAATCACCATTCTCTACAAAGCAATCGTGTTTCATGTTCACCTATCTTTGGACATTTTTATAAGGGTTATAATGGCTGGGACCGTGAAAACTGATATTTAAGATTTATAATGGCTGGGACCGTGAAAACATATTTAAATTCCAAGCTTCATTTTGACAAAACTCAAAGCTCATGAACTTTGCTGACGTTTTGATCTAGTCACTGTCCATCCTCAGCCCAAAGCTGCTTTACCCCCGGCACTGTCGCTAACCTGGTGGTGTTTTTTGTTAAGGCTGGCCCTACATCCTATTTTTATAGCAAAATAAATAAATACATCAATGCATAACTGCCTTTTTGGTAGCGGTAAGCCTGAGCATGAGACTCCTACCTGGTCAGTCACAGGCCCTGCTCTCTTCCCTCCAGTGCCTGCTGTTGGGCTTAATAGACGATGCGCTCAGTTGAGCAGAAGAGAGAACGTTTCCAAAGAGAAATGGTGATGGGGAGAGGGTCGGGGATGGGGTGCTGCCCCTGTGAGAGGCTTGGGTCTGGAGAGGGTCAGGGATGGGGTGCTGCCCCTGTGAGAGGCTTGGGTCTGGAGAGGATCAGGGGTGGGGTGCTGCCCCTGTGAGAGGCTTGGGTCTGGAGAGGGTCGGGGGTGGGGTGCTGCCCCTGTGAGAGGCTTGGGTCTGGAGAGGATGGGGGGGGGTGCTGCCCCTGTGAGAGGCTTGGGTCTGGAGAGGGTCAGGGATGGGGTGCTGCCCCTGTGAGAGGCTTGGGTCTGGAGAGGATCGGGGGTGGGGTGCTGCCCCTGTGAGAGGCTTGGGTCTGGAGAGGGTCAGGGATGGGGTGCTGCCCCTGTGAGAGGCTTGGGTCTGGAGAGGATCGGGGGTGGGGTGCTGCCCCTGTGAGAGGCTTGGGTCTGGAGAGGGTCAGGGATGGGGTGCTGCCCCTGTGAGAGGCTTGGGTCTGGAGAGGGTCGGGGGTGGGGTGCTGCCCCTGTGAGAGGCTTGGGTCTGGAGAGGGTCGGGGGTGGGGTGCTGCCCCTGTGAGAGGCTTGGGTTTGGAGCACTTCTTGTTCCAGCCGTCATGGCCCGTAGAATTAGATTGTCTCACGAGTCCCAAGTGAGATCTTTGAGAAGACAGTTGGCTGGTTGTGGGCAGGGTGGAGAGCTTGCCTCTCCGAGGTCTGAGTAAATTGAGGCATCTGTTTGCATGCCTGGGAATACTTCAGTCGGTTGTTCATTGTTGTTCCCTGTAACGGATAGACATCAGAGTACAAGATGAAACCCTGTCTTCCAGAGTCAGGCAGGGAAGACAGTAAAAAAAAATAGACGGTCTTAGAAACTGAGAGGAGGCAGGCCATGCTGAGTGTTTACAGGTGCTCTGGGGAATGACGACCTTGAGCAGTGGGGAAACACCAAAGGTTAAAAGCCATTCAAGCTGGCCGCTGGTGGCGCATGCATTCAGTCCCAGCTCTTGGGAGGCAGAGGCAGGCAGAGCTCTTGAATTCAAAGCCAGCCTGGGCTACACAAAGAAACCCTATTTTGAAAAGCCAAAAAGCAAAACCTTCTGGGTGAAGTGAAAATGACCTAGATTCCCCAAACCCAGAGCAGTTCTCCTGCCGTGAAAACACCCACAAAGGAGTGGGAAACCTGTAAGGCACTCTCTGGGAGTCTAAGTAAAAAACAAACAACAACAATAACAACAACAAAAACCCTACCGTGAAAGGTTCTAAAGACTCGTACCCCCCTACTGTGCAATCTTTCAGAGGTAATCACAAATGACCATGTATTTCCACTGTTTTCCAATGTTTTTAATGACTGGAAGACTGGATTTAATAAGGTATATTCTACATGATAAACAGAAGATGAAACGATTTTAATCCTGAGTCAGTTTTAAAGGTACTTGAGCTACACCCCAAGGCTGGGTCTCACCTGAGTCTAAGGATTGGGGGGGGGGTTCCGTTATTTGGTTTTGGTTTTGGTTGTTTGTATTGTAAGTATGTGGGGATTCTCTCTGCATGTATGCCTGTGCAGCGTGCGTGGAACTTTTGAAGACCAGAGGAGAGCATGGGATTGGATTCCCTGGGACTGGAGTCACAGCTGGTCATGAGCCACCATGTGGGTGCTGGGCACTGAACTCAGGACCTCTGGAAGAGCAGCCAGAGCTCTTAACTACTGAGCCATCTCTCCAGTCCCCCAAGTCTTAGGTTTCCTTATGTCATTGTTGCGTCATGGGCAAGCCATTCAGGACTGTGATGTCTGGACTCTAGAGGGGCCTTGGAAGTAAGCGGAGAGGAGCTGAGGCATGTTCCCTCATTGGGAGTCTACCTAGGACAAGGGCGAACGGAGAAGCCTGAGGAGAGCTGAGGGAATGGCTGAGGTAAAAAGCAGTCGCTAACTGACAGACGGTCAGTCTTGGTTTGTCCTCCCAGCCCGTGGTCCCAGAAATAAGACGGGACTCAAAATTATTTACAAATACTTTGGCCATATACTAGGCTGGCCTCTGACTACATCTAACGTAGAATATCCCATCTATCCTAGCCTGCATCCCGCCACGTGGCTGGTCACCTGTGCTCAGGTACCATGAGTCTGTCTCCTCACATCTGCCTCCCGCATGGCCCACCTTCTATCCCACCCTTAAAGGCCATAGGTATTCTTTTTTTTTTTTTTTTTTTTTTTTTTTGGTTTTTTGAGACAGGGTTTCTCTATGTAGCCCTGGCTGTCCTGGAACTCACTCTGTAGATCAGGCTGGCCTCGAACTCAGAAATCCACCTCCCTCTGCCTCCCGAGTGCTGGGATTATAGGCGTGCGCCACCACGCCCGGCTATAGGTATTCTTAATTGGTGGGTGATGCATCCATACAGTACACAGATAATCCCTACAAACTGAACATTTGTGAAAGGAGAACCGAGCCTGCCCTGGATGGAGCCCAGACCATGTGGATCTGTCCAGACTGTGGATCCGTCACTTCTAGAGGCACCACGTCTTGGTTTGTTCATTTTGGTTGTGTTTCTGTATTTGGACTCCTGAATCTAAAGCATTTTATTGGTCGAAGGTCTCTCTTTTTGTTTAAATTACCTTTCTTTCAGCAGGGGCATTTACAATGTTCAGGGAAGGACTAGGTCTTAGTGGGACAGAGATGTCCTTTTTCCTCTGTGAGGCTGGTGAGAAACTTCCCCAGTGGCACAGGTACACCAGGGTCCCCAGTTGCTACAGGAGGCCGTGTAGGGCCCCTGGAGCAGAATCCCCGGGAGCTGTTCTCAGGCCTGGTGCAGAAAGAAAGCTGTCCTTGGTGGCTGTGCATAGGTACTGTTTTGTGTCCTTAAGTGTAATTGAGGCAGTGTTGAATTTTAATATATCAAAAGACTAGTGAAATGTTTGTCTTGTAATTCCAACTTTGAGAATTCAAAAATTGTGCCACTAAAATACTGTCTCCATTTTTTTTTTTTTTTTAGCAATTTCTTTCTTGATAAAGAACCAAAAGTCTCAAATTGTTTTCTAGAATTTGGCTATCCTAAATCTCTCAATCTTTTCAACAGTCAGATAATGCCTGAGAATAAGATCTGAAAATATCATTTATTGGCAATATGATGAAAATAAATCCGAGGGCCTATGTTTGGCCTCTGACTGACTCTGTCAGAGGCTGGTCAAAGGGTAAACCAAGCAGAGGAGCGACCACACGGGTTCCCTGTTCCAGCAAGCCGGACAGAACCCGACAGAGGCAGATCCTCAGGTAATGCGGACGGCTCATCTCAGTTGTCTGTGTCCAACGCTCTCCTCCTCTTTATATCTGTTTAAAGGGGCTGAGTATCTTGTCTAAAGTCACTGAGGGAACAGCGAGCCGGGCTCCGGACACGAGTCTAGGCAGCTGGTTAAAGTTTTGGAATTCTGGTTTTCTTCTAAATTCATTGTGCCTTCCCTTTATTCTCTTTTATTGTATTCCAAGATGACAGATTTTTAAATAACAGATAAACGTAGATTCTAAACAATCACTGAAAGTTTCAAAAGGGCAAGAGCCACAGTCTTGGCTGCTAACCTCCACGTTGTGATCTGGAGTGTCCCTGCCAACTCCAACTTCATCCTGAACTTTTCTTCCAACTTACCAATGTCCTGTCACCCAGGGGTCTTCCAAGTGGGACGGTGCTCCAGGGCCTTTCCCACCTCAAGGATCTGCCCCTGTTGCCCACTCCTGAAACAGACATCTCCCCCCTTTCTCACATCAGGGTAGAGCCTTTCGCCCCGCCCCTAACCTTCCGAGGCGGAGGACGCCCCACTGAAGGAGGCCCTCTCCACTAGTCCCTGCCTCTGTTTTCCTCTTGTATTTGCTATAAAAGCTTGCCAGTCGCTTGCTTATTTGGGCTGTGATGGGTCTCTTCTGAGAAGCAAAACCCTGGCTATCTTGTTTGCTAGTTTTCATCCTCAGTGCCTAGGATGATGCCCACTACAGACCAGGTATTTAATATTCTAAATAAATTAATTAAAACCCACTTGTGTTGATGTTGCCACCCTACTTTCGAAAAAGTCATCTTTATTATATATTCTTTTTTAAAGATAGATTCTTCTATACACTTCCTTAATTTTTTTTTCATTTAGGATTTTTGTTTGTCTTGGTTTTTACCTCTGAAACAAAGGTAAATCTGGCATAAGTGGCTCCTCGTGATCCCAGTCTGGTTGCCGAGGATTCTGGCTCTCCAAGGCCGTGCCCTCTACTGTCCGATCCTTTCCAGAGTGCTGCCGGGACCACGCTAACTCCATTGGTCTGCCGCCTGTGAAGCTGTAGCTCTTCCGCTTTTGGATTACAATGCCCTTTATTTTCTCCTGATAATTCAGTCATCAAATACTCTCTTGGGAGTCTTAGTTCTCTGGGCCCGGTACTGAGACGTACAGTGACTCTGTCATCTCTTTGCCTATTATCATGAGTCCCTTTTGCCAGCCTTTGCAGCTCTGCCTTTCGTGGAAAAGGTTCAGAAGCAGAAGAGGAATTAGATGGCTTCCTTTCGCTGCATCTGTTAACATCCTGTGCTATTTATTTGCTGTATGCTCCTCTCGAACATAAATACACCTATATGTTTGTTTGCTTGTGTATTTAGAGGCAGCGTCTAGCTAGGTAGTCCAAACTGACCTGGAACTGGGACTCTCCCGTCTCTGCCTCCTGAGGTCCGGGGATTACAGGCCTAGCCGTTGTGCCTGCCGGCCTGTGCGTACTTGATTGGGTGAACGTGTTATCTGTGTCAAAATGTTTGACTCATGTGACAGCTGTTGAGCAAACATGGAACTCGGAATTGCGTCCTGCAGAGATAGCCTTTACTGGAGGGTGAAATGGACCACTCCAGGCAGTAGAATTGCAACTACGTTTTCTTTTTAAGTCAAGAGTAAGAGTTTCTTTTGAAATCCGGTGATTCTTGGTTTCTTTTCCTGCTTCTGTGGTAAAATGACCTGACTTAGGAAGGAGGGGTTGGTTTTAGCTCCCACGTCAGTGTCCGGACTCTGCGAGGAAGCCGGTGACGTCACCCCTACAGTGACGTCACCCCTACGGCCAGAGGAGTGTAGCAGATGCGGGCGCTCAGCTCACTGGCTCCTCTCCGCAATCCAGGATTCCCACTGGGAGTGTTCCTGCCCACAGTTAGGAGAGGTCGCCCCATACAGTCAAGACAGTCGCTCAAGCATAAACCCAGAGGCCCCCCTTCCAGATAACTCGATCCTGTCTGATAGCTAATACCGACCACCCCAGATGCTATCCAGGGTTTGGGTAAGTTGCTCAGGTGTTGGTTTTGTGTGAAGAATGCAGATGTGTTTTTCTGCCTGGATCTCCAGAGTGTGGCGTCCCATGGACCGTGTAAGCAAATGGACCAAGCTCAGTGTTACCCTCTGCCTGTGGCTTCCCCAACTTCGTTTGCCTACATTGCTTCCAAATAATACTTGTCTTTCATAGGATCAGAGATCTTTTTAAGCATCCATGTTACTTTCCTCAAGTTCTGTAGGTAACTTCTTACGAATTCCGCTATACACAAAATAGACGTCTACGTATGTGTGCATGTGATTTAACAAATACAGAAAATACAGAAAGTGGAAATAATTTCTTTTATACTTAAAACAACATAGTACTTCAGTGGACCATTAAAGAGTGGCATTTTGGAAATGGAGAAACACATGAGAAGCAGTGGGGTTTTGCAACTACAGTCTCACAAGTCATTGAATTTAGCCTCTGCAGGACAGGTGTAAATTATTCTTCCCTATGAGTGAAGAGACTCGGGGGGATGGACCTTAGAGATGGGTGTGTGCTCTCCTACCCTGTGGGCAGGAAGTTGCTGCTCCAGGTAGCACCACGAGGGAGATAAGGAGCTTCCTGGTGGTCTTATGGAGAATGCAGAAACTCAAGGCACACAAGGAATGAATGCAGAAGAGAGGCCTCACGTGAGCAGGGCCGTCCAACTGAAACCTCCGGCTCTTAAGTCATATGATACTGGGTGCTGGTTAATTCCTAAGGAAGAAGAGCGGTGCCCTTGGGCCAGCAATCATCTACGTGTTGACGTTGACGCGCTCCCGGGAGGTGGGGTGAGTGTGATGAGGGAGGTGGAGGCGGGGCTTGTCACGCCTATGGTGTTAGGCACGACTTTTCTTGACCTTTGTTTCTTCCTGTCACTAATCAAATAAAACCTCACAGAACCTTATTTGGAAGCTTCAGCAGAGGAGGAAATACAGCACCATCGTTGATTTTTAGAATTCTATGGCACATGGCAATAGAACCATTCAGTATCAGAGCAATTTCTTCTTAGCAGTTTGTGGTGCTGGGAATCAAAGCCAGACCGTGCGCATATAAAGCACGGCTCTGCTGGTGAGCTGCCCCCTACTCCTCGCTTAGTGTGGTGGGAAAGAACGATTTTCCTCCAAACATGTCAACATCGTCCATAGCTCTGTGATCATCGTCAGCCCGAGTGGGTTGTGCCCCAGCTCAGCTGCCGCTCACACCATCGATCCATAGCTCTGTGATCATCGTCAGCCCGAGTGGGTTGTGCCCCAGCTCAGCTGCCGCTCACACCATCGATCCATAGCTCTGTGATCATCGTCAGCCCGAGTGGGTTGTGCCCCAGCTCAGCTGCCGCTCACACCATCGATCCATAGCTCTGTGATCATCGTCAGCCCGAGTGGGTTGTGCCCCAGCTCAGCTGCCGCTCACACCATCGATCCATAGCTCTGTGATCATCGTCAGCCTGAGTGGGTTGTGCTCCAGCTCAGCTGCTGCTCCCCAGTCAGTGCCCCACCCTGGACAGGGCCTGATTTCTCACCTGCTTAACATTGGGGTGTGGAAATAATCTTGGACATATGCACAGCACAGTGCCTGGCACGCGTTGCTGTTTTCTGTGTCCCTCTGCCTGTCCACACATATCAATCCATCAGTGGAAATACGATTCTGGAATGGAGAGCTGCTGGACACAGGGCCAGTCTTCCTTTCTCTACAGAAGGCATCACTAAAAGATGTTACATTGAACCCAAGGACTGTGTGGTGGTTTGTATCTGATTGGCCCAGAAGTGAACCTATTAGGAGGTGTGGCCTTGTTGGAGTAGGTGTGTCACTGTGGGTGTGGGCTTAAGACCCTCCCCCTGGCTGCCTGGGAGTCAGTCTTCTACTAGCAGCCTTTAGATGAAGATGTAGAACTCTCAGCTCCTCCTGCACCATGCCTGCCTGGATGCTGCCATATTTCTGCCTTGATGACAATGGACTGAACCTCTGAGCCTGTAAGCCATCCCCAATTAAATGTTGTCTTTTATAAAACTTGCATTGGTCATGGTGTCTGTTCACAGCAGTAAAATCCTAACTAAGACAGACTGTTCAATATGGGGTTTTATAAAAGGACATAGTCAGAATGTTGAAACATTACCTCTGAGCTTTGTGGGAAAAAATCATGAAAGTTCTTGATTAGAAAATTACTAGGACCAGCCTGGTCTACAAAGTGAGTTCCAGGACAGCAAGAGCTATACAGAGAAACCCTGTCTCGAAAAAACAAAACAAAATTACTATGATGAAGGTAAAATAAAGCACACCGTAATTTTATTGGCCAATTGATTTTAAAGCTCATAAAATGTTTTAGTTTTCCATCAGGTAAAAGAATTTGTCGTGGGAACCAACGCAGGCAGGGCTGTAGATTCAGCTCCGACCTCCTGGTGGAAATGCGGCTGTGCCTGTGGCCCCACAGTTCAGTTGTCTCCATGCTCGGCTGTGGTTGTCCGTGTTCAGGCCTTCTCCATAAGAACACACGGGGGATGGGGGGGTGGAGGGGGGTCGACACCTCTTTCAGCTCCAGTCACAGTCAACAAGAAACTCCAAACCACCCCACCCAGCATTCTTAGAGGCAAAACTTAATCCTACTCTAAATCACTCCATTGTTCTTCCAATCCAAGATGGCAGATGCTAGGCTGGGGATATGAGCTGATTGTTGGAGTGCTTACCCAGCATGCATTTGATTCCTACCCTTGCCTAAGCTGGGCAAATGGCACACAATTTTAATCCTAGCAGTAGGGAAATAGAGGCAGGAGGACCAGGAATCTCTGGCCATCTTCAGTTAAATAATGAGTAAAAAACTAGCCTGAGCTACAAGTGGCAGTGCTGGGGGAGAAGAGAGGAACTAGCTAATTCCGTGTTCACGTACTGTCTTAGTGGGGGTTCTACTGCTGTGAAGAGACACCATGGCCATGGCAGCTCTTATTAAAGAAAGCATTTAACTGGGGCTGGCTTACAGTTAGGAGGTTTAGTCCATTATCACTATGGTAGGAAGCATGCAGCAGGCAGGCAGACATGTTTGCTAGAGAAAGAACGGACAGATGTAGATCTGTCTCCACGGGCAGCAGGGAGAGAGAGTGACCTCAAAGCCAGTCTCCAGTGACACGCCTCCTCCAACAAGGCCACACCTAATAGTGCCACTTCCTATGGACCTGGGGGGCCATTTTCATTCACACTACCACACACATAAACCAGAGACCTTAAGGAGAGGAGTGGGTGTCACTGATCTGGTCTTTCGGTGGCTTTACTTCTTTAACGTGTAAAAACTCAGTTGGTTTTAAAATCCCATGGTTATTTTTTTTTTTCTGCTTTGACAAAAGAGTAAAATCTAATGGTTCCAAACATACAGTTTGAAATTTTTGGTTAGGTGTACTAAAGTCTGGGTTCTTATTTTAGAAATACCCGTGTGGGATCTCCTAACCCTACATCTTAGAAAAGAACCTCGCCATTCTCAGCAGAGAGCTGCTGTGTCCACTGAAGTGCCCCAGCCCTGGTCAGCCTTCTGCTTGACCCCCGCCAATGTACCAAGAAGGGTGAAGGGCGGCAGTCATGTGGCCTTCCCTCCTACATCTGTTTCCTCTTGTCTCCTCCTAAAGTTAGAATTCCTTTCCTCTTCTCGGGGATGTCCATATGTCAGGTCACTTGAGCCCAGGTCCCAACATTTACAGGTTCTCAACCATCAGGACAGCATTTCTTAAAAATCCAAAACCCATTGATAGTCTGTACTATAATTGATGATTCCCCCAAACTTGAAAATTTGTCTACCAATATTATTTACTATATTGGAAAAGAACATATAAAGCAAAAAATATATTTATTGTTTTCATAAGAATAAGCAGAACACGGGTAACATTAGGGAGGACTCTTAGGGGCTGTGCCTCGAGAAGAGCAGCCCTGTTCTCACTGCCGCCCGGTTCCCCAGCATCGGCCCTGATAGAAGACAGCTGGGAATTCCTGTCTCTGCGCTCAGCCTGCTCCAGTATTTCCCCTTGCTTAAAAAAATGAAGAAAACTTGGCTCCACATAGATGTGTAGCTGGAAAAGGAGAGGCATATTTTAACAGGCCTTTCAGATGGTTACGATATGCCCTGTTGATGCTAGAACAAAGGTTGGCAAACAATTATTTCTTAAGGGTTGGTACAAAGTCAGAACTGAGGCCATGGGAAGGACCAGTCAGAACTCAGGACAGTGGTAGAAGCCAGTGATCTTCCTTGCACTTTGAATACATTTTTCTAGGATCATATGTCTATCATTCAGAAGGCACTGGTTCACTGAGCTAGAAAGTACTTCTGATTTGTGCTCGTTTTCAGTAGACAATATAAGAAGTTCTGTTTGACAACATTGATAACCAGTGATCTTAAAGATTGAGACACAATTTTAGAGGAAGGAAATAAATAAAAATTTCTTTGGCTTAAAAACACAAAATTTTATCATTATCAACCAGTGCTATTTGCAGTTATCCATAAGTGTCATTATTAAGAAAAAAAAAATCCAGATAATCGGTAAATACCTATAATACTTGTATAGCAATCCCTCCAGATGAAATGGTGCTCCTTTAAAAGGTGGTTAGTTCAGCTTGCGACTTGCACAACCCTGCAAGTGTTCCTTGGAGTCACACGTTGTAGTTCAGGATCAACGTGAACTCCCCACGAGTTAAAAAGAGGTCCAGTGCAGCATCACACGTTCAGCCCCAGCACTCGGGAGGCAGGTACAGCCGTATGAGTTCGAGGCCAACCTGTCTACACAGAGAGTTCCAGGCTAGCTGGACAACCCAGTAAGACACCTTCTCAAATAAATAAATAAATAAAATCCTAAAAGACACTGAATAAGAAATTTTGATAGATACATATGAATCTACATTGTTATACAATAATAAAGTGTGTTTAAGAGTTAAACTTGCCAGGCGATGGTGGGACATGCCTTTAATCCCAGCATTTAGGAGGCAGAGGCAGGCGAATTTCTGAGTTTGAGGCCAGCCTGGTCTACAAAGTGAGTTCCAGGACAGCCAGGACTACACAGAGAAACCCTGTCTCGAAAAAACCAAAAAAAAAAAAAAAAAAAAAAAAAAAAAAGAGTTAAGCTTAATGAAATAAATGTTTATTGTATTATTAAGGACATTCTTTTTAAAAGACATTGTGTGTGTGTGTGTGTGTGTGTGTGTGTGTGTGTGTGTATGTGTGTGTGTGTGTGTGTAGATATTCACATGTGTGTGCTAGTGTCCTCAGAGAAGAGGGCAGCAGATCCTGGAAGCTGGAGTTACAGTGTCTGTAAACCACCTATCTCAGGTGCTGGAAATGCAAACCGTGGGTTCCCTACAGAGTAACACGCAGTCTCTCATGCTGAAGCATCTCTCCAGCCCTGTACAGGACACTGCTAAGAGACCTGGACTTCCCCCTTCCTTCTACAGAGCTGGAAGCCACTCCGTCTGTGCTCACACACGCGGGAGAAGCCGCGCTCGGGCCTGTTTAGCGTCTGCTCCTCAGTGTCAGTCCTGCCAGAATAAACCAGGGATCCGGAGCTCCTCAGTCTCTCGGGCTAGTCCACGCGACAGAGGCCCTCAGCGACTGAGACCAATGGACACGTGTGAACAGAACCGCACATCTATAGCTTTGTGTTTTTATTGTTTGTTGGCTTGTTTTGGCAGGGTTTCTCTGTGTAGCCCTGGCTGTCCTGGAATGCACTCTGTAGACCAGGCTGGCCCCAAATTCAGAGAATCACCTGCCTCTGCCTCCCAAATGCTAGAATTAAAGGCTGGTACCACCACGTCCTGCCAATTTGGGTATTTTAAAAAATGTTTCCTTTTTTTAAAAAAAAAAAATGTGTATATATCTGCATGTGTGTGTATCTGTGTGTATGGGTAGTGTGTGTATCTGTGTGTGTCTGTGTATCTGTATGTGTGTGTATCTGTGTATCTGTATGTGTGTGTATCTGTGTGTATGCTGTATATGCGTATATCTATGTATGTATCTGTGTGTGTGTTTCTGTGTGTCTGTATGTATGTGTATCTGTGAGTGTTTGTGTCTGTGTGTACAGGAATTGGGTCTCCTGGAACTGGAGTTACACAAGGTTGTAAGTCACCTGATGTGGGTGCTAGGATGGGAACTCGGTCCTCTGGAGGAGTACACAGTCCTTACCGCCCGACTCAACTGTGGAGCCGGCCCTCCAGCCCCAGTCAGTCTATTAAAATACAAGATCAAATTTGTGAATGACATACAAACTCAGTTTGTGTTTATCTGAAATCTGAAGTTTTATAAGTTATTACACTGTAGGGTCTTGGCAAGGGCGTCTTCTATTCAAGCTTTTAATGCAACCAGCCACTCCAGTGGTAGCCAGGCAAGACCCAGCCTCTCCTTGCCGCTGTTCACTGACTGAGCTTGTCCGGCTCTTCTGGGGTCATGCTCTGCACCCATGTGGGGCGGCTCCCACCGGCCTCTTCCTCCAGCTCCAGGGGAGCCAATGCCCTCTCTGACCTCCACAGACACCAGAACACAAGTCCATATCACACGCACAAACACACACATATGAATACTTTCAAAAAATAAATCTTTTTATGCTGTAGGAAACCCTTGGCACCACAGAGCCCACATTTCATTCCCTGCCCCTGCAATGATGTCATCATAGTCCATGGAGCCTCTGGAAAACTCCACTCCGTGCTTATGAGAGAGTGAAGGTGAAAAACGTCTCAGTGTTATTATTAAATGGCTTTAACCTCCCAGACCTCCCGGGAAACCCTCGGTGCCCCCAGAGTCCCCGGGCCCCACTTGATGAATCACATGTCTAAGGAGTCATCCATCTCAGATGAGTTCCAATCACATGAAGCACGCCCAGGGAGAAGGACAGCACATTTTCTTTATTTGAGGCACCTTGTCGAACCTCTGCGAGGCTCATTAATGCTTTGAATGACGTAAGAGACTTGGTGGCTCCAGGGTCAACGGTTCGAGAGTCTGAATCGATTAAGTCCTTGAGTGTGGCTCTGGGAGCCCATTCGGGCCTCATCCTGGCTGAGCAGCTGGAAACAAGCCTTTCTTCCTGTTTTATAGATGAATGGCGTTGAGTTCAAGTATGTGGCTTCCCCAATAACTTCATGGCTGCTTGCTGTCTTCATGGAAACCGTGGCGGCGGGAAGTGTTGTAATGTAATTGCATTAGGAACATTCCTTCTAAAAGAGGTTTGATTCGATACCAAGACCCAGGAGTACATGTCACGTGCCCAGTACTGTCCAGACACCTCAGAGAACACAGCAAGAGCCTTTGCCCCAGATAAAACCAAGTGCTCACGCATAGGCTGTGGGAGAACGAAATGAATACGTACGGGGACTGGGGGTTTGTTTTTCAGATTTCCACTTGACTGTGGTGAGATTTTTAAAATGCTTCAAGGAGGAGGTGGGATGTGCAGGCAGCCAACAGGAGCCAGGGGTCAGGAGTCGAGGCGCTGAGGCTGCACTGTGACAGGTGCCAGCCTGCTGGCCAGGGCCTGGCCGCCTCTCCTCCATCACCCTACCTTCAGACCGCCCTTCGTTTATTTAGCAAGGAGAAGGAAAACTGAGCCAAGAGAAACGGAGAAGGCGGAAGGTAGGGGTGACACATTCCGGAATTAATTATGCTTGGCCAAAAGAGACTGTCAAAATAAGGTGACCAAGAACATCAGGGCACAGTTGTCTGCAGTTACTGTGAGCCACTCCGTGCACTTCCCAGGACGGGCTAGCTTCCTGCCCAGGCTGCAGGAACCCAGTCAGCAGTCGGCCCTTCACAGGCTGGCTCCCTTGCTGTGCAAAACTCAGCTCTTCCTTTAGTTATTCTCCGTCTCTCTCTTCCTTTCACTAGCGTTGAGCCCTAATCATATTTTGCATGCCAAATTCTGCAGGAGTAGCTGTCCCAGAGACTCCAACTGTGGGGGTCTGAGTAGGAGTGGCCCCTGGGGCTCGTAGATTTGAATGCTTGGTCACTGGGGAGTGGCCCCACTTGACAGGGACTAGGGGTGTTGCCTTGTTGGAGGAAGTGTGTTCCTGGGGGTGGGTTTTGAGGTTTCCAAAGCTTAAGACTGACTCAGTCTCTCTTCCTGCTGCTGCTGCTGCTGCTGCTCTCCAGCACCATGGCTGCCTCTCCACCGCCATGCTTCTCCCCATGACGAAAATGGACTAAACCTCTGAACTTAGAAGCCAGCACCAATTAAACGTTGTCCTCTATAAGAGTTGCTGTTGTAAAAACCCTAAGACACCAACTACAACATGGTATTTCTTATCTGGAGCTCTCCAGCGCTGACTATATAGTTCATGTATTTGTGTGTGTGTGTGTGTGTGTGTGTGTGTGTGTGTGTATGCGATATCTCTGAATTGCTTTCTTCCATTCAGTGGTACACTTTCTGTCAGTTATTTGGGAACTGTGTTTTCAATCCACTGGCTTACTTATTCTAAACACAGCTCTTTTCTTCCAGTGAAAAATCTTTGTTTCTAAAAGAGTCTTATGATGTCAACTAATTATTTTCCAACTAATCCCAATGTAACTTTTGCTCATTTTGAGATATGCATCATACGGGCAGAACAGCAAGTTGGGGCATAAACAGGTGGATGCAATCAACTTGCAGTCCCCATGGGCCCTGGCCGCAGCGCACGGCTGTGACCTCCAGCAGTCTGCTCTCAGAACCTGACTGGTGTGTCAGGACCAGACTTGGCTTCAGGCACCTGCTCGAACGCACGAGCTTCGTATTGCCCTCGTTAATGAAGGCTAGCTTATTTGTAAATCTGAAACTAAGGTTTCTAAACGTACTACTTTCCTGATAACGTCTGGCTTGACTTTCTCTGGTCTGGCACCAGCTTGTGCCTCGCCCCAAGCCTCTCTGGCTCACCAGCCCGGCCTGCTTCCTCTGGGTCTGTCTGGGGGGAAACTCAGCTTCAGGCCTGTTCTGGAAGGCACCCCACCAGCCAGGAGTTGCATGAGAAGGTTGTTCCTCTTCAGGTGCTCAGGTCCCCACTGGGTCCAGCACAGTGTATTTAGAGTTCTGAACAGCTGGTTAATGGGTAGTTAAACTTTTTATTTTATGAAAGTTTTTTTTTTTTTTAATGTAAAACCACACCACCCCTGCAAGTAACTCATCAGGAGAAGTAGGGTCCCTTTATGCGCCTGGTGCCGGCGGGCCAGCCCCTACCTGGCTAGTCTCCACGTGGAGGCTGCCTTCCGGTTGCTCCGGGCTTCCCTTTTCTCTGCGCTGTGTGGGGCAGAGATGGGTATGGAGAGTAATGAGTTTCCCCACCCCCTTCCCAGCCTTTCTTGCTTTTTTTTTTTTTTTTTTTTTTTTTTTTTTTTTTATGTCTTGTCTTCTGGGCACATCGTTCCCAACAATGAGTGATCTCCAGTCAGGCCATATGGCAGCCACATTTCCCAGCTCCTGATGAGGAAACACTGAAGTGGCCATGTCGGTGAGTGTGTGATGCTTAGCCCTTGCTTTCTGTCCACTCCAGCAAACTTCAGGCAAGTAAGAAGACATGGAGTGGCGCGAGAAGCCGGTCCAGAGCCTTCCCGTCACGGTGTGTGGGGACCACCTGCTCAGAGGCTGCCTTGGTTAAGTCCCACTCCTGAAGATAAAGGGCTCACCTCGGCTCATTTCTGGAGACAGCTGTGCTCTGAGCTCTGTGCTGGGGAGGGCAGCAGCCCCTGGGTATTAGGTTCTGGCAGAGGCGGTAGGAGTTTCCTTTAGCTATGTTGTTCCTTATGCAGAATATTTGACTGTTATCAAGGGGAATGCCTGCCAGGAGCCCTTCAGGAGGACTAGAAATGCCTAGGCCACTGCCTTCCAAGGGAATGCTCAAATCCTACCTCCACTAAAGTGCGCTTGTAAAGCAGATTCAAAGTAGCCAAGGTAAGGACAGATGATCTGAGATCTTAAGTGCTGGCAAAAAGTTTGTAGCTTGAATTCAACAAAACTATTTGTTCCCTCTAAAGAAAGAAAAGGGGAAAGGTGGAGCCTTTGTTGTTGTTTTGTTTCGTTTTGTCTTGTCTTATGAAAAAGAAGAGTTTGGGGTCTAGCTCAGTTGTAGAGGATTCTGTGGCAGGCACAAGGCCTTGGGTTAACTCCCCAGTGCTGTGAGGAAAAGAAAGAAAGAGAGGGAGAGAGAGAACACCATACTTTTTAGGAGGAAATGACATAATCCTCAGAATGTGAGATGGCTGAAATTTAATATTCCTGGTGTCTAGGATATGACCCATGCAACCTGGAAATGGACCGCACTCCAAAAGAGAGGTGTGTCCACCGCGAACAGGGCTGGGCACTGCATGTCAAGTTAGCGGACGAGATTTTAAATAGCAAGTATGAAAATATCCACACTGGAAGTTTTAATATGTGCTTGCAGTGAATTAAGACAAGGAGTTTCAGACAAACAATCAATAGAAACAAACAAACAACAACAACAACAAAAGGATACTGTAAAGTGTTTAGAGTTTTAAAATTCTACAGGATAAGTGTAGCATCAGAATAGAAACGACAGAAGAAAAAGTAAGGGCCTTGAAGGTAGAGCCATAGGAAGTGTCCAGGATGGTGAAGAGAGGTGTTTTTGTTTTGTTTTGTTGTTTAGTTGAAAAAAGAACAAACCCTCTGAGACATAGTAAGCAATGTATGATTTGTGTAACTGAATTCCAGGAGGACATGAGACAGGTAATGGCTGAGAAATGCTGATCTAGCATAAACCTTCAAATCTACTGATTTATGAAATCTAAAAATAATACATATGCTATAAATGTAAAGATTCAAGGTATTAATGGAACAATACGAGGGATGTCTTAGAGGTTATTGTATGCAGATTACAAGATGCCAGCTATAAAGGACAAACCTTGAAAGAGTAACAGGGAGAAGAAATCTTTAACGTGCAGAGAAATGTACAAGGTCTTCCCAGTGTCTGTCTCAACAGACATCACATGACCAGAGGAAAATCCAACAGCACTTTTTAATATGTTGCTAAAAAATAAGTAAGTGAATATGTCAATGCAGAATTCTATTTCCATAATAAAAATCTTCTAAGGATTGGTGCAAAGTAAAGACATTTTTAAGTGAGCTAAGACAATGAGGGAGGAGCTGTCAGCAGCGGCCTGCAAAGGAAATGCTAAAGGGAGGGCTGGGCGTAGGCCCAGGGCTGGGATGTGTACCTAGCATGTGCAAAGGCCTGGGTTCAATCCCTAATACCGTGAAATCCAAAGATTTCTTCTTTGGGCAGAAGGAGAATAACAGAATTAAATTCAAATAATTAGAAAAGAATAGCGAGTCCCAGAAATGACATTAAACCAGGTTTTTAAAAAAATCAGTTTTTCCTCTTAACTTCTTTACAATTTGATATATAGAATAAAAATAAGATTGTGTGATTGGACATCTTTAAGATTTATTTTTATTTTATAAGTGTTTGCCTGTGCGTGTCTATGTGTACCACATGCGAGTCTAGTGCCAGAGAGGACAGAAGAAGGTGTAGGGTAGGGGAACCGAACCCCTGTCCTCTGAAAGAGCAGGGAGTGCATTTAACCACTGGGCCATCTCTCCAACCCTCTTGCAGGACACACGCCAGAAAGCACGTAGTGACTCTGGCGTGAAGCAATCGGGACTATGAGCCACAGCTGCAAGACTTCCGCATAGCGTGATGGTGCTAGGTCACCTTGCCTGGGCTTGGAGATGGTCAGAGAGCTTAAAATTAAACCATGGTTTTTAGGTAGACAGAAGCACTGTGTGGGGTGTTTCTGGATGGATTACTATTTAAAACAGTGGGCCGAGTGGACAGGATCTACCCATTCTCTACCCACAAGGAATTAAGTCTGCGGGATCAAACGGAACACGCTTATCTAGGGTGTGCAAGCTTGCGCTCTGGACCGGGGACATCTCCCACTGTCAGACATCAGCATTGCTGCTCTTGGACCTTACAGTTTAGATGGAGACCCTATCAGTGGCCTCTTTGTTCTCAGGTCTTAAGTCTCACACAGGTTCACGCCTGGCTTTTAGGTTCACATGGAATGGGTGGCCTTCCTTTGGCCCCCACTTTGAAGATGACACGTTGCCAACTCATGGCCTCCATAATCACCAGCCAGTCCCTCATGATGAATCTGCTTCTTTCTATTTCTTACTGCTTCCATTGCTCTGGAGAATGTGAAGACGATAACAGAAGCCCAGGGTGCAGATGTGTGGGCAGAGGGGGGATCTGAGGGGCAGTGGGCATCTGCAGAGATACAGGTGGGGACCTGCTTCTGTCCGGAAAGAACAAAGGCCAGGAAGCAGTGAGAGCCCCTCAGCCTGCGCAGGCTTTGAAGGGGCAGTGTCGGAAACGCCATCTATGGGCTTGGTGTTGATCCAGCATTTCAGCATGTGAGTGCGTGTGTGTGTGTGTGTGTGTGTGTGTGTGTGCATGTGTGTGTGTGCATGAGTGCGTGTGTCTGTGTGTGTACGTGAGTGCGTGCATGTATGTGCGTGCGTGTGTGTGTGTGTGTGTGTGTGTGTGTGATATTTGCCCTTGAATTTCTACCATCTTTCCCCTTTAAAGAAATCTGGGCTTTTGTGGTTAATAAAATATGTTCTTTGGGTTAGGAGGCTCTTCAAGGAATTCTGGTACATTTTTATATCAGTGCCCGTTCATTTATTTATAGGCTTTCGTTCCTGTGCTAATCAACAGAAGCAAGGCAAGGGCTGGCATTGCTGTGTCCAGGACACTGGCTACTGTGCCTGCAGTGGCCTGGCCAAACATGCCACGGTCCTAGAAGCACGGGGCTGTCTGTATGGTTTCACCGGTAGCCGGACCCCCGGGGGGCCAGGTCTCCTCCAGGCAAGTCAACACTATGCTGAGAGTAGACTGAATTGCCCCCCGGGGACAGCAACCTATCTTCTAGGTGTGTGTCCACCGGGCCAGCCTTCCTAACACAACACTGTCTTTCCAAAGATGCCTGAGTCCTAGTTGTGGAGATGTGCAATTGGCTGGAACCTCGGAACTTGCCTGGCACCCGAGCGAGCCTTTGTGGCCACTGTGTCTGGGCCTAGGTGAGGGAGGATGACATGGGCTGTGGGGCTGAGCCCAGGACCACGTGAGGGGCCATCAGGTCTACCGGCATCTCTAAAAGGCTAGACTAGTGGCTGATTTTGTGCTTTTTAAATGTACTTTTCTTTATTATTCTATTCCTTTTTTCTTTCTTTTTGCCTCCCAAGGCCTCCAGATGTGACAGAGGATGTGGAAACCATGTGTCACTTGTATTACTATGATGGAAGCAGTAATAAAGTGTGTTTTCCTCATGGCTGTGACCATGGGTGAGGTGGTCTGGCAGAATCCAGATGCCCTCCAGCGGTTCTGGGGGCCTGGCTTTGAGCCTTCCGCCTGATGCATCGTTGGGGTAGTCACACACCAAGGAACGGCTCTAAGCCTGCCTGGCAGGACTGGCTGTAGCTTGGAAGTGGTAACCCAGCCCAGCAAACCCCCAAAGCTTTCCAGGCCCATTACTACTGCTCACCCCAGCAGAGCGGAGCCTGTCCCCCAGATGAGGAATCCCAGAATCCCACAGGACGCCTGAGGTCTCTGACTGAAGAGAAATACATTGGTTCCTGTCTGAAGTGGCTGTTGTCTTATTTCCTTTTCCTGTTGCTGTGGTGGAAATACCCACAGTTCACAGGGGAGAGGATCTGCTCTGGCTTGCAGTTCCGGTCACCATCCATCATGGTGAAGAAGAGCCCACAGCAGGGACCTGAAGGAGCTGGCCACGTTGCAACCGCAGTAACTGAACGGGAGCAGTGGGTGTGGCGAGCTGGTGCTTAGTTTGCTCTCCCTGCTGATTCAGCCCAGGTCCTGCCACCATTCAGATGGGTCCCCTCACAGCAGCGAAGGTGACCAAGATGCTTCTGCACCGGTATGCCCAGAGACCCCTCCCCCAGGCATTCCAGACTCTGTAGTGGTGACACCTAATGCTAACCATTGTAGTGCCATTTCACATGGGACACCTCCAGGGAATTAGCGCTTCTCCCCAGAGTTCTCCTGTTCTTCCTAGGAAACTGAGACTTCAGCAAAAGGAATTACGACACAGTTCCGCTAGAATGAATGCCGAACAGAAATGGAGAGTCATTTGTGACTGGTAGCTAGCTGTTCCTAGACCTCCTAGAGGACAAAGATGGCGCAGTCCCCTGTCTCTTAGCTCCTTGTCACACTCTCAGGTCTTAGATGAGCTGGTGCCACATTTGTAAATTCCTCAGACTTGCAGTCGTCACTGGATTCATCCGGCCTTTATCAACAGCAATGTCCTCCTTAGTTTGGATTGAGTGTTTTGAGGAGTGACTGTCTTTAACTCCTAGAAGGTATAGCTTCTGTCTCCTTTGATCCCATTAAGAATAAACATGTCAGTGGGAAGGCCTCTGGTTTCATGTCCCGAAAGCCCACGCCCAGGGGTTCTTACCTCTCTTCCCATCTAAGCCATAACCAACTCCATCCAAATCTACAGCTCACTCCACACCACCCAGGGAATCTATCTACCTAACCTCCTTAGGGTCTCTCCCCCTCCCCCTCCCCTCCCCCTCCCCTCCCCTCCCCCTCCCCCTCCCTCTCCCTCTCCCCCTCCCTCTCCCCTCCCTCTCCCTCTCCTCCTCCCTCTCTCCCTCCCCCTCCCCTCTCCCTCCCCCTCCCCCTCCTCTTACCCCCCCTCCCGCTCCCCTCCCCCCTCCTCTTACCCCCTCCCTCTCCCCCTCCCCCTCCTCTTACCCCTCCCATCCTCTTACCCCCTTCCCCTACCTCTCCTCTTACCCCCTACCCCTCCCCCTTCCCCCTCCCCTCCCCTCCCCCCTCCTCTTACCCCCTCCCTCTCCCTCTCCCCCTCCCCTCCCCCTCTTCCTCCTCCCCCTCCCTCTCCCCCTCCCTCCTCCCTCTCTCCTTCCCCCTCCCTTCCCTTCCCTTCCCTTCCCTTCTCTCTCTCTCTCTCTCTCTCTCTCTCTCCCTCCCTCCCTCCTTTTTGGCAGGTTCATGCATGTATGTAATGGATTTTAGTCATTGTCACCCCATTGCTCTCTCTCTCTCCCACCGAAGTCTTCTTCCCTCTGAGCCCCTACCTCTTTTGTCTGTGACCCACTGAATTTACAACTAATTTCTAGCACTAGTGTTGAATAGAAGGTTATTTACTAAGCCAGAAGCAATTTATCAATGGCTACACCACGGAAGAAAATGACAACACCCCCTTCCAGTAACCACTAACTGCTGCTACTCCCTTAGGGAGGAGTGGGCCTCATGGTCCCGTCCCCGTCCATGTAGAAGCAACCGCAGCCGCCGGGGGTTTGTGAGTGTGTGGTTGTGTCGTGTCCACAATGCACCGGTTGTGAGTGTGTGGTTGTGTCGTGTCCACAATGCACCCGTTGTGAGTGTGTGGTTGTGTCGTGTCCACAATGCACCCATTGTGAGTGTGTGGTTGTGTCGTGTCCACAATGCACCCGTTGTTTGCACACCTCTCCGTCCTCTGGCTCTTGCTTTTTCTCTTCCTTGTCCTGCCCCATGTTCTCCGAGCTCTGGAGGGGCTGACGCTGCGGATGTCCCTCGGACCCGTGCGGGTGTGGAGGGAGCACGCACGCACCACCGTTCATTTCAGGCGCTTTGGTCAGCCGTGGGTTTCTGCATTACGCACTGCCTGCTGCAGTCAGAAGCTCCTCTGAGGAAGGCTGAGGGCAGCACTGACCTACGGCTATAGAAGCACGAGCATTTACAAAGCCGTTTAACAACATGGCCACTTAGCAAAACAACCATAGTATATTCCCTACCGGGGCCTATGGCCTCCGCCCAGGGCTCTTGAACAGGTCATAACAGGCACGCATCTCCTCCTGTGAGGCAAGCTTCAGATCCGGTCAGAAAGCAGCTTGGTGTTCCCATAACAAGCAAGCCACTACTGCCCCAGAGGGCGTGTCTTACCTGGCAGTGTCACTGTAGCTTACGGGAGTCACAGCTGAGTAAGACGTCATTGGGAGGAGCCATCCGTCTCAGCGCCATCTTGATTTTTTTCATGACTTTAGCAATAGGGTCTTACCATGAATTTCAGGTAGGCAGAGCCAGGGGTTCCCCCTAGCACTCAGGAGGTAGAGGAAGATGGAGCTCTGAGGTCAAGGCCAGGCTGGTCTACAGAACGAATTCCAGGACAGCCAGGGCTATACAGAGAAACTGTTTTAAACTCTCTTTCAAAACAAAACAAAATTCTGGGAGGCAATGAGGAGCAGCAGCCAGTGTGTGGGGGCGGCTCCGGGGCCTCCCTGGCCAGCAGGTAGCAGAAAGGCACCCAACAGTCGGCAGTGGGATTCTCATTTCCAAATCCACGACTTCAGGAAAAAGCATTGTCCACCCATGGAGGGCACTTCCGTTCGAGCTCTTTTGTGATATTTTTAATAAGCGTATAAAGCAGCAGGTTTCCAAATGGCTTTTTCATACATCCTTAGTTTTGGTTCCGCCTCAGCTCCTCTCCTAAGAGCTCTGGCTTCTGCCCCAGCAGAGGTGCTGTGAGGCATAAGGAGGACCAGATACAGATCTCATTACTGCTAACGCAGTCGTCGTTTGTTATCGATGGAAAACGGTGGCAGGACCGCATACCTTGGATCCCAAATGCACAGGTGCTCCTCCCTGACACAAGACAGCAGGTTGCATAAAGCTGACACAATCCTCCCCACACCTTACCTCATCCCTAGAGCTCCTAAACACTTTCAAAATATCATGTCTGTGTAAGCCATTGTTGCATTGTTTAGAGAGATAACAATAAGAGAAAGAAGTCTGTTCAGGACAGATCCTGTGTCCACCCACACATGTTCCATCTGTGGCTGATTGAGTCTGGGCATTCAAAAGTGTAGGTGTGGAGAATGTACCCTCATAATGAACTAACGTATAAAATGAGGATTTTTAAAAACCTATTCTGGAGTCTATTCTGGAGTGTGTCAGAGGTCCCAGGAGCAGGCATTCGGATGGGTCTCCAGAGCAGGCCAGCCAGATTCTCAGGCACAGTGCGAAGCTCGTTCCGTCGTTTGTGTTTGCACCTCTGCTTCCCTGGCCTCCCCCTGCTGACCAGTGAACTCTGCTCCACCAGGGAGGGAAACAGATGGACGGAAGCCACAGGGCTGGCAGCCTGCAGCTCCCACTTCCAAAGGCTTGTCAGTGATGCTTCAGGTCCACGCTGGAAGATTCTGCCTTGGGATTCACAGCCCAACTGGGAAAACACAGCGTTCCCGGTGCCAAGCCAGGAGAGAACCTGATTACGAACCCTGGAAAGTGCATCTTAGAGACGAAGGCTTATCCAGAGACTAAAGGTGGTTACCTGAAATGATGCACTCCCTTGAGAGGGGTAGTTATCATTTTTCATAGTTTCTTTTCTGTTAATTTAACAAAACCCTTGAAACTGGATAATTTATGAAGAAAAGCAGTCCTGGAGGCAGAAATGCTCCAGGCCAGGCGCCTCCTCCGGCAAGCCCTCCCGCTGCCCTCCGGCAGGGCAGGTGGCATCAGACAGTGGGACTGCATGAATGGAAGTGGGCATGCTCAGAAGAGAGCGTGTGGACAGAATGGTGAGGACTGGTGCTAGGCTTGTCTGGGACAGCCCACTCTCAACTAACTCATTTTTGTGTGTACTGGTTGATGCCATGTCAACTTGACACAGCTACAGTCATCAGAGAGAAAAGATCCTCAGCTGAGAAAAAGCCTCCAAGAAATCTAGCTGTAAGCCACTTCCCTAATTAGTGACTCATGGGGATCGCAGGTGGTGCCGTCCCCGGGCCGGTGGTCCTGGGCAGGCTAACAAGCCAGCAGGCAGCACCCTCTGTGACCTCTGCACCAGCTCCTGCCTCCAGGTTCCTGCTCTGCTTGTGTTCCAGTCCTGACTTCCTTTGGTGGTGAACAGCAATGTGGAAGTGCAAGCTGAGTAAACCCTTTGCTCCCCTCCCCAGCTTGGATTTTTGTTATTTATGTTTTGTTGCAGCAACAGAAACCCTGACCATGACATGACACTGGGAATCACTTGGGAACTAACAGGGTTTCAAGGAAGATATTCATCCATGAGGGCAGAGCCTCGATCAGCATAATTAATTCTTGAAGGCCCCACTTTCCAGGATCTTCCTATTGCAATAGCATCTCTACATGAATCTGGGAAGGACAATCCACACCCAAACTGCAATTCTGCTGTCTGCTCAGTCAGGGCTCTGGATGACATATTCTGTGCCCTGCTCAGAACTTTGCACATCTATATGAAATCTCTCTTCGTCTCTCCAACTAGAGAAGGAAAAGGAGAGGGAAGTGGGAAGGATAATAAAACGGAAGGGACTGGGACAAAATACATTTTTTTAAAAGCATGCCCCTCCCCCCCATGATCTATTTGCCACCATTTGGCTCCACCCCCTACACTATCCACCAACTCCTAGTAATACTGTTAGAGGAGACCAGCGTTTCAAACCACAAGGCCTCTTGGGGGAAATTAAAATCCAAACTGTAAGATAAGGTCTATAGTTGCTTCAAATGTTCTTCCTTGAGGCAATTTCTGGAAGTATGCTTCAGGGAGAGAGATTTATAAAGAGCACAGTGCTCTTGCTGAGTTGAAGAGACAGAAATCTGGGGTTAGGCAAGCTGAGGTGACTGGGTTTGTGCCACAAACCCCTGGAGAGGAGAGAGATGAGAGAGCGCCCATAAACTCCCTTTGAGCTTGTTTGTGAACAGTCAGATGAACATGAATAGGGTAAAATTTCATGAGAGTAAGAAAGAATTATCAGAGAAATGTCAGCTGAAAATTTCTTCGTGCTCACAAAGGACTAAGATCTGAGTTCAAGCAGACCAGTCGGTCCACAGCGCCTTCCCGGGTTACTCCATAGAAACCACAGAAGGACTATGAAAGCTGCTGACAATCTTCAGAAGGTTCGAGAAACTTAATTGCCAGCCAGAGTGAAGACTCTATGAAGGACATAACAGAAGCATGGTGGTGCACACTTTTAATCCCAGCCCTTGGGAGGCAGAGGCAGGTGGATCTCTGTGAGTTCAAGGCCAGCCTTATCTATACAGCAACTTCTAGAACAGTCAGGACCACATAGAGGGACTCTGTCTAAAAGAAAAAAATGACATAAAAGAAAAGTCACAATGTCCAGCACCCAATACAATATTACTATACTTACACAGAAACAGAAACTGTGAGTTACAACAAAGAGAAAAAGCAGCAGGTGATAGTAAAGAGCAAGTATCTATGACAGTGAAGTCAGCACACAGAGCTTTAAAACAGCTATTATAAACAAGTCCCAGTGATGAAAGAAATCATGAACATAGCGAGAAGGAAAGTGAGATATAGAAAAGAACCAAAGGAACAAGAAGGAAAGGGGACTACAAGAAGGGAAAATTGGCAGGGTGCTATGGATAGCAGATGTGATGCTACAGTCAGAGTTGATGGGAAAATATGGCAATAGAAAGTATTGAAACAGATGATGAACGGATAATGAAAATATGCATGAAGGACTATTACTCAGCTTTAAAGACAGGCAGAAGCATGACATTTGGAGGTAAGGGAGGAGACTGAGGGAGGTCATTCAGGCACTAAAAGACAAATAATTCATGTTTTCTCACATGTGTGGGTTCTATCTTCAAATCATTTGTATTGTGTGCATATCCTACACACGACAGGCAGGAAAATAGATCGTGGCCATGGAATGATGCATTTATAGAGAAGGAAGGTAGAGTTTAAGAAAAATGAAGAGAGAAATGAAGAATACGGGACAGACAGGGTAAAGCAGACAGTAGAGGGGAAAGGATGGGGAAATGGGAGAGGCGGGGATTAATCAATGGGTTTAATACACAATGTTAATATTACTAAGTGTGCATGAAGAAGTTACATGGGAACACGAAAATAAAAAATTTAAAAAAAAAGAAAGTATTGAAACAGAGACAGAGGGTGGGGAGGGGGTGGAGGAGAGAGAGAGAGAGAGAGAGAGAGAGAGAGAGAGAGAGAGAGAGAAGGAGAGAGAGGGGAGAGAGAGAAAGAAGAAATCTTGCATGTCAGGGTCCTCCAGAACAGTATCAAAGTGTCTATAGAACCTATCAAAAAAAAAAAAGTTCCTGGAGGGCAAGAGAAATCAGGTGACCATGCAATAAAATGGTAGCACTTTCTCAGACTCAATGGTGTCAAATACAGTGTAATCAAACAGGAAGATTAAAGGGGGGGGCATCTTAAAAGTATCCCAATAGAAAGACCTGGAGAGAGGGCTCAGGAGCTGAGTGCATACTGCCCCTGCACGGCACCCAAGTTGTGTTCCCAGAACCCTGTCTGGCAGCTTGCAGTCACCTATAACTCCAGTTCTGGGACAGCCAGCACTTTCTCCTGGCCCCCAAAGCACCTGCACATACACACACACACACACACACACACACACACACACGCATACACATAATTAAAAGAAAATAGACAAATAAGACATCCAGAAAAAAGACACATTGTTTAAACAAAAGAGCAAAGATAAGACAGTAGAAACTCCCTGTGAGTGTGATGGACACAGTTTAGGGAATAGAAAGAAAATGCTGATGAGGTCTAAGAACAATGTAATTTTCAAATTAAGGTAAAGAGATGACTTTCCCCTTCCCCCCCTCCCCCGGACAGACTAAAGAGTGCACTTGTTTATTCATTTTTTGTTTTGTTTTGTTTTGTTTTGTTTTGTTTTGTTTTGTTTTAGAGACAGGGTTTCTCTGTGTAGTCCTGGAACTCACTCTGTAGACCAGGCTGGCTTCGAACTCAGAAATTCACCTGTCTCTGCCTCCCAAGTGCTGGGATTACAGGTGTGCGCCACCATGCCCGGCTTAAGAGTGCACTTGTTGTCAGAAGGCTTGGACTTTAAAAAACGTGAATTATTTAGACAGAAGGAAGATGGCGCCAGGTGGAAAATCAAATCAACAAAAAGAGGCTGTGTGTGTGTGTGTGTGTACATGTATACACACATATAGGCAAAACAAACTTTAATTAAAATTAAAACTTTAAAATATAATAATAAATGTAGATAGAAGTGAGGGTGTGTTGCTGGGATTCTCTGTTTCATGTGAACTACTGTGCTACTCTTCGTCTACTGTGATTCATGAGTTATGCATAGTTGAGCCCCACAGCAATACTAAATAAAAGGAAGCCGACTGACAGCAAGTCAACGGCGAAAACAAAGCAGAATGCTAAGACGTGTACAGTTCGTATAAAATAGGAAGAGACCAGACCAACAGAGTCAAATACCTAGGAACTAGTAAGAAAGAGTTTTAAACGTGTGGAAACAGGCGCATCCAGTGGCCACCGCTTTTGCAGCCGACCTGAATTCAGTTCCCAGCACCATGCCGGGTGACTCACCCTGCCTGTAACTTAGCTCCAAGGATTCTGAGGCCCAGGGCCCCCAAAGCCTGCCCAGACACACAGAGAGGCGCACATTTTTTCTCATGCAGTCACCTTAGGCAGATGCTGAAATATCTGGCTGGGGTTCAGCACCATTCATCGTAAGGCTGTCAGCAAACGGAAGATGAGGAGCTTTGGCCAGCCAGTGAAAGGCTTGAGCACAATGTGAAGAACAGGCTTTCCTCCGTGTCTGTGCAGGAGAGGGCACCGGCTCTTACCAGCTCTGCTCAGCTGGGTGCTAGAGGTCCTAAGCAAAGAAAGAAGAAATGGATGACAGGAGCTTGGTAATAAATCTAAGATATTTCTATTCATAAACAAATATGTAGACTACTAAAAACCCTATATATTGCCTAGAATTGATCAGTGAAATTAGCAAAGTCACAAATGCATTCTGGGTATTTAAGAGTAAGTTACATCTCTATATCCATGCAACAAACAGTTGGTAATGATATTTTAAAAAAAACCATTTATAATTACATAAGTAATATAAAATTCAAAGGAAGAAAATTAGCACAGTATGAAAGATATACATAGAAACTACGATTGCTAACAACACAAATCTAAATTAGCAATATGAAACATGTTTGCATTTGGTCAGACATTATTTTGAGTGTTTCTGTGAAGGTGGTGGGTTTTACTGTTTGTTTTGACTTGGTTGATTGCTTTGGGGTGGAGATTAGCTCTTAAAGATTACCTTCCATGATGGACCACATGTCATCAGTTAAAGGCCTTAAAAGAGCATATTCCTCAAGCTCATGGAAATTCTGGAAGTAGATGGCTTTGGTCTTAAACCAAAACATGGGCTTTCTCCTCTTGGTGTCTATTCTGCTGATTTCACCAACTTACATAACTTAACATTTTTGCTTCTCTGTCTCTGCCTCTCTTTCTATTTTCACAAACTACACACACACACACACACACACACACACACACACACTCACAAAGACATTAGGGCCCGGCGGTGATGGCACACACCTTTAATCCTAGCACAAAGGCAGAAACAGGACAGCCAGGACTACACAGAGAAACCCTGTCTGAAACAAACAAACAAACAAACAAACAAACAAACAATATAGATAGATAGATAGATAGATAGATAGATAGATAGACAGACAGACAGACAGACAGACAGACAGACAGACAGACAGATGTAGATAGGAAAGAAAAAGGACATTGGGGCAAACTATAAATAGTTTTAAATAAATTTGACAACGAAGAAAATTTATTTTCATTCAGAAAATAAATTTCCTGAATGACACAGATTACCAACATCTTTTCAGAAAAAAATTTAAATTTATAAACAAAATACTGAAGACTACATTTAAATAGCTAAGGAAGGAAGAAAACTCTAATGGAGACACCTAGGATACCGACTAAAGACTGACTATGTAGTTCTCAAGACTCCGACCCTGGCACAATGGTGGGCTGATGAAGCGAAGAGACTCAAGAGATCAAGGCAAATTTTATTGATCAAAAAGGAATTCAGTGGGGAAGGACAGTCCTTTCGAGATACAGAAAAATAGCCTTGCAGGTGCCGAACACCGGCCCTACTTCACAGCACACACACACAGTGACTTCAAATATGGATAGACCTGAATATAAATGCTAAAACTTTAAAACATCTCCACTGAAATATAGGAGAAAATCTTCACAAGTTTAAATACAACACTGACTTTCATAAAAATCAACTTTTTCTGCTCTTAAAATGGCACAATTAAGGAATGTTAAGTAAGGCATCCCAGCACAGAAAAAAAAAAGGAGTATAAACCATGTTAAATTAACTGAATTCAGATCCTTCATGAAAGATACAGGAGTGGCAAGTAAGAGGGAGGGGACGCTGAGGGCCAGTGGCCATGGCGAGCTGTCTGCGCAGACCCCATAGGAATGCTAACGCTTAAAGGTTGGCGATACTGTGTTGACGTGTAGGTAGGACCATCTGAACTGCTGCTGTTAGAAATACAACCCCATGACTCTACTTTGGAAAACAATCCATTTATTCCAAAAGCCTACACTCATCTGTCCAGAAAGTCCACTTGTTTGAACTCTTCCAGGAGGAGTGAAAACATGCCTACACAGTAACATATAACATGTACACAGACATGCATGAACATGGATCCAATTCAGCTCAAGCTAGGAGCAGTTCACCAGTAGTTGAGAGGATATGCAAATTGCCATCTGACCTGACCACCAGGCTTGTCAGGACTGCCTATGCAAAACCTAGAAAAAGCTAAGCTAATATTTAGTGATAGACATTAGTTTAGTGATTGGTTGGATGGGTGAAGCGGGTGACCACAACAGACTATTGAGAGGTGCTCTTTAGGATGGCGTAAATATAGACATTGATTATGGTCATGGAAGTATATTCATGTGTCAAAGTTGATTGACTTGTGCACTAAATTGTGTGTGTGTGTGACATAGCATGTTTAAGTCCCCCCCCCAGCACCATTCACGAAACACAAAAGGCAGCAATCAAATGTTTTTTCCCACCCCCACCCCACCAAGCCTTTGCTTTCCCCTGCATTCCTGCAGTCTTTACACGCCTAGCCTCGTCATGTTTCTCACGTGCCTCTGCCTCTCCAAATCCTCCATCTTTTGCCTGCCTCTTAAATCCTTCCAGCCTGAACACTTCCAGGCCACAATCTGGAGCTCTGAAAGCATTCACCTCTTATTTAGTTGGAGTCCGTCAGGGTTGCCGATTGAGGCGTGTCTCTCCCAGCTTGCTGGGTGCGTCTGCATCTTGCTCCTCCTTTGGTATAAAACTCGGGGACGAGGACTAGTTTGAATCCTTATATTAGCTGCTTTAGAAATACCAGGAAGGATTTCTTACCCTGGGAAGGGTAAAGCTTTCCAGTCATGTTGGACCCCTGAGGGTCTACTGGCCCCAGACATAAGCATCTGGAACATAGAGCCTCGTCTAGAGAGATGTGGAACAGAAGGGAAATAGGCTGTCAGCCCAACCATACTGTTTCATATCAACCATGCCCACTACTGTGGGCTCCGCCCAAGCGAGGCTCTGCTTTACCCTCACGGGGGTTCCATGGGTTCAGTTGGAGGGAGATGAGAGGATTGTGCAAGACACCTGGCTCCTGCTATTCCTGGGGGCTCAGTGGATGTAGGACCAGACCCCAATATCTGTCAGGGGCTCACAGAGCTGGTATCCTTTATCCAGGGCAGACCTTAGTCTGGAGTGTTTTGCCTGTTGTAAATTCATTTCCCCAGAGAAGAGAGAACCAGGCTGGGTCTCCCAGCTCTGCAGCCCTCACAAAAGCTTGCCGCGTCTCTTCAGCCCCATCCCCACATCTGGTTGTAGTTACTGTGCTAAGAATGTATCCATCCTGCTTGCCATGTTCACACTTCAGACCATGGGGCAGCCCCAGTGGGGAGAGCCCTCGTAAATACCATGCAATTGAAGATTTCCCAAAAAAAATGAAAGCCCACAGCCCTGAGCACACCTCTGTACAAGCTCTGCGTGTCAAAGCTCACCTGCGAAGGTTCCATCGGATAAGGAAAGACACCCTGAAGAGATGCGGAGGACTATATAAGGAACCCAGAAGATGAAAGGGTCTTTCGGCTGCCTAGGAAAGGCTCATCTCCAAAGCTGGAGGAACAGTTAAGGCCGGGAGTCAGGACGCCTGGTCGTGTCTTGATTTCCTTCCCCCTAAATCAGTATGGGTACAATGAAGGAAAGACTTTGAATCTTCAGTGTTTCCCGGAGTGCATGGTTCAGTATGCAGTAGGGGCTCAATAAATGCCTCTCAAATAAGTGGCCAGAAGGCTAGAAGACCTCCTCCCTCGCCATCTCTCCTCGCCACTTCCTTCCCCTCTCCCAACCCCCCCACCCCCCACCCCCCCACTCCCACCCCCCACCCCACCCCCACCCCCCGCCACATAGGGAACTCACTATTGTAGCCACTATTTTTGGTCTCAAATTCACAGCAATCCTCCTGCCTCAGCCTCCCAAGTGCTGTGATGAGAGGCACTGAGACACCATGCCTAGACACGTACACTATCTCATATCTTAAAACGAACATTTAGAGGCTTATGAACACTCAGCCGACATCATACAGCACAACACTGGAGAAATGTGGTATTTTTTTATTCGAGGTTGACAAAGAGCACCGGGCTATGGGGAAAGTCTGTGTCTCAGAATTGCCATCGGTCTGTGTCTGATGAAAGATAAAGCCCTTCTACTTCCCCACCCTTGTGAGAAGTCACCACTCCATCTTAGAGACAGACACGGAATAAATGCAGCTCCTTGATTCAGTGGGCTCATGGGGGCCTTACTCAACAACCCAGATTGACAATGCACTCTGGGAGACTTTCCTTAAAGTAACAGGTTAGCAAATAGCAAGGCATTACTAAGAAGGGTGAGCAGGAGGATCTTAAGTTTCAGGACAGTGCAGTTCAAACTCATGCATGTTTCTCTGTGTGTGTATGTATGTGTGTGTGTGTGTGTGTGTGTGTGTGTGTGTTCGCGCGCGTGCACATGCACACTAATATACACACATATGCACGCACATCAACAAACTGTAATAGTATATTGTTTTCTTTTCTGCTTCCTGTGAACAAACATCCTACACAAAGCAACTTTGGGGAGAAAAGCTTTATTTTGCCTCACGGGTTGAGGGGATACAGTCCCTTGTGAGGGGGAAACATGGCAGCTGGCTCTGTAGTGACAAGCATGTGTAGAGTCCCCATCTCTGTGGGGGATGCAGAGCTCTGATAGGAAGTGGGGCTGGATCATAAAACCTCAAGACACATAAAACCCCGGTGACCCCCTTCCTCCAGTGGAGGCTTCAGATCCTAAACAACCTTTTGAAACAGCGCCACCACCTGGTGACAACATGTTCTAACATGGAAACCTATGAGGCCATTGCACATGCAAACCACCAAACGATCATACAGTGAACCGTCGAGGGCAGGGTGGGAACAGAAGGGGATGAGACAAAGTCCTGAAAGCCATTGTGCCATGTTTCACCAGGAAGCCAAAAGAAAGGGTGCTGGGCATCTCCTGCTGCAGGAGGCTGAGGAGCGGCCCTCGTGGCTGGAGCAGAACCAGTTCAAATGACCAGGCTACAGCAAGATGGCCAGAGGTGGGAGAAGCCAGTGTGTCTAGGGAGGTCTGGTCAGAAAGATGGCTGGGTGTGCAGGCAGGCCAAGCACTCTGGGTGATGCTGATGGCAGGTGGTGTGCAGAGTGACCTCCCCCTCCCCAGGAGCCACAGAGGCAGAGAAGGAAGCAGGGGTGAGGGAGTGGAGGTGGGGTGAGGGGGCGATCCTTCAGGAGAGAGGGCAATGAGGCCCAAGGCCAGACCTCTCTCACTCAGCAGATACACAGGACTCCTCAACTCTCTCCACCTTTCCTCTGCCACGCCCCAGTTCTGTGCCGCCCCAGTGGGCTTAGTCCTACTCTCTGTTGTAGTGTGTGCTTTTATAGCATCTAACACAGTTGGCCCTTGGTTCTTTTCTGGCCTGTCTTTCCCTAATGAAACCTTTAACCTGAGGTATCACAGGTGCCTGGCATGTAGTAGGTGCTAAGTAAATGAACTAGTGGCCTGTTATACAACATAAATCAAGAGTATCAAATGTTAAGAACATGTGTACTGTTTGGGTAACAACAGAAGTCCCATCCCCCACAAAACTTTGGTCACATTGTTACTCTTAACCACAAAAGTATTCTGAACTTCAAATAGTCCAGGTAGAGTGCAATTCTCAATCCAGCCTGGTTAAGAGACTCCCAGGCTTGAGAGTCTCTCACGGGACCGTAGCCAGTGACAGAGGGTGGGTAGAACAGGTTTCAATGGACAAAACTTTACTTAGCAATCCACGTGTCCTCCCAAATAACAGATTTAAATAAGTAAGGCAAACTGTGAAAATCTGTGGTTAAAAATGAACAGAGGGGTGGGAGTGAGGAGTCTAACAGATGGTCACCGTGCCTCTTCTGTGACAGGTGGGACAAAACCAGGCACGCAGGCACAGCTCTAAAGGGCTTTGGGCGCCTGCAGAAGGAGCCCTGCACAACAAGCTTCAGTTATTTCAACCCAGAACAGCCCTGGACAGGGAGACGTTAGGTTCCACCTGGACCTCACACACGGCCACAAGTCTTGCTCCACTAAAAAAACAAAAAAACAAAAAAACAAAAAAAACAAAAAAACAAAAACAAACAAAAACATGGGAAACAGGGCAAGACAGTTTACGCTAAGCTCAGAGCCGAAGGCTCCACCAAAAGGAAAGGGAGACCCTGAGCTGAGTTCCATCCCTTCAGTGTGGTCCTCCAAACTCCTTGTCCTCCGCACCTGCCACTCCGCTGTTTGGTAACTAGGACTACACATGGCTGTGGCCCCTGCAAAGTCCTCTCTTGGTTTATGCAGAGGAAATTTCTGCCCGCAGTCAGATGAGATGTATACACTTGGAGGCAGAGGCTAGCCCATGCCCTCCAGCACGCGGTCCCGAGTGTCCCCACACAAGCAGTCCAGCCATCCTTGGTCTACTTTCCCAATATGCTCTGTTGTTTTGTTTTGGTTCATGACAGTGTCCTTCTCTTCTAGCACTGGCTGGTCTGAAACTTGGTATGTAGATCGGGCTGGCCTCAAACTCACAGAGGTCTGCCTGCCTCTGCCTCCTGAGCGCTAGAACTAAATGTGTGTGCTCCGATATGCTCTTGGGCTGGGAGACAAGGTCACCTGTCCTTAGCAATTTCCCCTCTCCACAGTCCCTAGTGCATGGCCCAGGCAACCACGGAGTGTACAGAGGATGGACACCCCAGGAAGAGCTAAGCTAAACACGCAGGGTTCCTATCAAACCTAAGTGGTGGGGGCAAAGGAAGCCTCACCTGTGAAGCCAGTCGTGGCCTCAAGGAAGGGGGTATGATCAGTGGGTCTGCCCGGACATTTTCCATTGGCTACGGAATTACGAAAGTCCTTCCAGCCACGTCATTATCAGCATCCCCAACCCTCAGTTCTAAGAACACCAAAACACAGGACAGTCAAAGAGGTTGTCCAAGGTCACATAGTTAGGAGTGGTGAGCCAGTGTCCAAACTCCACCAACCAAACTCCGCACCTCTTACCTCAGCCCCACCCACACGGCGCTGATACCCTTCAGACCACCTCGCCCTCGGCCATCACACAGGGCCCCAGGTACCTGCACAGAAGACGCGGGATGAGCAGAGCCTCCCAGTTTTGCCCCCAGTACCTTGGTGAAATCCCTTCTGAGCCCAGAGAGGTTCTCATCAATAATCTATAAAACAGAAGCTGTCTCAGTGGGCAGCCGGGCGATTGAATATGCTAGTCTATGGAAAGGGCTTAGAACAATGTCTGGTCCCAGAAGTGTTCAGTAAATGCACCCCATTATTAATATGATTGTTCCAACTGGACTGTTCCAGTTCTCTCTGGCTGACCTCCTCTCCTCCAGGAGGCTTGTGGGTTAACTTCCAACACCTCCCTGTGTTTTCCTCTCTCCATCTTCCTTGCCCATCTCCTCTCCTCTCCTTCTCCTCCTCCTCCTCCTCCTCCTCCTCCCAAGCTTAATGTGCCATTGAATCTATTTAATTCATTCCAAGGCTCAGAGCCCCAGATCCCCGAATGTGACAGATTGCGGGGGTGGGCTAGGGGTGGAGAACGGCAGAGTTGGTGTGTAATAGGACTTAAATAGACTCGCACACGCTTCCCTTTGGAAACTGCAGATTGTGCCCCACCGAGGGGCAGCTTTTGTTTTGCTTTCCCTTGAGTAAGTGGGCAGATGTTTTTCTCTGCTTCTTCCTAGCAGGCAGCCCTGAAGCGTGGTGATGGTGATGGTGATGGTGATGGTGTGTGTGTGTGTGTGTGTGCGCGCGCGCCTCCATGCATGCCTGTGTGGTTTTGCATACATGGTCTGCTGTGATCTTAAATAGGTGACAAGCACTCCAAGGGCTGGCTAACGAGGGAAGCCATTTAAGCCCCCAGTTCCCCCTCTGCGGCTCTGTTGCTCACCCTTGCTGCTGGCATTCCCTCCCACTGTGTAGGAAGGAGGCTTCAGCACAGTGGATGCTGGGGCCTGAGCACAGAGACAAAGCTGGGCACGCCTCCAGAGGTGGAAATGCGTCCTCTCCATCAGCGGTTCTCAACCTGTGGGTCGAGAGACCCCTTCACAAGGGTGGCACATCAGATGTTTACATTACAGTTCAAAACAGCAGCAACATTACAGTTATGAAGTAGCAATAAAAATCGTTTCCAGGTTGGGGGACACCACAACATGAGGAACTGAATTAAAGGGCCACGGCACTGGGAATGTTGGGAACCACTACTATAGGGTTTGAGTTAAGCTGTGACAAGAAATCAAGTCCACTTTCTGAAGGCTGAAATCATAAAGGCTTAGCTCTCTTCACTTGGGCGTGGTGGGTCAGAGGACCCAGGCTCAGTCCTTGTCCCACTATGTACTGAGTAGCCCTCACTCTGGCTGAGCCCTAGCTCCCTCACTGATGGGGCAGAGCCACAGGTTGCACCCCCAGTCAGCAAGACAGTGAGTGGGTGCTCCTCAAGCTGACAGCCGGGGGAGCACCGGCCACAAGAACTGAGACTCTCCAGATCTCAGAGAGAGACAGAGACAGAGACAGAGACAGAGACAGAGACAGAGGCAGAGGCAGAGGCAGAGGCAGAGGCAGGAAGGAGGAGGAGGGTCACACTCTCCGACTCTGTCAGGCCTGGTGGGACATGGTGGTGGGTGGAGGTTGGGAGGGGAGGCAGCCATTTACCGGCACAGTCAACAAACAAGGGCTAAGAACACAAAGCCAGTCATTGTGCAAAACTCTGAGGAAGTAAAAAGGAATTCTTATTTATAATTTATACCCCACCTACTTCCAAAGAGAATTTTAAAGGTGACTCACAGTGAAAACCACATATGAAGCAAGATCACTGAGTTAAAAATTGAAAAGCTAATCCGTGAGAATACAGAAAGGAAGTCTGCGTTGCTTATCACCACATGCTAAGGCCCTTCTGCCCAGCGCTCCAGTTCACAGAAGGGGCGACACGAGCCTGGAGGCGTGGCCCAAGCCGAGGGAAAGACAGGCCGCTGGGGTCCCAGGTGCTATCATATTTTAGAAAGCATGAAAACATCTCAAAATTTCCTTTAAAACTAGAATTTAACAGAGCAATTAAGTTAAAGAAAATGCATTAATATCTAATATTAATGGATTTGTCTTAACACTAACACAATCATTTAATTTGGGGGTAGAAGAGACGCTGACAAATGTCAAACGTAGGATCCCCAAACCATGTAGTGCAGCCTGGGGTACAAACTCAGGCCCGTCACCTGTACTGGAAAACTTGTCACTGGATCCGCAGCTAGAATGTCACCACAGTGAGATGGGGATCCACAGAGATGTGCAGGGGACACAGTCACTTTCTGTACAGTGGGATTAGAGCAGAAAGGTGCTTTAGATTTCAGGTTTATTCCTGTAGCTAATCTATCCTCATCAGTTCCACTGGGTAGAGCAGGGGAAAGGAGCCCTTGTTATCCAATTTGGCAAACTTTGGTCTGCTTTAGTAATAGAAAATGGTGGTTCATGGGTAACTTGTGGGACACGGGTAAATTCCAGTCTCTTGAATACCCCTGCACCCCAGCATGACAAATGATTGTATTTTTCCAGCAGCATGGTGAGGCTGTCTGGGTTCTTCATGCATCCTGAATCCTTACTGTCTGCAGCAGGTGAAGCCTGCTCCAGCACACCTATGGATCCACCTCAGATGCCACTGTCACCTTCCACATGCCCTGACTTGCCAGGCTGTGCCCTGGCATACCGGAGAACATCATGGTAGAGTTGACAATGGAAGTGACAGGCCTGACCCCATCTGGTCTCTCTCTTCCCTCCTCCCACAGACCACAATGGCGGGAAGGTCAAGTGTCCCCATTGCAAAATCTACTCAGCCAGGCTCATGTTTCATGTGTTATATAAGACTCCTTTCTTTCCTTGACAATGGCTTGCTTTCCATCAGAGAAGCGATCATGACTTCCATGAACAAAACCCAGAACAGCAATATTTATAGGCTATGGGATCTTATCTAATAATCATCCTATGAAATGTAACGCCACACAGAGAGGTTCAGCAGGAGCATCCAGTTATGCTGAATTTTAAATTACAGAATAAACATATTCTGTGTCCTTATAAGAGGAACACTAAACAATACATGCACTGTCTTCAACTCTCAGCATGTGTGCTTCCAATAGCTGTCACATCAGCAATCAAGGAAAGCATTGGGTATTCTCTGCTGAAGGAAGGCAAGTACTGGTGAGCCTAGTGGTGCCACGGCCGGTGTTCTAAAACCTGACTGTCTGTAAGGCTTGGACAGCTTACAAAACCAGAACAGCCCAGTGGGCTCTACGTCTCTCAGGCAGGTTTAGATACAGAAGCAAAGCTGCTGTTCGTCTCTCCTACCCTTAGAGAGTTCAAAGAGCATTGTATTAAAAAGGAGATGGCAGAGCCAATCTCCCTGTTATCTCAGTTCTTGGGAAGATTAGTCATGGTCCAAAATGTGAACCAGAAATGGTTTGAGAGTTTGGGAAGGAAATGACTCAACCAGTATAAAATGTTACAAAATAATCTATCAGTCAGACCTCACAGTCTTTTATGTTTAGGCACAGAAATGCAACTATCAAACAACTAGATATAAACTAGGACTTCCTGGACTAGGAAGATCTATATAGCTAAGAGCAGCTGCCTTAAACAGAAAGGTGATCATGAAGGAAATACAAGAGCTTGGCCCTGGGAAGGAATCCTGGGGTGATCTTGTCAGTTCCCTGCTTTTGTGTTGGGGAGCAGGACAAAGGTAATTACTGTCACCCAACCCATCTCAATAGAGAAAGAAAATACATTTTAAGGGTTGGGAAAGTAAACTTTAAGTATATATAGATACTTTCTGTGGATAGAAAAATCATAGCATGGGGAAGGGGGAACCGGAAAAGGGGAAGGCATTTGGAATGTAAACAAAGAATATAGAAAAAGAAAAAAAAGAAAAAAGAAAAAGAAAAATCATAGCGTGTACAAATATGATTAGTCCAAGTTTAATAAGATTGCTGGGTATAAAAGTGGCATGCAAAACTGTTTCCATTGATATATGATTAATACACATATAACTAATGAGTACTGAGAAAAAGAAAAATTTTTATAATCATTTATATTTGCAACTGAAGTATGTGTAGTGGCTTGAATATGCTTGGCCCAGGGAGTGGCACTCTTAGGAGGTGTGGCCTTGTTGGAGGAAGTGTGCCACTGTGGGGGTGGGCTTTGAAAGCCTTTTCCTAGCCACGTGGAGTGACAGTCTTCTCTTGGCTGCCTTCCAGTTATGATGCAGAACTCCCAGCTCCTCGTCTGTCTGTACGTTCCTGGGTGCTGCCATGCTTGATGTCATGATGATAATGGACGGAGCCTCTGAAACTGCAGGTCAGCCCCAATTAAAGGTCTGCCTTATAGGGGTTGCCTTGGTCACAGTGTCTCCTCATAGCAATGGAAACCCTAAAACAGTATGTACCCAGACGGAACCTGCTTGTGTATAAGATGATTAGATTTTAAGAGCAGACACTAAACAATGTTTTCATGAATATTCCATGTAGTATGCATCCATGAATATAGTACACCTCCCTGCGTTCTGTCGTTATTGAGAAGAGGTCAGTTCCTCCAAGTTTTGAATAGGTTCAGTGCATCCCAAAGATTAAATACAGCATATTGAATGATTCCATGGAAACCATAACACATTCTGCATTTTAAAGTTCTATCATACCCACATCTACTCATGTTATGGGGGTCTGCCAGCCACATGGGCCTACCACATCTTTGACCGTTCCAGGGTTCAGATTCTCCTTTTGTTCTCTGAGTGGTGTGGTGAATCTGGTTTTCTTGGGAACCCGTATATCAACGATGGCCCAGAAGTGCAGATGCTGAGAGATCACTGCAGCCCAGGCTGGCGTGTGACATGCGTGCCCAGCACACCACCATGGCGGATCACCCTACGATGGCACCATGTCATCTGCTTCCACCCTCTGCCTTTTCTCCTCCTTCCCGCTCTCCTTTGTTGCTACTCATCATTCCCCTTTCCTTTTCCTTTTAGGTTCTTTCCTTGTCCCTCTGTCCCTCCATCCCTGTCCCTCTGTCCCTCCATCCCTGTCCCTCTGTCCCTCCATCCCTGTCCCTCTGTCCCTCCATCCCTGTCCCTCTGTCCATCCATCCTTGTCCCTCTGTCCCTCTGTCCTTGTCCCTCTGTCCCTCTGTCCCTCCATCCCTGTCCCTCTGTCCCTCCATCCCTGTCCCTCTGTCCCTCCATCCCTGTCCCTCTGTCCCTCCATCCTTGTCCCTCTGTCCCTCCATCCTTGTCCCTCTGTCCCTCTGTCCTTGTCCCTCTGTCCCTCTGTCCCTCCATCCCTGTCCCTCTGTCCCTCCATCCCTGTCCCTCTGTCCCTCCATCCTTGTCCCTCTGTCCCTCCATCCTGGTCCCTCTGTCCCTCCTTGTCCCTCTGTCCCTCTGTCCCTCCATCCTTGTCCCTCTGTCCTTCTGTCCCTCCATCCCTGTCCCTCTGTCCCTCTGTCCCTCCATCCCTGTCCCTCCGTCCCTCTGTCCCTCCATCCTTGTCCCTCTGTCCTTCTGTCCTTGTCCCTCTGTCCCTCTGTCCCTCCATCCCTGTCCCTCTGTCCCTCTGTCCCTCCATCCCTGTTCCTCTGTCCCTCTGTCCCTCCATCCCTGTCCCTCTGTCCCTCTGTCCCTCCATCCCTGTCCCTCTGTCCCTCTGTCCCTCCATCCCTGTCCCTCCATCCCTCTGTCCCTCCATCCTTGTCCCTCTGTCCCTCTGTCCTTGTCCCTCTGTCCTTCCATCCTTGTCCCTCTGTCCCTCCCCCTTGTCCCTCCGTCCCTGTCCCTCTGTCCCTCCATCCTTGTCCCTCTGTCCCTCTGTCCCTCCATCCTTGTCCCTCTGTCCCTCCCCCTTGTCCCTCCGTCCCTGTCCCTCTGTCCCTCCATCCTTGTCCCTCTGTCCCTCTGTCCCTGTCCCTCTGTCCCTCTGTCCCTCTGTCCCTCCATCCCTGTCCCTCCATCCTTGTCCCTCTGTCCCTCCATCCTTCTCCCTCCATCCTTGTCCCTCTGTCCCTCCCCCTTGTCCCTCCGTCCCTGTCCCTCTGTCCCTCCATCCCTGTCCCTCTGTCCCTCTGTCCCTCCATCCTTGTCCCTCTGTCCTTGTCCCTCTGTCCCCCATCTTTGTCCCACTTTCTCTTCTTCACCCCTCTGCTTTTCAATCCTGTTCTCAACACCCTTCCTGGTCTATTGTATCTCTCACTCTTGGCCAGATGACTTGGTGGTAAAGAATCAAGACATTTTAGCTTTCCAGTTCTTCCCTCCCCTAGAAACCGGCTTGAACTGGTTTCAGTTCCCTCCCAGATGTCCCCCAGAGATCTTCTTCCTCTCTGTTCTGCAGCTACTACCACTTCTCCCACCACCCACAGAGTCCTGCGCTTCGCCACTGACCCAAATGCTCCCAGGCTGCCCTGGGAACTTTTTCTAAAGCTACAGCCCTGGAGGAGACCATCTTCTGACTTCTAAATTTATCTCTCCTCAGCTCCACAAACAAAGCTTCCCTTGCCCCTTCCTGAACCCCAAGACAGAAACACACATTTCTGGCTGTCCTTCTTTCCACCCCAGAGAAGGGCTGTTTCTGCAATAAGGGGCACTGGAAGATTGTCCTCTGCCAGGAATGCAGAGAGTTTTTTTTTTTCTCCACAGTCTGGGCTGATTTGACCTGATTGACAGGAGAGATAGCGCTTGTGGGAGGACAGGAAGGAAGACTACGCTGGGGAGGCTGGTTGGGGAAGAGGGAGGCACGCGTGAAGGAAAGATCGAGTTCCAGAATCTTAGAACTGGAATCCTGCAGGCCTCAACACATGAACACCGTACAGTCTTAGAAGTGGACCCAGGAGCTTGCAGACCCGAGGACATCTGCTCCTGTCCAGAGTTAGCTAACAGAACCCAGACTAGCCAGCGGATCTGACCCCACCCTAGCCCAGCAACACCTCCTCCTTTATTCAAGGCAAAGAAAGTTGACAGTCTTGGCAGCAAAATGAAATTGTGTGATTTATGAGGAATTCTGAGTTATCTTCCAGTTGACAGTCTCTGGAGCTTGCTCAAGCCCACACTTTTGTGGGGGCAGCACGTAATGAAACAGACACATGAGTTATTTGCCTTTCATTAGGGATGACACGCAGAAAACACATATCAGAATGAAAAATGGGATCCTGGCCAGGATGCATGGTCCTATGGTCAAGAACACGTGGGCAAGCAGGAGGGAGCACCCATCTGGAGATGGGAAGACGGGGAAGCACATGCCATGGTGAGTTGTCTTAAATACGTCCCTTAGAAGTTTGGGAAGCCGGATGCTGGGGCTTGGAGTCACACACAAGAAGTCTGAGGCCCAGGAGGGCAGCCTCTAGTCACCCTTCGAGTTAGTCAAGGCCTGGCCTCTCTGACTCAGCGTTCCTAAGCCATCTGTGTGGAAAAGCGAGGCCAGCTGTCAGGGCTTGGGGTCCAACTGTGCAGACGAAGTTCTCTCAGACTGGGGCCCACGCGGCAGGCATTTAATCCAGATGGATGATCTGGAGATAAGGAGCTGGCACCAGGAGGCTAAGACCTCAGTGGTCAGGTCCAGCCAGATCATTGCAGAGCCCATGAAGTCTAGGGAGATATGCGTGGACTGTGGCTTTCTTTGAACCTCAGCCTATAGGGTCTGGAAGATGCCTGTGGCCTGTGGTTTTCGTGGCCTGTGGTTTTCGTGGCTTGCGTGGCCTGTGGCTTCTGCCCTCTCTCATTTCCCAGTCTTACAGCCTTTTGGGATCTGAACTGGGAAAGTCCCACGAGACCCCCCGTCTCGCGTGAGGTACCGCAGGGATGGGGCTCAGAGCCTGCCCCTCAGAGTGCCCCTCCGCCTCTCTTGCCACCCCCCACCCACTTTTCAAAGCTCAGTTGTAGCATTTTTATTTAACAATAACTACCACTCAATATTGTTCAAAAAGTTTAAGATGATACTGTAGGTCCGACCAGCTATAGAACAGATAACACGCTCTGAGTCCACTACCCTAAGACCTTTACTGCCTTACCCGACTTGGCCTTCGAGACAGCCATTCTACATACTGCAGTTATGACCCCATTTTACCCACAGGAAACACGTACTCTGAGAGGTTAGCTGTCTGACCAGGCCACACAGCCAAGGGTTAGTAGATTCACCATCTTAACCCAAGTCACTGAATATATCCTCCCAAGCCCACTCATGCCTGTGGTACCAAGGACCGAGAAGGTAGTTGTCACTCAGTAGAAGGGAGTAGTGGGCCCTTCTTTGTCTCCTTCAGGCCTGGGTGTTCTTGGTGTGCCCCAGGTTTTGCTTTAGGGTTTGCTTATATGGAGTTTTCTGAAGGCCAGGAGAAATCTGGGGTTGGGAGGGCAGGAGGGGGTGCTCCTTTGGTCCCGGTAGCCCCTCTCCTCCCTCAGCCATCCTTCCTTTTAGGGTTTGGCAAACACCAATTCACTTGAGGCCTCTTGTACAGCTGGAAACAATGCAAGTTTATTTTGGCACCACAGAGAGGGCCGATTCCTCTGCTCTGGACGCCTCTGTGGGAAGAGGGGTAGAGAATGCGGCCTGGCCACTGCCAGTTCCTGTTTCTCTCCCAAACACATCCATGGCACCGTCAGAGCCATGTGTGGATCCCTGAGAAGGAACTGAGGTAAGAGCTTGCCTTCAGACGATTGCAAGGTTTGTCCCCTCTCCCCTAGGGCTCATCTCCAACAAGAATTCCGTGATCTGCAGGCAACCTGATGAAAAGCTCTCAGCCCGCTTCTCCCCAGCCCTGGTGCATGCCTGCCTCTGTATTTGGCTTCCTACACTAAACGCCTGTAGCCAGTGTGGGGAACAAAGCCACATTGAGCTACAAGGAGTGGCCGGTATCCCCGGTCTGTGCCCCACTGGCTGGGATCCAGGGTCTGCCCGCATCAGGGAGGGCCACAGCAGAAGTACATTGTCACCCTCCTACATAGCTCAGCGTACCACAGATTCCTCACCCAAAGCCTGGTTTTCCCATTTTTGCAAATGTGGAAACGATGACCCAGAGAGGGTAAATAGTCAGTGTCACAGAGGGGAAAGGTCAGCAGTAGAACCGGGATGTGCTCTGAGTTGAGTCTCTGTCTGTCCCCAGTTGTAGGACTTCTGTCCTCAGTACTCGGGCTACAAGTTCATCCTCGTCGGAGCGCCTCTCTGTTCTTTAATCTGAGGAGAGCTCGTGTGCAAAGCTCCTGGGGGTGGGGCAAGCTAAGCTTTGCCCCCTTGGCATTTCTACCCATGAATCACAAAAGATCTAGACCTAACTTCAGACAGAGGAAAATCCCTATCTCCGCGTTTGGCCATGACTGTTCTTTAGAGATGAGATGATGGTCCCAGGTGACCCTCTGTCATCTCTGTTCCAAAACTAACACCAGTGGAGTGTGGGAGCCCAGCCTTGCCTCTCCCTTCCTAGTTGTGGGATGTGTGGACACATTTCTTAGTGCTTTGGGGCTGCAATTAAAGGGGAAGGATTACATCCACCGTGCAGGTTAAGGATCAGGACGGAGGATGTCTGGAATGCTTCACCCACGGCCTACATGCAACAGACCAGCCAGTGGTGACTGCCCAAGCCCTGGCTTCTCCTTTCCTGGGTGGGCGTTACAGATTACAGCTCCTTCAGTTTCTTCCTTCATCAGAAGTGGGTGTTCCAAAAATGCCAGCTTCCTGAGTTTGGGGAGCAGGGGATGGCAGGCTGGGGGGACTCTGCTCCACAGCACAGCACAGCTACCCTGGTTAGCTGGGCAGCATCCTGTCTCCCAACCTTGCTGCCCTCCCACTATGGTTCGCAGGATTGTCTTCTCTCTTCAAAAGCCTCTCTCCTGTACCTGGGCTCCTGTGAGCCTTTTTATTGGAAAAAACCAAAAACAAACAAACAAACAAAAAAAAACTTTAAACTAAAGATAATGTTGGGGCTCAGAAAATACTCCAGAACATCAAACTTTGGCACACCAAGGACTTTGAACTGAAGGACTGGGGCCTCTTTGGCCTCTGCGTCTGTGTCTCCCTTCTTTTGTCCTCCTGGAGCTTAGAAAGGGGCTTTCTCTGTGGCAGTGTCTAGGAGGGAGATTTTCTCCAGGGGTGGGGGGAGGTCGCAGTTTTCATAGTCTCCTCTCCTCATCCCTCACTGAACTCAAGAGAAAGGGGGACCAAGATCAGACAGCTTGCCCACAGAGATCGGCCACAAGAAACCTTCTATTCTAGACAGTCTTGGTTCTCCCTGAAGCATTGCTCTTCTTCCTGTTCCCTAGAATCCCAATCCCCTAGTTGACACTTCTCTGTAATCCAAGATGGTGTTTAAACTTTAGCCACCTGGCCCTTTTTCAAATATTAAAAAAAAAAAAAAGATTTATGAGCCGGGCGTGGTGGTGCACACCTGTAATCCCAGCACTTGGAAGGCAGAGGCAGGTGGATTTCTGAGTTCGAGGCCAGCCTAGTCTACAGAGTGAGTTCCAGGGCAGCCAGGACTACACAGAGAAACCCTGTCTCAAAAAACAAAAACAAAAACAAAAACAAAAACAAACAAACAAAAAGATTTATTTGTAGTTTACGTGTGTGTGTGTGTGTGTGTGTGTGTGTGTGTGTGTATTATGCTCATTGGCATGCTGTGCATGGTGTTCTTAAAAAGCCCAGAAGAGGGCATTGGATCCCCTGGACCTGAAGGTACAGGTGATGTGAGTCATCTTGTGAGTGCTGGGAACTAAAGTCAGTTCTCTGCAAGAACAGCAAGTATTCTTAACCAAAGAGCCTCCTCTGCAGCCTTCTTGATGTCTTACAAAGTTTTGACTCCTGTGCCTTTTCTCCTGTGAATTTACTGTCAGTTTTTATCTTAATAGATTCAACCAGATCAATCTCAGAAGGCACCTAACATTAGAAAAAAGACGAAAACCTTTGTCAATTTGCTGGTACATGCAGTCGGGGTTGGCTGTTGGCTTTGGACCCTCAACCATCTGAGAAAAGTGATGCAAACTCCCTAGCACGAACATCCATGATGAAAGTCAAGAGATGGCTGAGGGTGGAGAGGCAGGCAGCACACATCCTCAGAGAGCCGGGGCCTGAGTGTAGGACAGACCACTAGTACCCGCAGGGGCACTGGAGGGACTGACCACTAGTACCCACAGGGGCACTGGAGGGACTGACCACTAGTACCCGCAGGGGCACTGGAGGGACTGACCACTAGTACCCGCAGGGGCACTGGAGGGACTGGCCACTAGTACCCGCAGGGGCACTGGAGGGACTGACCACTAGTACCCGCAGGGGCACTGGAGGGACTGACCACTAGTACCCGCAGGGGCACTGGAGGGACTGACCACTAGTACCCGCAGGGGTACCGGCTGGGTGGCTCACAATTCAGCCACGTGTGCAGGGGGCTTTTCACAAGTCATACACAGAGCCTGCCATCGGCTTGGGGTCTCTGCCTGTTCTTGGAAACTTGTGTGTCTTTCCTTCTAGAGCCTCCCCCACCCCCAACAACCCCAGCAGGCTGTGCTGTGGGGAAGGAGCTCAAGAGCCCTTTGCAACCTGAGCTCTGTTTGACAACAAGGGGTTGGTGCCCTCCTGACCGTGCCCACTGATGCCCTCCCGACCGTGCCCACTGATGCCCTTCCGACCGTGCCCACTGATGCTCTCCCGACCGTGCCCACTGTGCCCTTCCGACCGTCTCCACTGATGCCCTCCCGACCGTGCCCACTGATGCCCTTCCGACCGTGCCCACTGATGCCCTCCCGACCGTGCCCACTGTGCCCTTCCGACCGTGCCCACTGATGCCCTCCCGACCGTGCCCACTGATGCCCTTCCGACCGTGCCCACTGTGCCCTTCCGACCGTGCCCACTGATGCCCTCCCGACCGTGCCCACTGTGCCCTTCCGACCGTGCCCACTGATGCCCTCCCGACCGGCTCCACTGATGCCCTTCCGACCGTGCCCACTGTGCCCTTCCGACCGTCTCCACTGATGCCCTCCCGACCGTCTGCACTGATGCCCTTCCGACCGTGTCCACTGTGCCCTTCCGACCGTGCCCACTGTACCCTTCCGACCGTCTCCACTGATGCCCTCCCGACCGTCTGCACTGATGCCCTTCCGACCGTGTCCACTGATGCCCTCCCGACCGTGCCCACTGATGCCCTCCCGACCGGCTCCACTGATGCCCTCCCGACCGTGCCCACTGATGCCCTTCCGACCGTCTCCACTGACGCCCTTCCGACCGTGCCCACTGATGCCCTTCCGACCGTGCCCACTGATGCCCTCCCGACCGTGCCCACTGTGCCCTTCCGACCGTGCCCACTAATGCCCTTCCGACCGTGCCCACTGTGCCCTTCCGACCGTCTCCACTGATGCCCTCCCGACCGTGCCCACTGTGCCCTTCCGACCGTGCCCACTGACGCCCTTCCGACCGTGCCCACTGATGCCCTCCCGACCGTGCCCACTGACGCCCTTCCGACCGTGCCCACTGACGCCCTTCCGACCGTGCCCACTGTGCCCTTCCGACCGTGCCCACTGATGCCCTTCCGACCGTGCCCACTGACGCCCTTCCGACCGTGCCCACTGTGCCCTTCCGACCGTGCCCACTGTGCCCTTCTGACCGTCTCCACTGTGCCCTTCCGACCATCTCCACTGTGCCCTCCCGACCGTGCCCACTGTGCCCTTCCGACCGTCTCCACTGATGCCCTCCCGACCGTGCCCACTGATGCCCTTCCGACCGTCTCCACTGATGCCCTCCCGACCGTGCCCACTGTGCCCTTCCGACCATGCCCACTGACGCCCTTCCAACCGTGCCCACTGATGCCCTCCCGACCGTGCCCACTGACGCCCTTCCGACCGTGCCCACTGTGCCCTCCCGACCGTGCCCACTGATGCCCTCCCGACCGTGCCCACTGATGCCCTCCCGACCGTGCCCACTGATGCCCTCCCGACCGTGCCCACTGATGCCCTTCCGACCGTGCCCACTGATGCCCTTCCGACCGTGCCCACTGTGCCCTTCCGACCGTCTCCACTGTGCCCTTCCGACCGTCTCCACTGTGCCCTTCCGACCGTCTCCACTGATGCCCTTCCGACCGTGCCCACTGATGCCCTTCCGACCGTGCCCACTGATGCCCTCCCGACCGTGCCCACTGACGCCCTTCCGACCGTGCCCACTGACGCCCTACCGACCGTGCCCACTGATGCCCTTCCGACCGTGCCCACTGATGCCCTCCCGACCGTGCCCACTGATGCCCTCCCGACCGTGCCCACTGATGCCCTCCCGACCGTGCCCACTGACGCCCTTCCGACCGTGCCCACTGTGCCCTTCCGACCGTCTCCACTGATGCCCTTCCGACCGTGCCCACTGTGCCCATCCGACCGTGCCCACTGACGCCCTTCCGACCGTGCCCACTGTGCCCTTCTGACCGTCTCCACTGTGCCCTTCCGACCGTGCCCACTGATGCCCTTCCGACTGTCTCCACTGATGCCCTCCCGACCGTGCCCACTGACGCCCTTCCGACCGTGCCCACTGATGCCCTCCCGACCGTGCCCACTGATGCCCTTCCGACCGTGCCCACTGACGCCCTCCCGACCGTGCCCACTGATGCCCTTCCGACCGTGCCCACTGACGCCCTTCCGACCGTGCCCACTGATGCCCTTCCGACCGTCTCCACTGTGCCCTTCCGACCGTGCCCACTGACGCCCTTCCGACCGTGCCCACTGTGCCCTTCCGACCGTGCCCACTGATGCCCTTCCGACCGTGCCCACTGACGCCCTTCCGACCGTGCCCACTGTGCCCTTCCGACCGTGCCCACTGTGCCCTTCTGACCGTCTCCACTGTGCCCTTCCGACCATCTCCACTGTGCCCTCCCGACCGTGCCCACTGTGCCCTTCCGACCGTCTCCACTGATGCCCTCCCGACCGTGCCCACTGATGCCCTTCCGACCGTCTCCACTGATGCCCTCCCGACCGTGCCCACTGTGCCCTTCCGACCATGCCCACTGACGCCCTTCCAACCGTGCCCACTGATGCCCTCCCGACCGTGCCCACTGACGCCCTTCCGACCGTGCCCACTGTGCCCTCCCGACCGTGCCCACTGATGCCCTCCCGACCGTGCCCACTGATGCCCTCCCGACCGTGCCCACTGATGCCCTCCCGACCGTGCCCACTGATGCCCTTCCGACCGTGCCCACTGATGCCCTTCCGACCGTGCCCACTGTGCCCTTCCGACCGTCTCCACTGTGCCCTTCCGACCGTCTCCACTGTGCCCTTCCGACCGTCTCCACTGATGCCCTTCCGACCGTGCCCACTGATGCCCTTCCGACCGTGCCCACTGATGCCCTCCCGACCGTGCCCACTGACGCCCTTCCGACCGTGCCCACTGACGCCCTTCCGACCGTGCCCACTGATGCCCTTCCGACCGTGCCCACTGATGCCCTCCCGACCGTGCCCACTGATGCCCTCCCGACCGTGCCCACTGATGCCCTCCCGACCGTGCCCACTGACGCCCTTCCGACCGTGCCCACTGTGCCCTTCCGACCGTCTCCACTGATGCCCTTCCGACCGTGCCCACTGTGCCCTTCCGACCGTGCCCACTGACGCCCTTCCGACCGTCTCCACTGTGCCCTTCCGGCCGTGCCCACTGTGCCCTTCCGACCGTCTCCACTGTGCCCTTCCGACCGTGCCCACTGATGCCCTTCCGACCGTGCCCACTGATGCCCTCCCGACCGTGCCCACTGACGCCCTTCCGACCGTGCCCACTGACGCCCTTCTGACCGTGCCCACTGATGCCCTTCCGACCGTGCCCACTGATGCCCTCCCGACCGTGCCCACTGATGCCCTCCCGACCGTGCCCACTGATGCCCTCCCGACCGTGCCCACTGACGCCCTTCCGACCGTGCCCACTGTGCCCTTCCGACCGTCTCCACTGATGCCCTTCCGACCGTGCCCACTGTGCCCTTCCGACCGTGCCCACTGACGCCCTTCCGACCGTCTCCACTGTGCCCTTCCGGCCGTGCCCACTGTGCCCTTCCGACCGTCTCCACTGTGCCCTTCCGACCGTGCCCACTGATGCCCTTCCGACTGTCTCCACTGATGCCCTTCCGACCGTGCCCACTGACGCCCTTCCGACCGTGCCCACTGATGCCCTCCCGACCGTGCCCACTGATGCCCTTCCGACCGTGCCCACTGACGCCCTCCCGACCGTGCCCACTGATGCCCTTCCGACCGTGCCCACTGACGCCCTTCCGACCGTGCCCACTGATGCCCTTCCGACCGTCTCCACTGTGCCCTTCCGACCGTGCCCACTGATGCCCTTCCGACTGTCTCCACTGATGCCCTTCCGACCGTGCCCACTGACGCCCTTCCGACCGTGCCCACTGATGCCCTCCCGACCGTGCCCACTGATGCCCTTCCGACCGTGCCCACTGACGCCCTCCCGACCGTGCCCACTGATGCCCTTCCGACCGTGCCCACTGACGCCCTTCCGACCGTGCCCACTGATGCCCTTCCGACCGTGCCCACTGACGCCCTTCCGACCGTGCCCACTGTGCCCTTCTGACCGTGCCCACTGATGCCCTCCCGACCGTGCCCACTGATGCCCTTCCGACCGTGCCCACTGATGCCCTTCCGACCGTCTCCACTGACGCCCTTCCGACCGTGCCCACTGATGCCCTTCCGACCGTGCCCACTGATGCCCTTCCGACCGTGCCCACTGATGCCCTTCCGACCGTGCCCACTGATGCCCTTCCGACCGTGCCCACTGATGCCCTTCCGACCGTCTCCACTGATGCCCTTCCGACCATCTGCACTGATGCCCTTCCGACCGTGCCCACTGATGCCCTTCCGACCGTCTGCACTGATGCCCTTCCGACCGTGTCCACTGATGCCCTTCCGACCGTCTCCACTGATGCCCTTCCGACCATCTGCACTGATGCCCTTCCGACCGTGCCCACTGATGCCCTTCCGACCGTCTGCACTGATGCCCTCCCGACCGTGTCCACTGATGCCCTTCCGACCGTGTCCACTGATGCCCTCCCGACCGTGCCCACTGATGCCCTTCCGACCGTGTCCACTGATGCCCTTCCGACCGTCTGCACTGATGCCCTTCCGACCGTGCCCACTGACGCCCTTCCGACCGTGCCCACTGATGCCCTTCCGACCGTGCCCACTGATGCCCTTCCGACCGTGCCCACTGATGCCCTTCCGACCGTGCCCACTGATGCCCTTCCGACCGTGCCCACTGATGCCCTTCCGACCGTCTCCACTGATGCCCTTCCGACCATCTGCACTGATGCCCTTCCGACCGTGCCCACTGATGCCCTTCCGACCGTCTGCACTGATGCCCTTCCGACCGTGTCCACTGATGCCCTTCCGACCGTCTCCACTGATGCCCTTCCGACCATCTGCACTGATGCCCTTCCGACCGTGCCCACTGATGCCCTTCCGACCGTCTGCACTGATGCCCTTCCGACCGTGTCCACTGATGCCCTTCCGACCGTGTCCACTGATGCCCTCCCGACCGTGCCCACTGATGCCCTTCCGACCGTGTCCACTGATGCCCTTCCGACCGTCTGCACTGATGCCCTTCCGACCGTCCCCACTGATGCCCTTCCGACCGTGCCCACTGATGCCCTTCCGACCGGCTCCACTGATGCCCTTCCGACCGTGTCCACTGCTCTCCCCGGCCTCCCTGGGCCATTCCTCAGGTCCGACAAAGACATTGAGAGCTAGCAGAGCTACCTTGGGAGCAAAGCCAAGACATTTGAGTTTGGACTCCAGTTACAAACCTGCCTTCTTTGCAGACACCTCCTCTGATGGATAGTGTACAAAGGAGAGCCAGGAGGGCAGCAGGTGGGCCACCACGGGGACTGTGACGGGCAGGCTCAGTGAGAAGATGCCAGATGGGCAGATGGAGGGACCTAGAGATTATTAAATCAGCAAGCTCTCCTCTCCTCCAGCCTCCACCAGGCCCTTCTTGGATCTCTGTCTAGGAACTCCGGACCCACCCCTAGGAAGCAGGTGGAGCTGGGCCTGGCAGCCCCCGCCCCACGGCCTCTGCCTCCAGGGGACTCTTTGAATAGGAGACACAAGCACTTCGAGTTCTGGCCCAGGGAGAGGCTGAAACACTTAAGGTTCCTATTTAAAGCCTCCGCCCATTCATCATTTCAGCACCAACCAACAATTAAACCTGATTCAGTCAACGCTGACAACACCACCCACCACCGCTGGCCTGTTGCTGACTATTTAAAACTCTGTCCTGGCCTTTGGGGCCTTTAGAACCAGGACTATTTGTCCTGCCAGGAGCACAGCCCCACCCACCTGATCCTAGGATCCCAAGGACATATGCAGGGTATAGGGTCTACCCAGCAGCCCCAGCTGGAATCTCTCTGCCTAGCTCACTGGGGGGCGGGGGAGGGGTGCCTTTGAGAGACTGGGGATGGAAGGCCAGCTCTGAGAGGACGAGGAGCTGCCAGAAGAGGGATTTGAAAACCGAGAGACAAAAATGTAAAAGCCATAGAGGAATAGGACCGATGTACAAGGCATACTTGTGTGATCTAAAAATAAATTAATTAATTAGTGAAAGAATTAAAAAAGAGGCAGTCTGAGGGCGATGCATGTATGCTTTGGTTTCGTTTGGCTTTGGGGTGCTCTGGGTGAGCATGGCAGGCTGGGGGGTACTCTGGGCATCAGAACTCGGGGGAGCTGTGGTCCCACCCAAACCCACCCACTAGCTCAGTGCTCTTGGCCTGGTCTTTTGGTCTTTCTGTGTCTTTTCTGAACTAGCGTAATAAGAATAACAAGAACTTTCTCCTCAAACCATCTCCTGCGTAGACAAGATCCCACCCCCAAGTCTGCTGGTCCCAGTAGAAGATCTGGAGAGCCATCAAGTCGGAGATAGCTCCATCTGGGGCTGAGAGTAGGGCGGGGCAGCGTGGCGGTAGGGCGGCTGCAGGGTTTCCTGGTGTGGCCCCAGCTCTCCAGGGCAGGCTATCACTGTGTGGTGTGTCCACACTGGCGCAGGCCGTATTGTGGTGTGTCCACACTGGCGCAGGCCGTATGTAGTCTGCCTCACCTCAACTTCGAAGGCCAAGTAAGACAGAAAAGGCGCCGGACCAGACAGAGCTCCTTAGGCCCTGCAAAGATGTGCCCCACCCCCAACCATTTCCCATTGGATCTCTACGGTCTTCTAAGAGGAAATGCCCAGGCAAAGGAGACAGACAGCTTGCAGTTGAGAGGCTACAGGCTTGAGGAACCCGGACCAATGGCTAACTGAGGTGCATATTTAACATATCAAAGTGGGCAACAGGCAGATCTCCCAGCATCCCTCACTCCCTACCAGTTACAGGGTGTGGCTGCCCTACCCCAAGCTGCCCTCTCTGTACAGTTTCAGTCACTCCGCTCCTTTGCCCCCCCCCTTATGGCCTTGTCCCCTGGCCTGGGTTGACCCTCTCTCAGCTAATGGCCCCCCTCTTGCTCACTCCCTCCCCCTCCCCCTTCCCCCTCTCCCCCCATCTCCTCCCATGGTCTGGTTTAGTCTACCAGCCATGTTCAGCCTGGATTCTTCCCTCTGCCCTCTTTCTCTCTTATATTTACAATAAAATCCTTCTCTGTACTTTAGGAATAGTCATGATACCCCCCCCCAATTCCCCACCTGCCATATTTCATTTTCTCATTTGATGGATGATTAGGGGAGCCAGGGACTGAGGAGGTAAGGTTCCTGACAGCCACTCACCCCATCATTGGAGACTTATACTGCACAAGGTGACAGGGGCTTTCTATGTACCCCAAAACTCTCTGTGAGGATGAAGCCACCCACACCCCTCAGGGTGCCAGGGAGGAGGGAACAGAGTGAGGACGGGGGAGGGAAGGGACTTGGAGACTGAATGTGTTTCGGGGAGCCAGGAAGGTGGGAGCAGGACCACAACTGGCTGCCTTCCTAAGGGCCCCATCGCTTCTTCCCTCTGCGGAGTTCCTGGGTTCTCCGTCAGGACTCCCAGACTCCAAAGACTCAGCGCCTCACCAACTCAACCAGACTTTAAGCCCCAGGAAGGCAGGGCTGTGGCCTGGAGTGGGCATTCTAGAAGACATCTTACACGTCTGCCATGCACAGATCGTCTTTTAAAAGCCGTCCTGTCTTGAGACTGAAGATTAAAAACAGAGTGTGTCTCACAGGGCCACTGGGGAAAAAAAAAGCAAGTGAGTCCACCTGAGTAGGTGCTTAAGAAAACAGGTCTCCTTCTGATGAGCCGGAGCAGAGCTGGGCGGAACGGAACCCACCAGACCCAGTGCACAGCTAGCTGGGGCTCAGCTATCACCCAGGAGTGTGCCAGCCCTATCGTCCTGGGGATGTCTGGTTCCCCCCATTCTTCTGGAGCTCTTCCTGGGGAGTCACAGTCCCAACAACAGACAGAGAGAGAAAGAGGGTTGACGTCTCTCAGACTCCACAGGGGTGCAACTCAAGCTCTTGGTGGTGAAGGACCACTTTAAAAAATACCTCCTCAGTTATGGATCAATGCTTTGTGAAATGTTATCAAAATGAATCTCAAGAAAAATGATAGCGTGTTGGTCACAGTGGAAAATTGCGGTAACAATTTCTAAATGTTTGTTCAGAATTTCTGTGCTTATCTCATGAGCACAGTTTTTACTGGACCATAACCACACGTTACTTGAAACTAAAATACAGGCTAACTTCCCTCTTTTTCTTCCTGAGTCTAACTCCATCCTCGCTGGGCTAGGGAGAAGGTTCCTATAGACCCTACAATCTGAACCTTTGCATTCCCCAAGTGATCCTGGGGGCTCTGCTGGCTTGGGAAGCGAGGCTGTCAAGACCTGGGATCTCACAGGCAGTGGAGAAGCCTAGGGAAACCCAGGGAAAAGCTGGGTTTTTCCCTATATGAGAAAAGCTGGGTTCTCACTGTATGAGAGTGACCCAGAAAGATGCTTGGGTAAATGTGATGCCGTGTGGAGTGTGTGCAGCCCGTTAAACAAGAAGCCTTGTAATAGCACAAGACCCACTCATGTTAATGGCGTAAGGGAAGTCATGTCATATGTGATTTACTTCAACTATGAAACAAAAATAAAATATACAGAGAGGGTGACGGGGGCTGAGTATACTGATACACAGTGTCAGTTGTCTGGAATCAGAAATAGAAGGATTAGCAGTTTCAGGTGAGCCTGGGTTCCATAGAGAGACCCTGGAGAGAGAAGGGGGTGGGGCAGGGATGCAGAGAGACAGACAGTGAGAGAGAGAGAGAGAGAGAGAGAGAGAGAGAGAGAGAGAGAGAGACACCAAAGCAATTCATCGGTTCCCTTCACGTAAAGATTCTCTGAGATCTTATTCTCCTCCTAATGCTTTGCCTGCACAGCATGGGTGCACTGGACCTGTCTGAGGAGAGAAAAGTCACCCAACCAGCAAAGGTCACCAAACCTCTGACACCAGGGTAGGCAAATGTTGCTGGAAGGTTTGCCTCCTCTCCCATCCATAGGACGGAAAATAAGCCTTTCTCCCCGGGTTTCCTGCAGAAACCGGACAGCCCAAGCGATTCTGCCTGCAGACTCAAGTCAGGTGTGAATCCACAAGACTTGCAAGAAGTGCTCATAGGAGGGGCTCCTGCCTAGTCCCCACTTCAGAAACCTGCTCTGGGAGTCACTTCTGGAACGCCTCATCTGCACTTGCTCTAGATGTTCTGTTTTCTGGGGCAGCTCTCCCAAATTCTCTCCCCAACACAATACACATACGCTCGCGTACACACACATACACACACACAAAGATACACACACACCTACACATACACACATACAGACAGACAGACAGACAGACAGACACACACACACAAGCCTAATGCCCCCAGATGTCATCATCATTGGCCACCACATTCTGAGTGTCTCACCTACCCCCCTCCATGAAATCCTGGACTTTGCCTCCCCTATGGAGTTTGTGCCACATTTGACTGTAACCATGGGTTATTTCTATGTCTTCCCAGACAACCATTAAAGTGCACGAGGCTTAGGACTCTTGTACCCAGCATTAGAAGAGCCTGGCACACAGCAGACAATAATCACATTGTGAGTGATGGAGGTCCTGAAGGTCAGTTCTTCAAACTCTCAGTGCCCACCTCTCCCAGAGGCCCTGGAAAGAAAGTTGCCCCCAAATGGTCCTTTCTGCCCAAGTTCTTATGGCTCACACCTCACCAACAGTACCTATGTCGTCTTCTCATAAGACATGGGGCTCGGGCTGGAGAGATGGCTCAGCGGTTAAGAGCACTGACTGCTCTTCCAGAGGGCCTGAGTTCAATTCCCAGCAACCACATGGTGGCTCACAACCATCTGTAATGGGATCTGATGCCCTCTTCTGGTGTGTCTGAAGACAGCAACAGTGTACTCACGTATACAAAATAAATAAAATCTTAAAAAAAAAAAAAAAAAAGACATGGGGCTCAGCACAGAGCTGTCAGGAGTGGGAGTGGCCTCCTCTCTGATGGCCTGCCCAGAGACCCTGCATGTGTTAGTTAGAACCTGCCTGTACGGGTAGGGGGCTAACTAGACAGTTCAGTGGCTCCCTGGAGAGAAGCGGATGGGGTGCCTTGCCCTAAAGGCCACTGAGCCACGTTTAGACTACAGGAGGCTGAGTCCCTCACCTTTGACACCTTGCAACTGAAGGCCCACTTGTACTCCCCAGGGAGCATCAGTTTCATAAGAGACAGCAGAGGTGGTGGTTTGAATATGTTTGGCCCAGGGAGTGGCACTACTAGGAGGTGTGGCCTTATTGGAGTAGGCGTAGCCTTTTGGAGGAAGTGGGTCACTGTAGGGGTGGACTTTGAGACCCTCCTCCTAGCCACATGGGAGAGAGACATTCTTCTCCTGTTTGCCTTCAGAACAAGAAGCAGAACTCTCAGCTCCTCTAGCACCATGCCTGCCTGGGTGCCGCCATGCTTCCTGCCTTGATGATAATGGACTGAACCTCTGAACCTGTAAGCTGGCCCCAATTAAATGTTGTTCCTTGTAAGAGCTGCCTTGGTCATGGTGTCTGTTCACAGCAATGGAACCCTAAAGCGGCAGCCTTCTGTGTACGTGTGTTCTGGACACCCAGCAGCCACCTTTGGCCAGTCCTTCAGGTGTCACTCCCAGGGCTGAGGCATAGCCCAGTTGGTCACATGCCCTCTCAGGGCACCACACAGGACTAACATGTTTGCAGCCGGCTGTTGAATTCGCCCTGCTGCCTTGGAGTCCACCTGCCTAAGTTATACTGACAACTCATGACTCACCTCCCCTACAGTGATGTCCCCAGACAGAGAGGGAAGCCTTGGCCCATTAGGGTGCTTTAAGGGTAGAGGGAGCTCATTGGGGATGACTATGCGAACGTAGAGAGACCAGCTACTGTTTGGTTCAGGACCCTGGGACAAAGGACTGAGGTGCATATTTTACATATCAACGCAGACCTGGCCTCCTGGTTCTCCCAGCATCCCTCAGTCCCTACCTGGCATGCCCTGCCCCCAACCCCAACTTTCCAGGACTGCCCTTCTCCTAGAGACTCTTTCCTGTATAATCCAGACTCCCCCCCTTCCTCCATCCCTGCTGCCTTTCCTCCCTCTTCCTTCTCTTCTCTGTTCTCTTTCTCTTCATCGCTCTGCCTGGCAACTCCCCTGGCCTCAGTCCTTGGGGCTAATGAACTCACCTAAGAGTAGCTTCCCAATAAACCTGCCTTTAGTATAATCTAATCTGGCTTGGATTGGCTCATTTCACCAGCAGAGAAAGAGCCGATCAGTTATTTCTGCTGCTGCCTACAGAGACATGGCTGGGGGTGGGGCCCTGAGGTGGGATATTTATGGGTCTATAACTGACTGACCCATGCGTGAGAGCCATCTCCCAATACCTGCCCTGAAGACCCTGGGAATTTGCGAGTGTCTTTGTCCCTGTCTTTCCCACTCTCCAGCACACTTTTCTTACCTCTCTGCCACGAGGGGACCAGAGTCCTCATGCCTCTGGTGACCACACCCTCCAGCCTCGGAAGGACAGCTCAGGTCTGTAATGCTCATATCCCACACCAGTGCTACACATGGCACCGCGGAGCAGCTGCCCGGAGTCTCTTCTATGGAAGAGACAGAGCAGCTGATACACTCATCCAGACTAAGGCATCGGGAACTGACGGTGGCCGGGGACAGAGGGCGCAAACAGGACGTAAATTTAAAAGAGTGACCCATGGAAAACCAAAGTCCTGCCAGGAAAATAGAATGTCTTAGTCAGGGATGGACCAGCCAGGTCAGGAGGACACACAAGGGCTCCTGAGGTGATCCTTTATCCAGCAATAGCTGTCTGGGGCTGGGAGGAGGAAGGCCAGCAGCCATCTTGGCCTAGCATAGTTAATACCATTCCTGCTGTGGAGGGCAAGCCGCCAGGCTGCACAGCAGAGAAGCAAAGTCCAGCTCCTTCTCTGTTCTGGTTCTAGCTCTGCCCCATGTAGCCCCGCAATGTGGCACAGACACTCACCAGCCTTAGCGTCCCTCTAATCAGGAAGTACCCTGCCTACACCTCAGGACTGCAAATGCCACGAGAGAACACATGAGAAACTCAGGCAAGCCCCACTCAAGACACCGACAGACAGGCAGGTCCTCGGGAGTCAAGTCTGCCTGCATGCCTTTGTGTGAGGGACTTGCTCGCTCCCCCCTCCCCCTGCTCTGTGAGGGTTGGACCAGCACCCATTGCTGCTCTAGCCTCTGTCCTCATTGTCTTCATTTACAAAGAACAAGGCCATCATCCCACTCTGCTTAAGGGGCCGATTCTGAGGTGACACCCAAGCATCCCCAGCCACATTCCCGTGACAGCTCAGAGCCTACGTCCAGGGCTTCTCTCTGAACAGTGACTAACCTGAGACTGTATGATACAGCCAGGCAGAGGGAGGGACAGAGGGAGGAAAGCAGGGAGGGAGGGAGGGGAGGCAAGCGTGCCCTCCCCTTCCCCAGAGCTCTGCACGGGAGCCGGGAGCCGTGTGCCTCACTCCCCCGCACGCACGCCCCATTCTGACCCAGACATCTAGGAGCCTTGCAGGCCGACTCCTGCCAGCACAGGGTACTTGGTCTCCAGCTAGCTCAGGCTACTGTCCTCTGTGCTTCCTGGAGAAGTGAGAGAGGAGTGCGGCCCAGGACAATCCAGAACTGCCCTTTCCCCATTTCTCCCTGTCCCTGCCCACCATCCTAGGGACACCTGTGTGTCTTGGCTGTGTCCCTGTCCCTTTGTCTGAATTTGCTTTGCTTGTCCACTCCAGGGACGCCCCCTCCCACCCACGGGGCAGGTGGGTGGCCCCTCGACTGGAGAAGGGCTGGAGGAGCATGCACTTCTTGCCTTCCCATTCCTATCTCCAGCCTGTGCCCCGACAGCAGATGTTCAAACATCTTTCAAACACATCAAGTGCGGGGTGCTGATGGCTCACAGCGGCCTCCTGCGTCCCTCCTCGGAATCCTCACCACGTGCTGTCACTGTCACTGCGTGCAGAGACACAGGAGGTGCAAACTCAGAGGGTTGGGTGACCCCACGCTGACCACAGTGTCAGCACCACAGGGAGCCCCACAGCCTGAGCCCCGGCTAGCCAACGTCCAGTGGCCCTTTCCTCTGAACACATTACCCCTGACTGACCAAGACAACTTGTCACCTCTCAAGCCTCCTTTAAAACCCTTCTGGGTCAGGGTCTTTGCTTGGCCATCCCCAACCTCAGATGCCCTTGCCTGTCTTGTTGTTGAGGCTCCATGTGTAGCCCAGACCAGCCTGGACTCCTGACTCTTTGTCTCAGTTTCCTTTTTTTTTTTTTTTTTTTTTTTTTGGTTTTCGAGACAGGGTCTCTCTGTGTAGCTCTGGCTGTCCTGGAACTCACTCTGTAGACCAGGCTGGCCTCGAACTCAGAAATCCGCCTGCCTCTGCCTCCCAAGTGCCGGGATTGCAGGCGTGCGCCACCACGCCCCGCATGTCTCAGTCTCCTAAATGCTGGGGTTACGGGGGGATGAGCCCATGCTCACTTCCTGTCTGGTTTGTTCCTCTCACTCCCATCCCGCTCATCTTACAAAGCACAGCTCGAGAGCCCCATCACAGTCATGGGACAGGCCCTCTCGGGTCTGTAACGCGCTTGCATTGGCAGCAGGAAGTTTAGTAATTGTGACCCTTGTCCCTCGGATCCATTCTCCCTCTTCCCCAGTCCCGGGGCCCAAGGGTCTCAGCCACATGATGTCTACAGAAGCCCGTGCTTTCTATCTAGACTCCCTGCAGTAAGTCCTGGCCATCAACAGTGTCATTTATGACTTCCAAGAAGTATTCATAAAATGCTTCTTTCTCTACTTCCCTCAGTATTAATGTGATGACTAGAGCCGGAGCAGTCTTTGGGGACTGCCAGATGGACACCATGTTTACAGTGGCGGAGAACCTGAACTCAGGACCCAGATCCAGTGACCGCTCTATGGTCCCTGGGGCGTTTGCTCCCACACGCTGTTTATCTAGGGCATAACCAACCTCAGTCTTGTTGCAGCAATTATTATTTTGAGCATTCTATTCCATAAGCCAAAGCTGCCATCACCAGTTACAAACCAGGAATAAACCCCGACGACAGCCCAGAGGGAGAGCCGACGAGCAACCGGAAATGACCTGTCGCTCGTCTCCTGTGTCATTTTAAGGCTGTCCCCGGGGAGAGGCGCGCCCATTGCACACCGTGGAGAAAGATGATACCATCGTTAAAGTGAGTCACGGTGCTCAAAACAGGCCCACATGACAGGCAAACCAGTCGCGCCAACTTTTCATTAGTTTGAAATTTTTCACTCTTTATTCCAAGGGATTTCACAATCTCCCCTGCCTCTGGCCGCCTTGCCTGCGATGTGACAGGACATCTTTGTAAATCTGCCTCAGGAGCCACACCTAGGACAGCTTCCTCTATTTGGATGTTCCTCTCCTGTCCCACGGGTACTTGCTCGCTCCTTTGGAAGACGCCGGCTGCAGTTGCCCTCTGATGATAGCTCATTAATAACAAATGTTCCCGCTGAGTCTTTCTACAGGCTCAACGACTCATTTCTCTGCGGAATAACAGCATCCTGGAAGGCACTTTAGATAGTCGGCGGCTACCAAGCACACGAAACACCCTGGCACTCATAAAGCTCACTTAAGCATATGACCAATACTGTGCTTTTGTGATTACAAGATGCTTTTGACTGTAAGCAACATGTGTGTATGTGTGTGTGTGAGAGTGTGAGTGTGTGTGTGAGTGTGTGTGGGTGTGTATGTGTGTGTGTGTGCATGTGTGTGTGTGTGTGTGCATGTGTGTGTGTGAGTGCGTGCATGTGTGTGTGTGTGTGTGCATGTGTGTGTGCGTGTGTGTGTGTGTGTGTGTGTGTGTGTGTGTGCACGGAGTGTACTCGTGTGTGTTCTAAGGATCCCCCAGATGCTGGGGGACAGAGGGGGATTGATTGCCTACTGGAAAGAGCTTCCTTTTAGCTGATGGAGACAATGGCCGAGCTAGATAGCCATGAAACAGCATTGCACTGTAGATGTACCAAATGCTTTAGTTAACGCGGTAACATTTTATATTATGTGTATTTTGTCCCATTTTTAAAAGTTGTACTTATTATTTGTGTGTGTGTTTGTGTGCACGTGTGGTATTTGTTGGGGAGGGCGTGGTATTCGGAGCGGAAGTGTGGAAGTCAGCTCTCTCCTTCCACCTTCACATAAGCTCAGGACAGAACTCAGGTGGCCGGGTTTGCACAGCAAGTGCCTTTACCCACCGAGACTCTCAAGCAGCCCCTACTTTAGTTTTTAAAAATAGCTCTTATGTTTGGCAATGAAGGCCATCTTCATTCAGAAACTGTCATTGTAAATGACAGGAGCCATTCAGAAAAGGCCGTATGCCATAGGACTGCGATAGTACTGTATGAGAGAGCAGGCCTGGGGACAGTGGGAGGTCAGTGAGGTCAGAGGTCAGTGGGGGGCCAGCGGGGGGGGGGTCAGAGAGGGAAGTCAGTGAGGGGTCAGTAGGGGGGTCAGCAGGGGGATCAGAGGGGGGCCAATGGGGAGGCCAGTAGGGGGATCAGAGAGGGGATTCAGTGGGGGGGGGTCAGCAGGGGGGTCAGAGAGGGGGGTCAGTGGGGGGTATGTAGGGGGCCAGTAGTGGGGTCAGAGAGGGATCAGCAGAGGTTCAGAGAAAGGGTCAGTGGGGAGGATCAGAGAAGGTGTCATCAGGGGGATCAGAAAGGGGGGGGTCAGAGAGGGAGTCAGCAGGAGGGGGGGTCAGTGAGGAAGTCAGTGGGCATGGGTCAGCAAGTGGGTCAGCCAGGGGATCAACAGGGGAGTTAGCAGGGGTGGGTCAGAGAAGGGGTCAGCAGGAGGGTCAACAGGGGTTTAGAGAGGGGTGTCTGCAAAGGGGTCAACAAGGGGGTCAAGTGGGGGTCAGCAGGGGTCAGAGGGGGGTCAGTGGGGAGATGTCTGTGGGGAGTGAACAGGGGTCCAGCGGGAGGGGGTCGAGTGGGGGTCAGCAGGGGGTCAGAGGGGGAGTCAGTGAGGAGTTCAGCTGGGGGGGGGGAGCAGGGGGGATCAGCAAGGGGAACAACATATTTTTAGGGCAGTAAAACTATTCCCTGTGCTATTAGAATGATTGACATCTGTCACTACATTTTGTCCAAAGCAATAAGACACCCAACATGAAGAATGGGTCAGAAGGTGGCCTGTGGACCCTGAGCAGTTGCAGGGTGCCAACGGGGGGGGGGGGGGGGGGGGGGCCGTGCAGTCATGTTGGAGTGCGGTGGGGGGGGTGTTAGAGCAGGGGCTGACACAGCAGAGGGGTGGGACGTCTCTGAACCTAAAGTTTCCCTAAAAGAATGAAGTCTTTAAACTTGTCATTTCAAACAGTGTTCTGAGAACTCTCACAAATCTAAGGCTTCTCAACAGCAACCTGAAACAGCCAATAATGTTCCGAATGTCTGATGTCTGTGGGTGCGGAAGTCACAGTGGCTCGGGGTCTCACGCTCTAGTCCACCTCGCCAGCCCTGTGACAGCCAGTGAGTGGGCTTCACTCACTCTCCTGCAGCTCACGCTTTGAAAATGGCTCTGCGCGCGCGCGTGCGCGCGCGCGCGCGCACACACACACACACACACACACACACACACACACAGAATCCCCCCTTCGCGCTTGTGCGGCTGTCCCTGTCCGCATGAGAAACAATCTGGAGGTCAGCGAGCTGCAGCGTTCGTAAATGAAGCGCACAGCCGGGCTCCGTCCGCTTCTGGGTTAAGCCGCTTCTCTGCAACTCCACAGAATTGCAAACGGCTGGCTCTGCCAAGCGGCAAGTCCAGCAGGTTTTTGAAGAAGAATTTGTGGGAACCTCGGCTGTGCCTTGTGAGGCTGATCTTGATTGTCGACTCTGTTGATCTGGGTGATTCTTAGACTCCAAGTGAGGCATCCCTCTGGGTAAGACTTCAAGGGCATTTCCAGAAACAGATCGTTACCGGACCACATCCATAACCCACTAATGGCTTCTCTGACGGCTACAAGACCTGCCAGTCATTCTCTGACTGTAAATGCCCTCCCCCACTATGTGCGACCCTTCCACACCACAGGCCAACTCCAGATTTTTCAAGGAAAATATAGTTATTATAATATTTATGTATTTTCATTATTTAATATGCTTTTTTAAAGCTACATTTTATTACGACCTGGTATCTTCTGTGTGTCATTGATGAGTTTTTAAATATTATGCCTTAATCTCATTTTTGCCATAACCCCTGATAGTGTCTATAATTATTATCACGATGAGGGCTGGAGAGATGGTTCAGCTGTTAAGAGCACTGACTGCTCTTCCAGAGGTCCTGTGTTCAATTCCCAGCAACCACATGGTGGCTCACAACCATCTGTAATGGGATCCGATGTCCTCTTCATCTGTGTCTGAAGATAGCGACAGTGTGCACATATACATAAAATAAATAATTAAAAATTGTCGCGATTTAAAAAAAATCACATAGCATAAAGTAGCCACTTCTTGGTGAGTAATTCAGGAGCATTCAATGGATTTACATTGTAAAACCACTCTGCTCATTATTTTTATTCAAATTTTTCATGAAACCGTATTCTCTCTAAAATAAAATAAAATAAAATAAAATAAAATAAAATAAAATAAAACTTCTCTTTCCCCTTCAAGTCCTACTAGCTGCATCCTGTTTTCTGTTCCTGTGAGTGCCTTTGCATGCCTCTGCAAGCAGAGTCTACAGTGCTGGGCTTTGGAGACAGGCTTATTTGTCTTGGTCTAATATCTTCTACGCTGCATGTATCAGACTTTTCTTCTTCGTCGTCTTTGTCTTCTTCTTCTTCTTCTTCTTCTTCTTCTTCTTCTTCTTCTTCTTCTTCTTTTTCTTCTTCTTCTTTTCTTCTTCTTCTTCTTCTTCTTCTTCTTCTTCTTCTTCTTCTTCTTCTTCTTCTTCTTCTTCTTCCTCTTCTTTTTCTTCCTCTTCTTCTTCTTCACTTTTCAGGACAGGGTTTCTCTGTGTAGCCTTGACTGTCCAAAAACTTGTTCTGTAGACCTGGCTGGCCTCAAGCCCAGACCTCCTGAGTGCCAGGGTTAAAGGCCTGCATGACCACCACTTGGCAAACTTTTTTCTGTCTTTTTCCCCAAGGCTAATATAATATTCTCTGTATTCTCTGCTATGGTGTGTTAGGACACTGGTTAAGCCGTGAGGATTGTGTCTTTATGCATGAAATTAGTGCTCCTAGGAAGGGGCTGAGGGAGGACTTCCTCCCTTTGGTCTTTCACTGGGTGAAGATGATGTCATCCTTTCCACCCTATCAATATGGGTACAAGCGAGCGCCATTTAAAAAGCAGAAAGCAGCCCCGGGCCAACACAGAGCATGTCGGAACCTGTGCCTGGGGCTTCCAGCTTCTAAGAACAGAGGAAAGGTGATTCCTGAGATGTTTTCTTTTGGGGTGGTGTTTTTGATTTGATTAGGGTGTGTGGATGGTTGTAGGTCCTACAATATAGCCTAGGCTGGCCCCAAATCCATAATCCCCCCACCTCCACCTCCCAAGTGCTGGGGCTCATAGGCATGTGTCACCATACCCAGCCTGTTTCTGTTCTTTGTAAATATGAAGACTTGGGTATTTCATAATAGCAGTGCAAACAAACTAAGTCATGTATATACCACATTCCACTTATCCATTCTTCTATTGATGAACACTTGGGTGGCTTCCACCACTTGGCTGCTGGGAGGCCTGCTGCTCTGATTATGAACATGTACATATGTCTTCCAGACCCTGCTTGAATTCTTTGGCATATACACCCAGAAGTAGAATTACTGGTTTATATGGTAATTGTATGTTGAATATTTTAAAGAACCACCAATCCGTCTTTAACGGTGATTGCACCAGTCTCAATCCTACTGCTGGTGCACACGGGCTCCAGGGCATTAGATGGTGCCTCCCTATAGTCTGGTTTCTCTCTATTTCTCTGAAGATTAAGGATGGTAATTATCTTTTCACATGTGTGCTAGCTATCTGTACATCATCTCTGGAGAAATGTCTATTTGTGTGCTTAAATGATTTGCGCATTTTAAAATCAGCTTCCTCAATGTTTTATAATTGAATTGGCCAGAAGTAAGAGCAAGCATCCTTGTCTTGCTCCTGATCTGAAAAGAAAGTTTCCATCCATCACCACTGGCCTCGTTGGCTGTGGGCTTTCTGTAAATAGCTCTGATTCTGTTGATGTCATTTCTCAGTATCCTTGGTTTGTTGAATACAGGAATTGTAAGCCCTGTGGATTTTACTGCGCAGTTTTACATGGCACAGTGATTTTACTTTATTTTTTTTTAAGATTTATTTATTAAAGTATACTGTAGCTGTCTTCAGATACACCAGACTAGGACTTCAGATCCCATTACAGATGGTTGTAAGCCACCATGTGGTTCTGGGATTTGAACTCAGGACCTCTGGAAGAAGAACATTCAGTGTTCTTAACCTCTGAGCCATCTCTCCAGCCCTGGCACAGTGGTTTTAATGCAGACCCATGTCACATGACCCCAGAATTGGCTGCAGACAGTAGGAACATGTTCAAGTTAACGGGGAAGAAACTGAGTCCTGGAGAAGTAAGCAGTTTGCCCAAGATCCCAGGGTGGGGATGGGGCGGGGCTTGGGATGGAGGGCACATTTTTATCCACTTACCTCCATTTTATTTTAAATAATAAAGCTCAACTTTAAAAGGAATAAAGACACTTGTGCAGGTCACGACTCCCCTCCATGGGGACTGTGACATACACACAAACCAACAGATCAAATGTGGAGATGTCTCTTTTCTCTTTGTTGTCTTCTCTTTTCTCTATAGAAGCATAGCCCCTAGGTAACGTCCCAGCCCCTGCCCCGGCCCCAGCTGACTCTTCTACTGGGCAGAGTACCCTACTGTGGAGGGGGGGCTCCTCCTTGCTTTTCTCTCTGTGTGATTAGGTGGCAGACACACCTACCACTGACTCTTATAACCCAAGACATCTGTGACAGGGTAAGACTGTGCACGTGTGTGAGCCTGTGGTCCCTGCTACCTGGACACCTAAGGCAGTAGGATTGCTTAAGCTGAGGAGTGCCAGGATAGCCTGGTCATCATTGGAAGATCTTACCTCCTGAAAGAAAGAAAGAAAGAAAGAAAGAAAGAAAGAAAGGAAGGAAGGAAGGAAGGAAGGAAGGAAGGAAGGAAGAAAGGAAGGAAGGAAGAAAAATAGATTTCATTTAATTTTCTATTTTATGTGTCTGTGTGTGGGCCTGAGTGCTTCCTCAGATACCCTAGAACTATACTTAAATATATTTACAAGCTGTTGTGAGTTGCCTGATCTGAGCACTGATAATCATACCTCAGCCCTCGGCAATAGCTTGGAATGCTCTTCTGAGCCATCTCTCCAGCCCCAGGACTGTCTCACCTGAGACCCCAGCCCACCCGTCAGCCAGCCCCAGCTCCATCTCACCTTAGACCCCAGCCCACCCATCAGCCAGCTCCAGGCCCAGCCCCGCCTCACCTGAGACCCCAGCCCACCCTTCAGTCAGCCCCAGCCCTGTCTCACCTGAGACCCCAGCCCCCCCCCCCCCCGGTCAGCCAACCCCAGGCTCAGCCCCATCTCACTTGAGGCCCCAGCCCACCCGTCAGCCAACCCCAGCCCCAGCCCCAGCTCACCTGAGGGCCCAGCCCACCCATCAGCAGCAGTGACCGTTGCCCTCCACTCTCCGTCCATCCGGCTCGCCCTGGTGAGGAGGAAATGCTGTTTGCTGGATGCCCTATTCCTGTTTGACTCACACAGTGAAGCCTTCTAGCCCAGTTCAAGAGCCCATCCTATGCCTGACTATAGCCCCATAGCCAGGCACAGTGAAAGACAGATTTGGCCTGCACTGACCTTACCGTACAGAGGGAAAGACAGGCACCAAGCAGAGTTACAGAGCAGGGTGACAAGTTCCATACTGGGGACATCACAGCCCTGCGGATGATGTGCCAAGAGGAGCCAGAGAACTTTCCAGAGGCAGGAAACCAGGTTAGCACAAGACGGTGGGGGCACAGCAGGCCCTGAGCCTCCTTCAGAGGCTCCATCATCCTCCCTGCCTCACAGCCTCACAGCCTGTGGCCTCCTCCACAATCCTGGGGCACCACTGCCACCTCTGGGTCCTTGTTGGCCCAAAGCTCCTGCCTTCCCTCCTCCAGCTGAGCCTCTCATGGAGTCCACTAAGGGTCTTTCCCTATTACGTGAGTGAGCAAGCCTATAGAATTACAGGGTGGTTGAAGTTTGCAGAGGAAGAATATCCCAACGCCTCTTTGGTGCCCAGAATCTCCAGCCAAGGTCTGGCCTCCACCGAATGGGTGGCCCACATCCCCTTTCTCTGTCATTTTCTTGCTGTGCCTGGGCAGATACCAGGCGCTGAGCCTGGGGTGAGCTGCTGGAGAACAGGGCGAGGGGGTAAGGCTGTGCTCACTTCCGGCTTGAACCTTCCGTGACCCAAGTCACACAAGGCACTATTGGGTAGCAGTAGCTGAGGGTCAATGCTTTGGGACATTTGGGGGTGTCCCTGCAGCGCCAGTGAGGAGAGGGCTGCTGCTAGAGCGAGGCGGCAGGGTCAGGCAAGCCTAGGCTGGCCCACATCTCTGCTTTGCCATTTGTTTCACAACCTTGGAAAACTTCCAAGGTTCTTTTTGCCCCTCCATTCACATGTGTAAATGGACAGTGCTCTTTGGTACCCATGGGGATCCAGTGAGGTAAGCTAGACCCCGTGACCCTGGGGGCATTTCTCTGCTGGCCCCTCACCCCTGCCCCTTGATGCCCCAGAAAGAAGTGAGCTCCAAGCAAATATAACACTTGGTAAAATGACAAGCCACCTTACAATCACCCTTGCGGCCTTTCTGTCTGCTTCTAGCTAGTGTGGCCTTCAGAGAGAGGACTGTGGTGTATGTGTACACACTCCCCAGACTCAGCAAATTAATATGTCATCCTACCCCTCCCCTAGAACTCAGAACCAAGTAGGCCTTTGCACGTGGTCCGTCCTCAGATCAGCGAAGCTTTGGGCCAAGCCCCGCCTGCTCGCGGGACACCCCTGCTGTTTGTTAGCATACACTGTGTTTTGGAGATGGAGTCCAGGCCACTCCCACATTCTGTGATGTAGGCTTATATTTTTCAAAACCTACTTTAATAATGGTTCTTAAATGCTTCCCCCTCTCTCCAGTCTACTCGAATCAGCAGCGGCAGCTTGATCCAGGAGTAAACCACGAGGCTCTGCCGATCAGCACAAGTCCTCTGAAGCAGCAAGAAGCAGTTCTTTGGTGCATTTCTCCCTACAAAGTCATGACAGGCAAACATCAATGAAAAACAAAGCAAGGTGAACCAATGCCACACAGCGTCTACCTTTGGAGTTATACCTAGAGTCGTTCCAAACATCGTGTGTCTTCTCAAGCATCTGCTAGCAAAACATCACAGGCCCTTTCACCAGACAGCTTTTCACCAGAAAACCACATGTCTGCTCTCAGCAAAACATCCTCTCATAAGACAGTTTCCAGAAAAACATCACATGACACAACTGAGTCTCCAAAGAAACCAAAGCTTTCCACTGCACTGTGAGTTTATAGACAACACCACCTTCACGGTGCTTCACTGAGCCTCGCCATAAAAATGGATAGTTAAAAATCCTGTCTCCTCTTCCATAGCTGTGTCAAAGTAAAATGTGTGTGTGACAGGATGGGACAATGAAGTCTCCTCTCCAGGTGTCTCAGACGGCTCCAGGCGGGCCAGGGGACCGGGAGGGGACGCATGGGAAGGCCTACTGTCTGTGTCCCACCCCTTCACCCTGGGCAGGTGATGCACAGAAATCATCAGTCCCAGGCGATTCACAGCTGGGTTGGAGGTCCCTGGCAGGGCCCCTAGCTGGCAAGCTTTGAAGAAAGCAGACACTTCATATTCAGAATGGCTCCTTAGAGCCCCAGGGCAGCACCTGGAAGACAGCAAATAAGATTAATGAAGAGAGATGGAAGAGCTGAGGGCAGGCCCTCCCGGGAGCCCTCCCGGGAGCCAGGCCTGGAGAGCAGGTGTGGAGGTTACAGTTCCTTACCGGATCCACCCTAGAGGCTCTCGGGGCTGCTCAGCAAGAAAGGCGTTCAGAAACGCTGACGCCGACTCTCCCCAACCCACGCACGCACGCACGCACGCATGCACACAGAACCTCAGGTCTCCATGTCCTCCTGTTGGTGCTTGAGGGTTTTCAGAAACAGCCTATGGCATTTTGCTGTACAACCAAGACGGAGGGCTGGCTTCTCAGGCCTTGGCAGGAGCAGGGTGGCTTCTGTTTTTGTTTTTGTCTGTTTTAAGTTAGAAGAGAAAGTAACTTTAGTTTCAATGGCCAAGTTGTCAGGGTGGCTTAGTGATATCCTGTGCCCCCCACACACACCCCACCCCACCCCCACCCACCCCCGTGTGCACACCTGGGCCAGCTGGAGGCCATCCACAGTCTCCCAGGTGCTCCCCAACAACCAAGCTCCTTCTTTCACACATTCCTCCCCTCCCTGCCTCAGGAAACGCCCTCCTAACTGCAGAGGCACCTCTGTATGCCAGGCTTGCCAAATGTTCTAATCCACCGTCACCGCAGTAGCAAAGGATTTTGCAGGAAGATCAGAGTTTTTCCCAAGGGGTTGCTGCTGTGGTGACCCTGGGACGGAAGCCTGGACCCCCAGCTGAAACGCTGCCACCCATGACTGGCTTTCTGCCTTGACTTCCTCATCTGTGCCGTGGGGCACCTGAGTGATCTGAGCCTCTCTGATCACAGACATCAGACATCAGAAGCTGCTTCAGACGGGGCCAGCTGCGTTTGGGGCGTGGGCCACCTCCAGGCTCAGCTTCCTGGGGCCTCCGCCAAGCCCTGGCTTCCTGATGGGCGAGCCATGGGCACAAGGGCCCTTTACAGAGTTTCCCTGTGGTTTTCCTGGGGAGCAGGCTACGGGAAGTGGGAGCCACTCTGAACCCGCACAGAGGCTTCACCTGGAGCCCGAGTGGAGGGAGAAACAGGGCAACCAGTCCAAGGACATTCTTCCTTACCCCAGGATTTTTCCATGACCTTTCCAGGGCCTTTCATTTAGTCATCAAAGAACCCTTAAGCAGGAGAACTGGCTGTGTTTGACACACAGGAGGCAAACAGATGCAGGACAGTGGACTGGTTCTCAGCCTGTGGGTCAGCACCCTTTCGGGGGTCAGATAACCCTTTTATGGGGGTTGAACATCAGATATTTGCATTATTATCATAACAGTGTCAAAATTAGAGTTATGAGTAGTAACAAAAGTAATTTTATGATAGGGGATCAGCACAGCAGGAGGAACTGCGTGCCCTTCCTAAGGGCAGAGGCCTTAGGAAGGTTGAGAACCGCTGGTTCTGAGTATCTGCTCTCTGCTCTTCAGCCTTGCTGATCCTTGGCCTTCTCACCCAAACAAGCAGCCACGGCGCTGTTGTCTGTTTGGGAGACCGTCGACTCTGTAGGAAGGGGGTTCAGAGACCCCTCGGCTCACCAGGCTTGTCTGAGGACCCCAAGCGAGCCATAGGCGAGATAGTATTCTTGGAGAACATACTTCACACGCTTTGTGTTGTGCCCACGATGCCACTGGTCAGGCATGGTTTGACACATCCGCAGAGGGTCACCTGGGGGTCGAGCGCTCGCTCACACACGGCCAGTTCAGACTCAGTTCTGCCTCCCGCCTCTACCACAACTGTTGCCTGCCAGCATCCTAGGGAAAGCTTAAGCCCACATGGTTTAGGATGCGGCTTCCAATTCTGTGCTACCTCTTTTTAGATATGTAGTCAATGAACATGGATCAGGCTCGGGGCAAGTCCTCAGAGCAAACATGGGATCCGGTGAAACTGGAGAGTTTAAGATGCTTACACCTTGAAATCATCCCGTCCTTAGCCAGGCGCAGTGGCATGCACCTTTGGTAGTGGAGTCTGCGAGGCTGAGACGGGAGGGCAAGGTTGAGGCCAGCCTGGGCTACAGGGCAAGTCTGTCTGAGAGAGAGGGGTCTGAGGATGGTCTCTTCCTCAAGCCAAGGCAGTTTTACAGAGACATCCTTCAGGAGCTAGAGTTACATGCTTTTTAAAGGCCAAGGCGAACCGAGAAAAAGACTTGTACACTCAACAGAAGGAACATTTCTTTTATTACACTTAGGAATGGATGATTAAGTCACAGGGAAGAGCAGCAGGCTTGACTATAAAGTAACGCAAAGCTTCTGTATTTAAAAAAAAATGCCTGAAGCTGGCGTTGTGGTTCACTCAGGCAGAGTGCGTGCCTGGCATGCACACCGCTCTGGATTTGAGATCCAGACTATGCACACAGGGCATGGTGGTGCACCCAGGACATGGACGCAGAAGGATCGGAAGAATTCAGGTCTTCTTCAGTTACCTAGATCCTGTCTCAAGGCAACCCAGGAGATGGTGGCACACCTTTAATCCCAGCACTGGAGAGGCAGAGGCAGGCGGATTTCTGAATTCAAGGTCAGCCTGGTCTACAGAGTGAGTTCCAGGACAGCCGGAGCTACACAGCGAAACCCTGTCTCGAAAAACCAAAATAAATAAATAAATAAATGAAAAAATATTAAGAACACTTAAAATAGAACATGTCTATGTGTGTGTACATATACACATATGTACTTGTGCATGTCTATATATGTTGTATATGTATATTTGTACATATATGTGTTTATATATGCATATATATTAACTAATAGATATGTATATTATATGTATATTATATATATAATATACATGTATATAATCTCCTTTCTAAAAGGTTTTCAGATAGGAGAGCGCTCGAGCCCAAAGGCTTTTTTGGTTTTTTGGTTTTTTTGGTTTTTTGGTTTTTCGAGACAGGGTTTCTCTGTGTAGCTCGAGCTGTCCTAGAACTCACTCTGTAGACCAGGCTGGCCTCGAACTCAGAAATCCGCCTGCCTCTGCCTCCCAAGTGCTGGGATTACAGGCGTCCCAAAGGCTTTTTTATAAACAGGGCCAGTTGATGAAGCAATTTACATAAAACAAATTACAGTCTGTAGACAGATTCACAGAAAAATGTCCTAGCTTGTTAATCATTGGCAAAATTCAAAGCTAACTAGGAAGAAGGGTTTGAACTGGCGCTCACGCACTCGGGAAGCCCAATGCACCGGGCAGCCGGGTGCGCTGCCAGGGCCTGGATCAGTCCCTGCGATGCTCAAGGAGATTGATACGGTGACAGAGAGTGACGACTATGAAAATGTTTGTTCTCATCCACAGTGATTTCACCCCCAGGAAAGTATGGCAAGAATTGAGAATGTGGGAAGGCTTTGATGCACACACAGAACCTCTGTAGCACTAAAAAAAAAAAAAAAAATTAAAGTGGGCTGTATTAAAGCAGGGAAATGGTTAACCGAGCTGTGTCCTCCACTGGACAGAAAGCATGCAGCCTTTAAAGCAGGCGTTTACATGAAAGAAAAGAGAAAAGTAAGAATGCTAACTTTAAGAAACGGGGTGTTGGGCTGAAGAGATGGCACAGTTGTTAAAGTCCCTGGCTGTTCCTGCAGAGGAGTGGTTTGGTTTCCAGCACACATGTAGGATGGCTCACAACCACCTGTAATGCTAGTCCCAGATGATCTGGTGCCTCTTCTTGTCTCTGTGGGTACCTGTGCTCAAATGTACATACAAACTCATGCATGCATGCGTGTACATGCATGTATGTATATGTATGTGAGCATGCATGTGTGTACATGTGTGTACGTGTGTATATGTGTGTATATACATGTGTATGTGTATGTGTGCATGCATGTGTCTGTGTATGCATGTGGGATTGTGAGTGTAAATGTGTATATGTATATTTGCATGTACATGTATATGTTTGTAAGTGAGTATGTTTGTATATGCATGTGTGTATATGTGTGTATATGCATATGTGTATATATGTATATGTATATTTATGTTTGAGTGTGTGTATATGTATATGTGTGACTATGTATGTGTATATGTTTGTATGTATGTATGTGGTATATGTTGTATATATGTGTGTTTGAGGGTGTGTATATGTGTGAGTGTGTCTATGTGTGTGAGTATTGTGAATGTGTGTGTGTGTGTGTGTGTGTGTGTGTGTGCTCAAATGTGATGGTTTGTAGATGCTTGGCCCATGGAGTGGCACTATTAGGAGGTGTGGCCTTGTTGGGATAGGTGTGTCACTGTGGCCGTGGGCTTTAAACCCTTGTCCTAGCTGCCTGGAAGCCAGTCTTCTCCTGTTTGCCTTCAGAGCAAAATGTAGAACTCTCAGCTCTTCCTGCACCATGCCTGCCTGGACACTGCCATGGTCCCGCCTTGGTGATAATGGACTGAACCTCTGAACCTATAAGTCAGCCCCGATTAAATGTTGTCTTTTATAAGAGTCGCTTTGGTCATGGTATCTCTTCACAGCAATAGAAACCCTAGCTAGGACAGACGGTAAGCACATGATACAGTGGGGAAGTCGGAAGACAACTGTCAGGAGTTGTCCATCTCTTGAGATCTGGAGATTAAACTCAGATCCTCATGCCTACACAGAAGCACCTCTACCCACTGAGCCATCCTGATAGCCCCTCCCCTCTAACACACACACTCACATATGCACACACACTCACACATGCATACACACACAGACACACACAGAGACACACACACACACACACACATATGGTTTCACTCTACAGCCCAGGCTGGCCTCCAGCTCTGGACCCTCCTGCTTCTGTCTCTTGACTACAAGGATTACAGGTGTGCACCACCATGTCTAACTATTTTTTGAGTCAGGTGGTTTAGGGATTGTGGTTTACTAACTTTGCTGTTTTAAGTCACCTAGTCTGTGGTCATTATTGTGGTCTACTAGCCCTGGTGAGCTTATGAATTGCTCACTCTTCCCACCTCACCCCACTCCCCAAGACAGGGCTTTGCTGTGTATCTCTGGTTGTCCTGGAACTCATTCTGTAGTTCTGACCTGGGTCTCAGAGATCCGCCCACCTCTGCCTCCCTGGTGCTGGGATTAAAGGCTTGTGCCACCACTGCCCGGCATGTGTTGCTCAAACCTGGGGCCTGGCAGCAGGGTTCTTTGGCAAGGCAATTTCATCAAGAAACCTGAGGCGTTCCATGTGGAACTTACCCCTGCCCCTGACTGAAGCCTCAGCTCTGCCCCTCTCAAGCCCTGGGACCTGTCAGCCAAGATATCCAGAGTCAGGGTCTTCTCAGCTGTCACACTCATGGTTCCTCCGAGAACCAAGTGAGTTTCCCAGTCCCCCTCACAGCCCCCAGAGCCACCGGCTAATATTTAAGATGTCTCTACTCTGTGCAGGACTTCACGGTGCAAGCCTGTAAGCTACTTTTCTTTAGGTCTCATCAAGAAGCACGATGCCTCTCTGCTTCTGTGTCCCTACCCATTCCCTTGTCCTCGGAGCAGTGGCGTGTGACGCCCTTGTCCCTACTAAGTGCAGCTGAGGGGACAAGAAAGGCCACACGTGGAGTTGGAAAAACTAGTGAGTAGAAACCCAGAGCCCAAAAGGCCTCTGAGGGAATCCCAGCATCCCTCTCTGCAGTGAGAGGTGTGTGCACAGCGTTTGGGAGGCCGGGGGTGAGGAGGAGCTCCTCTGAACTCATAGGTTGTATTTACAGCTCCCAAGCAGCTCCTGCAAATTGCATTATTGGTACTGTGAGGATGAGAACCGTCCCTTTCCATGTCTTCTCTGCAGGGCCAGACCTCCTGATGAGCTACCGGCCCCGTGGTCGCTCTCAGACCAAACTGGTCCAACCCTGCGTGTTTCAAATATCTGAGTGTCAGAAGATTCTGACCACGTGGGACTCCTAAGAGCAGGAGCAGGGAGTTGTCTCTGACTCTGTTGTCTGCCTCTGGGACCCTTTCCTCCTAGTGGGCTGCCTGTCCAGCGTCAATAGCAGAGCTTGTGCCTAATTTTATTGCAACTTGATCTGCCAAGGCTAGTTGATATCCACGGGAGGCCTCCTCTTTTCTGAGGAGAAATGGAGAAGGAATGGGGTGGGGGGAGGAAGGGGAAACCGCAGTCCGGATGTTAATTAATTAATTAATAATTTTAAAAAGAACATTCTGTTCAAACCCAAGCATGCTCTGAAGGGAGAAGGCTCCTAATTCATCTTCCCATAGCACTGTGGGGAGCTGTCCCTTGTCCCAACATCATAGCAGCCTGAGGCTGAAAGAGGCAAGTCAGCCTGCCTCTCCGGCCAGCCCTTCTCTGCTAGGTCTCTGAAGAGGCACAAGTGTTGTCTCCATTCTGCTAGGCTCCGCCCACCAGCTACCTAGCAACAGCTTACATCATCACCTGCCTCCAGGTACAAGCCAGGATTATGAGAAGACTGACACTTGCTATCCCAACTCTCCTCCCTTCCTCTGTCCCTGTCCTTTCCCAGGTCCCCACTCCCCTCCCTTTCTCAATAAATCTTATACTAGGCCTGTTGCACGGTGATTGGTCAGAGGGACATCTTGGCTGGGTCTGATGAGCCCCCAACCCTGCTGCAGTCACAGCCACAGCGCTTTACAAAGCCTAACGACAAGCAAGAGGAGAGGGGAGAGCTGCTGGGGAGAACGAGCCTTAGAGAGCAGAGGGGAAAGGAAGGGAAGTGCCCGGGCTGACTGGGTGGGGGCTCTGCGGGCTTCCCCAGCACAGCGAGGTAATGTCCACACCTGGGACGAACGGCTGAGGTGCCTGTCTAATATATCAGAGCAGGGCTGGCTTCCAGGTTCCCCCGGCATCCCTCAGAGCCTGGCACAGCAGGCACGCCTGGCTCGCACACTCTGCGCCTACCCTACACTTCTCCAGTTCGGGCACTGAGCTGCCCTTCTGTAGAAAATCCAACCATTGCGGTTACCTGGTCTTTCTTCATCTACTTTCTTGGCTTGTCTCTTGGCCCAGGCTGCAACTTATCTCTCCACTGCCCCTTACCTCTCCCCCTCCCCCTCCCCTCCCCCTCCCCCTCCCCCTTTCTCCTCCTCCCCTCCCTCTTCTCCTCCTTCTACCCCTCCCCGTCCCGTTCCCTCTCCCCCTCCTCCCCTTCCCTCTCCCCCTCCTCTCCTCCCTCTCCCCCTCCTCTCCTCCCTCTCCCCCTCCTCTCCTCCCCCTCCCCCCCTTCCCCTCCTCCCCTCCCTCTTCTCCTCCCTCTACCCCTCCCCTTCCCCTTTCCTCTCCCCCTCCTCCCCTTCCCTCTCCCCCTCCTCTCCTCCCTCTCCCCCTCCTCTCCTCCCTCTCCCCCCTCTCCTCCTCCCTCTCTCCACTTGCCTAGCTCAGTCAGGGCACATTCTTTCGACTCTCCCAGATGCCTCTCCCACATATCTACAATAAACTTTCCCTCCCACATATCTACAATAAACTTTCTCCTCCACCATATCTCGGACCAGTCATGTCCTTTCCTTTTTGTTTTTTTTTTTTTTTTTCATTCAAACCTAAAGTGTGGATAAGGTCAGACGGGGTCGGGGTGCGGATAAGCAGCCACAGCCCAGGGCTGAGGGAGAGCTGGAGCGGCCCCGCCCTCACCCATCCAGTGGCCTCTTCCATCAGAACCCCTCTCCTAGGATAGTGGCCGTCATAACCATTCTGTAGCTATGTGGTGGTGAGGACATATTCAGACGGATGAGGCAGGGCAGAGACACACTCCTGGAGTCTCCCACCCCACCAGTCCCGTGTACATGGAAGTCACACCAGAGCTAAATCCAAAAGGCGCCGTGTCTCAAGCCGTCTAGACTCTCAGATCAGCCACGTCCTACAAGCCAGGAAAACCAAGGAAGAGAGGCACGGGTGGGGGCCCTCTCTTCCGCTTCCCTCTGCCTGGTGGCTCTGTCCCGCAGCTCTCGCGCCCAGTGAGCCGGCATCTCACGGATGACCACAATGACCATGCGCTGGGCCTGAGCCCAGCCACTCAGCCGGAGGCCCAGCCAGGCTTGGCCCCTGGCCAAGTTTCCATCGCTGTAGAAAAATGAAAAAGGTTCAAGGGCTACATGTTAATCCCAAACACAAGCAAGAGGGGAAGGGCCAGCCCCCATCTCCCGAGGCAGCCTCAGTCTGCCAAGAACTTTCTAGATCTCCCCAGGAGGCAGACCAGCTTGGCCAACTGAGAATAGGCTGGTTTTTGGCAATAAACCTGCCTCTGTGGCCCAAGACAGGCCTCAGATGGTGAGACTTAGCTGGTGGTCCCATACAGTCCCTCCTTCTGAAGAGAGACCCGCCCGTGTTATCTGCCCAGTCCCTGTGGGCATCTTCTTCCCCCGTACTTCCGCGTTGCCCATCTTCTGCCGCTGAGGTAGAGACTGAGGAACAGGCCTGGGGCCAGGAGGCCGCTGAGCAGGAGAGGTGGGCCAGTGTGGGCATGCGGCTGCTCTCCTAACACGCTTTAGCTCGGTGAAACAGACTGGAACCTGCCTGCTCGGCTCCTGCCATTGTGATCCAAGGTCTGATGAGGCGGGGTCTGAGGAGGGGTCTGAGGAGGGGCCCGGCTCCCGCTGCCCCACGCCTTGCTGCATGGCCTTGGCAGGGCTCCACATTCCACTCTGGCTGTCCTTCCGTGTCAAGCTCGCCTGTCCTGAGGCTTCCAGAGTGTATCCCCAGCCTGTCCTCTGTCTACACTGAGACTCCCTCTTTTCTCCCAGATTGGAACTATACCTAACACACCTCTGCCAGCTGATGCCTTCCCAGGACCTTTGCTCTGCCGGTGGCCAACAGTAGCTTCTATGCAAACCAGTCTTTGGGGCCTGACAAAGTCAAATGGTTGTTAGGAGAGCTACTGCCCTCGGGGCCAAGGGAGTCAACTTTCAGCGGAAACCTCTAACACCAGGTGATAGCTGAAAACTGGATCGAGGATAGCAGCCATCAATTAACTGTCAAGTGTGGGGGGAGAGCCGCGCCCACACACATGCACGTACACTCCATAGGGGCAAAGATTGCTAATACCCCTGAGGAGAACACAATTCCTCAGAAAACAAGGTTTGCATGAGACAAATGTGCTTATTGACACTAGCTTCTAGCCCGGCCGAGGCAGACCCAGGCCTGCAGCCAGGCCTCTAAGCCACAGGGTGATCTCTGGGGGCAGCTCTTGCCAACTTGGGGACTCACAGACTTCCGGGACAGGCCGAGCAGCCTTGGTTTTGAGGCCAGCTGCTGGAGCCAGGAGGTTGGCCAAGGTTTCCTCAGAGGCCTTGCAAGCAGTTGGGCCCTTGGGGAAATGCCTTTGAAACACAGGGCTGTTACCTCAGCTTTAATCTCTCATGTCACCACCAAGCAGAGCCCTCTCTCTCCTAAGCAAGAAGAGCTGGGAACTGTGGGGGTGGAGGCTGACTCTGGAAATGAGGCATTATTCTCGAAAGGTCATCTCTCTCTCTTTCCCATTTTTTTCCTACCTTCAAAAGACCCAAATGATCACTTTGTGTTTAAGCCAATCTTGATTTTTCAAAGAACTGAAGAAAAAATGATTTAAAAAAAAATGCTTTTTCTAGATCTAATTTTAAAAACCATGGGGCTGGAAAGACAGTAAGAAAATATCTGTTCCAAGCTGGGCCGCTCCTAGGTGCACACCTGAACCCACAGAGACAGGCTGGTCTGTGAACCCTCAGGCCTGTGTACACTGTCAGTAGCCCTGGGCTATCCTGAGACACTTCCCCATTGCTGGGGTGGAAGTCTGCTGGTTAGCCCTCTCGGGAACTGGAGTATAGCCAAGATCCTGAACAAGCCAGTGAGTTGGGTCCCTCTGGAATTCCGGGGTAGGACAGGCAGTGCGCTCTCTCCCCAGAATGCCGAGGAGGGCGGATTCTGCTGGGTCCTGGGAAGGGTCTTCCAAAACGCCTTTGGAAAGACCCTTCCAAAGGGTCTTTCCGTTTCCTATTTAAAGTAAATGCTGGTGGAGGGAAGCTGGGGTGGGGGGTGGGGACTGGGGGGAGGGGGTTTGAGAAAAGCTCATCCCCCACTATTATCACCCCCACTTATCAGAACAACTAATCCCAATTCACCAAGCTGAGGCTGAGGTGGATGGGGGCAGCCAGGGAATGCCTAGTCTCCAAGAACCCCGCTGGTTCTGACCAACTGCAGGCTGTTCAGTCAGACGCAGACGGGTGGGGGTGGCGCCATCCCCTGCTGTACCCTCATTGCACTCGGGACTCTGAACAGCCCTGACTGTTCAATATGACTCTTTTTTTTCTTCTTTAAACTTTAGAGTCAGAGATAAGGAACAGACAAGAGGGAGAAGGCTAGGGAGGCTTGGGAACCAAAGCTGGGCCCAGGGAGAAAAGTCCGCTCTGTAGGCAGACATCGGAGCCTCCTGGAGCCCAGCGCATGCGCCCACACATGCGGGAACCCCTCGCCGGGCTTTACACCGCACCTGGCTCAGGAGCTAGAGCCTCGTCCACTCGGCCAGCCCCCAGGTCACTGTTCCGGAAAGTCAGCATCCACACCGACACTTGCTCAGACAGGAAGACAGTCAGACCTAACACCATCTCCAGGGGTCGTGAAGCTGCTGCACTACTGTGTGCTCCCATGGTGCCTCGCGGCACTCAGCAACTGTTGGTGGAGGCAAGGCGGAGATGGAGATGCGGCCGCAATGAGGGACCACACCACACCAAACAGTTACACGTGGGGCTTTATTTAGGATGGGGCAAAATGGCAGCGGAAAGAAGACACACACACACACACACACACACACACACACACACACACACTATCAAATTATATACCGATGATGATGTAAATTACAGGTAAAGGTAGGCCCATTGAATTCTGGGTATATGGTGGCTGTTGCCTTGGCAACAGGCCTATAGGTCGCACTATGCTTATTGTCGCCTATATGATGTCACAGGTCTAACAGCAACTATCTGCAGAAAGTGGTCCACTGTCCATCTAAGCCCTGCAGTAGGCTGAAATCGTAGCCAGGACCAACTCCCCAGGGACAGAATCTCAGAAGCAGAGAGGACAACCCGGGTGTTCTGAAGCACACAGGAGCTCACGTGGGGAACGGTTTGTGAGCTGAGCCATACCTGAGGTGCTGTGAGGAAAGTCACCAGACCTAATAGCAGCAGTAACTGCAGGGACCACTGTTATACAGGAAACAGGAGGAACGTCTGACAGGGCCTCTGGAGAGTGGTTTCAAGGTCACCTCTGTGGCCCCTTAGATCCTGGAAGATACAGCCTGGTCTATATCCCTCTTATCAGAAGGGCCCCTTAAAAGTGGGTAGGATCCCCCTTGAACTCCCACCTCTGAAAACAGGTGGCCCCTTCCAGGATGACAAGTTTCCAAGGACACCTCCTCATTTACATATTCTCTGACTGACCACCATCAGTCCCCGAGCTCGGGTAGACAGGGAACTATATCAAGCAGCCACCATCCTGCTCAGCCTGGACTACTGTCTCCAGGCAGCAACCTCGACTTGAATCCTAACTCCAGCCAAGGAAAATACGAACCAGGGAACCAGGTCTGGTTGAGCCAGGTGGCTTCTCTCTTCCCCCGGTTTTAGTCTGTCCACCAACTCTGGAGGCAATGGAAAGGTCTGGGCTGTGGGTTCAAGAGAGGCTCAGATGGATCGTTAGGATGTGGGATTTATTGTAAGAGTTATTAATGCGATGGGCAGACAGACCACAGCATGGTCCTGGTGCCTGTGACAAACACAGCTGGGCAGTGGCTCTCAAGAGTGGAAATCAGGGTCTATGTGGCAGAAGTACGAGTCTTTCTATTCTCTCTCTCTCTGGGGGTTGGGAAGGTTTCACAGCACGGCCTGTAGACAGGCTCTCTGATTCCCAGGCAGGAGTCAGAGGAGAGGGTGGGCATCAGGACACACGGCCACCGGAACCCACTTTGCTGGAAACCCATTTCTCCAGGTGAGAGGTTCTGGCTCCTGGAAGTCTGTAAGCTAAGGACTCGAAGGCAATGCCTCAGTGGGGTGCACGTCATGGCCGTGTGTGTGTGTGTGTGTGTGTGTGTGTGTGTGTGTGTGTTGAGGCTTGGCAACAACTAGATCCAGCATGGCATTCTCAGACTGATACGCTCTTTGTGTCACCCACCCCAAGACGCCATTTGTACAGCTCTCTAGCCAGCAGACCATGCTAGAGTCTAGAACCAGTGCCTTGGAAATCAGAGTACCAGGCTCTAGTTATAGCCAGTTCAGGAGAGGCTGGTGTATCCACTGTGGCTGTTCTACATCGACACCTTACCCAGCCTTCCCTGGACAAGTCCCATCTCCGGGGGTGGGAGGGGTGCTGTGATGGGGTGGGGGGCTAGCATAAGATTCCTATCCTGTGTGGAAAGGAAGCTAATTTCCTGACTTCCTCTGGCTTTCCAGTACCCTCTGCCAACTCAAGAACCCAAGATACTGTCGCCCTCGAGTAGCATGGCCCTATAGAAACATAACGTAACATAAGCCATATGAGTTGTGATCGCAATTTACTTGTGTCTTAAACTGTATTGACTCAATTCAATATATTCAATACATCCTGAATTATTGGGCAACAATTCATAGAAATCACTAATAAGGTATGTTTTCATAGTGAGTGCAAGAGTTTCCTTCAGCTTCTATAATGAAATGCCACAAACTGGGTAGCTTAAAACAATAGCATTTAGTCAGGCGGTGATGGTGCACGCCTTTAATCCCAACACTTGGGAAGCAGAGGCACGTGGATTTCTGAGTTTGAGGCCAGCCTGGTCTATCTACAGAGTGAGTTCCAGGACAGCCAGGGCTCTACAGAGAAACCTGTCTCAAACACCCCCCCCCAAAGAATCATCTGATATTGAGGCTGAATGTCAGAAATCAAAATGTGGTGTAGCCATGTTCCCCCCTCTGAATGCTCCAGAGTAGCCTCCCTCAAATCCCCAACTCCTCCCCTAGCTCCTGAGACTGAGGACAATCCATGCTATTCCTTGGCTTGTGGCTGTGTCTCTCCAGTCTTTACCTCTTCTTTCTGTGAGTGTCTCTGCATTAACATGACTTCTTGCAAGAAAGACAGTCTCTGGATTTATAATGCACCCTAAACCAGTAAAATCTTAACCATAATTAGCTGCATTGCCAAGGCGCCCAGGGCAGTCCGGGCACTGGCTCAGGCCCAGCCTTACCTAGCTGCTGACGCCAGGGACCTCGCACCCCATCTGAGTGTTGGGCCTCACAATTCTGTTGCTGGGATTTATCTTTCTGTTGTCTTTTTCCCTTTTTCATTTTGTGGGCCTTGGGGTGGAGCCAGAGGTAAAAAGAAACAGTTGAGATTGTTTATGTATAGAAAAAATCATTATTGTACTGTTTTTTATTTTTTTCTAAGTCTTTAAAGAATCTAATAGTTGATGCTTACAGCTGTTTGCCCACACGTGTGATGCTTAATGAGCACATGTGGTTAGTGGCCATCTCAACAGAAGGTCATGAAGCTAGAAAAACATGAGGCAAGGTTTCTGGTGATGTTGGGGACACCCCTTCGGAGGACCATGGACCCCAAGAGGGTAGTAGTTAGTTGATAGCTTCATTATCTTCAGAACCTTTGGCTTGTTGTCACATCTGATAGATGGTTGTCTCTTGTAGTGTGTGTGTGTGTGTGGGGGGGTTATATTCAGATGAGACAAGGACATGAAACTGCTGTATTAAGCCTAAGGATAGCATGATTCATTCAGCTTTAAAAAAAAAAAACAAAAAAACCCTGAGCATTCTCCAACCCATTTCCCAGGAGACGCTGTCCCTGGGAAGCCAGTCTTAAGTGCCTGGCCTCAGAAAAAAGACTGTCCACTGAAGGTGGTTGACAATCTAAGGCACCTCCCCAACAGAAACAGGCTCATTTCAGAGGCACTCAGTATCCCTGTCCCCACCCAGTGAAACGGATGTGGCCGTATGACTAGGGACTGTCTCTTTTCCTGCACTGCTCTTATAGCCAGACATGTCACACTGACTTCTCTAGATATGTCAGTCATGCTGGCCTCGGGTTCATTCTGTTCCCTTTGGCTTTCCCTTTGTCTGCTTGATTTCTGTGTGACAATTTTATAGTCAACTCTCAGTGAGCCACCTCATCATCCGAAGAATGGTCTCCCTCGTTCTGTTCCCCTGAATGCCCTGCTAGTCTTTCTTCTCTTGGAGTCTTCTTTTGTGAGAAGGCCAGCACTAGCCAGAGCGCAGACCTGAGAGCTGACCCCAAGCATGTCTTATGCGCCTCTAGCCCTGCAGAGAGCAAAGGCAATGCTCTCAACCCTTCCCTAGAGTGTACGCGGGATTGGAGCAGGAGCACCTCCCCAGGCCGCAGTGACAGTGTTCTCAAGCCGGGCAGCAAGACAGAGGTTCGCACTTAAAAACTCCATCAGATGTTCGTTCCCCTGTGATGAAAATGAAGCAGCAGAGATTGTGGCCTTGGAGGATGTGGGTCCTGTGCTGCTGCTGGTCCTTCAAAGCTACAGACATCATCCCTCCCCCTACACACACACACACATACACACACACACACACACACACACACACACATCTTGAGAGCTTTCCGATTCTTTTCTACAGCACATGGACCTTGTGAAGAGTGACTCAGCCTTACATAAGAGATGGGAATTTATTTGAGGGGGACAGGGAAAGTGATGACTCAGAGCCTTGAAATTTCCAGTGGATTACACATGCTTTCTTAGATGATTTAAAGGAATTCGTTGTCAATGATAGTCCAAAAAAATGTTTTAGGAGGCAGCTTGGAGCAAAGATCCTGAGTCAGACAGGAAAGAATATTTGTGATGGACAGGAGGGGAAGAGCGGTCAAGGATGAGATCAGACAAGGTGAGTCGAGTCTACACCCCACAAGGGCCTGGGGAGAAGACTCAGTGGAGAAAGGGCAGGTGGGAGAACCAGAATTCTGATCCTTAGAATTCATGTGGAAGCAGGGCATGTGTGGCAAGTGGCCCCAGATGCCTGTAAGCCTAGCCCTTGGCAGACAGAGGCAGAGGAACCCAGGGCTAGTCAGTCATGAGCTCTGAGGTCAGTGGAGATAAATCCTGCCTCAACATATAAGGTGAAATTGGCAAACCACGACATCTAACATCAACTTCAGGTCTTCACATGTATAAACACATATGTACAACCTGACTTATGAACATGAATGTACACACACACACACACACACACACATATACACACCACAATAAAGGTTTCAATTCCATAAGTTTTAGGCCATTACAACACGTACCATGAGCCGGGCGGTGGTGGCGCACGCCTTTAATCCCAGCACTTGGGAGGCAGAGGCAGGCGGATTTCTGAGTTCGAGGCCAGCCTGGTCTACAGAGTGAGTTCCAGGACAGCCGGAGCTACACAGAGAAACCCTGTCTCGAAAATACCAAAAACAAACAAACAACACGTACCATCTTAGACCTCAGAATATTCTAGAACGTATCCAGAAAGAGAGTAGAGTTGATGTAATGTACACAAATCTAGGTGAACTTTGAACCCATTCATCTCTCCTCAAAGCCATTTACCCTCTCTTATATTGCCACACCCACCAGACTTCTCTCCCCCATGAAGAAGGTCGTTAACCTTCAAATATCTTTGAGTTCCACGTTTTTATGACTCCCGTGAGCTTTCACACTATCTGCCTTTTTCCTGTTACATTTCTTTACTTGGACCCACCCAATTAACTTTACTATCAGCATTTTCCAAAGGCTTGTAAAAGCTGTCTTGAATAATCCTACCTTCTCTTTTACTTAAAAGATCCTTAAAAGCTGAAGAGCAGTGTTTCCAAAAATGTATTTCATAAATACATTTAATTAGTATTATATGTGTGTATGTGTGTATATATGTGTGTGTATATATATATATGTATATGTATATATATGTATATATATACACATATATATATATATATATATATATATATATATATATACACAGCCTATGGAAATGTTGAATTATAAGGCTGTATGTTTCAGAGGACATGATTCTAAGGCAGTGATTCTTAACCTGTGGGTTACAACCTCTTTGAGGGTTGCATGTCAGACAGCCTGCATATTAGATATTTACATGAATAATTCATAACAGTAGCAAAATTACAATTATGAATTATCAATGAAATAATATTATGGTTGGAGGTCACCACAACATTGGGAACTATACTACAGGGTCGCAGCATTAGGGTTGAGAAGCCCTGCTGTAGGCTTCTCTGAACAGTAACATGTAGTAGAGCAAGGCCCAGACATGCAGACATCTAGCAATCCTGGCACTCTTAGGGTTGGTATAACAGGGTTTCCGAGGGCTCGTTTCCCTGGGTCTTAGGATGGGAGACAGGGCGGTCTGTGGAGCGTGTGGTAGCATTTGGAACACTGTCCAGTGACAAAGCTGTTGTTTCTTCCAACTCTGCATTCGTCAGGGCCACTGACTGTTCGTTCAGGCAAGCTCTATGATCTTAAGAAAGCTCTTCTGGCCCCTCGGACTCTGTGCCAGCATGGACTACAGGCAACTGCTCAGTGCCACTCAGGAGAAGTCAAATCTCTCTGCGCAGAAGGCCACTGAAAACTCGTGTAGCATCTGCACGTTCCTCAGCTTTGAAATGACTCCACTTGCAATGTGCTGTTTGGTGGCAGCTAAAACAAGGGCTTGCAGTGTGCCCCTCTTCCTGCTCCAGGTAAGAGTTTCTGTCAGGGCTGGAGAGATGGCTCAGCGGTTAAGAGCACTGACTTCTCTTCCGAAGGTCCTGAGTTCAAATCCCAGCAACCACATGGTGGCTCACAACCATCTGTAATGAAATCTGACGCCCTCTTCTGGAGTGTCTGAAGACAGCTACAGTGTACTTACATATAATAAATAAATAAATCTTTAAAAAAAAAAAAAAAAGAGTTTCTGTCAACCCCAAGAAAGAGACTTGGAGTGATCTCCCCGCTGAGAGCATGACTCGGACCTTCCCAGGCAGGCACCACAGGTGAACCAACTACTAACTGCCAACACAAGACTTCAAGAAAGGCAGAGCTGGAGCACGCCTGCCTTTAAGTCCAGCACTTGGAAGGCAGAGGTAGTGTGTCTCTGAGTTCCAGGCCAGTCTGGTCAACAGATTTTTTTTTTTTTTTTTTTGCTGTCTCAAAAAATAAAAATGCACGCACATGGGTGCACGCACACACACACACACACAGAGAGAGAGAGAGAGAGAGAGAGACAGACAGACAGACAGAGGGCAGAGAGGCAGACAGAGACAGACAGAGAGACAGAGAGACAGAGAAAAAGATAGTATCTGAATGACCAGATGGACTAAGATGTCAGACTCAGACTCAAGGTATATAAAAACCTAAGAATTTGACAGACAACTCAGTGTCGAGGCCGCAGCCTGTGAGCGTGTGGACTTGAAGCCTCTCCTTCCACCCCATCCCCACCTTCCCACCTGCAGGGACTTTTCGAGTCCTTGTAAATCTGCCCTGTGTGGGCTGTCTCCTTTTCTGGGCACCTCCTATGACGAGTTCAGACTGTAATTACAACTTGCTTTTCACAGAGCCCTGCTTCAGTGAGCATCAGATTAAGAACTTTGGAACTCACGTGATGAATAACGTACCTCATTGTGGCAGGCAAGGGTCTTGAGAGTAAGCCCTGGGGGTGGGGGAGGGATGATTCGCTAGAGTAGCTTACAGTGTGAGCTATCTGGATGCCAGAGAGCCTAAGAAACAGCTCGCTGCTCTGTCCATAAAGCTGGATGCCTCAACAGGCTCAGTCAGGTGCTGAAGGTGCCTAAAGATTAGTGGAGTTGCCCTATACTCTACAGAAGATACCCTGTACTCTCTCCAGGAGGCACCCCATACTCTACAGAAGGAACCCTATAGCCTATAGAAGGCACCCCATACTCTACAGAAGGAACCCTATAGCCTATAGAAGGCACCCTGTACTCTACAGAAGGAACTCCATCCTCTACAAAAGGTACCCTATAGCCTATAGAAGGCACCCCATACTCTACAGAAGGTACCCCATATTCTACAGAAGATATCCCATACACTACAGAAGGTACCCTATAGTCCACAGAAGGTACCCATAGTCTATAGAAGGCACCCCATACTCTACAGAAGATACCCCATACTCTATAAAAGGTACCCCATACTCTACAGAAGGTACCCCATACTCTACAGAAGGTACCCCATACTCTACAGAAGGTACCCCATACTCTACAGAAGGCACCCCATACTCTACAGAAGGCACCTCGTACTCTAAGCAGGGTTTTCTCTTTCACTTAATCTTTTCTCCTGACAGACTCGCCCCATAGATTCCAGATCCAATCGAGTTGACAAGACTAACCACCCCGCTTCGTTATCGTGTGCATTCCTGCGAGAGCTGTTCACATTTGTCCTCCACTTTAGGGGATCATAAACCTAAGTAAAAATTGCCTTTGCAATAAACCATGCGATTTAAGAACTCATACTCTCTCCTTATTTTAATGTTATGTACAGCTGAGATCTGAGCAATGGGAAAGGAAGGATTTGACTGGATAAGTTGTTTAAATACCCACAGTATTTCCAAAAAGGTAATCAACAACAGGGGCCTAGAAAAAAAGACCAGATAAATAAAGACACACTACTCCTTCAGAATAACTTAGAGTGCCATACCTCAGATGACCATCATGGTATGACAGAAGCAAAATTTCCAGAGTACAGAAAAGGAAATGGATATTTTACAAGGTGACGTCAGGGTCTCCAAGAGAGAATATCAGACCATCCCAGCACCCAAAAGATTCTTGGGGAAAGAAATAAGAAGTATCTGAGTAAAGCCGGGATGGGCTAAGAGAAAACAGGTGTGGGTGGGGTCTGCTGGCCAGTAGAGTACAAAAGGAAGAACGGGGATTTGAGAACTGGGGCTGAGGCTGGTGGAGAGACCGGGGCTGGAGGCAGGAGAAGCAGCCATTAAGGGTTGCTGAGACTATCTAAAGATGCGGACCACTCTGCTTTAAGTCAAGCACTCTATGGCAAACACCCCCTCTCCACCTCCACGTTATTAAGTGACCGGAGCCCAGTGTCCCCCTGTGAGGAGCTAAACCAGGGCTGGGGCTTGCCCGCCACACGGAAACCCCTCAGAGATTGCATCTTTCACCAGCAGGAAGCCACCCTCTTAAAATGGTCCAGTGAGCAGAGCCAATTAAAGGAACTGTTTATAAAGATGTGGGTCGGCCATGGGGAGACACAGGGGTCTGTAGGCCCTGGCACTGATAATAGCCCAGCACCATTAATGCCACTGAGTCAGGAGGGGAGAGAGAACACTGTCCAAAGCTGTCCTTGGCCTGACAGAAGCCATGGCTATGTCCTCCAGATCCATATATTGAAGTCTTAATTCTCCAATACTGTGTTTGAAGGTAGAAACTCTACAAAGGTAGTTAAATTGAGCTTGGAACCCCAATCCATCCTGATCGGTAACCTTGAAGGAAAAGGAAATCTGGACTAAGATCCCAGGATCTGGTCTCTCTCTCTCTCTCTCTCTCTCTCTCTCTCTCTCTCTCTCTCTCTCTCTCTCTCTCTCCTCCCTTCTTCCCTCCTTGTTCCTCATCCTCTCATTTCTCTATCACACAAACACAGGTAAAGCAGGAAGAGAAGCTCAGAGGAAACCAGCCCTGCTGACACCTTAATCTGGGGCTTGTAGCTTCCATCACTGTGAGACCAGTCGCCCCTGGCTCAGGCCCCACAGCCTGCAGCATTCTGTTAGAGTAACACCAACAGACAAACAGCAGAGAGAAGCCCTCAGCCCTCGCCCTCCTTCCTGTGCTCTCTGGGTCATGCTCCCGATTGGCTAAACCTTCCAATCCCAGACGGCAGAGAAGCGAGTGCACACGTGTCAGCGGCCAAGGTTCAGAGCAGGATGGAGAAAGAGCAGAACAGGAAGTACAGACAGCGTCTGTCCACCAGGGAGTCAGGAAGGGGCCGCGCAGGATCCGGCACCAGGCTTACAAATTGACAGAGCGTAGAACGGTGTCATAAAACAAGCCAGCACTCAGACCAAGGCAGGAAAGAAATGAAAGTAGCAGTTCTGCGGATGCCGTCCCCTGACCCACCAAGGTCTTTATTTTTTAATCAATATGTTTATATTGTTTTTAGGCTAAAAAGAGATGATCCCAAACGAGATTTTCCTATAACAGTCCAACATGGGCAACATCTCTGAGTAGCTGCAGAATCTAAGGATAGAGATGAGGGTGGGTGGCTCCCTGGGAAAACGTAAGTATGCCCCACTCTACAGCAAACAAAAACAAAAACAAAAAAACCCACAAACCTAATGCCTGGCTCTCTATAGATGCTAGCTCTGGGGTTCTCTTGTGGTTATGATGGGTGATAGATAACGCCATCTCTGGCCCATATTATTTTTAATAATTTTATTTATTTTTATTTTACATGCATTCGTGTTTTGTCTACATGTATGTCTGTGTGAGAGTATCAGGTCCCCTGAAATTGGACCCACAGACAGCTGTGAGCCACCACGGGGATGCTGGGAACTGAGCCCAGGTCCACTGGAAGAGCAGTCAAAGCTCCCAGCTACCTCCAGGGGCTCCCGTCCCTCGGGACTACAGTTTACAATGTGAAGCCACACACTCAGGGTACAGTCCGTGAACACAGTCTTGAAGAGCTGACGAAGGTGACCCTCAAGCCTTAAAGCCAGGTCTCCCAAAGAAACATCTAGAATATTTGCAGTCAGGAATTAGAGGCAGGAGATCAAGAGTTTATAGTACATGGTCTCAAAAATCAAAAGCATAAAAAATAAATTCACAGGGAAGGCCTCACTTCTCCCACGGAGTCCTGGAATCTTCCAACCATGGCTTCGGCTTCACCCAGCTTCTGTCCTTGGGTTTTAAGCCCTATGGCTTCCTCCCTATGGTGGCTGTTTGCCTCCGCCCTTCTCCTCCATGGCTGGAGCCTTCACTCCAAAGCCCAGGACTGTTGACAAGTCTGCTCTACTGCCAGCCTACCTCTGCTTACTCCACAACTCCCAACTCCGGATCTTCTTGAGTAGGAAGTGTCATTGCCTATATCTGTCCTTATAGGAGCCCCAGCTATCCAGATCAGGTATGTTCTAAAGACATACCTGTCCTTGTTACATGAATTGCACTGGGGGCACATGCTCATCGGCTCCCAAACCTCCTTCACTTCTAAAGATCCACTAAACGGTCAATTAATACAGGTCTGCCTGCCTCGCAAGGCCACCTTGAGACTAGACTAAGAATCAAGTCTAGGGATTAAACACATGGGCAGGCACGTCTGACAAGCTGAGTCGGGGAGGTGAGCCCCAATACAACTAGATTACAGACACCTGGGGAGAGAGGCCAGAGAGATAGATGCACAGGGTGAGGTAAGCTCACAAAAATCCCCAATGTGTTGGGGATTATCAATGTAAGTGTATTTTTTAATGTGGCTAGCTTTTCTCTAACTCTAGCCTGCTACCAAATGAGTGAGACTGAAACTATAAGATTTATTTAATTAGCTTTACTGCCTAGTAGCTGGGCAGTCATTGATGTATTCTAATCCTCTAAAGTAACCTGGCTACCCCCTCCCCCAGCCAAAATCCCCGAGATACTCGCATAGTATTGATCTGGCTTCAGATGTTTTTCCATAATTTCTCTCCAGACCCCTTCTTTGTGGCAAATTCCCTCCCTCCTCTCTCTCCCCTTCCCCTGGCTGGCAGAAGCCCAGCCTGTTCTCTCTTCTGCCCAGGCATTCTAATAAACTGACTGGCCAGTTTTATTGACAAGTCAGAGAATAAACAGGGAACAAAGTTTGTACAAAGTTGAGAGGGAAGATTCTTAGAATAAGCATCACAATGCCATGTCTGGATTGCAACAAGATGTGGGGGCAGGGAAATTAGCATCTGAATGAGACTTGTATATACAGGATGCAAAAGCATTTTGCCTATAATTGGGCATCCACCACAAGCCTGATCTGAGAGGCTCCCGTGCAGCACCTCTTTCATCATTTCTGGACACCCTGAGACACTGTAAGACACGACATCACATGGACCAAGAAACTGGAACCCAGAGGCATGAGCAGCTGACCTCAAAACGCACAAGCTGTGCCGGCCCAGGCCAACCTAGAGGATCCTCTTTAAGTTTCTGTTTCTTCTTCTTCCTGGAAAAAGGAGACTTCTTATATTTCCTTGATGAGAACTGGGTCACGTGCGTGTTCCCAAGCCAAGCCATGGATGAGAAGAACGGGCCCTTTGAATGTCCTGATTCAGTCTAGACCTTCAAGGACTAGGAATGGGCTGAGAAGGGGGCAGTCGAGCCTGAAAACAATCATTGCGAAGAAGGAAAACAACGCGAAGGCCAGCCCTGGAGAAGCTCACAGCAAACGCCAGCACAGTCTTTTTCTCTACGCGCTCTACCAAAGGGCAAAGGGCTGCGAGCAAGAGTCTGAACTCAAAGCCAGCGAGAGAGCAAGGGTGGACTGAACTAACAGCTCGCGCCCGCCTCCCTGGACAGCCACGCTGATGTAGGACCCTTTACCTCCTCTCTCTCCTCTCCTCTCCTCTCCTCTCCTCTCCTCTCCTCTCCTCTCCTCTCCTCTCCTCTCCTCTCCTCTCCTCTCCTCTCTTTTTACTCTCTCTCTAGGTGACTGGCGATTTTGACCTCCTGAGCATGGAGGTTATAATATGAGACAGAGGACACCCCCAGTCCTTCACTGTGGCACTGTGTGTCCCCCTCAGCAGCATCTAGCTAGCCTGGCTGCCATAGCTCAGGTGCTTTTTCTTTTTACCTCTTCTGTACAAAATACTCACGTGAGTTTGACAGCTTTTCCTCTGTCCACGTTTGATTTATGGCTGTAATTACGAGCTCTGTTTCACACAACCGGCGTGCCAGCAGATGCCTTTACAACTCAGCAGGATGCTACCTCGCTGCTTGCCCAGACCCCAGCACATGTCCTGCCAGGTCAAAATGTGTCAGTCAGGCCCGGCCCGGCCTCCACCTGCTTGCCTGGCATGAACCAGAATGGACAAGAGGTCAATGATCTATGTCAGCAGAGACCATGAAAGCCCGGGATGAACACGCCCTCCTCAAAAAAGCCCACCTGGAACGATTGAGACAAGCCTTCGACCAGATCAGCTGCCCACCCAGCCCGCCCTCCTCGGGGAAACGCTTGTCATATTTTTTGGCAGGGACTCTCCAGCCTTAAAACAGACCCACCTCACCTCGGCCACTTCTGCTACCCCAGTCTAAACTAACTCGGTTTAAACTAACTGTGTCTCTGAGCTCATGGGGTTCCTCCCTTGAGCAAGTTACTTCTCTCTCCGTGTCCTGAACTCCTGCTGTACGTGGGGCTAATGACGGCTCTGGCTATGAGGCCTGTACCACAAACATCCATTTCTCTCAGATCTGCAGGGACATCTGAGATGAGGGACCCGACACGGTTGGGTGTCAGGAGAGCCCTTTCCTGAGCTGCAGACATCTGGCCCTTCCTTGTATGCTCACAAAAGGCAAGCTAAACCTCTGGCCTCTTCTTACACGGCACTAATCCCATGGGGGAGGGGTCCCCCTTCATTAGCGTCTCACTCCACACCCCCATCCCCTAAGACCCTTGCAGGGATGTTTATTAGGGCCTTAAATATAAATTTGAAGGAAAAAAGATGCAGTTCTTTCCTGACGGCGCACCAGCGCACCGTGTGGTGTCTCCACCCAGAGTGTACGCAGCCCTCACAGCCCAGGCTCCAGGCACCAGAAACAGGCTCAAGGTTCCCCATGGAGAAAGCAGGGAGAGGAGCTGCGGGTAGGTCTGAAGCCACAGCCCAATCCTGCTCATTCCTCCTCCTTCCATGAGAACTCATCTTGCCTGAGTAATTTCCTTTCTGAGGAATTTGGGGGTGTTGGGGATACTCTGAGATACCAAGGGGGGGGGACACCATTGAGACACACTGCCATGGTTCCAGACGTCTCCAGTCACACAGGCCTTCTCCAGGAATGGAAGGTGGGGCCCGAGGCTCGCGCCACCGCCCGGTTGGCTACTTGCACCATCTTGTTCTCTGTAGGGATCCTAGGAGTGGGAAGCCGGCCTCTGGGACTGCAGGGAAGCATACCGGGAGGGTGGGTGAGGACAGGGTGAAAAAGATGTGCATGCCAGAGCCCAGGGGTGCCGCGAGGGTAGGGGTGCCACGAGGGTAGGGGTGCTGCAAGGGTAGCCCAGGGGTGCTGGCAGCAGGTGTCTCTGCTCTTCTCCTCACTTGTTCTTCGAGAGAGGAGGCCTTTCATCCAGGCTCAGGACCTACCTGGCTAAGGGGAAAGGCGGGCCATCATTGCTTCTTAGATTTGGGGGTAAAGCCCCAGCTGTCCATGAAGCATCCTGGTTTGTTTTTTGTGAAAGGCTGAAGTTCAGAAAGATAAGATGGCTTCCGGGTTTCTGAGCTGATGATTATCTTAAGGTACCTTTGTCACAAGAACTTCCAGGCAGGATGGGCCAGCGCCACTGAAGAAGAGGGGGCGAAGGGAACGTGGAAAGGAGACAGAGAGGAGAAGAGAGAGGATGGGTTGTGGCCTTTAGCCTTTGGAGATGAAGATGTCGTATTCTCGGCTCTGGAGAATGTGTAGAAAGACCCAGGCACCTCCCTGACACTCAGCACTGACCCTCAAAGCATTTAATTAGTGAGGAAGACAAGCCAAGAAAAATGGAGACACTAGAGGCTGGAGGTCAGAGTAGAAGAGAGAGGCTGTGTCTTGTGTGGATGGAATTAACAAAGCACCAAGTCTTCTATCGGGTCTAGGGAAGAAATTCCAGCTCTGACCATCCCCAGGGTAGCCATGGAGGAGACTAAAAGTAGCTCCTGACAAACTGTGTCTGTCACCCACAGGACCAATCCCTAGAGAGAGGGGACCCTCCTCAAGGCAAAGTCCAGCTGGCCAGACAAGGCGGGATGCTGGGGGTGGCATGGGAGTGCAGCAGGGCATGTGGGGGACAGGTGAGTCATGGAGGGACATGTGTGGCTGTGGCCTGGCTCAGGGAAGGGCAGTGTAGACAGAAGCTCGGCCTCTGGGACCTTGGTGAGCTGTAAGTCCTACCTTCTTGCTTTCCACCGACTCCTGAATCTGAATTGTATGGTTCTCTGTGCCTCCGTCTTCCCTGTGCAGAACAGCTGGGAGGCTGGCCCGTGTACAGAACTCCTCTCTGCGTGGCACCATGCTTCATGCCCACCCTGACTCCCTGAGGGTAGGAATGGCTGGTCCAGATGTGCAGTCAGAGGAGGGGGCTGGGTCTTCCTAAGGTCCTCAGGGTCAAAGCCCCTCTCTAAGAGGTCAGCACACCCATGAGGCAGCACGGGCCCAAACTGGGGTGACAAAGGCCTTCACCTCTATCCCCACAGAGAACCTAAGTCCATGGGGTGCTGGGCAGGCCCTGGCATTCCTTTTGTCTCCTTCTCTGTAAGCAGGGATGCTGCCTCTCCAAGACCTGTTTCCACTTCTGCTCTAGAACCCTTCTTCATCAACGGCCTGATGTGGAGGCTCAGGTTGGTTTCGACTTTTGCCTCCATCCCCCTACCCCCCTCGCTGCCCCCTACCCCTCCTCACGCCCCCCACCCCCGCCTCCCGCCCCAGTGAGACAGGGCAAGCTTTCTTCCTGTAAGACAGGACCTCCCTGAGCAGAGCTTCTGACTCCCCACGGCTGAAGACATCATCTAGACAAACACTGGCTGGGCTGACTCATGACCTTGACTCCACTGGTCACCACTGGCTCCAAGGCCTTCCCTCAGGAAGTCTTAGTCAAGCTGGGACAGACAATAAAACCCCATGGAGAAGAGGGCCAGAAAGCCTGTCAGTGAAGGAAGTCAGGAAATGTTTCATGGAGAAATATTTCACGCAGAATCCAGAAAGTACTTCCTCAGCTGGATTCTGGATGGTAAATAGGAAATTTTAAAGAGGGATAAGGCTCAAAATTCCTCTGCAGAGAGAAGGAAATATGCAGAACAGTATGATAAAAAGGCGGGCAGCTGAGTATCTTGTAGGAATGAAGACCGCTACCATAGGCACCTCCCGTAGCTTCAGGACTGGTCCCCGACCAGGACTTTCCATACAGACCACTAGTGTCACTAGAGGACAATGTTGGTGACATGCTGAGGCACTCTGGTTGTGGTGACAGGAGTGTGGTGGCTTTCAGAGAGAGGAGCTGGGGGCTCTCCTGAGTGTCCTCTAATGGACAGGACACTCCTATCCCCCAGAGTTCGACATCCCCAGATGCCAGGGACCTCACACCCACAGCTGAGGCTTAGAAAGGCTGAGGTCTCCACGGCTACTTCAGGCAGGGAGCCTTGGGGCCCACCTTGGCTGCAGGGTTGGAGACAGAGTCCTTGAATACTGCTGAGGCTGCTCTAGAGAGCAGAACCTAGATTGTGAGGGGCTCATCCCAGGTGCTGCTAAGATTCCTTCCCTGGGGGAACATAAATATCACCTACCCCTCCCTTCCTATGGCCCCAATAACAAACAGAGGTTCAATTCTATCAAAGGTCACTCTAAAGAACCAATGGGCTCATCAGACTTACTTTTAGAACAATAGGTGAGGGTTCATAGGCAGGAGCACGGGTGACCTTAAGGCTGCCACACTAGAAGGTCTGAAGCAGCCAGTATGGGTGGGAACTCCATGGCTGTGTAGATGGAGCCCCTCTTCCCCAGTCCTCCCCAACCTTCTAGCCTTTCCCTGAGACCACACACAATTAGTGCAGAATCGAATACAACCGATTGGGAGAGATGATTGAATACTCAAGTCGAGGGTCCCATGATCCTCCCTGCCCTCTCCTTTCCACCCCACCCTTCTATGAGAGAATGTCAACTGTCAAAAAGTCCAGCTGTAATGATCTTTTGGGACCCCCAGCAGAACTTCTGAAGATAGTGACATTGGAGCTCAGAGGGTTGTCCATTTCTCCAGCTTTTACATCTCCGTCCCTCTTCCACAGAATCCCTGAGCCTCAGAAAGGGTCACATAGATGTCTATTTACCTCAAATCCAGTGAGGTGCTGAGCCCTTCAGACCTGTCATCAGTCAGCCCATCTCTAGAACATGAATGCTGGCGAGTCTTGGTGGGTATTCCTTCTACTGTGAAACACAAGTGAAGAAAAGAACAAAAGAAATAGGAAACAGAAAAATATCCAGACGGACACCGACTGCCAAGATAGCTCATGGTTACAAATACAAATGGTAGCAGTCCCTTAGCTGGTACACCATTTAACGAGACAATAGCAGTCGCTCCGCCACTGGAGCCTATGATGTGCCTGGACACAGGTTTTTATGAATTTCCAACTCTGAATGTGCATGTCTTGCTCCAAACAGAACGTTGGTGTTACCCGCAACCACTCATGCCACTACTGCACAAGCTGGCACATCTTGCCTGGAGCTTCCACCATGACAAATGTAGGATCCACAGCCAAGTAGGACTTTTGGCCCCAATTCTATAGAACAACTTTAGTAGCTTCTTCTGACTACAAAAGCCAGCAGGGAGGAGCCGCTTCGAACTCAGTTCTAGGCTCATTTTTCCATGCCCTGAAACTTCAACACTAGGGTCCTAACTGGCTAGTTCTGGCATACAATCAATAGCAGCAGCAATAGTCTCCATCTTTGGGGCATCTCTGCCAGCCACTCTAGAGACATAGCCCACCCTTAGTCAGCAACCTTACGGCTTCTGGGAGCATTGGTGTACCCCCTCCCCGATATCCTTGTTTACTCTTTAACATTTACAGACTCAGGCTAGCATAGTTCTCCAATCACCTTGGCATGTAGCTAGCTCAAGGACATTTTCATTATAGTTTAAAAAGAAACCCAGGGTATGCAAACTGCAAAACTCAACAATTGCCCAGAAGAAAGGAAGAGAGAAGAAAAGGAGAAAGCCACACTGTTGCGTTAAGCTGAGTGGAGATCAGGCACATGGGGTGGGGAGGGCAAAATTAAAGACTAAGGAAGTGAAGAGTTCCAGAAAAGGAGTGTTTGGGATTTGATAAACACTGAAAATGAAGAAGCAGAAGAGAAGAAGGTAATTTGTGTCCTGAATCAGGACTCAGAAAGATGGTCAGACCCAGCAGAGGTTCCGGGGGTTCAGAGGGGCTATTGTAAGGGTGGAAATTCTGAAAAAAGAAACATAGATGTTTCACTGTTTCTATTTCTTCCTTCTATTTCTTTAGCATAGCTGAAACTAGACCAGGCTTCCTGAAAGATGGTCCTTTGACCTGGTGACTGGCCTGCCCAATTCAATCAACTCTGCTGTTGTTCTTGTCATTGTTCTTGTTGTTGTTGTTGTTGTTGTTGCTCTTGTTCTTGTTGTTGCTTTCCTGAGACAGGGTTTCTCTGGGTAATAGCCCTGGCTGTCCTGGAACTCCCTCTGAGACCAGGCTGGCCACAAACTCACAGAAATCGACCTGCTTCTGCCCCTCAAGTTTGGGGATTAAAGGCAGCTGAGACCAAGGCACATCTCCCTCTTTTAGAGGTAGACTCTTATGTTTTTGTTCTTATTGTCTATGAGGTAATAACAGGTTTTCCTTGATGAGCCCTTAATGCTTCCTAATAAATGGAATACTGGTCTTTGGCCCACCCGGTGAGCCCTTTCATGTGTGAAAGGAGGTAGGCTGGTCCTTTTATTCCTTCTACTGAACCATTCACCCCTCTAAGGAAGGTTCAACCAGTTCTTCCCTCCAATACACAGCTCAAAGGAGGGGAAAGGTCTGGGCCTGGGTCTAGTCCCCAGAGTGATCATGAAGGTGTGCCCAAAGTTGCCTGTTATTCTTTGTCCTGACCTTCCCCTTCTTAGGAAAACTGCATCCAAATTCAGCCTATGCCTCAGAAGCATCCATGGCTTCCCACATGAGTTCTGAGTGAGGCTGACTTGGGCAGACGAACAGTTCCCAGGACTCTGCAGATGTAACTGTCTTTTTTCCTTCAGGTATTCCTACTCTCTCACTCACACACATCCCATGTTCAGCCGCCTCCATAAATCATCATGAATCAATGACCACGCCCGCTCAGTCAGTCAACAGGGTCTCCAGCGCAGGAGTGAGGATTGAAAAGAAAGAGACAATTAGACAAAACTGCACTATGACCCCAGTCAATTCTGAGAGTGAAGGCAGGTTTAGTAATTCTCAATCCATTTTTATACTAATTTAATTACATGCAGGAGTTAAGATCAATAGTAGTACAATGAGGAACAAGCAAGACAGTAAACACAAAATTGTCAAGGCAATAAGCAAAGTCCCACATCACTTCAGTGACAGCTGTTTGCAAGGGAGTGTAAGGATGACCAAAATACCTGAGCCACTTCCTTGTCCAAGCCCGGAACCTTGCCTGAAGCTTGCTTCTCTCCTTCCACCCTAAGATAAAAATTCCTGCCGTAACCTACTTCCCTATTACACCCTAATGTCAGATTCCTGCTTGAAGTCCTTGTCCTTGGCCAACGTCAGGTTCCTGTCAGGCATCACGGCACCCCAGTAAGGCTCTCCACAAATCAAGTTGCAAGGTCCTATTGCTTGATAACAGAACTGTGACTGTGCTGGATTGAATTAAAATGTCCCGTGGGCTCAGGTTTGGATGCTGGGTCCCCAGTTGGTGGAACTGTTTGGAAAGGACTGGGAGGTGTGGCCTTGGGAGGAGGCGTGTCCCTGGAAGCTTCTGTCATTCCCAGAGCTTCCTGCTTGCAGATCAAGATATGAGTCCTCAGCTGATGCTCCAGGGCTATGCCTTGCCATGCTGGTGATGTGTTATAGACGTGTTTAAACCCAAACTGGGGTTTCTACCACACACCCTTTATCATTCAGTTCTCAAATAAAAAACATAACTTTATTATTATTATTATTATTATTATTATTATTATTATTTTGGTTTTTCAAGACAGGGTTTCTCTGTATAGCCCTGGTTGTCCTGGAACTCACTCTGTAGACCAGGCTGGCCTCGAACTCAGAAATCCGCCTGCCTCTGCCTCCCAAGTGCTGGGATTACAGGCATGCGCCACCACCGCCTGGCTACTTTTATTATTTATAATAGACCTTAAGCGATGTCTGTCCTCTAAGCTATTAGTATCTACTTTCCTTTTTTTTTTTTTTTTTTTTTTGAGACAGGGTTTCTCTGTGTAGCACTGGCTGTCCTGGAACTCACTCTGTAGACCAGGCTGGCCTTGAACTCAGAAATCCCCCTGCCTCTGCCTCCCAAGTGCTGGGATTACAGGCGTGCACCACCACGCCCGGCCTTAGTATCTACTTCCTATTGACAAACACTAGTTATTACTTACAATGTTTCATCTGGGCTGTTCTTAATTCCAATTGGCCAGCCCTAAGGGCTATGTTTTCATGACTCACCTCACCCATGGAGGCTTCTCCTTCATTCTCCTTCCTCTCCCTCCCCTCCTGGTTCTCTGACTCCAAGCTCAGAAATCCTAAATCCTGCCTGTCTTTTCTGTCTAGCTCTTGGTTGTTAGCATCTTTATTCACCAATCAGAAATAACTTGGGGGCAAGGTCACATAGTGTTACTTGGGTCTACATGAGGACTCTCTCATCTCTGGGGTAACCAGGCCTTGAGGAACCAGTATTAGCATTAGAATACAAGCAGCATCAGGCCAACCCACTACAGTGATGGACTCCTATCCCTCTGTAAGTTGCCTTGGTCATGTTGTTTCATTACAGCAGCAGAAAAGTAGCTAAGACCATCTCCTCCGACCGTCATCCCCCAGCCTGCCCTAGGCTTCCTCCCCTCCACCCTTTCCCACTTGAACACATAGCCCAGCTGTCCTAAGACATTGTTTTGCTCTTCACCTGTGTCCTCTGGTTCTGTTTTTCTCATTGGAAGCTGGCTGTGTAAACTACCAATGGTCAACGTGACCACTTCTTAAGTGGAAGGGGAAAATACAGGTTTCAGGCCACCACTGGGGCCTTGACATTAAGCCAAATAAATCCAAACACTCAGGTTTGTAAGGGATTTGTTATTAAGGGCTGTTTTCGATATTCAGCACATTCCCGTTACTGGGTTCATTTATTTCTTGCAATGACTTGGCAGATAGATAGGATCCAGTAGGACTCCTCTGAGTTGGGAATCCTCACTCAGAATCAGTTAGGCCTCAGTTGGGAGTAGTGATGTTCTAGGGATTCCTGCTAACCAGCTCTTCAGCTCACCTGTCTCCTGCTGCCAAGGATGGGAAAGAGACAGGAATGGTACATCCTCCCTTCAGACAGGGGGTGGGGGGTGGGGGTGGGGGGGGCATGAAGACATTGCCTATAGAGGTTATACAGGCCTACAGCCTCCACACTGGATTGGCCCCAACCTAGGCCTCGTCTTTTCTCTCTAGAGTCCCCTTAGCACTCAAGATAGAGAATGATATAGAACGTACCTCAGTTAGACCTTCCTCTGACTGGATATGCAGCAGCCTAGGGTACATTCTTCCCTATCTCCTCCCAGGCTGCTTGTGGCTGTGGGGAGGGACTGACTATGGGACCTGTCCGCAGGAGAAAGTCACTGGGGGTCAGATAGCCTAACACAAAGGTCGCAAGGTCCCCACCATGTCTCCTTTTCTGCTCTGACTGATACTTGACTACAGCCATCAGCATTCACATCTCTGATAAATCCTAGCCCAGTCTTGTTATGTGTGGTAGTTTAAATAAAAATGCCCCCATAGACCCTCAGGGTGTGGCACTGTTAGGAAGTAGGACCTTGTTCCGGTAGGTATGGGCTTGTTGAGGAAGCATGCCACTGGGATGGGCTTTGGGGTCTCAGGTGCTCAAGCCCGAAGGAGAAGCTCTTCTCTTCTGCCTGCTCGCCAGACAGCAGCCAGAGACAACTCCTCCCCTGGGACAATGAGACCACATCTTGGCTTTCATATCTGTTTACATTTCCAAAGATTTTTCTCCCAAAGATACCAAAGTCTTCCCAGATTTCGGGGTCTCAATCCTAGGACTTCCTAATCATTCTGTTTGGTTTTGGTTGTTTAAAATCTCACTGAGCAAGTATTGAGTCTTTCTAAAAGGCCACAGGCTCAGTATGAAAATTTAACCTCCCTCCCTCCACTGCTGCACAGAACAACCAAAACCTCCTTGTGTCCATCGCAATGGAAGATGCTCGCACAGGTCGCGGGTCCTTAGAGCTGGGTCTCGAAGCCTATGAGTATTAGTTATAACCTCTTCCACAATCAAAGTGGCTCTTACCTCACACTTGGACCTCTGACGGGCTCACAGCTGCTCGCACATGCTCTGACAGGCAAGTACACGGCTTGCCTGGCACGCAGAAGGGCCTGTGCTGAACCCCCAGGACTACACAACCTGAGTATTCTAACTCATACCTGAAATCTTAGCACTGAAACTTTCCTTAGAAGCAAGGGAATCAGGAACTCTCATCTACATAATCAATTGGAGGCCATTTGGGGCTTCATAAGAACATTGCTTTAAAGAATAAAATGCCTAAGTATCTTTTCTTTGGCGAAACTGCCACTCAGAGAAAAAAAAATGGTAGCCTGTCCCTTTGTTGCCCAAGATAGGATTTGAAACCCACTTTCTCCAGACACCCCACATGTGAGCCGTGACTTCTTGGGCTCATGGCTCTCTCCTGCCTCCCTCACTCCCACACCATCTCAAGCATCACGGAGTAGCTGACGAGCCCTCAGGGTCAGGAATGAGCCACAGTGTCCACAGCAGTTTCCTCTGGGGGTCAGAAGAAAATCTGCACACGAGGAGCACAGCGCTCTCCAGCCCTGCGCCCAGCCCAGGTGGACAGGGAGGGAAAGCTGGAGGAATAAAGACAGCCTCTGTGCAAATGACCTGTCACTGTGCCAGACAGGGCAGTGCAAAACAATCCCAGCCCTCTGCACCTCCTGTCCCAGAGGGCTACTCCTCACCCAGTACTCCAGCCTTACTTTACAGTTTAGACTCCAGATACGACATCAGAAAATTAGATTTAGGGAAGCTAGTCCTTCTCTGCATGCTCGGTGCCTTGAATGACAGCTTCAGGACCCAGTAAGATGTCTCAGTAGGTAGATGCATGGGTCATCAAACCTGATGACCTGAGCTCCATTCACATGTGACAGAGGAAGAGACCACACACACACACACACACACAGAGAGAGAGAGAGAGAGAGAGAGAGAGAGAGAGAGAGAGTAATAATCTTTAAAAAGAAATACTACTTCCGCAAGTCCTTCTGTGAACAGCACCCTGCCATCATTCCATAAGGAATAGACTGCCCTCGCGTGGGTTAGGTGAAGACCAGGCTAGGGAGAACCTTCATCTCAGAAGCTATAAAAGACAAAAAGGCATCTGTCCTTTGCCTGAGGAACCTCAAGACCATCAGCCTATGACTCACAGCGATGAGCAGAGCAATGTGCGTCAGCCGCTGCCTCAGTGGAAGCTGACTGGCTGCCTCCTCCCTCCCGGGCATGTGCACACACACCCTTTCCCACGCCTACGGAAGTAAGGCAACATCTCCCTGGGGATTCCAGTTTCTGAACACTTTTGGGTTAGTCCTTCAGCCACAAGTTGTGTCTCAAAGATATCAGGGCTGGGGTCTGTGTCTGCCACTGGCTAGAGTCATTTCTGAGTGACTACCGTGGGGACCTGGACTTCGCTCCATCCCTCTGGGAGCCACCCTCCTCTTGGCCACCATGGGGCCTCTGAGCAGTCTCCATATGGGACCCTCTTCTCTGTATGTGCTTAGCTAGGCTAGGAGTGGGGTGCAGGATTACATTTTAGACTCTGAACAATGTCCTCCTGATTGCAAACCACATGATGCTGGCTCTTTGGGGGCATGTCTGGTGTTCTGCAGGCCACACAGCAAAGAGACAGAGAGTGAAGCTACCACCCAGCGGAACCCAACAGTGGCTGCTTGCTCCACCCAGGAAGCTCACCCTGACTCTACCACACCCCTCCCTCAGGTCCGGCACAGGGCGCCTCCTCCCTGGTCAGGTCACCTTCTCTCTTGCCAGTCACATGGAGTTTTGAGCTATTTGCTTTCCCCTGGGCTGAGCTCCTCCAGGGCAAGCAGCCTGAATCTTGACCTTTCTGTACCCAGCACTTGGTGTTTTACAGAACAGTGCCTGTCTGTGCCTTGGGGCTGAGAGTCCAGACAACCATGTGGTATGACCAATGCTGACCGGGTCCCCTCTGCTCCCTGTACAGCTGAGGAGACAGAGAAGGTTTAACTTTAGTCTCTCACCTCTGTGGAAGCCTGAACTCCCCTTGGCTTATGGGGGACGGAAACACTGCTTCCCTATTCTGGGGAAACTGAGGCAAGGACCCATGATGTGGGTCAGGCAGCATTTTGGAGCATAAACTCAAAAGCACTAGGACTGGTTCCTGAGTTGTGTGTAACTACAATATGTGTGACTGGGTGTCCCTGCAGCTGTGTGTAAACAATCAAAGATGTCTTTTTATCCAGGGACAGGGACCTCAGAAACCGCCTAGGACGTTTGCTCTACAAGTGTCACCATCCCTAAGCTCTCGCGCTGTGCATGTCGTCATTTGGAACTCGTGCTGTTTATTCAGTGATGCATACAGAATCCTTTCCATCCTGACAAACCTGGATTTCTATTCCTGACAGACATGCTCAGTCCTTCCCAGCTGCGTGGTTGTTGAGGTATGGCTGTGTCTGAGCTGGTGAGGTGCCCTGTGGCAGGCGTTTAACTTATTTTTACAATGAAAGCAATGCTATGAATAAAAACTGCTGCGTACGCATCTGCCCGCCGCCCTCACGCATGCATTGCGTACAGCAGTGCTGCTGAGGGGCAGGCACTCTGCTGCTGCTCTACTGGGAAGAAACCTCGCCTGTGAGACTCCCCCTCTCCAGAGGCCTTTGAAAACGCCAGTTCCTTTATGGTTCACCTGTGCTGGGCTCCGTGACCTTGCAAGTATTTTTCAAAGAGTCCATTCGTGGGCACGGTACTCCATGTGTTTAATCTCAGTGCTTGGAAGGCAGAGGCAGAGAGCCTTCTCTGAAACCCAAGCTAGCCAGTACTACACAGTGAGACCTTGTCTTTAAAAAATTAAGAAGTTTGCTTATCCTTTATAAAAGATTAACACTAAAAAAAAAAAAAAAGCCAGGCGGTGGTGGCACACACCCAGCACTTGGGAGGCAGAGGCAAGTGGATTTCTGAGTTTGAGGCCAGCCTGGTCTACAGAGTGAGTTCCAGGACAGCCAGGGCTACACAGAGAAACCCTGTCTCGAAAAAAACAAACAAAAAAAAAACCAAAACAAACAAACAAACAAAAAAAAGATTAACACTTCCTCTACTGAGTTTAAAATGGCTTCACAGAAGTCAACACCTGGGAGAGAGGGACTCTATCATCTCACTCACGCGTGAAGCGTGACACATGCACGCTCCCACTTAGTCCTGTGTACAGGGCAGGGTTGGAGCTCACATTTTACAGATGTGTAAGTAAACATTTAGAGATCCTGGGTATGATGCTTCACCACTGTCGACTTGACTGATTTTAGAACCACATAGGAGACATACCTCTGCTTATGGTGCTCTAGTTTGAGGGTGCTTCTAAGGACATTCAGCTGAGGCAGGAAGACCCATGTTAAACACGAATTAGATGACCAGACTGAGGCTGGGTGATGGTGGTGCACGCCTGTAATCCCAGCACTTGGGAGGCAGAGGCAGGCAGATTTCTGAGTAACCAACCAGGTCTGACTTAAGATCCACTCCGAGAGAAGGAACCCATACGGGTCTTAGTCAGGGCTTCTATTCCTGCACAAACATCATGACCAAGAAGCAAGTTGGGGAGGAAAGGGTTTATTGAGCTTACACTTCCATGCTGCTGTTCATCACCAAAGGAAGTCAGGACTGGAACTCAAGCAGGTCAGGAAGCAGGAGCTGATGCAGAGGCCATGGAGGGATGTTACTTACTGGCTTGCTTCCCCAGGCTTGCTCAGCCTGCTCTCTTATAGAACCCAAGACTACCAACCCAGGGATGGCACCACCCACAAGGGGCCCTCCCACCTTGATCACTAATTGAGAAAATGCCCCACAGCTGGATCTCATGGAGGCATTTCCTCACCTGAAGCTCCTTTCTCTGTGATAACTCCAGCCTATGTCAAGTTGACACACAAAACCAGCCGGTACACCTGTGGGTTTTTTCCCCATAGTATTTCACTGAGTTAGAAACCAGCCAGGAGTAGTGCCACACAGCTTAATCCCAGCAGAGGAAGAGGATATGCAAGGAACAAAATGTAAAGAAATGATACCATGGATGGATGTAACCATGGAAACCAAGCCTAGAGTGTGGGCATGAGTATGATAACACTGAAGTAAGGTAAACGCTTGATGAAGTAATGTGTGAACACCTTAATCACGATTGGCTAAGAGTGGCTTAAATACCCCGGTCTGGCCACCGCACCTCACTCACTGCCGGAGTCCCACGGAGATGCCCTGTGCTGAGAGATGGAGTCCACCGATCCGGCCTGTATGCCCACTGCTGAGTGAGACGAGCCCGCACTGCAGCCCGAGCACAGCGGGGACCCGAAAGCAGAAGGACTAACCTTACCCACCGAGCTGCCCTCGACCCAGGCTACAACATCGGGCCAGACAGGAAGTTAGTGAAGTGCGTATGTGAATGAATGCAATCCCATTTCACTAGCAAGTTGTCTGTTGTTACTCAGGAATAAATAAGCTATCCTAACCTGACCTCCCTTCTCGCCTGTGTCCCCAATCCTGATTCACGGCAGGATGTCTGGGAGTTTGAGCCAACCAGGGGTGTGTGTGTGTGGGTGTGGGTGTGTGTGTGTGTGTAATGTGTGTGTATTTATGCAAGTTTGTCATGTGTGTGTCGTGTGTGTGGTATATGTGTGCATGTCTGTGAGTATATGTATGTGTGGTATGTGTGTGGGGGGGTATAAGTGTGTGTGAATGTGATTGTGGTGTGTAGGTACCTATGTGTGTAGTATGTATGTGAGTAGTGTGTATGGTGTATGTATATTATATGACTGTGTGTATATGTTTGGTGAGTGTGTTTGTATGTGTGTGGTGGTGTGTGGTGTGAGTGTATGTATATATGTATGTATGTATGTATGTATGTATGTATGAAAGTGTCTGTAACTGTGTGTGTGGTATATGTGTGTGTATATGTGTGTGTGTATGAGTGTATGAGTGTGTGTGTATGTGTGTGGTATATGCGAATGTGTGTGTGAGTGTATGAGTGAGTGTGTGTGTGAGTGTGTGTGTGTGTGTAAAACTGATTGATTGCCAACATTCCTCTAAAGAAGGAATCCTCTGGAGTATGCTCCAGGTACCTCTATAGACACATTGTGACAAGTGACAAGCTTGGGGTTGGTGGGCCACAGGCTGTAGGAAAGAGTAGAACTTCTCACAATCACCTTCCAAGACCACCATGGGGGCCAGACCAGTCTGCCTCAGCCAAGGCTCCACAGCAGGCCCTCGGCCCTCAGGGTTGTCTTTCCTTCCTCTGGGGGACCCGACCTGCCAGTCCACCAGTCTCAGGCCGTGTGTCTCCAGCACAGACCCTGGAGAGAGACAGCTGGAACCATCAGTGACTTTAATTATAGAGCCCCACCTTCCAAAACACGCACAGAGAAGCCATAATGGCTGGGACTGCTGGCGTCAGTGAGGAAGTCAGCCCAGAGCATGGAGGTGGGAGCCAGCCTGGGACTGTGTGTCTGAGGATGGAGGGGGATGGAGGGAGTGTGTGTCTGAGGATGGAGGGGGATGGAGGGGGGAGGAGGGGGTGTGTGTCTGAGGATGGAGGGGGATGGAGGGAGTGTGTGTCTGAGGATGGAGGGGGATGGAGGGAGTGTGTGTCTGCGATGGAGGGAGTGTGTATCTGAGGATGGAGGGAGTGTGTGTCTGAGGATGGAGGGGGGATGGAGGGACTGTGTGTCTGGGATGGAGGGGGATGGAGGGAGTGTGTGTCTGGGATGGAGAGAGGGATGGAGGGAGTGTGTGTCTGGGATGAAGGGGGATGGAGGGAGTGTGTGTCTGGGATGGAGGGGATAGAGGGAGTGTGTGTGTCTGCGATGGAGGGAGTGTGTGTGTCTGGGATGGAGGGAGTGTGTGTGTCTGGGATGGAGGGACTGTGTGTCTGGGATGGAGGGGGATGGAGGGAGTGTGTGTCTGGGATGGAGGGGATGGAGGGAGTGTGTGTCTGGGGATGGAGGGGGATGGAGGGAGTGTGTGTGTCTGGGATGGAGGGGGTGTGTGTGTCTGGGATGGAGGGGGATGGAGGGAGTGTGTGTCTGGGATGGAGGGGGATGGAGGGAGTGTGTGTCTGGGGATGGAGGGGGGATGGAGGGAGTGTGTGTCTGAGATGGAGGGGGGATGGAGGGAGTGTGTGTCTGGGATGGAGGGGGATGGAGGGAGTGTGTGTCTGGGATGGAGGGGGATGGAGGGAGTGTGTGTCTGGGATGGAGGGGGATGGAGGGGGTGTGTGTCTGAGGATGGAGGGAGTGTGTGTCTGGGATGGAGGGGGATGGAGGGAGTGTGTGTCTGAGGATGGAGGGAGTGTGTGTCTGAGGATGGAGGGAGTGTGTGTCTGGGGTGGAGGGTGTGTGTGTCTGAGGATGGAGGGAGTGTGTGTCTGGGATGGAGGGAGTGTGTGTCTGGGATGGAGGGGGATGGAGGGAGTGTGTGTCTGGGATGGAGGGGGATGGAGGGAGTGTGTCTGGGGATGGAGGGAGTGTGTGTCTGGGGATGGAGGGGGATGGAGGGAGTGTGTGTCTGGGATGGAGGGGTGTGTGTCTGGGATGGAGGGAGTGTGTGTCTGGGATGGAGGGGGATGGAGGGCAGTGACTCCCCCACCATATTCATGTTCACTTATGTGCCAGAGCACACTATTTTTTTAGTATCTGTAATACGTTTAAGGCTTGGAGGGAAGAGAATAGGGTAAGTGGATGGGTGACAGATGAATGATGGACAGGTGGGAGATGAGTGACGGACGGGTGACAGGTGAGTGACAGGTGGTTGGATACATGAACAAAGAGTACATGTATGCACTGATGGATACTGAGCCAAGAGGCCTCTTTCCTCTGGTTAACAATATTGAAGAGAATAGCAGGTCATAAATCCATGCTCACTAAGTCCTTGATCCCATTCTTATCCAGGAATTCCAAGAAAATAATGCAAAGCAATAAAATTTCCCTGGTCCCTAAGAAGTTGTAGCCGCTTGCTTCTAACAGCAGAAGCATGGCTGCAATGTGCCAAGGCCTGAGCTGCTGAGAGAATCACAACAGCACGGCCACTCGGGTAATGCCAGCGCCACAGGGTAGAAAAATATATATCACTTTGTATGTGGAAGTAATATTAAGAAAAGAATCTTACATCTGTGATCGTAGTGTTGTGTTAAAGTAGAGGGAGAAGAGCCGAGAGGTGGTGGCACACACCGTTAATCCCTGCACTCAAGGGGCAGAGGCAGATGAACCTCTGTGCATTCGAGACCAGCCTGGTCTACAGAGTGAGTTCCAGGACAGGCAGGGCTACACAATGAGACCCTGTCTCAAAACAAAAGCAAACAGAAGATGAGAAGGGGTTTTCACAGAAGAAAGGACGACTCCATCTCATCAGCCTTCAGGTCCACTCGCACCCAAGACAAGTTGTCTCTCCATCAGCCTCCATCTCCCATAGGAGCACTGCGTCAGCTCCTGCTGGGGACAGGTGGGCAAGGGCACCTTATGAACTCGGAGGGCAACTTACATGCTGTGTGAAATCATGTAGTCTCTCCACTGAGAGTAAAAAAACAACAGATCAACAAGGAGGACTCTGAAAGGCGCTCAGAGAAATTAAAATTCAAACAAATAATACAATGTCTTATTCAAGTTGGGTTGCAGATATAATGCAGTAGTATTATTATTAATGCATAATGCAGTACTTTTATTAATACATAATAATGGTGTATTATTATTTATGCATAATGCAGTTTTTTATCTGAATCCAGAAAGTCACACAACACAAGCAAGCCTGTGTGACCTGTCCTTAGTGTCTTTTTTTTTTTTTTTTTTTGGTTTTTTGAGACAGGGTTTCTCTGTGTAGTCCTGGCTGTCCTGGAACTCACTCTGTAGACCAGGCTGGCCTTGAACTCAGAAACCCGCCTGCCTCTGCCTCCCAAGTGCTGGGATTACAGGCGTGTGCCACCACGCCCAGCTATCCTTAGTGTCTTGATGCAGTGCGCACCGGCTGTTGATGCATACAGTCTGGCTTGACCAAGCGGAGCCCAGCTGCAGCCGATGAGCTGGTGAGAGCTGGTTCCAAAGGCTCGGTCGCCCCACCCCCACCCCCCACCTCCACCCTCCGCTCCTGACTCCCGAGTAAATGCTTTCTACATATTAACCCAGTCCTTACAACGCCCGATTGAGATGCATACACTGTCCACATATTACACATGAAGACACAGCTGGTACCTGAGACAGGCAGACTTAGCGACCTTCCTAACCTGGGCGAGTCCAGCCTCTGGCCTGTACTGGGGCTGTCTCACACAGGGGTGCTGAGCGGACGCCCCTGGGAGCATCTCCAGGAGCACTCTCCTGTCTCCTCGGCTCTCCAGAGGACCGCAGCCGCTAGCACGGGGCTATTTCCTTTTGGTGAGGAGGTTGGAACAGTGAATCTCAGCCCGTGCCCATCCCAGCATGCCCAGGGAGGCGTGCTGGGCTGTGAGCCTGACAGAGGGTGGGGGCGGGGCATCAGGGCTGCAAGCACAAGCCTGTGATATTCTTCCAAGGCTCAGTTTCCAAGGAGAGTCCTCATCTCCCTGTGCAAAAGGCCTGGGGCCCTACCTCCTGCTGGAGACTGAGCCTAGGGAAAGCAGTCAGGTCTGTAACCTAGACGAATAGCCTGTCTTCTCTTCCACATCACGAGGAAGAATACATATTTAACTTCCTGTCTAAAGCCCACCTATGCTTGAAGGGAGGTGAGGAGGCCTGAGAAGAAGGGAGGTGTCATCAGCCCGCCTCTCTGGCTCCACCTCAGGTAGGCGTGCCCTTGGTCCTAATGGACCAAGCTAACCAAAGGACAAGGGTCTGGGGTCAGGAAAGGGAGTGGCCTGAAATCCCACAGAATGCCCAACAGCTCTTTGGAATTCAGTCTCAAATGTTCATTCAGGATTCGCCACAGAAACAACAGCGTTGGCATGGGCTTCCCCCACCCCCACCCACCCCCACCCCACCCCCGCCACGGAGAGAGGAGGGGGCAGCAGGTATGGACTCTGGGTCAGGTGACCCAAATAAAGATGACTACCGTGCTGGACTGCTCCAGCTCATGGACCCATGTGACTCTTGTGAGACTCTTGAGTCTTGAATAAAAGCCCTTGCTGCTGTGGCCAAGGCACAGACGCCCATTCCACACTCATCCTTCTGCGCCGCCCCTCCCCCACCCGGGGCTAGGCAAATCCAAGTTCACACCACCAACGTGAACAAACCAAGGCCCGGCCTGGGACAGCCGCTCCAGGGGCTGGGGGGGAGGGGGCAGGCCTGGGACAGCCGCTCCAGGGGCTGGGGGTGGGGGGCAGGCCTGGGAGAGCCGCTCCAGGGGCTGGGGGGAGGGGGCAGGCCTGGGACAGCCACTCCAGGCACAGGGGCCAGCCAGCTGAGTCACAGGCCTGTGTGTCCACCTCACATCCTCTTTTACTCATTAGCCAAGAATATGACCTAAATCCCACGGGCAATAGCCCCTCAGCACATGAGGAAATGGATAATGACTGTGTCACAGGCAGCTAAAAGCTGCAATTACCCTTCCCGACAGGAGCGTGGGACCTTTTTATGAAGAGCGAAATTTTTGCCTCATAAATTGTACTTGTGAGAAATCAGCAGGCGCTGCTGGTGACCATGGTTACCCTTCCACAGCCAGAAGCGCCATTTCCAGATAGCTGATAGCCTCGGCTCACACCTGCCGGATAGACGAAGCCTCAGGGACAGACTTAGCTGCAGCCCAGGCTGGGGTCACCAGGACAGAAGGCAGGCTTTAATATATGCGGTGGCTAAGTCCCATCTCTTGGATTCTGGGGGAATTTGCCGGTGTGAGGCCTGAACTCCGAAAGTTTTGCGAGCTGGTCCAAAGACTTCCACCGTTAGGCAAGTTAAAAGCAAAAACAGTGAAGACCAAGCCCCTGCCCAACAGCCGAAGGGCAGCCCTTTAGGGAAGGTGAGGGTGGGCAGGGAGAAGAGATCGTGGGCTGTTTCTGCGGTTACTGATATGGTGGCTCCTTGTCACTAAGGTAACTGCTGACCCTCACCCCGGAGAGCAGCAGACGTCGAGGGTGGAGGCCGCAGGGCAGGGTGGGGACGTAGGGGAGAAGCAGCTGTGTCTGGCCTACCCCAGAGGCCTGGAGGCACCGGCAGGCTATTCTGGGCTCCTGCTTTCGCTCACTCCCCTCAGCTATACCGGCCCAGCGGACGGACGGGCTGTGACCTGATCCCGACATGTGGGTCCAATTAGTGTTCCCTCACTGGCCCCCGACTAGCTGTGATTTTTATAGAAACTCCATCTGTCTGGCAGCTCTGGCTGCTGCACACCGTCATTACCCCTCCGGCTGTCATCACAGGTGCGCTGTCTTACCTCTGTGCCGCGTGCCAGAGGCCCCCTGGTCTCTGTTCGTTCCCTTTACAAACACGCATGACTGCGTGAGACGTGTGCTGAGTTCTGGGCAGTGTGCTGTTCCTGGGAACTGGGGACTTCGGGGTAGAGCATATGTTTTTAAGGGCTCTGTGACTCTCGTGGCCTTGGGAGTGAGTCAGTCATGCCCAAGGTACTGGGGGGGGGGGAAGGTACCAGGGTGCTTTGATAACAGTTGAGGTCAAGTGTATACTGAAGGAGCTGGGCGGAGGCTCGGCTGGGGGCGCTTGCCTGGCACGCACAAGGCCCAGAGCTGAGTCCCCAGCATGCATAACCCAACATGGTGACACACTCCGTCATCCCAGCACTGGAGGCTAGGACTGGAAGGTCAGGGCTAGCCTCAGCTACTTGAGACTCTATTTCACAATAAAACAACAACACAAATAGCACAGTGTGTATCAAGATCAGCACTCGGTCTTACTCGGTGTGAGCCGCTCCACTCCTCTCCCAGGCACGCCTGGCCACAGTCTTCGGAGAGTGTATGTCCTCAGGCCTGGAACTCACCACTGACTCTCTTGAAAGAGTCTGCGTGCCCTTTAGAGACTTCTGACAGCCCAGATGATGACTTGGGAGATGACTTCTGTCTCCCCCTAAAACGGATGTGACAAGGTTAGCCCTGCTCACACACAGCTGGTCACAGTGAAGCATCCGTCCGATCTTCTGTGCTTCTTGCTTCTTTTTTCCAATAAAAGCAGTTAAAAATAAACGTTTCCTCAAGGTACACCTTTGACAATTATTTAATTGATAAACGTATTTGGTTTTGCTTCGCTTTGGCTCAAACCCAGGGGCATGGTCATACAAGGCACTGGCTCCATCAGTGAGCTACATTCCTAGGTCTTGACTTATGTTGTCCAACCCATGACTCAACAAGTATACGCAGTGACTCCGTATCTGGGGAAAGAGCAGTATATTCCATAACCCCCAGGGGATGGCTGACACTGCAGCTGATGCTGAATCTGTACTGAGAGAGAGAGAGAGAGAGAGAGAGAGAGAGAGAGAGAGAGAGAGAGAAGAAGAAGAAGAAGAAGAAGAAGAAGAAGAAGAAGAAGAAGAAGAAGAAGGAGAAGAGGAGGAGGAGGAGCAGGAGGAGGAGGAGGAAGAGAGGGGAGAGGGGAGAGAGGGGAGAGAGAAAAGAGAGAGAGAGGAGAGAAAGAGGGAAGAGAGAATATTGAGAGTCATCTTAATATTCATTAAGATGGCTTATGAGCAGCCGGCAGGATGGCGCCACCTTTATTCTTGGCACTCAGGAGGCAGAGACAGGTGGAGCCCTGAGTTGGAGGCCAGCCAGTCTTGTCTACACAGCAAGCTCCAGGGAAGCCAAAGCTACATAGAAAGACCTTGTTTCAAAAATGAATATATGTACACACACACACACACACACACACACACATATGGTAACATGGGAGGGGCTGGAGAGACTCCTCAGAGGTTAAGAGCCCGTGCTCTAGTCGAAAGCCTGGTTCAATCTGCAGCCACCCACATGGAAGCTCCCAGTCACAGCTGTCTGTCCCTCTAGCTCCAAAGGATCCTCTCCTCCCTTCTGACCTCTGAGGGCAACAAACACACGTGTGGTACACAGACATAGAAGCAAACAAAACGCTAATACACATAAAATAAAGAAATATAAAAAGTAAAATCTGACGATGCCGTGTGATGCAGAAAGATAGGTGACCTGAGTGACCAGCAGTCTCAAAGCCCAGAGGCGGTCACCGTCACCCCCTGTCACTCTCTGGACCAGCACTGTAGACAGCTTCATACTGTGAGAAAGTTCCCTTATCAACTGTTTGTGGTTTGGTTTGCTTTGGTTGGGGTTTTTTTAGCAAAATGATTTTAGTGATTCAAAATGGGAATGAACCAAAAGTAATATAGCCCCAGAATGTCTAAGCCATTCCCAGGAATGTAAAAGTTGGGGCATGGGGACAACAATGGGTCTGAGTCTCAGGTATAGACTGTCTCAGTGACACACCGGGAAGGGGAAGTGCAGGACAATGGACCATGCCAGGAAACTGGGTAAGGTAGAGTGGCCCTGAGACCCTGGTACCTGGGTACCCGCCCACCTGAGACGGTAGGCGGTTCCCTGCTCCCTGCCAGATTCCTGACCTGGAACACTGACACTCTTCCCACAGAAGGAAACAAGACCTGTGATCACCTAGTCCCAAGACAGAGTTCTCCATGCTAATGAGGTATCTAGAGGCCCCGAGGGTTTAGCCAATAAGCCTTCCCAGACATTCCTCCCTGCAAAGGGTATTTAATCTCTGGCCAACCTTGAGAAGTTGCTACACATCCATTTTGATGGGCTTATAAAAAGAGAGAAAGGGGTTTAGGGAGTGTGGCACGGCGGTGTAGGGAAGGGGGTGCCTAGGCAGGCCCATGCCCAGGCACCTCTTCCCCCTGAGGGACCACGCACACACAGACATGGTATAGAATAGAGTTTATTCAGGGCAGAGGATGGGAATTAATGATGTAGAGGAGGCAGAGAGAGTAGAGAAGTGGAGGAGTGGAGGCCGGCCATGAGCACGTGGTGAGAGGGGGGAGGGGAGAAGAGCTCAAGAGGGGCAGAGAGGTGAGAGTGCAGAGAGGTGAGAGCAATGAGAGAGCGATGAGAGAGAGAGGAGGGGCAAGCAGCCCCTTTTATAGTGGGCCAGGTCTATGGGGCGGGGTATACCTGGCTGTTGCCAGGTAATTATGGGGTGGAGCTTAGACAGAATACTAACACATTTCCCAAGATGAACAGTCAATAAATGGTATGGATAAGCATGGACTGTCTCATCGAGAACTGCTGTGGGGAGCATGGAAAGGCCTGTGCCTACAGAGCCACAGCCTAAGTCTCTCACAGAGGCCTCTGCACTTCCAGACAACCACTGTTACCGTTACAGATGAGCTAAGCAGCATTTCTCCATTTCTCTGGCCCCAGGTGTGTTGTCATCCTCAGCCCGCAGGCCCCCAATGGTCCTGTGGACCCCCATCCTTTGTTCCCGACTCCTCTGTGCGGCATTCTAGCAGGGAGTAGATATCTGGGAGGCAGGGAACCCCAACTCTGGCGCCCCATGTCCTGGATGGTGTTTTCCCACCCCCTGAGCTGCGTCCCAGCGCTACCCGGCCACGGGACACACACAATGGTGGTGGTACAGGGGGGCACAGTCAAGCGCTCCCCACGTTTCAAGGACCCACAGGGAAGGCCGTTTCTTTCGTTGCAGTAAAGCCCAGAGTTGAGAGAATTAGCATGTGAACATGTGTGTGCACACATGCACATGTGCATGCGTTTGTCTGAGTGAACGTGGTGCCGCAGCAGGCATGTGATGTGCAGACGGCAACCCTGAGGCTGGTCCTCACCTTCTGCCTTATCTGAGACCCACACCAAGGTTGTGTGTCTCTCTGTCTCTGACTCTGTTGAGAGTACTGGGATTGTAGACACACTCCATACTTTTACATAACCTTTGGGGATTCAAAAAATGTTTACCCATGAGCTGTCTCTGTGGCCCCTAACTTGTGTTTTTAAGGGAATATAATGTTCTCCCTGGAGATACGAGGCTGCGGCTTTTAGCCCCTTGCAATGTGAAGGCTGAATTGATTCCAACCAGCCTTTCTCAACAGCAGCCAAGCTGCTGCTGGATTTGAACTCCATTTAAACCCTGGAAATGGCTGGTTTCTGTCAGGAAGGGGTTTTTTTCCTTCCTTTTAATCAGTGCATAAGTCAGTAAGCAGCTTGGGCAATGAAGTCCGTACTTCGAGAAGTCAAAGGCAAACTAGTCAGCAGCATTCACACCCAGGGGGCCGGTCTCAGCATTCAAACATTCGGTGTTTGTGTTGGAGGAAACCAAAACCCAAAGCGAACCTGGAGAATGAGAACCAAATGCCCCTTAGCCCAGCACTGCCTCTTCCCACACCACGGGAGCCAGCCTGAAGGATGACGACCACTGTACTGGCAGATGACAGAGTCAGAGACGCCATGTGCGCCATGCTGGCTGGCTGGGCATCTTCAGGCGATCTTGTCCGGCCGCCCGCATGAAAGCCCACTGACCGCTGGTCTTCCATCTTTGGGGCCGTTTATCATTCTCATCCTTGTCTGTGGCTTCGTGCACTCTTCAGCTGAACCTTAAGCTTTGGACAGGAACTCTGTCGGCTTTATGTTCTGCTGCCCCCAGATAGCCGGGACAAGGTGAAGTCTGTAATGGTTGTAATGTGAGACGTCCCCGTGGACGCATGCTTAAATATTTGCTTCTAGCTAGTGGCACTGTTTTGGGAGATTGTAGGCTTTGGGATTGAGGGTTTAGATGGTGGAAGTAGGTTACCCAAGGGTGGTCGTTAAAGGTTATACTCACCCCCGGTTCTGGTCTAACCCTCTGCTTGTGGTCTGGCAACAGCATGAATATCATCACCACACACCCCAGCCACCATGGCTTCCCTGTCAGGAAGATGGACTGAGAACTTTCTAACGCCATAAACCAAACTAAAATGCTCTTAAACTGTTTCCATCAGGTATTTGAAATGAATAAAGAAATTAATACAGAGAATTGGAGCCAGACGCGCAGGGCTGTTGCTGTGGTGACCTTGACCACGTGGTTCTGTATCCTTTGGAACTGGTTTCCTGGAGGAACGTAGAGGTTTGGCGATGCAGGCTGGAGAAGCCCTAGGACACGGAAGGACGGAATGCTGACGGGAGTGTAGACAATAGAGACCTCCTGTGGGGTCTCAGGTGGGAGCAGGCACTGCTCTCTGGCAGAGAGCCCCGTTATGTTTTGCCTGTGCTGTGAACATTTCGGTGAAGCTAAATTGGAAAGTGACGAACTAGTTTATCTGGTGGAGGAAATTTCCAGACAAGCAGGCGGCATGCGGCGTGGTGTTTGATGGCTGCCTTTAGACGGGTTTATAACACAAATTTAGAGGAAAAGCCGATATGAGGGATGTGAAAATGTCCAGTTTGAAGGTTTATGTACATTTTTAAGTGGAGCAGACAAGTTGGTGCAAACACAGTGGGTATGATTGTTAAAAAGATTACCATCATTGCAGGGAAACCCGGAGGATACAGTCCGGTGGTTAGAATGCTTGCCTAACATACACAGAGGTGTGGATTCTATCCCCAACAGCCTCTGCCTTCTGAGGGCTGCGATTAACGGTGTGCACCATCACTGCCCTGCAGATTCTTTAGTATTATTATCATTTTCTTTTACATTTATCTATTTGCGTGTGGGGGGGGTTGTGTGGTGTGGTGCACACATGCCATAGACTGTGTTGGAGGTTAGCGGACAGCTTGTAGAAGCTGGTTCTCTCTCTACCACTTCGGTTCTATGGCCTGAACCCTTAGGTCATCGGGCACCTCTTGCTGGCTGAGACTCTGGACTCTTGATTAGTATTGAAACTGTTAAGACTGTGGCCTCATAAAGTTGGTCTGGATGCAGTCTATGCTGTGAGCCTTGGGGACGAATGCAGAATGTCATAGTTTGAATCTGGAATGTCCGTCACAGGCTCCTGTGGTAGGTCTAGTTCTGATCTGGCTCTCTGCTTCCTGGCCAGATGCCCCCATGTTCACAGACAGACCTCATTCCCCTTACCTGGAGCCCCTGGGAAACCGTGAGGCAGATGAACCCTTCCTCCCTTAAGTGACTTCTGTCAGGAGCTTGACGCTTGGCTCAGAAATCAGGAGAGTCACTAACAGAGAAGACAACCAACGTCTCTGCCCCCCGCCTCACGTGGAAGCCACGAGATTCCAAGCAAGTCACTCGCACCCACGAATCTTGAAAGTACAGAGTAAAGTTAGGCTGCGCCAGGTTGACTAAGGCCTGTCAGGCCGTGAACTGTCAGATACACCCGGCTACGGCTGCCCTGCTGTCTAAATGCTGACTGTGCACACTGAGGTTTGACCTTCCTCACAAAACATCCATCTCATCCCATTCTCTTCGTAAGTCTCCAGGGAGACAGCACTGTGGGAACTCTGAGGGACAAGGGAGCACACTGAGGATTGACTGAGCCTAACAGCACACGCAGTGCTTCCTCACCCTGGAAGACATGGGTTCCTCAACTATAGGAGGTGCTAAACAGTCACTCTCTTTCAAGTGGAAAGCTTAGTGATTTTCCGTGGGTGTGCTGGCACGTTGCTTTAATCTGAACACGAGACAGGCAAAGGCTGATGGGAAATATGATATAGTTGGGTGGACATATTCTTGCATCTCCCAGTTTCCCAATAGCTCCTCTGTGGCCAGAGGGTGAAGCTAATCCTTCTTATGTCCTCAGAAATCAGCAGATTTTGTTAAAAGAAGACATGGCAGACATGCATTAATATACATGATTTATTGATTAATCATCAGTGACAGACCTGGGCTCTGCCTCCAACCCTTTTGTAAATGATTTCCGTAACAGACCTCTAAGGCGGGTACCCGGCTCTACCCGGCCTGAGGAGGGCGAGGCTGAGGACCCCGAGGCCAGCTCACTAGTCTGGAGCTTGGGCCTAGGTCTGTGCCTCCTCCCTGCCCCATGCTTTCTCTGACTCCCAGAAGAATGGCAGTAGAGGCCTTTCCTGTGGTGACTGGGAGGGCTTGTGGCTCAGGCCTGAAGGGTTCCTCTTCTGACAGAAAAGCAAGGCGCCTGGCCCCGACAGACAGGGCACTCCCTGTCTCTCTCCGTGGTTTGCCTTCATCTGCCTCCTTGGTGCTCCAACCTCTGTCGCTTTTTTTTTTTGTAGGTCCCCATCCACCCAACCGCGTCAACTTCTGGGTGGCCTTGTTGCCTGGAGAGTCAACCCGTGAAGGGTGAGGAAACTCCCTGCTCCTCCCCGGGATTCAAGCGACCAGGATTGGGGCTGGGGATGAATCTGCATGCGCAGAAGAAACACCTAGAAGGAGGAAGCACAAAAGATGCCCAACGCACACGCGCACACGTGCACGCACACACGCACGCACACACGCATGCTGTGGATCCCTTCTCTAAATGAACAGTGTGACAACTTCACCATAGCTCAAGTTTGCAGCAGCCTGGCCCCTCCCACTTCCCCATCCTGCCTTCTGCAGTTCCGAGAAAGGTTGGCTTCCCCACAAAATCATGGGAAGTCCAGGTACTTTTGTAACTTTTTTGTTCCTTTTCAAATGCCTAAATGATTTTGAGGTGTTTTATGTTCTCATTCTCTCTCTCTCTCTCTCTCTCTGTGTGTGTGTGTGTGTGTGTGTGTGTGTGTGCGCGCGCGTGTGCGCGCGCGCACGCGCGCGCGCGCGCGCGCATGTGTGTGTGTTTTCAGGTGACCATTTGACATAGGTAAGAGTCAGCTATCATGTTGCCTGTGGCGGAGGGAGCGAGCCAGATTGAGATGAGGCCTGCTGCTTGGGCGGACATGAAGGGCTGGATGTCAGCCAGTCTGCCTTTAGGCGGTGAAAGCCGAAAGGCTTTGGATTTACCTTGAAGTATCAAAGTCACCAGCCCTGCACTGAAGTGTCTGTTCCTGCCAATTGCTGCACCCTAACCACAAGCCACAAGCCCGAGAATGAGTGTAGGGATTGTTGAAGGCCCCACATCTAAGAACCATTGTACACAGCACATATACAAATACCCACGTGTGCATTCATTTGTTATACAAGGTGCATAAGTGTGTGCATATGTGTGTGTGCGTGTGTATGTGTGTGTGTGTGTGTGTGTGTGTGTGTGTGTGTTACATGGAGTTGAACCCGGGGCCTAACACATGCTAAGCAAGTCTTTCTATTCCTGAGCTGTCCTCTTTGAGACATGACCTTACCAATTTGCCCAGACTAGCCTTAAACTTGTCCTCTTCCCACCTCGGCCCTCTGAGCCTCTGGGATCACTCGAAGCCACTGTACCCAGCCAATGGGCCTTTCCTACGGGGATATGTCCCTTGCACCATTGTTGGGGTAAATATTATTCTGGGATTTTTAACCCTCTTAGACCATATAGTTCCCACATAAAGACACAAATCTTTATATTTATAATAGCCTGAGCGCTTAGCGCTGGGCAGCTGTCAGCCCTCTGGGCTGCTTTGTCTACTTCCACAGATGTCGCCTGCCACAGATGTCACCTGCCACGCTGCCTGCGCTGCTCCTCTTCCAACAGGCCAGCCCTCATGACCCGCCTACTTCATGGAGACTGCTCTCCTCCTCCTGGTCCCTGCCTAAGACCCCATGCCCAGAGGAACCTCCCCTCCCCCCATCCCAGGCTGTAGGCATCTTTATAAGCCAATGAGGATTGACTTGGGGGGCAAGGTTTATACATCAAAAGCTGGTGCGGTGAGGATCTGCTTGCTGGGGGGAAGGGGAGAAGCAGATCGTGGGGGGCAGTATTTAGCATTTGAATACACAGCAGCACCAGACCAACCTCTTCCGCATCTTAGCCACTGCGGGTCATACTGGGCATAATCCTCACCACATGCCCACTGCAGCCCGTGATGTCCCTTACAGTGGCTTGGACAGTGAGCTCTGAGCCTTTTCCAGTCCCTGAAGTCCCCTGCACAGCCTTCTCTTCTTTCCCTTTATTCTTGGTAGACGGCCACACATCCTTGTCCCTGCAGTGCCCCGTGGGCTGTGACTCACTGATGGTGCTCAGTTAATGTGCAGAACTGAATTCTCCATGCAGAAAAGTCAGGTCACTCTGCATGTGACCTCGCGCCTGGCTCTCCGCCCACACTCTCCCCTGCGTTCTGCTGTGCCAGCCAGTTGGAGGGACGAGTGCACTTTGACAGCTTCAGCCACACACACGAGGCGTGGAGGGGGCATAGAGAGGGAGGAAAGGAGCTTGGGATCCTCAGGACCGGAAACAGAAGTGACACCTGTAAACAATTAACGGCCCCTGATGGGCCACGGAAGGCCTGAGCGGGACACCCGATCCCACTATGTGACACTGCTGCCATCTAGTGGTAAGTCTGAGACTGACTTATAGGGTACAAAATCTAATTGTCATCAAGATCCATAAATATCTCACTCGTAAATCCTGCCATTCAAAGGACCACACAGGGTTGACAATCATAGGAATACTGTCATTTAAAAACATTGCTCATTCCTCCTGCCATACCCTTCGGGGCGTCCAGACAATAAGAGATGCCAGCCTGAGTGTCCGGCAAACATAAGCCTCCCTCCCCCTCAAGCAATACTATAGGCAAGGAGTGGTAGAGACTGCAGCATGCAGGATTCGGTTGGCACCAGCGCTCGCTAAGTGTCTGAGTGCTGGAGTGGGTGTGTTGGGTGCTACTGACCCTGGGCTATTAGGGCGGGGCTTCCTAGCTTCAGTGTTCAGGAGCCCACGGGTGGAAGAAGCAAAGAAAGCGCATCTTCAACGTCACAGCCTCCTCCACTATGAGCTAAGCGAGACGCACCGTGGCTCCTCAGAGCACATTCGGTTCCGGCCTCATCTGAGGGAGAAGCGCTTCGTCTCCACTGATGTGTGCAGACAGAACACATCTATGACTGTCTCCTGCGCCCAGCTCAGCAAGGCGTCCTGTGGGAAAGAACCCAAGGCCGTTTAGTACTGAAGGCGGAACAGATTGAAATGAGGGCATTTGAGTAGGGTTTCCTTCTGACAGGACTCAGAGAGCTGGCAAGGTCAGCCAGCCATCGACTCTCTACGCTGTGCATGCGTGTGTGTGTGTGTGTGTGTGTGTGTGTGTGTGTGTGTGTCTCCCGGTCACAAGGATAAGGTTCTCTTAGTTACTGGCCAAAGCTAGAGTGAGGTGACTCGTTAGGAACCTGCTGGAATCTGCAGGAGAGTGACCACCACTGCAGCAAAAGGAACCAGGTAGATGCGGCGGTTTGAATAGGTTTGGCCCCCATAGACTCATGAGTTTGAATGCGCAGCCCATAGGGCGTGGCATCATTAGGAGGAAGTGTGTCACTGTGGTGGCAGCCTTTGTGGTCTCATATACTCGGGCTACACTTAGCATGGTACACAGTGGCTTCTGCTGCTGCCTGTGGGTCCAGATGTGGAACTCTCAGCTCCTTCTCCAGTACCACGTCTTCCTGGATGCTGCCATGGTTCTTGCCGTGACAATAATGGTCTGAACCTCTGAAACGGTAAGCCCGCCCCAGTTAAATGTTTTCTTTACAAGAGTCGTCTAGCCATGGTGTCTTCACAGCAAAGAATTCAAACTAAGACAGTGGCTGAGGCCTCTTGCCAACCAGGCTTCCGGACCTGCTTCTCAAATAGCAATGACGACGCCTTACAGAGACTCTGACAGAGTGGGCTCTGACCCCGCTGATCTTTGAGGTCGGATAGCAATCATTACCTGCCCCTCCACACTGACTACCAAGGAGACAGAGCACTGCCTGCTATGCATTCTCCCCTGCACACACATCCCTGTCTCTGTGGCTTTGGTCCCCTGAAGAGAAAATGTGCTGCTCTAAAGGCGGTCAGTGTTTGCCCTGGACTAACTAGCCTATGGTCCTAAGACAGGTGGTACAAGGCAGGCACGCCCCAGGCAGCCTGCCAGCCGTGGCACTAGGGCTCTCCCCTCTGGCTTCCCTACAATGCCCCGCCTCTGTGTCTGCTCTGCCCATCAGTGCTGTCTTCTCGTGAGTGTTGCAGCTCTCAGGGGGGAAGGCTTCCCCGGTGCAAGCGCTCTGATGAGGAAGGCATCCTGGCAGTCGGAAGCTAAGGAATAGCACAAAGTCACACCTTACAACAAACTTCATGCACGAGATTTATTGGGAGGGGAAACCCCAGGAGGGTGGCTCCCCTTACCCAGGGAGAAGCATCAGAGATCTAAGTGGAACACGGAGGTTATACAGGGTTTCTTGGGGAGCAAAGCTTTGGATGGGGATTGGTGGGATTTCACGTTCTGAACTTGGGGTTTTTACCCTGCAGGGCAGAGCCTGCATCTGGAGTGGCAGGGTCTGCCATTATGGTAATCTGTGGGTGGAGTCTAGTGATCGGAGAGCCCCTGGGGTGGGGCCTGGCTATTCACAGGCCTTGGGGGTTACATTTCCCACCCAGTGTCTTCCATTGTGACTCAGTTAGGTTGCCGGCCTGTGACTGAGGGTTTATGAATTCTCATTAGCTGGACACTTTGGGAGCCAGGAGTAGTGCAGTCCTTATGTAAAAAGTGGGCACATCCCTGGACACCTGTAACCCCATGCTCAGAAGGTAGAAACGGTAACCAGTTCATCTGGCTAGTCTGTGAGTTCCAGGTTCAGTGAGAGACTCTATGAAGGTCTCAGAGTATCTCCTGGTCCACTTAAGGCAGAAGGATTTTTGTTGAGAAAACAGGTGCTTCCAGCATCTTGTGGCTGCAACTAAAAAAATAAAATAAAATAAAATAAAATAAAATAAAATAATAAATAAATAAATAAATAATAAATAAATAAATAAATAAATAAATAAATAAAGATGTATTTTCTCCAGGCAGCTGAGGATGGGAACAGGGTGGGGGGGGGATAGGGCAGGGGAAGGGGCGGGACACCGGGAGGGAGGGAGTATTAGGAGAGATGACCAGAATGGGGGGTAAGGGGCAGGCACTTCGGGGGCACGTGGAACCCTGGTGCAATGGGAACTCCCTAACCATCTTCTGGAATCAGGCAAGGCTTCCTGAGGGTCTAAGACATCAACTCAGTCACAAAACCTTTGACCTACAATGTGTCCTGCGTGCCACATGTGCTAGCCAGCCAACGACTGGTCCAACTCAAGCCCCAAGCCACAAGGAGACCATGTGGGACACTCCCTGGGTGGCTAGGACCCAGAGGCTGGATAGCCCAGGGACGTAGGATAGAATCAAACATGGCTAGTAAGCGAAAAACAAATTCCTAATGATAATCTGCTATCTTGGGCGTGTAGACCAGAGCCTAGCATAGTCATCAGAGAGGCGTCATCCAGCAGCTGGTGGGAGCAGATGCAGAGACCCACACCCAAACATCAGGCTGAGCGTGGGGATCCCCAGGAAGAGGGGGAGGAAGGAGGTAGGAGCCCAAGGGGTGGAGAACGCAAATTCATGGCCCACAGAAATAACAAAGCAGGACTCACAGGGTCACAGACACTGAGGAGACACTAGGGGGTCTGTGTGGGTCTGACCTTGGTCCTCTGATTCACTCCGACTCTTGCCTAAGTGGGGCCTGTCTCTGACTTGTGTGAGTAGGGCCTCTCTCTGACTCTTGCCTGAGTAGGGCCTGTCTCCGACTCTTGCCTTAGTGGGGCCTGTCTCCGTCTTTTGCCTGAGTGGGGCCTGTCTCTGACTCTTGCCTGAGTGGGGCCTGTCTCCGTCTCTTGTGTGAGTAGGGCCTGTCTCCGTCTCTTGCCTGAGTAGGGCCTGTCTCAATCTCTTGCCTGAGTGGGGCCTGTCTCTGTCTCTTGCGTGAGTGGGGCCTGTCTCCGACTCTTGCCTGAGTGGGGACTGTCTCCGACTCTTGCCTGAGTGGGGCCTGTCTCTGACTTGTGTGAGTAGGGCCTGTCTCTGACTCTTGCCTGAATAAGGCCTGTCTCCGACTCTTGCCTAAGTGGGGCCTGTCTCTGTCTCTTGCCTGAGTGGGGCCTGTCTCCGACTCTTGCCTGAGTAGGGCCTGTCTCCGACTCTTGCCTGAGTGGGGCCTGTCTCCGACTCTTGCCTGAGTGGGGCCTGTCTCCATATCTTGCCTGAGTGGGGCCTGTCTCCGTCTCTTGCCTGAGTGGGGCCTGTCTCTGACTCTTGCCTGAATAGGGCCTGTCTCCGACTCTTGCCTGAGTGGGGCCTGTCTCCGTCTCTTGCCTGAGTGGGGCCTGTCTCCGACTCTTGCCTGAGTAGGGCCTGTCTCCGTCTCTTGCCTGAGTGGGGCCAGTCTCCGTCTCTTGCCTGAGTGGGGCCTGTCTCCGACTCTTGCCTGAGTGGGGCCTGTTTCCGACTCTTGCCTGAGTGGGGCCTGTCTCTGATTCTTGTGTGAGTAGGGCCTGTCTCCGACTCTTGCTTTAGTGGGGCCTGTCCCCGTCTCTTGCATTAGTAGGGCCTGTCTCCCTCTCTTGCCTGAGTAGGGCCTGTCTCCATCTCTTGCGTGAGTGGGGCCTGTCTCCGACTCTTGCCTGAGTGGGGCCTGTCTCCGACTCTTGCCTGAGTGGGGCCTGTCTCTGACTTGTGTGAGTAGGGCCTGTCTCTGACTCTTGCCTGAGTATGGCCTGTCTCCGACTCTTGCCTGAGTGGGGCCTGTCTCGGTCTCTTGCCTGAGTGGGGCCTGTCTCCAACTCTTGCCTGAGTAGGGCCTGTCTCCGTTTCTTGCCTGAGTAGGGACTGTCTCTGTCAGTTGCCTGAGTGGGACCTGTCTCCGACTCTTGCCTGAGTGGGGCCTGTCTCCGTCTCTTGCCTGAGTGGGGCCAGTCTCCGTCTCTTGCCTGAGTGGGGCCTGTCTCCGACTCTTGCCTGAGTGGGGCCTGTCTCCGACTCTTGCCTGAGTGGGGCCTGTCTCTGATTCTTGTGTGAGTAGGGCCTGTCTCCGACTCTTGCTTTAGTGGGGCCTGTCCCCGTCTCTTGCATTAGTAGGGCCTGTCTCCCTCTCTTGCCTGAGTAGGGCCTGTCTCCATCTCTTGCGTGAGTGGGGCCTGTCTCCGACTCTTGCCTGAGTGGGGCCTGTCTCCGACTCTTGCCTGAGTGGGGCCTGTCTCTGACTTGTGTGAGTAGGGCCTGTCTCTGACTCTTGCCTGAGTATGGCCTGTCTCCGACTCTTGCCTGAGTGGGGCCTGTCTCGGTCTCTTGCCTGAGTGGGGCCTGTCTCCAACTCTTGCCTGAGTAGGGCCTGTCTCCGTTTCTTGCCTGAGTAGGGACTGTCTCTGTCAGTTGCCTGAGTGGGACCTGTCTCCGACTCTTGCCTGAGTGGGGCCTGTCTCCGTCTCTTGCCTGAGTGGGGCCAGTCTCCGTCTCTTGCCTGAGTGGGGCCTGTCTCCGACTCTTGCCTGAGTGGGGCCTGTCTCCGACTCTTGCCTGAGTGGGGCCTGTCCCCGTCTCTTGCATTAGTAGGGCCTGTCTCCCTCTCTTGCCTGAGTAGGGCCTGTCTCCATCTCTTGCGTGAGTGGGGCCTGTCTCCGACTCTTGCCTGAGTGGGGCCTGTCTCCGACTCTTGCCTGAGTGGGGCCTGTCTCTGACTTGTGTGAGTAGGGCCTGTCTCTGACTCTTGCCTGAGTATGGCCTGTCTCCGACTCTTGCCTGAGTGGGGCCTGTCTCGGTCTCTTGCCTGAGTGGGGCCTGTCTCCAACTCTTGCCTGAGTAGGGCCTGTCTCCGTTTCTTGCCTGAGTAGGGACTGTCTCTGTCTGTTGCCTGAGTGGGACCTGTCTCCGACTCTTGCCTGAGTGGGGCCTGTCTCCGACTCTTGCCTGAGTGGGGCCTGTCTCTGACTTGTGTGAGTAGGGCCTGTCTCCGACTCTTGCGTGATTAGGGCCTGTCTCTGACTCTTGCCTGAGTAGGGCCTGTCTCCGACTCTTGCCTGAGTGGGGCCTGTCTCTGTCTCTTACCTGAGTGGGGCCTGTCTCCGACTCTTGCCTGAGTGGGGCCTGTCTCTGACTCTTGCCTGAATAGGGCCTGTCTCCGACTCTTGCCTGAGTGGGGCCTGTCTCCGACTCTTGCCTGAGTAGGGCCTGTCTCCGACTCTTGCCTGAGTGGGGCCTGTCTCCGTCTCTTGCCTGAGTGGGGCCTGTCTCCGACTCTTGCCTGAGTGGGGCCTGTCTCCGACTCTTGCCTGAGTAGGGCCTGTCTCTGACTCTTGCCTGAGTGGGGCCTGTCTCCGACTCTTGCCTGAGTAGGGCCTGCCTCCGACTCTTGCGTGAGTGGGGCCTGTCTCCGACTCCTGCGTGAGTGGGGCCTGTCTCCCACTCCTGCGTGAGTGGGGCCTGTCTCCAACTCTTGCCTGAGTGGGGCCTGTCTCCGACTCTTGCGTGAGTAGGGCCTGTCTCTGACTCTTGCCTGAATAGGGCCTGTCTCCGACTCTTGCGGGAGTGGGGCCTGTCTCTGACTCTTGCCTGAGTGGGGCCTGTCTCCGCCTCTTGCCTGAGTGAGGCCTGTCTCCGCCTCTTGTGTGAGTAGGGCCTGTCTCTGACTCTTGTGTGAGTAGGGCCTGTCTCCGACTCTTGCCTGAGTGGGGCCTGTCTCTGACTCTTGCCTTAGTGGGGCCTGTCCCCGTCTCTTGCCTGAGTGGGGCCTGTCTCTGTCTCTTGCCTGAGTGGGGCCTGTCTCCGACTCTTGCCTGAGTAGGGCCTGTCTCCGACTCTTGCCTGAGTGGGGCCTGTCTCCGACTCTTGCCTGAGTGGGGCCTGTCTCCATCTCTTGCCTGAGTGGGGCCTGTCTCCGTCTCTTGCCTGAGTGGGGCCTGTCTCTGACTCTTGCCTGAATAGAGCCTGTCTCCGACTCTTGCCTGAGTGGGGCCTGTCTCCGTCTCTTGCCTGAGTGGGGCCTGTCTCCGTCTCTTGCCTGAGTGGGGCCTGTCTCCGACTCTTGCCTGAGTGGGGCCTGTTTCCGACTCTTGCCTGAGTAGGGCCTGCCTCCGACTCTTGCTTGAGTGGGGCCTATCTCCGACTCCTGCGTGAGTGGGGCCTGTCTCCGACTCCTGCGTGAGTGGGGCCTGTCTCCCTCTCTTGCCTGAGTGGGGACTGTCTCCTACTCTTGCGTGAGTAGGGCCTGTCTCTGACTCTTGCCTGAATAGGGCCTGTCTCCAACTCTTGCGGGAGTGGGGCCTGTCTCCGACTCTTGCCTGAGTGGGGCCTGTCTCCGCCTCTTGCCTGAGTGGGGCCTGTCTCTGCCTCTTGCCTGAGTAGGGCCTGTCTCTGACTATTGTGTGAGTAGGGCCTGTCTCCGACTATTGCTTTAGTGGGGCCTGTCCCCGTCTCTTGCATTAGTGGGGCCTGTCTCCCTCTCTTGCCTGAGTAGGGCCTGTCTCCGTCTCTTGCGTGAGTGGGGCCTGTCTCCGACTCTTGCCTGAGTGGGGCCTGACTCCGACTCTTGCCTGAGTGGGGCATGTCTCTGACTTGTGTGAGTAGGGCCTGTCTCCGACTCTTGCGTGAGTAGGGCCTGTCTCTGACTCTTGCCTGAGTAGGGCCTGTCTCCGACTCTTGCCTGAGTGGGGCCTGTCTCTGTCTCTTGCCTGAGTGGGGCCTGTCTCCGACTCTTGCCTGAGTGGGGCCTGTCTCCGACTCTTGCCTGAGTGGGGCCTCTCTCTGTCTCTTGCCTGAGTGGGGCCTGTCTCTGTCTCTTGCCTGAGTAGGGCCTGTCTCTGACTCTTGCCTGAATAGGGCCTGTCTCCGACTATTGCCTGAGTGGGGCCTGTCTCCGACTCTTGCCTGAGTAGGGCCTGTCTCCGACTCTTGCCTGAGTGGGGCCTGTCTCCGACTCTTGCCTGAGTGGGGCCTGCCTCCGTCTATTGCCTGAGTGGGGCCTGTCTCCGACTCTTGCCTGAGTGGGGCCTGTCCCCGACTCTTGCCTGAGTGGGGCCTGCCTTCGACTCTTGCGTGAGTGGGGCCTGTCTCCGACTCCTGCGTGAGTGGGGCCTGTCTCCGACTCTTGCGTGAGTAGGTCCTGTCTCTGACTCTTGCCTGAATAGGGCCTGTCTCCGACTCTTGCGGGAGTGGGGCCTGTCTCCGACTCTTGCCTGAGTGGGGCCTGTCTCCGTCTCTTGCCTGAGTGGGGCCTGTCTCCGCCTCTTGCGTGAGTAGGGCCTGTCTCTGACTCTTGTGTGAGTAGGGCCTGTCTCCGACTCTTGCCTTAGTGGGGCCTGTCCCCGTCTCTTGCCTTAGTGGGGCCTGTCTCCCTCTCTTGCCTGAGTAGGGCCTGTCTCCGTCTCTTGCGTGAGTGGGGCCTGTCTCCGACTCTTGCCTGAGTGGGGCCTGTCTCTGACTCTTGCCTGAGTAGGGCCTGTCTCCGACTATTGCCTGAGTGGGGCCTGTCTCTGTCTCTTGCCTGAGTGGGGCCTGTCTCCGACTCTTGCCTGAGTAGGGCCTTTCTCCGACTCTTGCCTGAGTGGGGCCTGTCTCCGACTCTTGCCTGAGTGGGGCCTGTCTCTGTCTCTTGCCTGAGTGGGGCCTGTCTCTGTCTCTTGCCTGAGTGGGGTGTGTCTCTGACTCTTGCCTGAATAGGGCCTGTCTCCGACTCTTGCCTGAGTGGGGCCTGTCTCCGTCTCTTGCCTGAGTGGGGCCTGTCTCTGACTCTTGCCTGAGTAGGACCTGTCTCCGACTCTTGCCTGAGTGGGGCCTGTCTCCGTCTCTTGCCTGAGTGGGGCCTGTCTCCCTCTCTTGCCTGAGTGGGGCCTGTCTCCGTCTCTTGCCTGAGTAGGGCCTGTCTCTGACTCTTGCCTGAATAGGGCCTGTCTCCGACTATTGCCTGAGTGGGGCCTGTCTCCGACTCTTGCCTGAGTAGGGCCTGTCTCCGACTCTTGCCTGAGTGGGGCCTGTCTCCGACTCTTGCCTGAGTGGGGCCTGCCTCCGTCTATTGCCTGAGTGGGGCCTGTCTCCGACTCTTGCCTGAGTGGGGCCTGTCACCGACTCTTGCCTGAGTGGGGCCTGTCTCCGACTCTTGCGTGAGTGGGGCCTGTCTCCGACTCCTGCGTGAGTGGGGCCTGTCTCCGACTCCTGCGTGAGTGGGGCCTGTCTCCGACTCTTGCGGGAGTGGGGCCTGTCTCCGACTCTTGCCTGAGTGGGGCCTGTCTCCGTCTCTTGCCTGAGTGGGGCCTGTCTCCGCCTCTTGCGTGAGTAGGGCCTGTCTCTGACTCTTGTGTGAGTAGGGCCTGTATCCGACTCTTGCCTTAGTGGGGCCTGTCCCCGTCTCTTGCCTTAGTGGGGCCTGTCTCCCTCTCTTGCCTGAGTAGGGCCTGTCTCCGTCTCTTGCGTGAGTGGGACCTGTCTCCGACTCTTGCCTGAGTGGGGCCTGTCTCTGACTCTTGCCTGAGTGGGGCCTGTCTCCGACTCTTGCCTGAGTAGGGCCTTTCTCCGACTCTTGCCTGAGTGGGGCCTGTCTCCGACTCTTGCCTGAGTGGGGCCTGTCTCTGTCTCTTGCCTGAGTGGGGTGTGTCTCTGACTCTTGCCTGAATAGGGCCTGTCTCCGACTCTTGCCTGAGTGGGGCCTGTCTCCGTCTCTTGCCTGAGTGGGGCCTGTCTCTGACTCTTGCCTGAGTAGGACCTGTCTCCGACTCTTGCCTGAGTGGGGCCTGTCTCCGTCTCTTGCCTGAGTGGGGCCTGTCTCCGTCTCTTGCCTGAGTGGGGCCTGTCTCCGACTCTTGCCTGAGTAGGGCCTGTCTGTGACTCTTGCCTGAGTGGGGCCTGTCTCCGACTCTTGCCTGAGTAGGGCCTGCCTCCGACTCTTGCGTGAGTGGGGCCTGTCTCCGACTCCTGCGTGAGTGGGGCCTGTCTCCGACTCCTGCGTGAGTGGGGCCTGTCTCCGACTCTTGCCTGAGTGGGGCCTGTCTCCGACTCTTGCGTGAGTAGGGCCTGTCTCTGACTCTTGCCTGAATAGGGCCTGTCTCCGACTCTTGCGGGAGTGGGGCCTGTCTCCGACTCTTGCCTGAGTGGGGCCTGTCTCCGCCTCTTGCCTGAGTGGGGCCTGTCTCCGTCTCTTGCCTGAGTGGGGCCTGTCTCCCTCTCTTGCCTGAGTGGGGCCTGTCTCTGTCTCTTACCTGAGTGGGGCCTGTCTCCGACTCTTGCCTGAGTGGGGCCTGTCTCCGTCTCTTGCCTGAGTGGGGCCTGTCTCCGACTCTTGCCTGAGTGGGGCCTGTCTACGACTCTTGCCTGAGTAGGGCCTGTCTCCGACTCTTGCCTGAGTGGGGCCTGTCTCCGTCTCTTGCCTGAGTGGGGCCTGTCTCCGTCTCTTGCCTGAGTGGGGCCTGTCTCCGAATCTTGCCTGAGTGGGGCCTGTCTCCGCCTCTTGCCTGAGTGGGGCCTGTCTCCGTCTCTTGCCTGAGTGGGGCCTGTCTCCCTCTCTTGCCTGAGTGGGGCCTGTCTCTGTCTCTTACCTGAGTGGGGCCTGTCTCCGACTCTTGCCTGAGTGGGGCCTGTCTCCGTCTCTTGCCTGAGTGGGGCCTGTCTCCGACTCTTGCCTGAGTGTGGCCTGTCTCTGACTCTTGCCTGAGTAGGGCCTGTCTCCGACTCTTGCCTGAGTGGGGCCTGTCTCCGTCTCTTGCCTGAGTGGGGCCTGTCTCCGTCTCTTGCCTGAGTGGGGCCTGTCTCCGACTCTTGCCTGAGTGGGGCCTGTCTCTGATTCTTGTGTGAGTAGGGCCTGTCTCCGACTCTTGCTTTAGTGGGGCCTGTCCCCGTCTCTTGCATTAGTAGGGCCTGTCTCCCTCTCTTGCCTGAGTAGGGCGTGTCTCCGACTCTTGCCTGAGTGGGGCCTGTCTCCAACTCTTGCCTGAGTGGGGCCTGTCTCTGACTTGTGTGAGTAGGGCCTGTCTCTGACTCTTGCCTGAGTATGGCCTGTCTCCGACTCTTGCCTGAGTGGGGCCTGTCTCGGTCTCTTGCCTGAGTGGGGCCTGTCTCCGACTCTTGCCTGAGTAGGGCCTGTCTCCGTTTCTTGCCTGAGTAGGGACTGTCTCTGTCTGTTGCCTGAGTGGGACCTGTCTCCGACTCTTGCCTGAGTGGGGCCTGTCTCCGACTCTTGCCTGAGTGGGGCCTGTCTCTGACTTGTGTGAGTAGGGCCTGTCTCTGACTCTTGCCTGAGTAGGGCCTGTCTCCGACTCTTGCCTGAGTGGGGCCTGTCTCTGTCTCTTACCTGAGTGGGGCCTGGCTCCGACTCTTTCCTGAGTGGGGCCTGTCTCTGACTCTTGCCTGAATAGGGCCTGTCTCCGACTCTTGCCTGAGTGGGGCCTGTCTCCGACTCTTGCCTGAGTAGGGCCTGTCTCCGACTCTTGCCTGAGTGGGGCCTGTCTCCGTCTCTTGCCTGAGTGGGGCCTGTCTCCGTCTCTTGCCTGAGTGGGGCCTGTCTCCGACTCTTGCCTGAGTAGGGCCTGCCTCCGACTCTTGCGTGAGTGGGGCCTGTCTCCGACTCCTGCGTGAGTGGGGCCTGTCTCCGACTCCTGCGTGAGTGGGGCCTGTCTCCCACTCCTGCGTGAGTGGGGCCTGTCTCCGACTCTTGCCTGAGTGGGGCCTGTCTCCGACTCTTGCCTGAGTAGGGCCTGTCTCTGCCTCTTGTGTGAGTAGGGCCTGTCTCTGACTCTTGTGTGAGTAGGGCCTGTCTCCGACTCTTGCCTGAGTGGGGCCTGTCTCTGACTCTTGCCTTAGTGGGGCCTGTCCCCGTCTCTTGCCTTAGTGGGGCCTGTCTCCCTCTCTTGCCTGAGTGGGGCCTGTCTCTGTCTCTTGCCTGAGTGGGGCCTGTCTCCGACTCTTGCCTGAGTAGGGCCTGTCTCCGACTCTTGCCTGAGTGGGGCCTGTCTCCGTCTCTTGCCTGAGTGGGGCCTGTCTCCGTCTCTTGCCTGAGTGGGGCCTGTCTCCGACTCTTGCCTGAGTAGGGCCTGTCTCTGACTCTTGCCTGAGTGGGGCCTGTCTCCGACTCTTGCCTGAGTAGGGCCTGCCTCCGACTCTTGCGTGAGTGGGGCCTGTCATTGACTCTTGCCTGAGTGGGACCTGTCTCCGCATCTTGCCTGAGTGAGGCCTGTCTCCGACTCCTGCGTGAGTGGGGCCTGTCTCTGTCTCTTGCCTGAGTGGGGCCTGTCTCTGTCTCTTGCCTGAGTGGGGTGTGTCTCTGACTCTTGCCTGAATGGGGCCTGTCTCCGACTCTTGCCTGAGTGGGGCCTGTCTCCGTCTCTTGCCTGAGTGGGGCCTGTCTCTGACTCTTGCCTGAGTAGGACCTGTCTCCGACTCTTGCCTGAGTGGGGCCTGTCTCCGTCTCTTGCCTGAGTGGGGCCTGTCTCCGTCTCTTGCCTGAGTGGGGCCTGTCTCCGACTCTTGCCTGAGTAGGGCCTGTCTGTGACTCTTGCCTGAGTGGGGCCTGTCTCCGACTCTTGCCTGAGTAGGGCCTGCCTCCGACTCTTGCGTGAGTGGGGCCTGTCTCCGACTCCTGCGTGAGTGGGGCCTGTCTCGGACTCCTGCGTGAGTGGGGCCTGTCTCCGACTCTTGCCTGAGTGGGGCCTGTCTCCGACTCTTGCGTGAGTAGGGCCTGTCTCTGACTCTTGCCTGAATAGGGCCTGTCTCCGACTCTTGCGGGAGTGGGGCCTGTCTCTGACTCTTGCCTGAGTGGGGCCTGTCTCCGCCTCTTGTGTGAGTAGGGCCTGTCTCTGACTCTTGTGTGAGTAGGGCCTGTCTCCGACTCTTGCCTGAGTGGGGCCTGTCTCTGACTCTTGCCTTAGTGGGGCCTGTCCCCGTCTCTTGCCTGAGTGGGGCCTGTCTCCCTCTCTTGCCTGAGTGGGGCCTGTCTCTGTCTCTTGCCTGAGTGGGGCCTGTCTCCGACTCTTGCCTGAGTAGGGCCTGTCTCCGACTCTTGCCTGAGTGGGGCCTGTCTCTGACTCTTGCCTGAGTGGGGCCTGTCTCCAACTCTTGCCTGAGTGGGGCCTGTCTCCGACTCTTGCCTGAGTGGGGCCTGTCTCCGTCTCTTGCCTGAGTGGGGCCTGTCTCCGACTCTTGCTTTAGTGGGGCCTGTCCCCGTCTCTTGCATTAGTAGGGCCTGTCTCCGTCTCTTGCGTGAGTAGGGTCTGTCTCTGACTCTTTCCTGACTATGGCCTGTCTCCGACTCTTGCCTGAGTGGGGCCTGTCTCGGTCTCTTGCCTGAGTGGGGCCTGTCTCCGACTCTTGCCTGAGTAGTGCCTGTCTCCGTTTCTTGCCTGAGTAGGGCCTGTCTCTGTCTGTTGCCTGAGTGGGACCTGTCTCCGACTCTTGCCTGAGTGGGGCCTGTCTCCGACTCTTGCCTGAGTGTGGCCTGTCTCTGACTTGTGTGAGTAGGGCCTGTCTCCGACTCTTGCGTGATTAGGGCCTGTCTCCGACTCTTGCCTGAGTGGGGCCTGTCTCTGTCTCTTACCTGAGTGCGGCCTGTCTCCGACTCTTGGCTGAGTGGGGCCTGTCTCTGACTCTTGCCTGAATAGGGCCTGTCTCCAACTCTTGCCTGAGTGGTGACTGTCTCCGACTCTTGCCTGAGTAGGGCCTGTCTCCGACTCTTGCCTGAGTGGGGCCTGTCTCCGTCTCTTGCCTGAGTGGGGCCTGTCTCCGTCTCTTGCCTGAGTGGGGCCTGTCTCCGACTCTTGGCTGAGTAGGGCCTGTCTCTGACTCTTGCCTGAGTGGGGCCTGTCTCCGACTCTTGCCTGAGTAGGGCCTGCCTCCGACTCTTGCCTGAGTAGGGCCTGTCTCCGACTCTTGCCTGAGTGGGGCCTGTCTCCGTCTCTTGCCTGAGTGGGGCCTGTCTCCGTCTCTTGCCTGAGTGGGGCCTGTCTCCGACTCTTGCCTGAGTAGGGCCTGTCTCTGACTCTTGCCTGAGTGGGGCCTGTCTCCGACTCTTGCCTGAGTAGGGCCTGCCTCCGACTCTTGCGTGAGTGGGGCCTGTCACTGACTCTTGCCTGAGTGGGGCCTGTCTCCGCATCTTGCCTGAGTGAGGCCTGTCTCCGACTCCTGCGTGAGTGGGGCCTGTCTCCGACTCTTGCCTGAGTGGGGCCTGTCTCCGACTCTTGCGTGAGTAGGGCCTGTCTCTGACTCTTGCCTGAATAGGGCCTGTCTCCGACTCTTGCGGGAGTGGGGCCTGTCACTGACTCTTGCCTGAGTGGGGCCTGTCTCCGCCGATAGCCTGAGTGAGGCCTGTTTCCGCCTCTTGTGTGAGTAGGGCCTGTCTCTGACACTTTTGTGAGTAGGGCCTGTCTCCGACTCTTGCCTGAGTGGGGCCTGTCTCTGACTCTTGCCTTAGTGGGGCCTGTCCCCGTCTCTTGCCTTAGTGGGGCATGTCTCCCTCTCTTGCCTGAGTGGGGCCTGTCTCTGTCTCTTGCCTGAGTGGGGCCTGTCTCCGACTCTTGCCTGAGTAGGGCCTGTCTCCGACTCTTGCCTGAGTGGGGCCTGTCTCCGACTCTTGCCTGAGTGGGGCCTGTCTCCATCTCTTGCCTGAGTGGGGCCTGTCTCCGACTCTTGCCTGAGTGGGGCCTGTCTCTGACTCTTGCCTGAGTAGGGCCTGTCTCCGAATCTTGCCTGAGTGGGGCCTGTCTCCGACTCTTGCGTGAGTAGGGCCTGTCTCTGACTCTTGCCTGAATAGGGCCTGTCTCCGACTCTTGCGGGAGTGGGGCCTGTCTCCGACTCTTGCCTGAGTGGGGCCTGTCTCCGACTCTTGCGTGAGTAGGGCCTGTCTCTGACTCTTGCCTGAATAGGGCCTGTCTCCGACTCTTGCGGGAGTGGGGCCTGTCTCTGACTCTTGCCTGAGTGGGGCCTGTCTCCGCCTCTTGCCTGAGTGGAGCCTGTCTCCGTCTCTTGCCTGAGTGGGGCCTGTCTCCCTCTCTTGCCTGAGTGGGGCCTGTCTCTGTCTCTTACCTGAGTGGGGCCTGTCTCCGACTCTTGCCTGAGTGGGGCCTGTCTCCGTCTCTTGCCTGAGTGGGGCCTGTCTCTGACTCTTGCCTGAGTGGGGCCTGTCTCCAACTCTTGCCTGAGTGGGGCCTGTCTCCGACTCTTGCCTGAGTGGGGCCTGTCTCCGTCTCTTGCCTGAGTGGGGCCTGTCTCCGAATCTTGCCTGAGTGGGGCCTGTCTCCGACTCTTGCTTTAGTGGGGCCTGTCCCCGTCTCTTGCATTAGTAGGGCCTGTCTCCCTCTCTTGCCTGAGTAGGGCCTGTCTCCGTCTCTTGCGTGAGTAGGGTCTGTCTCTGACTCTTTCCTGACTATGGCCTGTCTCCGACTCTTGCCTGAGTGGGGCCTGTCTCGGTCTCTTGCCTGAGTGGGGCCTGTCTCCGACTCTTGCCTGAGTAGTGCCTGTCTCCGTTTCTTGCCTGAGTAGGGCCTGTCTCTGTCTGTTGCCTGAGTGGGACCTGTCTCCGACTCTTGCCTGAGTGGGGCCTGTCTCCGACTCTTGCCTGAGTGTGGCCTGTCTCTGACTTGTGTGAGTAGGGCCTGTCTCCGACTCTTGCGTGATTAGGGCCTGTCTCCGACTCTTGCCTGAGTGGGGCCTGTCTCTGTCTCTTACCTGAGTGCGGCCTGTCTCCGACTCTTGGCTGAGTGGGGCCTGTCTCTGACTCTTGCCTGAATAGGGCCTGTCTCCAACTCTTGCCTGAGTGGTGACTGTCTCCGACTCTTGCCTGAGTAGGGCCTGTCTCCGACTCTTGCCTGAGTGGGGCCTGTCTCCGTCTCTTGCCTGAGTGGGGCCTGTCTCCGTCTCTTGCCTGAGTGGGGCCTGTCTCCGACTCTTGGCTGAGTAGGGCCTGTCTCTGACTCTTGCCTGAGTGGGGCCTGTCTCCGACTCTTGCCTGAGTAGGGCCTGCCTCCGACTCTTGCGTGAGTGGGGCCTGTCACTGACTCTTGCCTGAGTGGGGCCTGTCTCCGCATCTTGCCTGAGTGAGGCCTGTCTCCGACTCCTGCGTGAGTGGGGCCTGTCTCCGACTCTTGCCTGAGTGGGGCCTGTCTCCGACTCTTGCGTGAGTAGGGCCTGTCTCTGACTCTTGCCTGAATAGGGCCTGTCTCCGACTCTTGCGGGAGTGGGGCCTGTCACTGACTCTTGCCTGAGTGGGGCCTGTCTCCGCCTCTTGCCTGAGTGAGGCCTGTTTCCGCCTCTTGTGTGAGTAGGGCCTGTCTCTGACACTTTTGTGAGTAGGGCCTGTCTCCGACTCTTGCCTGAGTGGGGCCTGTCTCTGACTCTTGCCTTAGTGGGGCCTGTCCCCGTCTCTTGCCTTAGTGGGGCATGTCTCCCTCTCTTGCCTGAGTGGGGCCTGTCTCTGTCTCTTGCCTGAGTGGGGCCTGTCTCCGACTCTTGCCTGAGTAGGGCCTGTCTCCGACTCTTGCCTGAGTGGGGCCTGTCTCCGACTCTTGCCTGAGTGGGGCCTGTCTCCATCTCTTGCCTTAGTGGGGCCTGTCTCCGTCTCTTGCCTGAGTGGGGCCTGTCTCTGACTCTTGCCTGAATAGGGCCTGTCTCCGAATCTTGCCTGAGTGGGGCCTGTCTCCGTCTCTTGCCTGAGTGGGGCCTGTCTCTGACTCTTGCCTGAGTAGGGCCTGTCTCTGACTCCTGCGTGAGTGGGGCCTGTCTCCGACTCTTGCTTGAGTGGGGCCTATCTCCGACTCCTGCGTGAGTGGGGCCTGTCTCCGACTCCTGCGTGAGTGGGGCCTGTCTCCCTCTCTTCCCTGAGTGGGGCCTGTCTCCGACTCTTGCGTGAGTAGGGCCTGTCTCTGACTCTTGCCTGAATAGGGCCTGTCTCCGACTCTTGCGGGAGTGGGGCCTGTCTCCGAATCTTGCCTGAGTGGGGCCTGTCTCCGCCTCTTGCCTGAGTGGGGCCTGTCTCTGCCTCTTGCCTGAGTAGGGCCTGTCTCTGACTATTGTGTGAGTAGGGCCTGTCCCCGTCTCTTGCATTAGTGGGGCCTGTCTCCCTCTCTTGCCTGAGTAGGGCCTGTCTCTCTCTCTTGCCTGAGTAGGGCCTGTCTCTCTCTCTTGCCTGAGTAGGGCCTGTCTCTGTCTCTTGCGTGAGTGGAAACTGTCTCCGACTCTTGCCTGAGTGGGGCCTGTCTTCGACTCTTGCCTGAGTGGGGCCTGTCTCCGAATCTTGCCTGAGTAGGGCCTGTCTTTGTCTCTTGCGTGAGTGGGGCCTGTCTCCGACATTGCCTGAGTGGGGCCTGTCTCCGTCTCTTGCCTGAGTGGGGCCTGTCTCCGACTCTTGCCTGAGTGGGGCCTGTCTCCGACTCTTGCCTGAGTAGGGCCTGTCTCCGACTCTTCCCTGAGTGGGGCCTGTCTCTGACTTGTGTGAGTACGGCCTGTCTCCGACTCTTGCGTGAGTAGGGCCTGTCTCCGACTCTTCCCTGAGTTGGGCCTGTCTCCTTCTCTTGCTTGAGTGGGGCCTGTCTCTGTCTCTTGCCTGAGTGGGGCCTGTCTCCGACTCTTGCCTGAGTGGGGCCTGTCTCCGTCTCTTGCCTGAGTGGGGCCTTTCTCTGACTCTTGCCTTAGTAGGGCCTGTCTCCGACTCTTGCCTGAGTAGGGCCTGTCTCCGACTCTTGCCTGAGTGGGGCCTGTCTCCGACTCTTGCCTGAGTGGGGCCTGTCTAAGTCTCTTGCCTGAGTGGGGCCTGTATCCGTCTCTTGCCTGAGTGGGGCCTTTCTCCGACACTTGCCTGAGTAGGGCCTGTCTCCGACTCTTGCCTGAGTGGGGCCTTTCTCTGACTCTTGCCTGAGTAGGGCCTGTCTCCGACTCTTGCCTGAGTGGGGCCTGTCTCCGACTCTTGCCTGAGTAGGGCCTGTCTCCGACTCTTGCCTGAGTGGGGCCTGTCTCTGTCTCTTGCCTGAGTGGGGCCTGTCTCCGACTCTTGCCTGAGTGGGGCCTGTCTCCGTCTCTTGCCTGGGTGGGGCCTGTGTCCGACTCTTGCCTGAGTGGGGCCTGTCTCCGACTCTTGCCTGAGTGGGGCCTGTCTCCGACTCGTGCCTGAGTGGGGCCTGTCTCCAACTCTTGCCTGAGTGGGGCCTGTCTCCGACTCCTGCGTGAGTGGGGCCAGTCTCCGACTCCTGCGTGAGTGGGGCCTGTCTCCGACTCCTGCGTGAGTGGGGCCTGTCTCTGACTCTTGCGTGAGTGGGGCCTGTCTCCGACTCTTGCGTGAGTAGGGCCTGTCTCCGACTCTTGCGTGAGTGAGGCCTGTCTCCGACTCTTGCCTGAGTGGGGCCTGTCTCCGAATCTTGCCTGAGTGGGGCCTGTCTCTGACTCTTTCCTGAGTATGGCCTGTCTCCGACTCTTGCCTGAGTGGGGCCTGTCTCGGTCTCTTGCCTGAGTGGGGCCTGTCTCCGACTCTTGCCTGAGTAGTGCCTGTCTCCGTTTCTTGCCTGAGTAGGGACTGTCTCTGTCTGTTGCCTGAGTGGGACCTGTCTCCGACTCTTGCCTGAGTGGGGCCTGTCTCCGACTCTTGCCTGAGTGTGGCCTGTCTCTGACTTGTGTGAGTAGGGCCTGTCTCCGACTCTTGCCTGAGTAGGGCCTGTCTCCGACTCTTGCCTGAGTGGGGCCTGTCTCTGTCTCTTACCTGATTTGGGCCTGTCTCCGACTCTTGGCTGAGTGGGGCCTGTCTCTGACTCTTGCCTGAATAGGGCCTGTCTCCGACTCTTGCCTGAGTGGGGACTGTCTCCGACTCTTGCCTGAGTAGGGCCTGTCTCCGACTCTTGCCTGAGTGGGGCCTGTCTTTGTCTCTTTCCTGAGTGGGGCCTGTCTCCGTCTCTTGCCTGAGTGGGGCCTGTCTCCGACTCTTGCCTGAGTAGGGCCTGTCTCTGACTCTTGCCTGAGTGGGGCCTGTCTCCGACTCTTGCCTGAGTAGGGCCTGCCTCCGACTCTTGCGTGAGTGGGGCCTGTCACTGACTCTTGCCTGAGTGGGGCCTGTCTCCGCATCTTGCCTGAGTGAGGCCTGTCTCCGACTCCTGCGTGAGTGGGGCCTGTCTCCGACTCTTGCCTGAGTGGGGCCTGTCTCCGACTCTTGCGTGAGTAGGGCCTGTCTCTGACTCTTGCCTGAATAGGGCCTGTCTCCGACTCTTGCGGGAGTGGGGCCTGTCTCTGACTCTTGCCTGAGTGGGGCCTGTCTCCGCCTCTTGCCTGAGTGAGGCCTGTCTCCGCCTCTTGTGTGAGTAGGGCCTGTCTCTGACTCTTTTGTGAGTAGGGCCTGTCTCCGACTCTTGCCTGAGTGGGGCCTGTCTCTGACTCTTGCCTTAGTGGGACCTGTCCCCGTCTCTTGCCTTAGTGGGGCCTGTCTCCCTCTCTTGCCTGAGTGGGGCCTGTCTCTGTCTCTTGCCTGAGTGGGGCCTGTCTCCGACTCTTGCCTGAGTAGGGCCTGTCTCCGACTCTTGCCTGAGTGGGGCCTGTCTCCGACTCTTGCCTGAGTGGGGCCTGTCTCCATCTCTTGCCTGAGTGGGGCCTGTCTCCGTCTCTTGCCTGAGTGGGGCCTGTCTCTGACTCTTGCCTGAATAGGGCCTGTCTCCGAATCTTGCCTGAGTGGGGCCTGTCTCCGTCTCTTGCCTGAGTGGGGCCTGTCTCCCTCTCTTGCCTGAGTGGGGCCTGTCTCCGACTCGTGCCTGAGTGGGGCCTGTCTCTGTCTCTTGCCTGAGTGGGGCCTGTCTCTGTCTCTTGCCTGAGTGGGGCCTGTCTCCGACTCTTGTGTGAGTAGGGCCTGTCTCCTTCTCTTGCCTGAGTAGGGCCTGTCTCCGACTCTTCCCTGAGTGGGGCCTGTCTCTGACTTGTGTGAGTACGGCCTGTCTCCGACTCTTGCGTGAGTAGGGCCTGTCTCCGACTCTTCCCTGAGTTGGGCCTGTCTCCTTCTCTTGCTTGAGTGGGGCCTGTCTCTGTCTCTTGCCTGAGTGGGGCCTGTCTCCGACTGACTCTGGTGGGGCCTGTCTCCGACTCTTGCCTGAGTGGGGCCTGTCTCCGAATCTTGCCTGAGTGGGGCCTGTCTCTGACTCTTGCCTGAGTAGGGCCTGTCTCCGACTCTTGCGTGAGTGGGGCCTGTCTCCGACTCTTGCGTGAGTGGGGCCTGTCTCCAACTCTTGCCTGAGTTGGGCCTGTCTCCGACTCTTGCCTGAGTGGGGCTTGTCTCCGACTCTTGCCTGAGTGGGGCCTTTCTCCGCCTCTTGTGTGAGTAGGGCCTGTCTCTGACTCTTGTGTGAGTAGGGCCTGTCTCTGACTCTTTCCTGAGTGGGGCCTGTCTCTGACTCTTGCCTGAGTAGGGCCTGTCTCTGTCTCTTGCCTGAGTAGGGCCTGTCTTTGTCTCTTGCGTGAGTGGGGCCTGTCTCCGACATTGCCTGAGTGGGGCCTGTCTCCGACTCTTGCCTGAGTAGGGCCTGTCTCTGACTCTTGCCTGAGTAGGGCCTGTCTCCGACTCTTGCCTGAGTGGGGCCTGTCTCCGACTCTTGCCTGAGTGGGGCCTGTCTCCGACTCTTGCCTGAGTGGGGCCTGTCTCTGTCTCTTGCCTGAGTGGGGCCTGTCTCCGACTCTTGCCTGAGTAGGGCCTGTCTCCGTCTCTTGCCTGAGTGGGGCCTGTCTCCGACTCTTGCCTGAGTGGGGCCTGTCTCCGACTCTTGCCTGAGTGGGGCCTGTCTCCGACTCGTGCCTGAGTGGGGCCTGTCTCCGACTCTTGCCTGAGTGGGGCCTGTCTCCGACTCCTGCGTGAGTGGGGCCAGTCTCCGACTCCTGCGTGAGTGGGGCCTGTCTCCGACTCCTGCGTGAGTGGGGCCTGTCTCTGACTCTTGCGTGAGTGGGGCCTGTCTCCGACTCTTGCGTGAGTAGGGCCTGTCTCCGACTCTTGCCTGAGTGGGGCCTGTCTCCGACTCTTGCCTGAGTGGGGCCTGTCTCCGACTCTTGCGTGAGTGGGGCCTGTCTCCGACTCTTGCCTGAGTAGGGCCTGTCTCCGACTCTTGCCTGAGTGGGGCCTGTCTCCGACTCTTGCCTGAGTGGGGCCTGTCTCCGACTCTTGCCTGAGTGGGGCCTGTCTCCGACTCTTGCCTGAGTAGGGCCTGTCTCCGACTCTTGCCTGAGTGGGGCCTGTCTCTGACTTGTGTGAGTACGGCCTGTCTCCGACTCTTGCGTGAGTAGGGCCTGTCTCCGACTCTTCCCTGAGTGGGGCCTGTCTCCTTCTCTTGCTTGAGTGGGGCCTGTCTCTGTCTCTTGCCTGAGTGGGGCCTGTCTCCGACTCTTGCCTGAGTGGGGCCTGTCTCCGACTCTTGCCTGAGTGGGGCCTGTCTAAGTCTCTTGCCTGAGTGGGGCCTGTCTCCGTCTCTTGCCTGAGTGGGGCCTGTCTCCGACTCTTGCCTGAGTAGGGCCTGTCTCCGACTCTTGCCTGAGTGGGGCCTGTCTCTGACTCTTGCCTGAGTAGGGCCTGTCTCCGACTCTTGCCTGAGTGGGGCCTGTCTCCGACTCTTGCCTGAGTAGGGCCTGTCTCCGACTCTTGCCTGAGTGGGGCCTGTCTCTGTCTCTTGCCTGAGTGGGGCCTGTCTCCGACTCTTGCCTGAGTGGGGCCTGTCTCCGTCTCTTGCCTGAGTGGGGCCTGTCTCCGACTCTTGCCTGAGTGGGGCCTGTCTCCGACTCTTGCCTGAGTGGGGCCTGTCTCCGACTCTTGCCTGAGTGGGGCCTGTCTCCGACTCTTGCCTGAGTGGGGCCTGTCTCCGACTCTTGCGTGAGTGGGGCCTGTCTCCGACTCCTGCGTGAGTGGGGCCTGTCTCCGACTCTTGCGTGAGTGGGGCCTGTCTCTGACTCTTGCCTGAGTGGGGCCTGTCTCCGACTCTTGCGTGAGTAGGGCCTGTCTCCGACTCTTGCGTGAGTGAGGCCTGTCTCCGACTCTTGCGTGAGTGGGGCCTGTCTCCGACTCTTGCCTGAGTGGGGCCTGTCTCCGACTCTTGCCTGAGTGGGGCCTGTCTCCGACTCTTGCCTGAGTGGGGCCTGTCTCCGACTCTTGCCTGAGTGGGGCCTGTCTCCGACTCTTGCCTGAGTGGGGCCTGTCTCCGACTCTTGCCTGAGTGGGGCCTGTCTCCGACTCGTGCCTGAGTAGGGCCTGTCTCCGACTCTTGCCTGAGTGGGGCCTGTCTCTGACTCTTGCCTTAGTGGGACCTGTCCCCGTCTCTTGCCTTAGTGGGGCCTGTCTCCCTCTCTTGCCTGAGTGGGGCCTGTCTCTGTCTCTTGCCTGAGTGGGGCCTGTCTCCGACTCTTGCCTGAGTAGGGCCTGTCTCCGACTCTTGCCTGAGTGGGGCCTGTCTCCGACTCTTGCCTGAGTGGGGCCTGTCTCCATCTCTTGCCTGAGTGGGGCCTGTCTCCGTCTCTTGCCTGAGTGGGGCCTGTCTCTGACTCTTGCCTGAATAGGGCCTGTCTCCGAATCTTGCCTGAGTGGGGCCTGTCTCCGTCTCTTGCCTGAGTGGGGCCTGTCTCCCTCTCTTGCCTGAGTGGGGCCTGTCTCCGACTCGTGCCTGAGTGGGGCCTGTCTCTGTCTCTTGCCTGAGTGGGGCCTGTCTCTGTCTCTTGCCTGAGTGGGGCCTGTCTCCGACTCTTGTGTGAGTAGGGCCTGTCTCCGTCTCTTGCCTGAGTAGGGCCTGTCTCTGTCTCTTGCCTGAGTGGGGCCTGTCTCCGACTCTTGCCTGAGTGGGGCCTGTCTTTGACTCTTGCCTGAGTGGGGCCTGATTCTGACTTGTGTGAGTAGGGCCTGTCTCTGTCTCTTGCCTGAGTAGGGCCTGTCTCGGACTCTTGCCTGAGTGGGGCTTGTCTCCGACTCTTGCCTGAGTGGGACCTGTCTCGGACTCTTGCGTGAGTAGGGCCTGTCTCCGAATCTTGCCTGAGTAGGGCCTGTCTTTGTCTCTTGCGTGAGTGGGGCCTGTCTCCGACTCCTGCGTGAGTGGGGCCTGTCTCTGACTCTTGCGTGAGTGGGGCCTGTCTCCGACTCTTGCGTGAGTGGGGCCTGTCTCTGACTCTTGCCTGAGTGGGGCCTGTCTCCGACTCTTGCGTGAGTAGGGCCTGTCTCCGACTCTTGCGTGAGTGAGGCCTGTCTCCGACTCTTGCCTGAGTGGGGCCTGTCTCCGAATCTTGCCTGAGTGGGGCCTGTCTCTGACTCTTGCCTGAGTAGGGCCTGTCTCCGACTCTTGTGTGAGTGGGGCCTGTCTCCGACTCTTGCGTGAGTGGGGCCTGTCTCCAACTCTTGCCTGAGTTGGGCCTGTCTCCGACTCTTGCCTGAGTGGGGCTTGTCTCCGACTCTTGCCTGAGTGGGGCCTTTCTCCGCCTCTTGTGTGAGTAGGGCCTGTCTCTGACTCTTGTGTGAGTAGGGCCTGTCTCTGACTCTTTCCTGAGTGGGGCCTGTCTCTGACTCTTGCCTGAGTAGGGCCTGTCTCTCTCTCTTGCCTGAGTAGGGCCTGTCTTTGTCTCTTGCGTGAGTGGGGCCTGTCTCCGACATTGCCTGAGTGGGGCCTGTCTCCGACTCTTGCGTGAGTAGGGCCTGTCTCTGACTCTTACCTGAGTAGGGCCTGTCTCCGACTCTTGTCTGAGTGGGGCCTGTCTCCGTCTCTTGCCTGAGTGGGGCCTGTCTCCCACTCTTGCCTGAGTGGGGCCTTTCTCTGTCTCTTGCCTGAGTGGGGCCTGTCTCCCACTCTTGCCTGAGTAGGGCCTGTCTTTGTCTCTTGCGTGAGTGGGGCCTGTCTCCGACTCTTGCCTGAGTGGGGCCTGTCTCCGAATCTTGCCTGAGTGGGGCCTGTCTCCGACATTGCCTGAGTGGGGCCTGTCTCCGACTCTTCCCTGAGTGGGGCCTGTCTCCGTCTCTTGCCTGAGTGGGGCCTGTCTCTGACTCTTGTGTGAGTAGGGCCTGTCTCTGACTCTTGCCTGAGTAGCGCCTGTCTCTCTCTCTTGCCTGAGTAGGGCCTGTCTCTGTCTCTTGCGTGAGTAGGGCCTGTCTCTGACTCTTGCCTGAGTAGGGCCTGTCTCCGACTCTTGCCTGAGTGGGGCCTGTCTCCGACTCTTGCCTGAGTGGGGCCTGTCTCGGACTCTTGCGTGAGTAGGGCCTGTCTCTGACTCTTGCCTGAGTAGGGCCTGTCTCCGACTCTTGCCTGAGTGGGGCCTGTCTCCGTCTCTTGCCTGAGTGGGGCCTGTCTCCGACTCTTGCCTGAGTGGGGCCTGTCTCCGACTCTTGCCTGAGTAGGGCCTGTCTCCGACTCTTCCCTGAGTGGGGCCTGTCTCTGACTTGTGTGAGTACGGCCTGTCTCCGACTCTTGCGTGAGTAGGGCCTGTCTCCGACTCTTCCCTGAGTGGGGCCTGTCTCCTTCTCTTGCTTGAGTGGGGCCTGTCTCTGTCTCTTGCCTGAGTGGGGCCTGTCTCCGACTCTTGCCTGAGTGGGGCCTGTCTCCGACTCTTGCCTGAGTGGGGCCTGTCTAAGTCTCTTGCCTGAGTGGGGCCTGTATCCGTCTCTTGCCTGAGTGGGGCCTTTCTCCGACTCTTGCCTGAGTAGGGCCTGTCTCCGACTCTTGCCTGAGTGGGGCCTTTCTCTGACTCTTGCCTGAGTAGGGCCTGTCTCCGACTCTTGCCTGAGTGGGGCCTGTCTCCGACTCTTGCCTGAGTAGGGCCTGTCTCCGACTCTTGCCTGAGTGGGGCCTGTCTCTGTCTCTTGCCTGAGTGGGGCCTGTCTCCGACTCTTGCCTGAGTGGGGCCTGTCTCCGTCTCTTGCCTGGGTGGGGCCTGTGTCCGACTCTTGCCTGAGTGGGGCCTGTCTCCGACTCTTGCCTGAGTGGGGCCTGTCTCCGACTCGTGCCTGAGTGGGGCCTGTCTCCGACTCTTGCCTGAGTGGGGCCTGTCTCCGACTCCTGCGTGAGTGGGGCCAGTCTCCGACTCCTGCGTGAGTGGGGCCTGTCTCCGACTCTTGCGTGAGTGGGGCCTGTCTCTGACTCTTGCCTGAGTGGGGCCTGTCTCCGACTCTTGCGTGAGTAGGGCCTGTCTCCGACTCTTGCGTGAGTGAGGCCTGTCTCCGACTCTTGCGTGAGTGGGGCCTGTCTCCGACTCTTGCCTGAGTTGGGCCTGTCTCCGACTCTTGCCTGAGTGGGGCTTGTCTCCGACTCTTGCCTGAGTGGGGCCTGTCTCCGTCTCTTGCCTGGGTGGGGCCTGTGTCCGACTCTTGCCTGAGTGGGGCCTGTCTCCGACTCTTGCCTGAGTGGGGCCTGTCTCCGACTCGTGCCTGAGTGGGGCCTGTCTCCGACTCTTGCCTGAGTGGGGCCTGTCTCCGACTCCTGCGTGAGTGGGGCCAGTCTCCGACTCCTGCGTGAGTGGGGCCTGTCTCCGACTCCTGCGTGAGTGGGGCCTGTCTCTGACTCTTGCGTGAGTGGGGCCTGTCTCCGACTCTTGCGTGAGTAGGGCCTGTCTCCGACTCTTGCGTGAGTGAGGCCTGTCTCCGACTCTTGCCTGAGTGGGGCCTGTCTCCGAATCTTGCCTGAGTGGGGCCTGTCTCTGACTCTTTCCTGAGTATGGCCTGTCTCCGACTCTTGCCTGAGTGGGGCCTGTCTCGGTCTCTTGCCTGAGTGGGGCCTGTCTCCGACTCTTGCCTGAGTAGTGCCTGTCTCCGTTTCTTGCCTGAGTAGGGACTGTCTCTGTCTGTTGCCTGAGTGGGGCCTGTCTCGGTCTCTTGCCTGAGTGGGGCCTGTCTCTGACTTGTGTGAGTAGGGCCTGTCTCCGACTCTTGCGTGATTAGGGCCTGTCTCTGACTCTTGTTTGAGTAGGGTCTGTCTCCGACTCTTGCCTGAGTGGGGCCTGTCTCTGTCTCTTACCTGAGTGGGGCCTGTCTCCGACTCTTGCCTGAGTGGGGACTGTCTCCGACTCTTGCCTGAGTAGGGCCTGTCTCCGACTCTTGCCTGAGTGGGGCCAGTCTCCGTCTCTTGCCTGAGTGGGGCCTGTCTCCGTCTCTTGCCTGAGTGGGGCCTGTCTCTGACTCTTGCCTGAGTAGGGCCTGTCTCTGACTCTTGCCTGAGTGGGGCCTGTCTCCGACTCTTGCCTGAGTAGGGCCTGCCTCCGACTCTTGCGTGAGTGGGGCCTGTCACTGACTCTTGCCTGAGTGGGGCCTGTCTCCGCATCTTGCCTGAGTGAGGCCTGTCTCCGACTCCTGCGTGAGTGGGGCCTGTCTCCGACTCTTGCCTGAGTGGGGCCTGTCTCCGACTCTTGCGTGAGTAGGGCCTGTCTCTGACTCTTGCCTGAATAGGGCCTGTCTCAGACTCTTGCGGGAGTGGGGCCTGTCTCCGCCTCTTGCCTGAGTGAGGCCTGTCTCCGCCTCTTGTGTGAGTAGGGCCTGTCTCTGACTCTTTTGTGAGTAGGGCCTGTCTCCGACTCTTGCCTGAGTGGGGCCTGTCTCTGACTCTTGCCTTAGTGGGGCCTGTCCCCGTCTCTTGCCTTAGTGGGGCATGTCTCCCTCTCTTGCCTGAGTGGGGCCTGTCTCTGTCTCTTGCCTGAGTAGGGCCTGTCTCCGACTCTTGCCTGAGTGGGGCCTGTCTCCGACTCTTGCCTGAGTGGGGCCTGTCTCCATCTCTTGCCTGAGTGGGGCCTGTCTCCGTCTCTTGCCTGAGTGGGGCCTGTCTCTGACTCTTGCCTGAATAGGGCCTGTCTCCGACTCTTGCCTGAGTGGGGCCTGTCTCCGTCTCTTGCCTGAGTGGGGCCTGTCTCCCTCTCTTGCCTGAGTGGGGCCTGTCTCCGACTCCTGCGTGAGTGGGGCCTGTCTCCGACTCCTGCGTGAGTGGGGCCTGTCTCCCTCTCTTTTCTGAGTGGGGCCTGTCTCCGACTCTTGCGTGAGTAGGGCCTGTCTCCGACTCTTGCCTGAGTAGGGCCTGTCTCCGACTCCTGCGTGAGTGGGGCCAGTCTCCGACTCCTGCGTGAGTGGGGCCTGATTCTGACTTGTGTGAGTAGGGCCTGTCTCTGTCTCTTGCCTGAGTAGGGCCTGTCTCCGACTCTTGCCTGAGTGGGGCCTGTCTCCGACTCTTCCCTGAGTGGGGCCTGTCTCCGTCTCTTGCCTGAGTGGTTCCTGTCTCCGCCTCTTGTGTGAGTAGGGCCTGTCTCTGACTCTTGTGTGAGTAGGGCCTGTCTCTGACTCTTGCCTGAGTAGGGCCTGTCTCTCTCTCTTGCCTGAGTAGGGCCTGTCTCTGTCTCTTGCGTGAGTGGGGCCTGTCTCCGACTCTTGCCTGAGTGGGGCCTGTCTCCGACTCTTGCCTGAGTGGGGACTGTCTCCGACTCTTGCCTGAGTAGGGCCTGTCTCCGACTCTTGCCTGAGTGGGGCCTGTCTCCGTCTCTTGCCTGAGTGGGGCCTGTCTCCGTCTCTTGCCTGAGTGGGGCCTGTCTCCGACTCTTGCCTGAGTAGGGCCTGTCTCTGACTCTTGCCTGAGTGGGGCCTGTCTCCGACTCTTGCCTGAGTAGGGCCTGCCTCCGACTCTTGCGTGAGTGGGGCCTGTCACTGACTCTTGCCTGAGTGGGGCCTGTCTCCGCATCTTGCCTGAGTGAGGCCTGTCTCCGACTCCTGCGTGAGTGGGGCCTGTCTCCGAATCTTGCCTGAGTGGGGCCTGTCTCCGCCTCTTGTGTGAGTAGGGCCTGTCTCTGACTCTTTTGTGAGTAGGGCCTGTCTCCGACTCTTGCCTGAGTGGGGCCTGTCTCTGACTCTTGCCTTGGTGGGGCCTGTCCCCGTCTCTTGCCTTAGTGGGGCATGTCTCCCTCTCTTGCCTGAGTGGGGCCTGTCTCTGTCTCTTGCCTGAGTGGGGCCTGTCTCCGACTCTTGCCTGAGTAGGGCCTGTCTCCGACTCTTGCCTGAGTGGGGCCTGTCTCCGACTCTTGCCTGAGTGGGGCCTGTCTCCATCTCTTGCCTGAGTGGGGCCTGTCTTCGTCTCTTGCCTGAGTGGGGCCTGTCTCTGACTCTTGCCTGAATAGGGCCTGTCTCCGAATCTTGCCTGAGTGGGGCCTGTCTCCGTCTCTTGCCTGAGTGGGGCCTGTCTCCCTCTCTTGCCTGAGTGGGGCCGGTCTCCGACTCTTGCCTGAGTAGGGCCTATCTCCGACTCCTGCGTGAGTGGGGCCTGTCTCCGACTCCTGCGTGAGTGGGGCCTGTCTCCCTCTCTTTTCTGAGTGGGGCCTGTCTCCGACTCTTGCGTGAGTAGGGCCTGTCTCTGACTCTTGCCTGAATAGGGCCTGTCTCCGACTCTTGCGGGAGTGGGGCCTGTCTCCGAATCTTGCCTGAGTGGGGCCTGTCTCCGCCTCTTGCCTGAGTGGGGCCTGTCTCTGCCTCTTGCCTGAGTAGGGCCTGTCTCTGTCTCTTGCGTGAGTGGGGCCTGTCTCCGACTCTTGCCTGAGTGGGGCCTGTCTCCGACTCTTGCCTGAGTGGGGCCTGTCTCCGAATCTTGCCTGAGTAGGGCCTGTCTTTGTCTCTTGCGTGAGTGGGGCCTGTCTCCGACATTGCCTGAGTGGGGCCTGTCTCTGACTCTTGCGTTAGAAGGGCCTGTCTCTGTCTCTTGCCTGAGTGGGGCCTGTCTCTGTCTCTTGCCTGAGTGGGGCCTGTCTCCGACTCTTGTGTGAGTAGGGCCTGTCTCCGTCTCTTGCCTGAGTAGGGCCTGTCTCTGTCTCTTTCCTGAGTGGGGCCTGTCTCCGACTCTTGCCTGAGTGGGGCCTGTCTTTGACTCTTGCCTGAGTGGGGCCTGATTCTGACTTGTGTGAGTAGGGCCTGTCTCTGTCTCTTGCCTGAGTAGGGCCTGTCTCGGACTCTTGCCTGAGTGGGGCTTGTCTCCGACTCTTGCCTGAGTGGGACCTGTCTCGGACTCTTGCGTGAGTAGGGCCTGTCTCCGAATCTTGCCTGAGTAGGGCCTGTCTTTGTCTCTTGCGTGAGTGGGGCCTGTCTCCGACTCCTGCGTGAGTGGGGCCTGTCTCTGACTCTTGCGTGAGTGGGGCCTGTCTCCGACTCTTGCGTGAGTGGGGCCTGTCTCTGACTCTTGCCTGAGTGGGGCCTGTCTCCGACTCTTGCGTGAGTAGGGCCTGTCTCCGACTCTTGCGTGAGTGAGGCCTGTCTCCGACTCTTGCCTGAGTGGGGCCTATCTCCGAATCTTGCCTGAGTGGGGCCTGTCTCTGACTCTTGCCTGAGTAGGGCCTGTCTCCGACTCTTGCGTGAGTGGGGCCTGTCTCCGACTCTTGCGTGAGTGGGGCCTGTCTCCGACTCTTGCCTGAGTTGGGCCTGTCTCCGACTCTTGCCTGAGTGGGGCTTGTCTCCGACTCTTGCCTGAGTGGGGCCTTTCTCCGCCTCTTGTGTGAGTAGGGCCTGTCTCTGACTCTTGTGTGAGTGGGGCCTGTCTCTGACTCTTGCCTGAGTAGGGCCTGTCTCTCTCTCTTGCCTGAGTAGGGCCTGTCTCTGTCTCTTGCGTGAGTGGGGCCTGTCTCCGACTCTTGCCTGAGTGGGGCCTGTCTCCGAATCTTGCCTGAGTAGGGCCTGTCTTTGTCTCTTGCGTGAGTGGGGCCTGTCTCCGACATTGCCTGAGTGGGGCCTGTCTCCGACTCTTGCGTGAGTAGGGCCTGTCTCTGACTCTTACCTGAGTAGGGCCTGTCTCCGACTCTTGTCTGAGTGGGGCCTGTCTCCGTCTCTTGCCTGAGTGGGGCCTGTCTCCCACTCTTGCCTGAGTGGGGCCTGTCTCTGTCTCTTGCCTGACTGGGGCCTGTCTCCGACTCTTCCCTGAGTGGGGCCTGTCTCCGACTCTTGCGTGAGTAGGGCCTGTCTCTGACTCTTACCTGAGTAGGGCCTGTCTCCGACTCTTGTCTGAGTGGGGCCTGTCTCCGTCTCTTGCCTGAGTAGGGCCTGTCTCCGACTCTTGCCTGAGTGGGGCCTGTCTCTGTCTCTTGCCTGACTGGGGCCTGTCTCCGACTCTTCCCTGAGTGGGGCCTGTCTCCGTCTCTTGCCTGAGTGGGGCCTGTCTCTGACTCTTGTGTGAGTAGGGCCTGTCTCTGACTCTTGCCTGAGTAGGGCCTGTCTCTCTCTCTTGCCTGAGTAGGGCCTGTCTCTGTCTCTTGCGTGAGTGGGGCCTGTCTCCGACTCTTGGCTGAGTGGGGCCTGTCTCCGTCTCTTGCCTGAGTGTGGCCTGTCTCTGACTTGTGTGAGTAGGGCCTGTCTCCGACTCTTGCGTGATTAGGGCCTGTCTCCGACTCTTGCCTGAGTGGGGCCTGTCTCTGTCTCTTACCTGAGTGCGGCCTGTCTCCGACTCTTGGCTGAGTGGGGCCTGTCTCTGACTCTTGCCTGAATAGGGCCTGTCTCCAACTCTTGCCTGAGTGGTGACTGTCTCCGACTCTTGCCTGAGTAGGGCCTGTCTCCGACTCTTGCCTGAGTGGGGCCTGTCTCCGTCTCTTGCCTGAGTGGGGCCTGTCTCCGTCTCTTGCCTGAGTGGGGCCTGTCTCCGACTCTTGGCTGAGTAGGGCCTGTCTCTGACTCTTGCCTGAGTGGGGCCTGTCTCCGACTCTTGCCTGAGTAGGGCCTGCCTCCGACTCTTGCGTGAGTGGGGCCTGTCACTGACTCTTGCCTGAGTGGGGCCTGTCTCCGCATCTTGCCTGAGTGAGGCCTGTCTCCGACTCTTGCGTGAGTAGGGCCTGTCTCTGACTCTTGCCTGAATAGGGCCTGTCTCCGACTCTTGCGGGAGTGGGGCCTGTCACTGACTCTTGCCTGAGTGGGGCCTGTCTCCGCCTCTTGCCTGAGTGAGGCCTGTTTCCGCCTCTTGTGTGAGTAGGGCCTGTCTCTGACACTTTTGTGAGTAGGGCCTGTCTCCGACTCTTGCCTGAGTGGGGCCTGTCTCTGACTCTTGCCTTAGTGGGGCCTGTCCCCGTCTCTTGCCTTAGTGGGGCATGTCTCCCTCTCTTGCCTGAGTGGGGCCTGTCTCTGTCTCTTGCCTGAGTGGGGCCTGTCTCCGACTCTTGCCTGAGTAGGGCCTGTCTCCGACTCTTGCCTGAGTGGGGCCTGTCTCCGACTCTTGCCTGAGTGGGGCCTGTCTCCATCTCTTGCCTGAGTGGGGCCTGTCTCCGTCTCTTGCCTGAGTGGGGCCTGTCTCTGACTCTTGCCTGAATAGGGCCTGTCTCCGAATCTTGCCTGAGTGGGGCCTGTCTCCGTCTCTTGCCTGAGTGGGGCCTGTCTCTGACTCTTGCCTGAGTAGGGCCTGTCTCTGACTCCTGCGTGAGTGGGGCCTGTCTCCGACTCTTGCTTGAGTGGGGCCTATCTCCGACTCCTGCGTGAGTGGGGCCTGTCTCCGACTCCTGCGTGAGTGGGGCCTGTCTCCCTCTCTTCCCTGAGTGGGGCCTGTCTCCGACTCTTGCGTGAGTAGGGCCTGTCTCTGACTCTTGCCTGAATAGGGCCTGTCTCCGACTCTTGCGGGAGTGGGGCCTGTCTCCGAATCTTGCCTGAGTGGGGCCTGTCTCCGCCTCTTGCCTGAGTGGGGCCTGTCTCTGCCTCTTGCCTGAGTAGGGCCTGTCTCTGACTATTGTGTGAGTAGGGCCTGTCCCCGTCTCTTGCATTAGTGGGGCCTGTCTCCCTCTCTTGCCTGAGTAGGGCCTGTCTCTCTCTCTTGCCTGAGTAGGGCCTGTCTCTCTCTCTTGCCTGAGTAGGGCCTGTCTCTGTCTCTTGCGTGAGTGGAAACTGTCTCCGACTCTTGCCTGAGTGGGGCCTGTCTTCGACTCTTGCCTGAGTGGGGCCTGTCTCCGAATCTTGCCTGAGTAGGGCCTGTCTTTGTCTCTTGCGTGAGTGGGGCCTGTCTCCGACATTGCCTGAGTGGGGCCTGTCTCGGACTCTTGCGTGAGTAGGGCCTGTCTCTGACTCTTGCCTGAGTAGGGCCTGTCTCCGACTCTTGCCTGAGTGGGGCCTGTCTCCGTCTCTTGCCTGAGTGGGGCCTGTCTCCGACTCTTGCCTGAGTGGGGCCTGTCTCCGACTCTTGCCTGAGTAGGGCCTGTCTCCGACTCTTCCCTGAGTGGGGCCTGTCTCTGACTATTGTGAGTAAGGCCTGTCTCCGACTCTTGCGTGAGTAGGGCCTGTCTCCGACTCTTCCCTGAGTTGGGCCTGTCTCCTTCTCTTGCTTGAGTGGGGCCTGTCTCTGTCTCTTGCCTGAGTGGGGCCTGTCTCCGACTCTTGCCTGAGTGGGGCCTGTCTCCGTCTCTTGCCTGAGTGGGGCCTTTCTCTGACTCTTGCCTTAGTAGGGCCTGTCTCCGACTCTTGCCTGAGTAGGGCCTGTCTCCGACTCTTGCCTGAGTGGGGCCTGTCTCCGACTCTTGCCTGAGTGGGGCCTGTCTAAGTCTCTTGCCTGAGTGGGGCCTGTATCCGTCTCTTGCCTGAGTGGGGCCTTTCTCCGACACTTGCCTGAGTAGGGCCTGTCTCCGACTCTTGCCTGAGTGGGGCCTTTCTCTGACTCTTGCCTGAGTAGGGCCTGTCTCCGACTCTTGCCTGAGTGGGGCCTGTCTCCGACTCTTGCCTGAGTAGGGCCTGTCTCCGACTCTTGCCTGAGTGGGGCCTGTCTCTGTCTCTTGCCTGAGTGGGGCCTGTCTCCGACTCTTGCCTGAGTGGGGCCTGTCTCCGTCTCTTGCCTGGGTGGGGCCTGTGTCCGACTCTTGCCTGAGTGGGGCCTGTCTCCGACTCTTGCCTGAGTGGGGCCTGTCTCCGACTCGTGCCTGAGTGGGGCCTGTCTCCAACTCTTGCCTGAGTGGGGCCTGTCTCCGACTCCTGCGTGAGTGGGGCCAGTCTCCGACTCCTGCGTGAGTGGGGCCTGTCTCCGACTCGTGCGTGAGTGGGGCCTGTCTCTGACTCTTGCGTGAGTGGGGCCTGTCTCCGACTCTTGCGTGAGTAGGGCCTGTCTCCGACTCTTGCGTGAGTGAGGCCTGTCTCCGACTCTTGCCTGAGTGGGGCCTGTCTCCGAATCTTGCCTGAGTGGGGCCTGTCTCTGACTCTTTCCTGAGTATGGCCTGTCTCCGACTCTTGCCTGAGTGGGGCCTGTCTCGGTCTCTTGCCTGAGTGGGGCCTGTCTCCGACTCTTGCCTGAGTAGTGCCTGTCTCCGTTTCTTGCCTGAGTAGGGACTGTCTCTGTCTGTTGCCTGAGTGGGACCTGTCTCCGACTCTTGCCTGAGTGGGGCCTGTCTCCGACTCTTGCCTGAGTGTGGCCTGTCTCTGACTTGTGTGAGTAGGGCCTGTCTCCGACTCTTGCCTGAGTAGGGCCTGTCTCCGACTCTTGCCTGAGTGGGGCCTGTCTCTGTCTCTTACCTGATTGGGGCCTGTCTCCGACTCTTGGCTGAGTGGGGCCTGTCTCTGACTCTTGCCTGAATAGGGCCTGTCTCCGACTCTTGCCTGAGTGGGGACTGTCTCCGACTCTTGCCTGAGTAGGGCCTGTCTCCGACTCTTGCCTGAGTGGGGCCTGTCTCCGTCTCTTTCCTGAGTGGGGCCTGTCTCCGTCTCTTGCCTGAGTGGGGCCTGTCTCCGACTCTTGCCTGAGTAGGGCCTGTCTCTGACTCTTGCCTGAGTGGGGCCTGTCTCCGACTCTTGCCTGAGTAGGGCCTGCCTCCGACTCTTGCGTGAGTGGGGCCTGTCACTGACTCTTGCCTGAGTGGGGCCTGTCTCCGACTCTTGCGTGAGTAGGGCCTGTCTCTGACTCTTGCCTGAATAGGGCCTGTCTCCGACTCTTGCGGGAGTGGGGCCTGTCTCTGACTCCTGCGTGAGTGGGGCCTGTCTCCGACTCTTGCCTGAGTGGGGCCTGTCTCCGACTCTTGCGTGAGTAGGGCCTGTCTCTGACTCTTGCCTGAATAGGGCCTGTCTCCGACTCTTGCGGGAGTGGGGCCTGTCTCTGACTCTTGCCTGAGTGGGGCCTGTCTCCGCCTCTTGCCTGAGTGAGGCCTGTCTCCGCCTCTTGTGTGAGTAGGGCCTGTCTCTGACTCTTTTGTGAGTGGGGCCTGTCTCCGACTCTTGCCTGAGTGGGGCCTGTCTCTGACTCTTGCCTTAGTGGGACCTGTCCCCGTCTCTTGCCTTAGTGGGGCCTGTCTCCCTCTCTTGCCTGAGTGGGGCCTGTCTCTGTCTCTTGCCTGAGTGGGGCCTGTCTCCGACTCTTGCCTGAGTAGGGCCTGTCTCCGACTCTTGCCTGAGTGGGGCCTGTCTCCGACTCTTGCCTGAGTGGGGCCTGTCTCCATCTCTTGCCTGAGTGGGGCCTGTCTCCGTCTCTTGCCTGAGTGGGGCCTGTCTCTGACTCTTGCCTGAATAGGGCCTGTCTCCGAATCTTGCCTGAGTGGGGCCTGTCTCCGTCTCTTGCCTGAGTGGGGCCTGTCTCCCTCTCTTGCCTGAGTGGGGCCTGTCTCCGACTCGTGCCTGAGTGGGGCCTGTCTCTGTCTCTTGCCTGAGTGGGGCCTGTCTCTGTCTCTTGCCTGAGTGGGGCCTGTCTCCGACTCTTGTGTGAGTAGGGCCTGTCTCCGTCTCTTGCCTGAGTAGGGCCTGTCTCTGTCTCTTGCCTGAGTGGGGCCTGTCTCCGACTCTTGCCTGAGTGGGGCCTGTCTTTGACTCTTGCCTGAGTGGGGCCTGATTCTGACTTGTGTGAGTAGGGCCTGTCTCTGTCTCTTGCCTGAGTAGGGCCTGTCTCGGACTCTTGCCTGAGTGGGGCTTGTCTCCAACTCTTGCCTGAGTGGGACCTGTCTCGGACTCTTGCGTGAGTAGGGCCTGTCTCTGAATCTTGCCTGAGTAGGGCCTGTCTTTGTCTCTTGCGTGAGTGGGGCCTGTCTCCGACTCCTGCGTGAGTGGGGCCTGTCTCTGACTCTTGCGTGAGTGGGGCCTGTCTCCGACTCTTGCGTGAGTGGGGCCTGTCTCTGACTCTTGCCTGAGTGGGGCCTGTCTCCGACTCTTGCGTGAGTAGGGCCTGTCTCCGACTCTTGCGTGAGTGAGGCCTGTCTCCGACTCTTGCCTGAGTGGGGCCTGTCTCCGAATCTTGCCTGAGTGGGGCCTGTCTCTGACTCTTGCCTGAGTAGGGCCTGTCTCCGACTCTTGCGTGAGTGGGGCCTGTCTCCGACTCTTGCGTGAGTGGGGCCTGTCTCCAACTCTTGCCTGAGTTGGGCCTGTCTCCGACTCTTGCCTGAGTGGGGCTTGTCTCCGACTCTTGCCTGAGTGGGGCCTTTCTCCGCCTCTTGTGTGAGTAGGGCCTGTCTCTGACTCTTGTGTGAGTAGGGCCTGTCTCTGACTCTTTCCTGAGTGGGGCCTGTCTCTGACTCTTGCCTGAGTAGGGCCTGTCTCTCTCTCTTGCCTGAGTAGGGCCTGTCTTTGTCTCTTGCGTGAGTGGGGCCTGTCTCCGACATTGCCTGAGTGGGGCCTGTCTCTGACTCTTGCGTGAGTAGGGCCTGTCTCTGACTCTTACCTGAGTAGGGCCTGTCTCCGACTCTTGTCTGAGTGGGGCCTGTCTCCGTCTCTTGCCTGAGTGGGGCCTGTCTCCCACTCTTGCCTGAGTGGGGCCTTTCTCTGTCTCTTGCCTGAGTGGGGCCTGTCTCCCACTCTTGCCTGAGTAGGGCCTGTCTTTGTCTCTTGCGTGAGTGGGGCCTGTCTCCGACTCTTGCCTGAGTGGGGCCTGTCTCCGAATCTTGCCTGAGTGGGGCCTGTCTCCGACATTGCCTGAGTGGGGCCTGTCTCCGACTCTTCCCTGAGTGGGGCCTGTCTCCGTCTCTTGCCTGAGTGGGGCCTGTCTCTGACTCTTGTGTGAGTAGGGCCTGTCTCTGACTCTTGCCTGAGTAGCGCCTGTCTCTCTCTCTTGCCTGAGTAGGGCCTGTCTCTGTCTCTTGCGTGAGTAGGGCCTGTCTCTGACTCTTGCCTGAGTAGGGCCTGTCTCCGACTCTTGCCTGAGTGGGGCCTGTCTCCGACTCTTGCCTGAGTGGGGCCTGTCTCGGACTCTTGCGTGAGTAGGGCCTGTCTCTGACTCTTGCCTGAGTAGGGCCTGTCTCCGACTCTTGCCTGAGTGGGGCCTGTCTCCGTCTCTTGCCTGAGTGGGGCCTGTCTCCGACTCTTGCCTGAGTGGGGCCTGTCTCCGACTCTTGCCTGAGTAGGGCCTGTCTCCGACTCTTCCCTGAGTGGGGCCTGTCTCTGACTTGTGTGAGTACGGCCTGTCTCCGACTCTTGCGTGAGTAGGGCCTGTCTCCGACTCTTCCCTGAGTGGGGCCTGTCTCCTTCTCTTGCTTGAGTGGGGCCTGTCTCTGTCTCTTGCCTGAGTGGGGCCTGTCTCCGAATCTTGCCTGAGTAGGGCCTGTCTTTGTCTCTTGCGTGAGTGGGGCCTGTCTCCGACATTGCCTGAGTGGGGCCTGTCTCCGACTCTTGCGTGAGTAGGGCCTGTCTCTGACTCTTACCTGAGTAGGGCCTGTCTCCGACTCTTGTCTGAGTGGGGCCTGTCTCCGTCTCTTGCCTGAGTGGGGCCTGTCTCCCACTCTTGCCTGAGTGGGGCCTGTCTCTGTCTCTTGCCTGACTGGGGCCTGTCTCCGACTCTTCCCTGAGTGGGGCCTGTCTCTGACTCTTGCGTGAGTAGGGCCTGTCTCTGACTCTTACCTGAGTAGGGCCTGTCTCCGACTCTTGTCTGAGTGGGGCCTGTCTCCGTCTCTTGCCTGAGTAGGGCCTGTCTCCGACTCTTGCCTGAGTGGGGCCTGTCTCTGACTCTTGCCTTAGTGGGGCCTGTCCCCGTCTCTTGCCTTAGTGGGGCATGTCTCCCTCTCTTGCCTGAGTGGGGCCTGTCTCTGTCTCTTGCCTGAGTGGGGCCTGTCTCCGACTCTTGCCTGAGTAGGGCCTGTCTCCGACTCTTGCCTGAGTGGGGCCTGTCTCCGACTCTTGCCTGAGTGGGGCCTGTCTCCATCTCTTGCCTGAGTGGGGCCTGTCTCCGTCTCTTGCCTGAGTGGGGCCTGTCTCTGACTCTTGCCTGAATAGGGCCTGTCTCCGAATCTTGCCTGAGTGGGGCCTGTCTCCGTCTCTTGCCTGAGTGGGGCCTGTCTCTGACTCTTGCCTGAGTAGGGCCTGTCTCTGACTCCTGCGTGAGTGGGGCCTGTCTCCGACTCTTGCTTGAGTGGGGCCTATCTCCGACTCCTGCGTGAGTGGGGCCTGTCTCCGACTCCTGCGTGAGTGGGGCCTGTCTCCCTCTCTTCCCTGAGTGGGGCCTGTCTCCGACTCTTGCGTGAGTAGGGCCTGTCTCTGACTCTTGCCTGAATAGGGCCTGTCTCCGACTCTTGCGGGAGTGGGGCCTGTCTCCGAATCTTGCCTGAGTGGGGCCTGTCTCCGCCTCTTGCCTGAGTGGGGCCTGTCTCTGCCTCTTGCCTGAGTAGGGCCTGTCTCTGACTATTGTGTGAGTAGGGCCTGTCCCCGTCTCTTGCATTAGTGGGGCCTGTCTCCCTCTCTTGCCTGAGTAGGGCCTGTCTCTCTCTCTTGCCTGAGTAGGGCCTGTCTCTCTCTCTTGCCTGAGTAGGGCCTGTCTCTGTCTCTTGCGTGAGTGGAAACTGTCTCCGACTCTTGCCTGAGTGGGGCCTGTCTTCGACTCTTGCCTGAGTGGGGCCTGTCTCCGAATCTTGCCTGAGTAGGGCCTGTCTTTGTCTCTTGCGTGAGTGGGGCCTGTCTCCGACATTGCCTGAGTGGGGCCTGTCTCGGACTCTTGCGTGAGTAGGGCCTGTCTCTGACTCTTGCCTGAGTAGGGCCTGTCTCCGACTCTTGCCTGAGTGGGGCCTGTCTCCGTCTCTTGCCTGAGTGGGGCCTGTCTCCGACTCTTGCCTGAGTGGGGCCTGTCTCCGACTCTTGCCTGAGTAGGGCCTGTCTCCGACTCTTCCCTGAGTGGGGCCTGTCTCTGACTTGTGTGAGTACGGCCTGTCTCCGACTCTTGCGTGAGTAGGGCCTGTCTCCGACTCTTCCCTGAGTTGGGCCTGTCTCCTTCTCTTGCTTGAGTGGGGCCTGTCTCTGTCTCTTGCCTGAGTGGGGCCTGTCTCCGACTCTTGCCTGAGTGGGGCCTGTCTCCGTCTCTTGCCTGAGTGGGGCCTTTCTCTGACTCTTGCCTTAGTAGGGCCTGTCTCCGACTCTTGCCTGAGTAGGGCCTGTCGCCGACTCTTGCCTGAGTGGGGCCTGTCTCCGACTCTTGCCTGAGTGGGGCCTGTCTAAGTCTCTTGCCTGAGTGGGGCCTGTATCCGTCTCTTGCCTGAGTGGGGCCTTTCTCCGACACTTGCCTGAGTAGGGCCTGTCTCCGACTCTTGCCTGAGTGGGGCCTGTCTCTGACTCTTGCCTGAGTCGGGCCTGTCTCCGACTCTTGCCTGAGTGGGGCCTGTCTCCGACTCTTGCCTGAGTAGGGCCTGTCTCCGACTCTTGCCTGAGTGGGGCCTGTCTCTGACTCTTGCCTGAGTGGGGCCTGTCTCCGACTCTTGCCTGAGTGGGGCCTGTCTCTGTCTCTTACCTGAGTGGGGCCTGTCTCCGACTCTTGCCTGAGTGGGGCCTGTCTCCGTCTCTTGCCTGAGTGGGGCCTGTCTCTGACTCTTGCCTGAGTGGGGCCTGTCTCCGACTCTTGCCTGAGTGGGGCCTGTCTCCGACTCTTGCCTGAGTGGGGCCTGTCTCCGTCTCTTGCCTGAGTGGGGCCTGTCTCCGAATCTTGCCTGAGTGGGGCCTGTCTCCGACTCTTGCTTTAGTGGGGCCTGTCTCCGTCTCTTGCATTAGTAGGGCCTGTCTCCCTCTTGCGTGAGTGAGGCCTGAGTAGGGCCTGTCTCCGTCTCTTGCGTGAGTAGGGTCTGTCTCTGACTCTTTCCTGACTATGGCCTGTCTCCGACTCTTGCCTGAGTGGGGCCTGTCTCGGTCTCTTGCCTGAGTGGGGCCTGTCTCCGACTCTTGCCTGAGTAGTGCCTGTCTCCGTTTCTTGCCTGAGTAGGGCCTGTCTCTGTCTGTTGCCTGAGTGGGACCTGTCTCCGACTCTTGCCTGAGTGGGGCCTGTCTCCGACTCTTGCCTGAGTGTGGCCTGTCTCTGACTTGTGTGAGTAGGGCCTGTCTCCGACTCTTGCGTGATTAGGGCCTGTCTCCGACTCTTGCCTGAGTGGGGCCTGTCTCTGTCTCTTACCTGAGTGCGGCCTGTCTCCGACTCTTGGCTGAGTGGGGCCTGTCTCTGACTCTTGCCTGAATAGGGCCTGTCTCCAACTCTTGCCTGAGTGGTGACTGTCTCCGACTCTTGCCTGAGTAGGGCCTGTCTCCGACTCTTGCCTGAGTGGGGCCTGTCTCCGTCTCTTGCCTGAGTGGGGCCTGTCTCCGTCTCTTGCCTGAGTGGGGCCTGTCTCCGACTCTTGGCTGAGTAGGGCCTGTCTCTGACTCTTGCCTGAGTGGGGCCTGTCTCCGACTCTTGCCTGAGTAGGGCCTGCCTCCGACTCTTGCGTGAGTGGGGCCTGTCACTGACTCTTGCCTGAGTGGGGCCTGTCTCCGCATCTTGCCTGAGTGAGGCCTGTCTCCGACTCCTGCGTGAGTGGGGCCTGTCTCCGACTCTTGCCTGAGTGGGGCCTGTCTCCGACTCTTGCGTGAGTAGGGCCTGTCTCTGACTCTTGCCTGAATAGGGCCTGTCTCCGACTCTTGCGGGAGTGGGGCCTGTCACTGACTCTTGCCTGAGTGGGGCCTGTCTCCGCCTCTTGCCTGAGTGAGGCCTGTTTCCGCCTCTTGTGTGAGTAGGGCCTGTCTCTGACACTTTTGTGAGTAGGGCCTGTCTCCGACTCTTGCCTGAGTGGGGCCTGTCTCCGACTCTTGCCTTAGTGGGGCCTGTCCCCGTCTCTTGCCTTAGTGGGGCATGTCTCCCTCTCTTGCCTGAGTGGGGCCTGTCTCTGTCTCTTGCCTGAGTGGGGCCTGTCTCCGACTCTTGCCTGAGTAGGGCCTGTCTCCGACTCTTGCCTGAGTGGGGCCTGTCTCCGACTCTTGCCTGAGTGGGGCCTGTCTCCTTCTCTTGCCTGAGTGGGGCCTGTCTCCGTCTCTTGCCTGAGTGGGGCCTGTCTCTGACTCTTGCCTGAATAGGGCCTGTCTCCGAATCTTGCCTGAGTGGGGCCTGTCTCCGTCTCTTGCCTGAGTGGGGCCTGTCTCTGACTCTTGCCTGAGTAGGGCCTGTCTCTGACTCCTGCGTGAGTGGGGCCTGTCTCCGACTCTTGCTTGAGTGGGGCCTATCTCCGACTCCTGCGTGAGTGGGGCCTGTCTCCGACTCCTGCGTGAGTGGGGCCTGTCTCCCTCTCTTCCCTGAGTGGGGCCTGTCTCCGACTCTTGCGTGAGTAGGGCCTGTCTCTGACTCTTGCCTGAATAGGGCCTGTCTCCGACTCTTGCGGGAGTGGGGCCTGTCTCCGAATCTTGCCTGAGTGGGGCCTGTCTCCGCCTCTTGCCTGAGTGGGGCCTGTCTCTGCCTCTTGCCTGAGTAGGGCCTGTCTCTGACTATTGTGTGAGTAGGGCCTGTCCCCGTCTCTTGCATTAGTGGGGCCTGTCTCCCTCTCTTGCCTGAGTAGGGCCTGTCTCTCTCTCTTGCCTGAGTAGGGCCTGTCTCTCTCTCTTGCCTGAGTAGGGCCTGTCTCTGTCTCTTGCGTGAGTGGAAACTGTCTCCGACTCTTGCCTGAGTGGGGCCTGTCTTCGACTCTTGCCTGAGTGGGGCCTGTCTCCGAATCTTGCCTGAGTAGGGCCTGTCTTTGTCTCTTGCGTGAGTGGGGCCTGTCTCCGACATTGCCTGAGTGGGGCCTGTCTCGGACTCTTGCGTGAGTAGGGCCTGTCTCTGACTCTTGCCTGAGTAGGGCCTGTCTCCGACTCTTGCCTGAGTGGGGCCTGTCTCCGTCTCTTGCCTGAGTGGGGCCTGTCTCCGACTCTTGCCTGAGTGGGGCCTGTCTCCGACTCTTGCCTGAGTAGGGCCTGTCTCCGACTCTTCCCTGAGTGGGGCCTGTCTCTGACTTGTGTGAGTACGGCCTGTCTCCGACTCTTGCGTGAGTAGGGCCTGTCTCCGACTCTTCCCTGAGTTGGGCCTGTCTCCTTCTCTTGCTTGAGTGGGGCCTGTCTCTGTCTCTTGCCTGAGTGGGGCCTGTCTCCGACTCTTGCCTGAGTGGGGCCTGTCTCCGTCTCTTGCCTGAGTGGGGTTTTTCTCTGACTCTTGCCTTAGTAGGGCCTGTCTCCGACTCTTGCCTGAGTAGGGCCTGTCTCCGACTCTTGCCTGAGTGGGGCCTGTCTCCGACTCTTGCCTGAGTGGGGCCTGTCTAAGTCTCTTGCCTGAGTGGGGCCTGTATCCGTCTCTTGCCTGAGTGGGGCCTTTCTCCGACACTTGCCTGAGTAGGGCCTGTCTCCGACTCTTGCCTGAGTGGGGCCTTTCTCTGACTCTTGCCTGAGTAGGGCCTGTCTCCGACTCTTGCCTGAGTGGGGCCTGTCTCCGACTCTTGCCTGAGTAGGGCCTGTCTCCGACTCTTGCCTGAGTGGGGCCTGTCTCTGTCTCTTGCCTGAGTGGGGCCTGTCTCCGACTCTTGCCTGAGTGGGGCCTGTCTCCGTCTCTTGCCTGGGTGGGGCCTGTGTCCGACTCTTGCCTGAGTGGGGCCTGTCTCCGACTCTTGCCTGAGTGGGGCCTGTCTCCGACTCGTGCCTGAGTGGGGCCTGTCTCCAACTCTTGCCTGAGTGGGGCCTGTCTCCGACTCCTGCGTGAGTGGGGCCAGTCTCCGACTCCTGCGTGAGTGGGGCCTGTCTCCGACTCCTGCGTGAGTGGGGCCTGTCTCTGACTCTTGCGTGAGTGGGGCCTGTCTCCGACTCTTGCGTGAGTAGGGCCTGTCTCCGACTCTTGCGTGAGTGAGGCCTGTCTCCGACTCTTGCCTGAGTGGGGCCTGTCTCCGAATCTTGCCTGAGTGTGGCCTGTCTCTGACTCTTTCCTGAGTATGGCCTGTCTCCGACTCTTGCCTGAGTGGGGCCTGTCTCGGTCTCTTGCCTGAGTGGGGCCTGTCTCCGACTCTTGCCTGAGTAGTGCCTGTCTCCGTTTCTTGCCTGAGTAGGGACTGTCTCTGTCTGTTGCCTGAGTGGGACCTGTCTCCGACTCTTGCCTGAGTGGGGCCTGTCTCCGACTCTTGCCTGAGTGTGGCCTGTCTCTGACTTGTGTGAGTAGGGCCTGTCTCCGACTCTTGCCTGAGTAGGGCCTGTCTCCGACTCTTGCCTGAGTGGGGCCTGTCTCTGTCTCTTACCTGATTTGGGCCTGTCTCCGACTCTTGGCTGAGTGGGGCCTGTCTCTGACTCTTGCCTGAATAGGGCCTGTCTCCGACTCTTGCCTGAGTGGGGACTGTCTCCGACTCTTGCCTGAGTAGGGCCTGTCTCCGACTCTTGCCTGAGTGGGGCCTGTCTCCGTCTCTTGCCTGAGTGGGGCCTGTCTCCGACTCTTGCCTGAGTAGGGCCTGTCTCTGACTCTTGCCTGAGTGGGGCCTGTCTCCGACTCTTGCCTGAGTAGGGCCTGCCTCCGACTCTTGCGTGAGTGGGGCCTGTCACTGACTCTTGCCTGAGTGGGGCCTGTCTCCGCATCTTGCCTGAGTGAGGCCTGTCTCCGACTCCTGCGTGAGTGGGGCCTGTCTCCGACTCTTGCCTGAGTGGGGCCTGTCTCCGACTCTTGCGTGAGTAGGGCCTGTCTCTGACTCTTGCCTGAATAGGGCCTGTCTCCGACTCTTGCGGGAGTGGGGCCTGTCTCTGACTCTTGCCTGAGTGGGGCCTGTCTCCGCCTCTTGCCTGAGTGAGGCCTGTCTCCGCCTCTTGTGTGAGTAGGGCCTGTCTCTGACTCTTTTGTGAGTAGGGCCTGTCTCCGACTCTTGCCTGAGTGGGGCCTGTCTCTGACTCTTGCCTTAGTGGGGCCTGTCCCCGTCTCTTGCCTTAGTGGGGCATGTCTCCCTCTCTTGCCTGAGTGGGGCCTGTCTCTGTCTCTTGCCTGAGTGGGGCCTGTCTCCGACTCTTGCCTGAGTAGGGCCTGTCTCCGACTCTTGCCTGAGTGGGGCCTGTCTCCGACTCTTGCCTGAGTGGGGCCTGTCTCCTTCTCTTGCCTGAGTGGGGCCTGTCTCCGTCTCTTGCCTGAGTGGGGCCTGTCTCTGACTCTTGCCTGAATAGGGCCTGTCTCCGAATCTTGCCTGAGTGGGGCCTGTCTCCGTCTCTTGCCTGAGTGGGGCCTGTCTCTGACTCTTGCCTGAGTAGGGCCTGTCTCTGACTCCTGCGTGAGTGGGGCCTGTCTCCGACTCTTGCTTGAGTGGGGCCTATCTCCGACTCCTGCGTGAGTGGGGCCTGTCTCCGACTCCTGCGTGAGTGGGGCCTGTCTCCCTCTCTTCCCTGAGTGGGGCCTGTCTCCGACTCTTGCGTGAGTAGGGCCTGTCTCTGACTCTTGCCTGAATAGGGCCTGTCTCCGACTCTTGCGGGAGTGGGGCCTGTCTCCGAATCTTGCCTGAGTGGGGCCTGTCTCCGCCTCTTGCCTGAGTGGGGCCTGTCTCTGCCTCTTGCCTGAGTAGGGCCTGTCTCTGACTATTGTGTGAGTAGGGCCTGTCCCCGTCTCTTGCATTAGTGGGGCCTGTCTCCCTCTCTTGCCTGAGTAGGGCCTGTCTCTCTCTCTTGCCTGAGTAGGGCCTGTCTCTCTCTCTTGCCTGAGTAGGGCCTGTCTCTGTCTCTTGCGTGAGTGGAAACTGTCTCCGACTCTTGCCTGAGTGGGGCCTGTCTTCGACTCTTGCCTGAGTGGGGCCTGTCTCCGAATCTTGCCTGAGTAGGGCCTGTCTTTGTCTCTTGCGTGAGTGGGGCCTGTCTCCGACATTGCCTGAGTGGGGCCTGTCTCGGACTCTTGCGTGAGTAGGGCCTGTCTCTGACTCTTGCCTGAGTAGGGCCTGTCTCCGACTCTTGCCTGAGTGGGGCCTGTCTCCGTCTCTTGCCTGAGTGGGGCCTGTCTCCGACTCTTGCCTGAGTGGGGCCTGTCTCCGACTCTTGCCTGAGTAGGGCCTGTCTCCGACTCTTCCCTGAGTGGGGCCTGTCTCTGACTTGTGTGAGTACGGCCTGTCTCCGACTCTTGCGTGAGTAGGGCCTGTCTCCGACTCTTCCCTGAGTTGGGCCTGTCTCCTTCTCTTGCTTGAGTGGGGCCTGTCTCTGTCTCTTGCCTGAGTGGGGCCTGTCTCCGACTCTTGCCTGAGTGGGGCCTGTCTCCGTCTCTTGCCTGAGTGGGGTTTTTCTCTGACTCTTGCCTTAGTAGGGCCTGTCTCCGACTCTTGCCTGAGTAGGGCCTGTCTCCGACTCTTGCCTGAGTGGGGCCTGTCTCCGACTCTTGCCTGAGTGGGGCCTGTCTAAGTCTCTTGCCTGAGTGGGGCCTGTATCCGTCTCTTGCCTGAGTGGGGCCTTTCTCCGACACTTGCCTGAGTAGGGCCTGTCTCCGACTCTTGCCTGAGTGGGGCCTTTCTCTGACTCTTGCCTGAGTAGGGCCTGTCTCCGACTCTTGCCTGAGTGGGGCCTGTCTCCGACTCTTGCCTGAGTAGGGCCTGTCTCCGACTCTTGCCTGAGTGGGGCCTGTCTCTGTCTCTTGCCTGAGTGGGGCCTGTCTCCGACTCTTGCCTGAGTGGGGCCTGTCTCCGTCTCTTGCCTGGGTGGGGCCTGTGTCCGACTCTTGCCTGAGTGGGGCCTGTCTCCGACTCTTGCCTGAGTGGGGCCTGTCTCCGACTCGTGCCTGAGTGGGGCCTGTCTCCAACTCTTGCCTGAGTGGGGCCTGTCTCCGACTCCTGCGTGAGTGGGGCCAGTCTCCGACTCCTGCGTGAGTGGGGCCTGTCTCCGACTCCTGCGTGAGTGGGGCCTGTCTCTGACTCTTGCGTGAGTGGGGCCTGTCTCCGACTCTTGCGTGAGTAGGGCCTGTCTCCGACTCTTGCGTGAGTGAGGCCTGTCTCCGACTCTTGCCTGAGTGGGGCCTGTCTCCGAATCTTGCCTGAGTGTGGCCTGTCTCTGACTCTTTCCTGAGTATGGCCTGTCTCCGACTCTTGCCTGAGTGGGGCCTGTCTCGGTCTCTTGCCTGAGTGGGGCCTGTCTCCGACTCTTGCCTGAGTAGTGCCTGTCTCCGTTTCTTGCCTGAGTAGGGACTGTCTCTGTCTGTTGCCTGAGTGGGACCTGTCTCCGACTCTTGCCTGAGTGGGGCCTGTCTCCGACTCTTGCCTGAGTGTGGCCTGTCTCTGACTTGTGTGAGTAGGGCCTGTCTCCGACTCTTGCCTGAGTAGGGCCTGTCTCCGACTCTTGCCTGAGTGGGGCCTGTCTCTGTCTCTTACCTGATTTGGGCCTGTCTCCGACTCTTGGCTGAGTGGGGCCTGTCTCTGACTCTTGCCTGAATAGGGCCTGTCTCCGACTCTTGCCTGAGTGGGGACTGTCTCCGACTCTTGCCTGAGTAGGGCCTGTCTCCGACTCTTGCCTGAGTGGGGCCTGTCTCCGTCTCTTGCCTGAGTGGGGCCTGTCTCCGACTCTTGCCTGAGTAGGGCCTGTCTCTGACTCTTGCCTGAGTGGGGCCTGTCTCCGACTCTTGCCTGAGTAGGGCCTGCCTCCGACTCTTGCGTGAGTGGGGCCTGTCACTGACTCTTGCCTGAGTGGGGCCTGTCTCCGCATCTTGCCTGAGTGAGGCCTGTCTCCGACTCCTGCGTGAGTGGGGCCTGTTTCCGACTCTTGCCTGAGTGGGGCCTGTCTCCGACTCTTGCGTGAGTAGGGCCTGTCTCTGACTCTTGCCTGAATAGGGCCTGTCTCCGACTCTTGCGGGAGTGGGGCCTGTCTCTGACTCTTGCCTGAGTGGGGCCTGTCTCCGCCTCTTGCCTGAGTGAGGCCTGTCTCCGCCTCTTGTGTGAGTAGGGCCTGTCTCTGACTCTTTTGTGAGTAGGGCCTGTCTCCGACTCTTGCCTGAGTGGGGCCTGTCTCTGACTCTTGCCTTAGTGGGACCTGTCCCCGTCTCTTGCCTTAGTGGGGCCTGTCTCCCTCTCTTGCCTGAGTGGGGCCTGTCTCTGTCTCTTGCCTGAGTGGGGCCTGTCTCCGACTCTTGCCTGAGTAGGGCCTGTCTCCGACTCTTGCCTGAGTGGGGCCTGTCTCCGACTCTTGCCTGAGTGGGGCCTGTCTCCATCTCTTGCCTGAGTGGGGCCTGTCTCCGTCTCTTGCCTGAGTGGGGCCTGTCTCTGACTCTTGCCTGAATAGGGCCTGTCTCCGAATCTTGCCTGAGTGGGGCCTGTCTCCGTCTCTTGCCTGAGTGGGGCCTGTCTCCCTCTCTTGCCTGAGTGGGGCCTGTCTCCGACTCGTGCCTGAGTGGGGCCTGTCTCTGTCTCTTGCCTGAGTGGGGCCTGTCTCTGTCTCTTGCCTGAGTGGGGCCTGTCTCCGACTCTTGTGTGAGTAGGGCCTGTCTCCGTCTCTTGCCTGAGTAGGGCCTGTCTCTGTCTCTTGCCTGAGTGGGGCCTGTCTCCGACTCTTGCCTGAGTGGGGCCTGTCTCTGACTCTTGCCTGAGTGGGGCCTGATTCTGACTTGTGTGAGTAGGGCCTGTCTCTGTCTCTTGCCTGAGTAGGGCCTGTCTCGGACTCTTGCCTGAGTGGGGCTTGTCTCCGACTCTTGCCTGAGTGGGACCTGTCTCGGACTCTTGCGTGAGTAGGGCCTGTCTCCGAATCTTGCCTGAGTAGGGCCTGTCTTTGTCTCTTGCGTGAGTGGGGCCTGTCTCCGACTCCTGCGTGAGTGGGGCCTGTCTCTGACTCTTGCGTGAGTGGGGCCTGTCTCCGACTCTTGCGTGAGTGGGGCCTGTCTCTGACTCTTGCCTGAGTGGGGCCTGTCTCCGACTCTTGCGTGAGTAGGGCCTGTCTCCGACTCTTGCGTGAGTGAGGCCTGTCTCCGACTCTTGCCTGAGTCGGGCCTGTCTCCGAATCTTGCCTGAGTGGGGCCTGTCTCTGACTCTTGCCTGAGTAGGGCCTGTCTCCGACTCTTGCGTGAGTGGGGCCTGTCTCCGACTCTTGCGTGAGTGGGGCCTGTCTCCAACTCTTGCCTGAGTTGGGCCTGTCTCCGACTCTTGCCTGAGTGGGGCTTGTCTCCGACTCTTGCCTGAGTGGGGCCTTTCTCCGCCTCTTGTGTGAGTAGGGCCTGTCTCTGACTCTTGTGTGAGTAGGGCCTGTCTCTGACTCTTTCCTGAGTGGGGCCTGTCTCTGACTCTTGCCTGAGTAGGGCCTGTCTCTCTCTCTTGCCTGAGTAGGGCCTGTCTTTGTCTCTTGCGTGAGTGGGGCCTGTCTCCGACATTGCCTGAGTGGGGCCTGTCTCCGACTCTTGCGTGAGTAGGGCCTGTCTCTGACTCTTACCTGAGTAGGGCCTGTCTCCGACTCTTGTCTGAGTGGGGCCTGTCTCCGTCTCTTGCCTGAGTGGGGCCTGTCTCCCACTCTTGCCTGAGTGGGGCCTTTCTCTGTCTCTTGCCTGAGTGGGGCCTGTCTCCCACTCTTGCCTGAGTAGGGCCTGTCTTTGTCTCTTGCGTGAGTGGGGCCTGTCTCCGACTCTTGCCTGAGTGGGGCCTGTCTCCGAATCTTGCCTGAGTGGGGCCTGTCTCCGACATTGCCTGAGTGGGGCCTGTCTCCGACTCTTCCCTGAGTGGGGCCTGTCTCCGTCTCTTGCCTGAGTGGGGCCTGTCTCTGACTCTTGTGTGAGTAGGGCCTGTCTCTGACTCTTGCCTGAGTAGCGCCTGTCTCTCTCTCTTGCCTGAGTAGGGCCTGTCTCTGTCTCTTGCGTGAGTAGGGCCTGTCTCTGACTCTTGCCTGAGTAGGGCCTGTCTCCGACTCTTGCCTGAGTGGGGCCTGTCTCCGACTCTTGCCTGAGTGGGGCCTGTCTCGGACTCTTGCGTGAGTAGGGCCTGTCTCTGACTCTTGCCTGAGTAGGGCCTGTCTCCGACTCTTGCCTGAGTGGGGCCTGTCTCCGACTCTTGCCTGAGTGGGGCCTGTCTCCGACTCTTGCCTGAGTGGGGCCTGTCTCCGACTCTTGCCTGAGTAGGGCCTGTCTCCGACTCTTCCCTGAGTGGGGCCTGTCTCTGACTTGTGTGAGTACGGCCTGTCTCCGACTCTTGCGTGAGTAGGGCCTGTCTCCGACTCTTCCCTGAGTGGGGCCTGTCTCCTTCTCTTGCTTGAGTGGGGCCTGTCTCTGTCTCTTGCCTGAGTGGGGCCTGTCTCCGACTCTTGCCTGAGTGGGGCCTGTCTCCGACTCTTGCCTGAGTGGGGCCTGTCTAAGTCTCTTGCCTGAGTGGGGCCTGTATCCGTCTCTTGCCTGAGTGGGGCCTTTCTCCGACTCTTGCCTGAGTAGGGCCTGTCTCCGACTCTTGCCTGAGTGGGGCCTTTCTCTGACTCTTGCCTGAGTAGGGCCTGTCTCCGACTCTTGCCTGAGTGGGGCCTGTCTCCGACTCTTGCCTGAGTAGGGCCTGTCTCCGACTCTTGCCTGAGTGGGGCCTGTCTCTGTCTCTTGCCTGAGTGGGGCCTGTCTCCGACTCTTGCCTGAGTGGGGCCTGTCTCCGTCTCTTGCCTGGGTGGGGCCTGTGTCCGACTCTTGCCTGAGTGGGGCCTGTCTCCGACTCTTGCCTGAGTGGGGCCTGTCTCCGACTCGTGCCTGAGTGGGGCCTGTCTCCGACTCTTGCCTGAGTGGGGCCTGTCTCCGACTCCTGCGTGAGTGGGGCCAGTCTCCGACTCCTGCGTGAGTGGGGCCTGTCTCCGACTCTTGCGTGAGTGGGGCCTGTCTCTGACTCTTGCCTGAGTGGGGCCTGTCTCCGACTCTTGCGTGAGTAGGGCCTGTCTCCGACTCTTGCGTGAGTGAGGCCTGTCTCCGACTCTTGCGTGAGTGGGGCCTGTCTCCGACTCTTGCCTGAGTTGGGCCTGTCTCCGACTCTTGCCTGAGTGGGGCCTGTCTCCGACTCTTGCCTGAGTGGGGCCTGTCTCCGTCTCTTGCCTGGGTGGGGCCTGTGTCCGACTCTTGCCTGAGTGGGGCCTGTCTCCGACTCTTGCCTGAGTGGGGCCTGTCTCCGACTCGTGCCTGAGTGGGGCCTGTCTCCGACTCTTGCCTGAGTGGGGCCTGTCTCCGACTCCTGCGTGAGTGGGGCCAGTCTCCGACTCCTGCGTGAGTGGGGCCTGTCTCCGACTCCTGCGTGAGTGGGGCCTGTCTCTGACTCTTGCGTGAGTGGGGCCTGTCTCCGACTCTTGCGTGAGTAGGGCCTGTCTCCGACTCTTGCGTGAGTGAGGCCTGTCTCCGACTCTTGCCTGAGTGGGGCCTGTCTCCGAATCTTGCCTGAGTGGGGCCTGTCTCTGACTCTTTCCTGAGTATGGCCTGTCTCCGAATCTTGCCTGAGTGGGGCCTGTCTCGGTCTCTTGCCTGAGTGGGGCCTGTCTCCGACTCTTGCCTGAGTAGTGCCTGTCTCCGTTTCTTGCCTGAGTAGGGACTGTCTCTGTCTGTTGCCTGAGTGGGGCCTGTCTCGGTCTCTTGCCTGAGTGGGGCCTGTCTCTGACTTGTGTGAGTAGGGCCTGTCTCCGACTCTTGCGTGATTAGGGCCTGTCTCTGACTCTTGTTTGAGTAGGGTCTGTCTCCGACTCTTGCCTGAGTGGGGCCTGTCTCTGTCTCTTACCTGAGTGGGGCCTGTCTCCGACTCTTGCCTGAGTGGGGACTGTCTCCGACTCTTGCCTGAGTAGGGCCTGTCTCCGACTCTTGCCTGAGTGGGGCCAGTCTCCGTCTCTTGCCTGAGTGGGGCCTGTCTCCGTCTCTTGCCTGAGTGGGGCCTGTCTCCGACTCTTGCCTGAGTAGGGCCTGTCTCTGACTCTTGCCTGAGTGGGGCCTGTCTCCGACTCTTGCCTGAGTAGGGCCTGCCTCCGACTCTTGCGTGAGTGGGGCCTGTCACTGACTCTTGCCTGAGTGGGGCCTGTCTCCGCATCTTGCCTGAGTGAGGCCTGTCTCCGACTCCTGCGTGAGTGGGGCCTGTCTCCGACTCTTGCCTGAGTGGGGCCTGTCTCCGACTCTTGCGTGAGTAGGGCCTGTCTCTGACTCTTGCCTGAATAGGGCCTGTCTCAGACTCTTGCGGGAGTGGGGCCTGTCTCTGCCTCTTGCCTGAGTGAGGCCTGTCTCCGCCTCTTGTGTGAGTAGGGCCTGTCTCTGACTCTTTTGTGAGTAGGGCCTGTCTCCGACTCTTGCCTGAGTGGGGCCTGTCTCTGACTCTTGCCTTAGTGGGGCCTGTCCCCGTCTCTTGCCTTAGTGGGGCATGTCTCCCTCTCTTGCCTGAGTGGGGCCTGTCTCTGTCTCTTGCCTGAGTAGGGCCTGTCTCCGACTCTTGCCTGAGTGGGGCCTGTCTCCGACTCTTGCCTGAGTGGGGCCTGTCTCCATCTCTTGCCTGAGTGGGGCCTGTCTCCGTCTCTTGCCTGAGTGGGGCCTGTCTCTGACTCTTGCCTGAATAGGGCCTGTCTCCGACTCTTGCCTGAGTGGGGCCTGTCTCCGTCTCTTGCCTGAGTGGGGCCTGTCTCCCTCTCTTGCCTGAGTGGGGCCTGTCTCCGACTCCTGCGTGAGTGGGGCCTGTCTCCGACTCCTGCGTGAGTGGGGCCTGTCTCCCTCTCTTTTCTGAGTGGGGCCTGTCTCCGACTCTTGCGTGAGTAGGGCCTGTCTCCGACTCTTGCCTGAGTAGGGCCTGTCTCCGACTCCTGCGTGAGTGGGGCCAGTCTCCGACTCCTGCGTGAGTGGGGCCTGATTCTGACTTGTGTGAGTAGGGCCTGTCTCTGTCTCTTGCCTGAGTAGGGCCTGTCTCCGACTCTTGCCTGAGTGGGGCCTGTCTCCGACTCTTCCCTGAGTGGGGCCTGTCTCCGTCTCTTGCCTGAGTGGTTCCTGTCTCCGCCTCTTGTGTGAGTAGGGCCTGTCTCTGACTCTTGTGTGAGTAGGGCCTGTCTCTGACTCTTGCCTGAGTAGGGCCTGTCTCTCTCTCTTGCCTGAGTAGGGCCTGTCTCTGTCTCTTGCGTGAGTGGGGCCTGTCTCCGACTCTTGCCTGAGTGGGGCCTGTCTCCGACTCTTGCCTGAGTGGGGACTGTCTCCGACTCTTGCCTGAGTAGGGCCTGTCTCCGACTCTTGCCTGAGTGGGGCCTGTCTCCGTCTCTTGCCTGAGTGGGGCCTGTCTCCGTCTCTTGCCTGAGTGGGGCCTGTCTCCGACTCTTGCCTGAGTAGGGCCTGTCTCTGACTCTTGCCTGAGTGGGGCCTGTCTCCGACTCTTGCCTGAGTAGGGCCTGCCTCCGACTCTTGCGTGAGTGGGGCCTGTCACTGACTCTTGCCTGAGTGGGGCCTGTCTCCGCATCTTGCCTGAGTGAGGCCTGTCTCCGACTCCTGCGTGAGTGGGGCCTGTCTCCGACTCTTGCCTGAGTGGGGCCTGTCTCCGACTCTTGCGTGAGTAGGGCCTGTCTCTGACTCTTGCCTGAATAGGGCCTGTCTCCGACTCTTGCGGGAGTGGGGCCTGTCTCCGCCTCTTGCCTGAGTGAGGCCTGTCTCCGCCTCTTGTGTGAGTAGGGCCTGTCTCTGACTCTTTTGTGAGTAGGGCCTGTCTCCGACTCTTGCCTGAGTGGGGCCTGTCTCTGACTCTTGCCTTGGTGGGGCCTGTCCCCGTCTCTTGCCTTAGTGGGGCATGTCTCCCTCTCTTGCCTGAGTGGGGCCTGTCTCTGTCTCTTGCCTGAGTGGGGCCTGTCTCCGACTCTTGCCTGAGTAGGGCCTGTCTCCGACTCTTGCCTGAGTGGGGCCTGTCTCCGACTCTTGCCTGAGTGGGGCCTGTCTCCATCTCTTGCCTGAGTGGGGCCTGTCTCCGTCTCTTGCCTGAGTGGGGCCTGTCTCTGACTCTTGCCTGAATAGGGCCTGTCTCCGACTCTTGCGGGAGTGGGGCCTGTCTCCGAATTTTGCCTGAGTGGGGCCTGTCTCCGCCTCTTGCCTGAGTGGGGCCTGTCTCTGCCTCTTGCCTGAGTAGGGCCTGTCTCTGTCTCTTGCGTGAGTGGGGCCTGTCTCCGACTCTTGCCTGAGTGGGGCCTGTCTCCGACTCTTGCCTGAGTGGGGCCTGTCTCCGAATCTTGCCTGAGTAGGGCCTGTCTTTGTCTCTTGCGTGAGTGGGGCCTGTCTCCGACATTGCCTGAGTGGGGCCTGTCTCTGACTCTTGCGTTAGAAGGGCCTGTCTCTGTCTCTTGCCTGAGTGGGGCCTGTCTCTGTCTCTTGCCTGAGTGGGGCCTGTCTCCGACTCTTGTGTGAGTAGGGCCTGTCTCCGTCTCTTGCCTGAGTAGGGCCTGTCTCTGTCTCTTTCCTGAGTGGGGCCTGTCTCCGACTCTTGCCTGAGTAGGGCCTGTCTCTGTCTCTTGCGTGAGTGGGGCCTGTCTCCGACTCTTGCCTGAGTGGGGCCTGTCTCCGACTCTTGCCTGAGTGGGGCCTGTCTCCGACTCTTGCCTGAGTGGGGCCTGTCTTTGACTCTTGCCTGAGTGGGGCCTGATTCTGACTTGTGTGAGTAGGGCCTGTCTCTGTCTCTTGCCTGAGTAGGGCCTGTCTCGGACTCTTGCCTGAGTGGGGCTTGTCTCCGACTCTTGCCTGAGTGGGACCTGTCTCGGACTCTTGCGTGAGTAGGGCCTGTCTCCGAATCTTGCCTGAGTAGGGCCTGTCTTTGTCTCTTGCGTGAGTGGGGCCTGTCTCCGACTCCTGCGTGAGTGGGGCCTGTCTCTGACTCTTGCGTGAGTGGGGCCTGTCTCCGACTCTTGCGTGAGTGGGGCCTGTCTCTGACTCTTGCCTGAGTGGGGCCTGTCTCCGACTCTTGCGTGAGTAGGGCCTGTCTCCGACTCTTGCGTGAGTGAGGCCTGTCTCCGACTCTTGCCTGAGTGGGGCCTATCTCCGAATCTTGCCTGAGTGGGGCCTGTCTCTGACTCTTGCCTGAGTAGGGCCTGTCTCCGACTCTTGCGTGAGTGGGGCCTGTCTCCGACTCTTGCGTGAGTGGGGCCTGTCTCCGACTCTTGCCTGAGTTGGGCCTGTCTCCGACTCTTGCCTGAGTGGGGCTTGTCTCCGACTCTTGCCTGAGTGGGGCCTTTCTCCGCCTCTTGTGTGAGTAGGGCCTGTCTCTGACTCTTGTGTGAGTGGGGCCTGTCTCTGACTCTTGCCTGAGTAGGGCCTGTCTCTCTCTCTTGCCTGAGTAGGGCCTGTCTCTGTCTCTTGCGTGAGTGGGGCCTGTCTCCGACTCTTGCCTGAGTGGGGCCTGTCTCCGAATCTTGCCTGAGTAGGGCCTGTCTTTGTCTCTTGCGTGAGTGGGGCCTGTCTCCGACATTGCCTGAGTGGGGCCTGTCTCCGACTCTTGCGTGAGTAGGGCCTGTCTCTGACTCTTACCTGAGTAGGGCCTGTCTCCGACTCTTGTCTGAGTGGGGCCTGTCTCCGTCTCTTGCCTGAGTGGGGCCTGTCTCCCACTCTTGCCTGAGTGGGGCCTGTCTCCGTCTCTTGCCTGACTGGGGCCTGTCTCCGACTCTTCCCTGAGTGGGGCCTGTCTCCGACTCTTGCGTGAGTAGGGCCTGTCTCTGACTCTTACCTGAGTAGGGCCTGTCTCCGACTCTTGTCTGAGTGGGGCCTGTCTCCGTCTCTTGCCTGAGTAGGGCCTGTCTCCGACTCTTGCCTGAGTGGGGCCTGTCTCTGTCTCTTGCCTGACTGGGGCCTGTCTCCGACTCTTCCCTGAGTGGGGCCTGTCTCCGTCTCTTGCCTGAGTGGGGCCTGTCTCTGACTCTTGTGTGAGTAGGGCCTGTCTCTGACTCTTGCCTGAGTAGGGCCTGTCTCTCTCTCTTGCCTGAGTAGGGCCTGTCTCTGTCTCTTGCGTGAGTGGGGCCTGTCTCCGACTCTTGCCTGAGTGGGGCCTGTCTCGGACTCTTGCGTGAGTAGGGCCTGTCTCTGACTCTTGCCTGAGTAGGGCCTGTCTCCGACTCTTGCCTGAGTGGGGCCTGTCTCCGTCTCTTGCCTGAGTGGGGCCTGTCTCCGACTCTTGCCTGAGTGGGGCCTGTCTCCGACTCTTGCCTGAGTAGGGCCTGTCTCCGACTCTTCCCTGAGTGGGGCCTGTCTCTGACTTGTGTGAGTACGGCCTGTCTCCGACTCTTGCGTGAGTAGGGCCTGTCTCCGACTCTTCCCTGAGTGGGGCCTGTCTCCTTCTCTTGCTTGAGTGGGGCCTGTCTCTGTCTCTTGCCTGAGTGGGGCCTGTCTCCGACTCTTGCCTGAGTGGGGCCTGTCTCCGTCTCTTGCCTGAGTGGGGCCTTTCTCTGACTCTTGCCTGAGTAGGGCCTGTCTCCGACTCTTGCCTGAGTAGGGCCTGTCTCCGACTCTTGCCTGAGTGGGGCCTGTCTCCGACTCTTGCCTGAGTGGGGCCTGTCTAAGTCTCTTGCCTGAGTGGGGCCTGTATCCGTCTCTTGCCTGAGTGGGGCCTTTCTCCGACTCTTGCCTGAGTAGGGCCTGTCTCCGACTCTTGCCTGAGTGGGGCCTTTCTCTGACTCTTGCCTGAGTAGGGCCTGTCTCCGACTCTTGCCTGAGTGGGGCCTGTCTCCGACTCTTGCCTGAGTAGGGCCTGTCTCCGACTCTTGCCTGAGTGGGGCCTGTCTCTGTCTCTTGCCTGAGTGGGGCCTGTCTCCGACTCTTGCCTGAGTGGGGCCTGTCTTTGACTCTTGCCTGAGTGGGGCCTGATTCTGACTTGTGTGAGTAGGGCCTGTCTCTGTCTCTTGCCTGAGTAGGGCCTGTCTCGGACTCTTGCCTGAGTGGGGCTTGTCTCCGACTCTTGCCTGAGTGGGACCTGTCTCGGACTCTTGCGTGAGTAGGGCCTGTCTCCGAATCTTGCCTGAGTAGGGCCTGTCTTTGTCTCTTGCGTGAGTGGGGCCTGTCTCCGACTCCTGCGTGAGTGGGGCCTGTCTCTGACTCTTGCGTGAGTGGGGCCTGTCTCCGACTCTTGCGTGAGTGGGGCCTGTCTCTGACTCTTGCCTGAGTGGGGCCTGTCTCCGACTCTTTCGTGAGTAGGGCCTGTCTCCGACTCTTGCGTGAGTGAGGCCTGTCTCCGACTCTTGCCTGAGTGGGGCCTGTCTCCGAATCTTGCCTGAGTGGGGCCTGTCTCTGACTCTTGCCTGAGTAGGGCCTGTCTCCGACTCTTGCGTGAGTGGGGCCTGTCTCCGACTCTTGCGTGAATGGGGCCTGTCTCCGACTCTTGCCTGAGTTGGGCCTGTCTCCGACTCTTGCCTGAGTGGGGCTTGTCTCCGACTCTTGCCTGAGTGGGGCCTTTCTCCGCCTCTTGTGTGAGTAGGGCCTGTCTCTGACTCTTGTGTGAGTAGGGCCTGTCTCTGACTCTTGCCTGAGTAGGGCCTGTCTCTCTCTCTTGCCTGAGTAGGGCCTGTCTCTGTCTCTTGCGTGAGTGGGGCCTGTCTCCGACTCTTGCCTGAGTGGGGCCTGTCTCCGAATCTTGCCTGAGTAGGGCCTGTCTTTGTCTCTTGCGTGAGTGGGGCCTGTCTCCGACATTGCCTGAGTGGGGCCTGTCTCCGACTCTTGCGGGGTAGGGCCTGTCTCCGTCTCTTGCCTGAGTAGGGCCTGTCTCTGTCTCTTGCCTGAGTGGGGCCTGTCTCCGACTCTTGCCTGAGTGGGGCCTGTCTTTGACTCTTGCCTGAGTGGGGCCTGATTCTGACTTGTGTGAGTAGGGCCTGTCTCTGTCTCTTGCCTGAGTAGGGCCTGTCTCCGACTCTTGCCTGAGTGGGGCCTGTCTCCGACTCTTCCCTGAGTGGGGCCTGTCTCTGTCTCTTGCCTGAGTGGGGCCTGTCTCCGCCTCTTGTGTGAGTAGGGCCTGTCTCTGACTCTTGTGTGAGTAGGGCCTGTCTCTGACTCTTGCCTGAGTAGGGCCTGTCTCTCTCTCTTGCCTGAGTAGGGCCTGTCTCTGTCTCTTGCGTGAGTGGGGCCTGTCTCCGACTCTTGCCTGAGTGGGGCCTGTCTCGGACTCTTGTGTGAGTAGGGCCTGTCTCTGACTCTTGCCTGAGTAGGGCCTGTCTCGGACTCTTGTGTGAGTAGGGCCTGTCTCTGACTCTTGCCTGAGTAGGGCCTGTCTGTCTCTCTTGCCTGAGTAGGGCCTGTCTCTGTCTCTTGCGTGAGTGGGGCCTGTCTCCGACTCTTGCCTGAGTGGGGCCTGTCTCGGACTCTTGTGTGAGTAGGGCCTGTCTCTGACTCTTGCCTGAGTAGGGCCTGTCTCGGACTCTTGTGTGAGTAGGGCCTGTCTCTGACTCTTGCCTGAGTGAGGCCTGTCTCCGACTCTTGCCTGAGTGGGGCCTGTCTCCGTCTCTTGCCTGAGTGGGGCCTGTCTCCGACTCTTGCCTGAGTGGGGCCTGTCTCCGACTCTTGCCTGAGTGGGGCCTGTCTCCCTCTGTTTTCTGAGTGGGGCCTGTCTCCGACTCTTGCGTGAGTAGGGCCTGTCTCCGACTCTTGCGTGAGTAGGGCCTGTCTCCGACTCTTGCGGGAGTGGGGCCTGTCTCCGAATCTTGCCTGAGTGGGGCCTGTCTCTGTCTCTTGCCTGAGTGGGGCCTGTCTCCGACTCTTGCCTGAGTGGGGCCTGTCTCCGTCTCTTGCCTGAGTGGGGCCTTTCTCTGACTCTTGCCTGAGTAGGGCCTGTCTCCGACTCTTGCTTGAGTAGGGCCTGTCTCCGACTCTTGCCTGAGTGGGGCCTGTCTCCGACTCTTGCCTGAGTGGGGCCTGTCTAAGTCTCTTGCCTGAGTGGGGCCTGTATCCGTCTCTTGCCTGAGTGGGGCCTTTCTCCGACACTTGCCTGAGTAGGGCCTGTCTCCGACTCTTGCCTGAGTGGGGCCTTTCTCTGACTCTTGCCTGAGTAGGGCCTGTCTCCGACTCTTGCCTGAGTGGGGCCTGTCTCCGACTCTTGCCTGAGTAGGGCCTGTCTCCGACTCTTGCCTGAGTGGGGCCTGTCTCTGTCTCTTGCCTGAGTGGGGCCTGTCTCCGACTCTTGCCTGAGTGGGGCCTGTCTCTGTCTCTTGCCTGAGTGGGGCCTGTCTCCGACTCGTGCCTGAGTGGGGCCTGTCTCCGACTCTTGCCTGAGTGGGGCCTGTCTCCGACTCCTGCGTGAGTGGGGCCAGTCTCCGACTCCTGCGTGAGTGGGGCCAGTCTCCGAAGCCTGCGTGAGTGGGGCCTGTCTCTGACTCTTGCGTGAGTGGGGCCTGTCTCCGACTCTTGCGTGAGTAGGGCCTGTCTCCGACTCTTGCGTGAGTGAGGCCTGTCTCCGACTCTTGCCTGAGTGGGGCCTGTCTCCGAATCTTGCCTGAGTGGGGCCTGTCTCTGACTCTTTCCTGAGTATGGCCTGTCTCCGACTCTTGCCTGAGTGGGGCCTGTCTCGGTCTCTTGCCTGAGTGGGGCCTGTCTCTGACTTGTGTGAGTAGGGCCTGTCTCCGACTCTTGCCTGAGTAGTGCCTGTCTCCGTTTCTTGCCTGAGTAGGGACTGTCTCTGTCTGTTGCCTGAGTGGGACCTGTCTCCGACTCTTGCCTGAGTGGGGCCTGTCTCCGACTCTTGCCTGAGTGTGGCCTGTCTCTGACTTGTGTGAGTAGGGCCTGTCTCCGACTCTTGCCTGAGTGGGGCCTGTCTCTGTTTCTTACCTGAGTGGGGCCTGTCTCCGACTCTTGCCTGAGTGGGGCCTGTCTCCGTCTCTTGCCTGAGTGGGGCCTGTCTCAGTCTCTTGCCTGAGTGGGGCCTGTCTCCGACTCTTGCCTGAGTAGGGCCTGTCTCTGACTCTTGCCTGAGTGGGGCCTGTCTCCGACTCTTGCCTGAGTAGGGCCTGCCTCCGACTCTTGCGTGAGTGGGGCCTGTCACTGACTCTTGCCTGAGTGGGGCCTGTCTCCGCATCTTGCCTGAGTGAGGCCTGTCTCCGACTCCTGCGTGAGTGGGGCCTGTCTCCGACTCTTGCCTGAGTGGGGCCTGTCTCCGACTCTTGCCTGAGTGGGGCCTGTCTCTGACTCTTGCGTTAGAAGGGCCTGTCTCTGTCTCTTGCCTGAGTGGGGCCTGTCTCTGACTCTTGCCTTAGTGGGGCCTGTCCCCGTCTCTTGCCTTAGTGGGGCATGTCTCCCTCTCTTGCCTGAGTGGGGCCTGTCTCTGTCTCTTGCCTGAGTGGGGCCTGTCTCCGACTCTTGCCTGAGTAGGGCCTGTCTCCGACTCTTGCCTGAGTGGGGCCTGTCTCCGACTCTTGCCTGAGTGGGGCCTGTCTCCATCTCTTGCCTGAGTGGGGCCTGTCTCCGTCTCTTGCCTGAGTGGGGCCTGTCTCTGACTCTTGCCTGAATAGGGCCTGTCTCCGAATCTTGCCTGAGTGGGGCCTGTCTCCGTCTCTTGCCTGAGTGGGGCCTGTCTCCGACTCTTGCCTGAGTAGGGCCTATCTCCGACTCCTGCGTGAGTGGGGCCTGTCTCCGACTCCTGCGTGAGTGGGGCCTGTCTCCCTCTCTTTTCTGAGTGGGGCCTGTCTCCGACTCTTGCGTGAGTAGGGCCTGTCTCTGACTCTTGCCTGAATAGGGCCTGTCTCCGACTCTTGCGGGAGTGGGGCCTGTCTCCGAATCTTGCCTGAGTGGGGCCTGTCTCCGCCTCTTGCCTGAGTGGGGCCTGTCTCTGCCTCTTGCAAGAGTAGGGCCTGTCTCTGTCTCTTGCGTGAGTGGGGCCTGTCTCCGACTCTTGCCTGAGTGGGGCCTGTCTCCGACTCTTGCCTGAGTGGGGCCTGTCTCCGAATCTTGCCTGAGTAGGGCCTGTCTTTGTCTCTTGCGTGAGTGGGGCCTGTCTCCGACATTGCCTGAGTGGGGCCTGTCTCCGACTCTTGCGTGAGTAGGGCCTGTCTCTGACTCTTACCTGAGTAGGGCCTGTCTCCGACTCTTGTCTGAGTGGGGCCTGTCTCCGTCTCTTGCCTGAGTGGGGCCTGTCTCCCACTCTTGCCTGAGTGGGGCCTGTCTCTGTCTCTTGCCTGACTGGGGCCTGTCTCCGACTCTTCCCTGAGTGGGGCCTGTCTCCGACTCTTGCGTGAGTAGGGCCTGTCTCTGACTCTTACCTGAGTAGGGCCTGTCTCCGACTCTTGTCTGAGTGGGTCCTGTCTCCGACTCTTGCCTGAGTGGGGCCTGTCTCTGTCTCTTGCCTGACTGGGGCCTGTCTCCGACTCTTCCCTGAGTGGGGCCTGTCTCCGTCTCTTGCCTGAGTGGGGCCTGTCTCTGACTCTTGTGTGAGTAGGGCCTGTCTCTGACTCTTGCCTGAGTAGGGCCTGTCTCTCTCTCTTGCCTGAGTAGGGCCTGTCTCTGTCTCTTGCGTGAGTGGGGCCTGTCTCCGACTCTTGCCTGAGTGGGGCCTGTCTCGGACTCTTGCGTGAGTAGGGCCTGTCTCTGACTCTTGCCTGAGTAGGGCCTGTCTCCGACTCTTGCCTGAGTGGGGCCTGTCTCCGTCTCTTGCCTGAGTGGGGCCTGTCTCCGACTCTTGCCTGAGTGGGGCCTGTCTCCGTCTCTTGCCTGAGTGGGACCTGTCTCCGACTCTTGCCTGAGTGGGGCCTGTCTCCGACTCTTGCCTGAGTGGGGCCTGTCTCCGTCTCTTGCCTGAGTGGGGCCTGTCTCCGACTCTTGCCTGAGTAGGGCCTGTCTCCGACTCTTGCGTGGTAGGGCCTGTCTCCGACTCTTCCCTGAGTGGGGCCTGTCTCCGTCTCTTGCCTGAGTGGGGCCTGTCTCCGCCTCTTGTGTGAGTAGGGCCTGTCTCTGACTCTTGCCTGAGTAGGGCCTGTCTCTCTCTCTTGCCTGAGTAGGGCCTGTCTCTGTCTCTTGCCTGAGTGGGGCCTGTCTCCGACTCTTGCCTGAGTGGGGCCTGTCTCTGTCTCTTGCCTGAGTGGGGCCTGTCTCCGACTCTTGCCTGAGTGGGGCCTGTCTCTGTCTCTTGCCTGAGTGGGGCCTGTCTCCGACTCTTGCCTGAGTGGGGCCTGTCTCGGACTCTTGTGTGAGTAGGGCCTGTCTCTGACTCTTGCCTGAGTAGGGCCTGTCTCCGACTCTTGCGTGAGTAGGGCCTGTCTCTGACTCTTGCCTGAGTGAGGCCTGTCTCCGACTCTTGCCTGAGTGGGGCCTGTCTCCGACTCTTGCCTGAGTGGGGCCTGTCTCCGACTCTTGCCTGAGTGGGGCCTGTCTCCGACTCTTGCCTGAGTGGGGCCTGTCTCTGACTCTTGCGTGAGTAGGGCCTGTCTCCGACTCTTGCCTGAGTAGGGCCTGTCTCCGACTCTTGCCTGAGTGGGGCCTGTCTCCGTCTCTTGCCTGAGTGGGGCCTGTCTCCGACTCTTGCCTGAGTGGGGCCTGTCTCCGTCTCTTGCCTGAGTGGGGCCTGTCTCTCTCTCTTGCCTGAGTGGGGCCTGTCTCCGACTCTTGCCTGAGTAGGGCCTGTCTCCGACTCTTGCCTGAGTGGGGCCTGTCTCCGACTCTTGCCTGAGTGGGGCCTGTCTCCGACTCTTGCCTGAGTGGGGCCTGTCTCCGTCTCTTGCCTGAGTGGGGCCTGTCTCCGACTCTTGCCTGAGTAGGGCCTGTCTCTGACTCTTGCCTGAGTAGGGCCTGTCTCCGACTCTTGCCTGAGTGGGGCCTGTCTCCGACTCTTGCCTGAGTGGGGCCTGTCTCCGACTCTTGCCTGAGTGGGGCCTGTCTCTGTCTCTTGCCTGAGTGGGGCCTGTCTCCGACTCTTGCCTGAGTGGGGCCTGTCTCTGTCTCTTGCCTGAGTGGGGCCTGTCTCCGACTCTTGCCTGAGTGGGGCCTGTCTCCGACTCCTGCGTGAGTGGGGCCTGTCTCCGACTCCTGCGTGAGTGGGGCCTGTCTCCGACTCGTGCCTGAGTGGGGCCTGTCTCCGACTCTTGCCTGAGTGGGGCCTGTCTCCGACTCTTGCGTGAGTAGGGCCTGTCTCCGACTCTTGCCTGAGTGAGGCCTGTCTCCGACTCTTGCCTGAGTGGGGCCTGTCTCCGAATCTTGCCTGAGTGGGGCCTGTCTCTGACTCTTGCCTGAGTAGGGCCTGTCTCTGACTCTTGCCTGAGTGGGGCCTGTCTCCGACTCTTGCCTGAGTGGGGCCTGTCTCCGACTCTTGCCTGAGTGGGGCCTGTCTCCGACTCTTGCCTGAGTGGGGCCTGTCTCTGACTCTTGCGTTAGAAGGGCCTGTCTCTGTCTCTTGCCTGAGTGGGGCCTGTCTCTGACTCTTGCCTTAGTGGGGCCTGTCCCCGTCTCTTGCCTTAGTGGGGCATGTCTCCCTCTCTTGCCTGAGTGGGGCCTGTCTCTGTCTCTTGCCTGAGTGGGGCCTGTCTCCGACTCTTGCCTGAGTAGGGCCTGTCTCCGACTCTTGCCTGAGTGGGGCCTGTCTCCGACTCTTGCCTGAGTGGGGCCTGTCTCCATCTCTTGCCTGAGTGGGGCCTGTCTCCGTCTCTTGCCTGAGTGGGGCCTGTCTCTGACTCTTGCCTGAATAGGGCCTGTCTCCGAATCTTGCCTGAGTGGGGCCTGTCTCCGTCTCTTGCCTGAGTGGGGCCTGTCTCCGACTCTTGCCTGAGTAGGGCCTATCTCCGACTCCTGCGTGAGTGGGGCCTGTCTCCGACTCCTGCGTGAGTGGGGCCTGTCTCCCTCTCTTTTCTGAGTGGGGCCTGTCTCCGACTCTTGCGTGAGTAGGGCCTGTCTCTGACTCTTGCCTGAATAGGGCCTGTCTCCGACTCTTGCGGGAGTGGGGCCTGTCTCCGAATCTTGCCTGAGTGGGGCCTGTCTCCGCCTCTTGCCTGAGTGGGGCCTGTCTCTGCCTCTTGCCTGAGTAGGGCCTGTCTCTGTCTCTTGCGTGAGTGGGGCCTGTCTCCGACTCTTGCCTGAGTGGGGCCTGTCTCCGACTCTTGCCTGAGTGGGGCCTGTCTCCGAATCTTGCCTGAGTAGGGCCTGTCTTTGTCTCTTGCGTGAGTGGGGCCTGTCTCCGACATTGCCTGAGTGGGGCCTGTCTCCGACTCTTGCGTGAGTAGGGCCTGTCTCTGACTCTTACCTGAGTAGGGCCTGTCTCCGACTCTTGTCTGAGTGGGGCCTGTCTCCGTCTCTTGCCTGAGTGGGGCCTGTCTCCCACTCTTGCCTGAGTGGGGCCTGTCTCTGTCTCTTGCCTGACTGGGGCCTGTCTCCGACTCTTCCCTGAGTGGGGCCTGTCTCCGACTCTTGCGTGAGTAGGGCCTGTCTCTGACTCTTACCTGAGTAGGGCCTGTCTCCGACTCTTGTCTGAGTGGGTCCTGTCTCCGACTCTTGCCTGAGTGGGGCCTGTCTCTGTCTCTTGCCTGACTGGGGCCTGTCTCCGACTCTTCCCTGAGTGTGGCCTGTCTCCGTCTCTTGCCTGAGTGGGGCCTGTCTCTGACTCTTGTGTGAGTAGGGCCTGTCTCTGACTCTTGCCTGAGTAGGGCCTGTCTCTCTCTCTTGCCTGAGTAGGGCCTGTCTCTGTCTCTTGCGTGAGTGGGGCCTGTCTCCGACTCTTGCCTGAGTGGGGCCTGTCTCGGACTCTTGCGTGAGTAGGGCCTGTCTCTGACTCTTGCCTGAGTAGGGCCTGTCTCCGACTCTTGCCTGAGTGGGGCCTGTCTCCGTCTCTTGCCTGAGTGGGGCCTGTCTCCGACTCTTGCCTGAGTGGGGCCTGTCTCCGTCTCTTGCCTGAGTGGGGCCTGTCTCCGACTCTTGCCTGAGTGGGGCCTGTCTCCGACTCTTGCCTGAGTGGGGCCTGTCTCCGTCTCTTGCCTGAGTGGGGCCTGTCTCCGACTCTTGCCTGAGTAGGGCCTGTCTCCGACTCTTGCGTGGTAGGGCCTGTCTCCGACTCTTCCCTGAGTGGGGCCTGTCTCCGTCTCTTGCCTGAGTGGGGCCTGTCTCCGCCTCTTGTGTGAGTAGGGCCTGTCTCTGACTCTTGCCTGAGTAGGGCCTGTCTCTCTCTCTTGCCTGAGTAGGGCCTGTCTCTGTCTCTTGCCTGAGTGGGGCCTGTCTCCGACTCTTGCCTGAGTGGGGCCTGTCTCTGTCTCTTGCCTGAGTGGGGCCTGTCTCCGACTCTTGCCTGAGTGGGGCCTGTCTCTGTCTCTTGCCTGAGTGGGGCCTGTCTCCGTCTCTTGCCTGAGAGGGGCCTGTCTCCGACTCCTGCGTGAGTGGGGCCTGTCTCCGACTCCTGCGTGAGTGGGGCCTGTCTCCGACTCATGCCTGAGTGGGGCCTGTCTCCGACTCTTGCCTGAGTGGGGCCTGTCTCCGACTCTTGCGTGAGTAGGGCCTGTCTCCGACTCTTGCCTGAGTGAGGCCTGTCTCCGACTCTTGCCTGAGTGGGGCCTGTCTCCGACTCTTGCGTGAGTAGGGCCTGTCTCCGACTCTTCCCTGAGTGGGGCCTGTCTCTGACTTGTGTGAGTACGGCCTGTCTCCGACTCTTGCGTGAGTAGGGCCTGTCTCCGACTCTTCCCTGAGTGGGGCCTGTCTCCTTCTCTTGCTTGAGTGGGGCCTGTCTCTGTCTCTTGCCTGAGTGGGGCCTGTCTCCGACTCTTGCCTGAGTGGGGCCTGTCTCCGTCTCTTGCCTGAGTGGGGCCTTTCTCCGACTCTTGCCTGAGTAGGGCCTGTCTCCGACTCTTGCCTGAGTGGGGCCTGTCTCCGACTCTTGCCTGAGTGGGGCCTGTCTCCGACTCTTGCCTGAGTGGGGCCTGTCTAAGTCTCTTGCCTGAGTGGGGCCTGTATCCGTCTCTTGCCTGAGTGGGGCCTTTCTCCGACTCTTGCCTGAGTAGGGCCTGTCTCCGACTCTTGCCTGAGTGGGGCCTTTCTCTGACTCTTGCCTGAGTAGGGCCTGTCTCCGACTCTTGCCTGAGTGGGGCCTGTCTCCGACTCTTGCCTGAGTAGGGCCTGTCTCCGACTCTTGCCTGAGTGGGGCCTGTCTCTGTCTCTTGCCTGAGTGGGGCCTGTCTCCGACTCTTGCCTGAGTGGGGCCTGTCTCCGTCTCTTGCCTGGGTGGGGCCTGTCTCCGACTCTTGCCTGAGTGGGGCCTGTCTCCGACTCTTGCCTGAGTGGGGCCTGTCTCCGACTCGTGCCTGAGTGGGGCCTGTCTCCAACTCTTGCCTGAGTGGGGCCTGTCTCCGACTCCTGCGTGAGTGGGGCCAGTCTCCGACTCCTGCGTGAGTGGGGCCTGTCTCCGACTCTTGCGTGAGTGGGGCCTGTCTCTGACTCTTGCCTGAGTGGGGCCTGTCTCCGACTCTTGCGTGAGTAGGGCCTGTCTCCGACTCTTGCGTGAGTGAGGCCTGTCTCCGACTCTTGCCTGAGTGGGGCCTGTCTCCGAATCTTGCCTGAGTGGGGCCTGTCTCTGACTCTTGCCTGAGTAGGGCCTGTCTCCGACTCTTGCGTGAGTGGGGCCTGTCTCCGACTCTTGTGTGAGTGGGGCCTGTCTCCGACTCTTGCCTGAGTTGGGCCTGTCTCCGACTCTTGCCTGAGTGGGGCTTGTCTCCGACTCTTGCCTGAGTGGGGCCTGTCTCCGACATTGCCTGAGTGGGGCCTGTCTCCGACTCTTGCGTGAGTAGGGCCTGTCTCTGACTCTTACCTGAGTAGGGCCTGTCTCCGACTCTTGTCTGAGTGGGGCCTGTCTCCGTCTCTTGCCTGAGTGGGGCCTGTCTCCCACTCTTGCCTGAGTGGGGCCTGTCTCTCTCTCTTGCCTGAGTGGGGCCTGTCTCTCTCTCTTGCCTGAGTGGGGACTGTCTCCGACTCTTCCCTGAGTGGGGCCGGTTTCTGACTTGCGTGAGTGAGGCCTGTCTCCGACTCTTGCGTGGTAGGGCCTGTCTCCGACTCTTCCCTGAGTGGGGCCTGTCTCCGTCTCTTGCCTGAGTGGGGCCTGTCTCCGCCTCTTGTGTGAGTAGGGCCTGTCTCTGACTCTTGCCTGAGTAGGGCCTGTCTCTCTCTCTTGCCTGAGTAGGGCCTGTCTCTGTCTCTTGCCTGAGTGGGGCCTGTCTCCGACTCTTGCCTGAGTGGGGCCTGTCTCTGTCTCTTGCCTGAGTGGGGCCTGTCTCCGACTCTTGCCTGAGTGGGGCCTGTCTCTGTCTCTTGCCTGAGTGGGGCCTGTCTCCGTCTCTTGCCTGAGTGGGGCCTGTCTCCGACTCCTGCGTGAGTGGGGCCTGTCTCCGACTCCTGCGTGAGTGGGGCCTGTCTCCGACTCGTGCCTGAGTGGGGCCTGTCTCCGACTCTTGCCTGAGTGGGGCCTGTCTCCGACTCTTGCGTGAGTAGGGCCTGTCTCCGACTCTTGCCTGAGTGAGGCCTGTCTCCGACTCTTGCCTGAGTGGGGCCTGTCTCCGACATTGCCTGAGTGGGGCCTGTCTCTGACTCTTGCGTTAGAAGGGCCTGTCTCTGTCTCTTGCCTGAGTGGGGCCTGTCTCTGTCTCTTGCCTGAGTGGGGCCTGTCTCCGACTCTTGTGTGAGTAGGGCCTGTCTCCGTCTCTTGCCTGAGTAGGGCCTGTCTCTGTCTCTTGCCTGAGTGGGGCCTGTCTCCGACTCTTGCCTGAGTGGGGCCTGTCTTTGACTCTTGCCTGAGTGGGGCCTGATTCTGACTTGTGTGAGTAGGGCCTGTCTCTGTCTCTTGTGTGAGTAGGGCCTGTCTCTGACTCTTGCCTGAGTAGGGCCTGTCTCGGACTCTTGCCTGAGTGGGGCTTGTCTCCGACTCTTGCCTGAGTGGGACCTGTCTCCGACTCTTGCCTGAGTGGGGCCTGTCTCGGACTCTTGTGTGAGTAGGGCCTGTCTCTGACTCTTGCCTGAGTAGGGCCTGTCTCCGACTCTTGCCTGAGTGGGGCCTGTCTCCGTCTCTTGCCTGAGTGGGGCCTGTCTCCCACTCTTGCCTGAGTGGGGCCTGTCTCCGTCTCTTGCCTGAGTAGGGCCTGTCTCCGACTCTTCCCTGAGTGGGGCCTGTCTCTGACTTGTGTGAGTACGGCCTGTCTCCGACTCTTGCGTGAGTAGGGCCTGTCTCCGACTCTTCCCTGAGTGGGGCCTGTCTCCTTCTCTTGCCTGAGTGGGGCCTGTCTCTGTCTCTTGCCTGAGTGGGGCCTGTCTCCGACTCTTGCCTGAGTGGGGCCTGTCTCCGTCTCTTGCATGAGTAGGGCCTGTCTCCGACTCTTGACTGAGTGGGGCCTTTCTCCGACCCTTGCCTGAGTAGGGCCTGTCTCCGACTCTTGCCTGAGTGGGGCCTGTCTCCGACTCTTGCCTGAGTAGGGCCTGTCTCCGACTCTTGCCTGAGTGGGGCCTGTCTCAGACTCCTGCGTGAGTGGGGCCTGTCTCCTACTCCAGCTTGAGTGGGGCATGTCTCCGACTCCTGCGTGAGTGGGGCCTGTCTCTGACTCTTGCCTGAGTAGGGCCTGTCTCCGACTCTTCCCTGAGTGGGGCCTGTCTCGGTCTCTTGCCTGAGTGGGGTCTGTCTCCGACTCTTGCCTGAGTGGGGCCTGTCTCCGTCTCTTGCCTGGGTGGGGCCTGTGTCCGACTCTTGTCTGAGTAGGGCCTGTCTCCGACTCTTGCCTGAGTGGGGCCTGTCTCCGACTCGTGCCTGAGTAGGGCCTGTCTCCGACTCTTGCCTGAGTGGGGCCTGTCTCCGACTCTTGCCTGACTGGGGCCTGTCTCCGACTCTTGCGTGAGTGGGGCCTGTCTCCGAATCTTGCCTGAGTAGGGCCTGTCTTTGTCTCTTGCGTGAGTGGGGCCTGTCTACGACATTGCCTGAGTGGGGCCTGTCTCTGACTCTTGCGTGAGTGGGGCCTGTCTCCGACTCTTGCCTGAGTAGGGCCTGTCTCTGTCTCTTGCCTGAGTGGGGCCTGTCTCTTTCTCTTGCCTGAGTGGGGCCTGTCTCCGACTCTTGTGTGAGTACGGCCTGTCTCCGTCTCTTGCCTGAGTAGGGCCTGTCTTTGACTCTTGCCTGAGTGGGGCCTGATTCTGACTTGTGTGAGTGGGGCCTGTCTCAGACTCTTGCCTGAGTGGGGCCTGTCTCAGTCACTTGCCTGAGTGGGGCCTGTCTCTGTCTCTTGCGTGAGTGGGGCCTGTCTCCGACTCTTGCCTGAGTGGGGCCTGTCTTTGACTCTTGCCTGAGTGGGGCCTGATTCTGACTTGTGTGAGTTGGGCCTGTCTCTGACTCTTGCCTGAGTGGGGCCTGTCTCCGACTCTTGCCTGAGTGGGGCCTGTCTCCGACTCTTGCCTGAGTGGGGCCTGTCTTTGACTCTTGCCTGAGTGGGGCCTGATTCTGACTTGCGTGAGTGGGGCCTGTCTCAGACTCTTGCCTGAGTGGGGCCTGTCTCCGACTCTTGCCTGAGTGGGGCCTGTCTCCGACTCTTGCCTGAGTGGGGCCTGTCTCCGACTCTTGCCTGAGTGGGGCCTGTCTCCGACTCTTGCGTGAATAGGGCCTGTCTCTGACTCTTGCCTGAGTAGGGCCTGTCTCCGACTCTTGCCTGAGTGGGGCCTGTCTCTGTCTCTTGCCTGAGTGGGGCCTGTCTCCGACTCTTGCCTGAGTGGAGCCTGTCTCTGTCTCTTGCCTGAGTGGGGCCTGTCTCCGACTCTTGCCTGAGTGGGGCCTGTCTCTGTCTCTTGCCTGAGTGGGGCCAGCCTCTGACTTGTGTGAGTAAGGCCTGTCTCCGTCTCTTGCCTGAGTGGGACCTGTCTCCGTCTCTTGCCTGAGTGGGGCCCTTCTCCGACTCTTCCCTGAGTGGGGCCTGTATCCGTTTCTTGCCTGAGTGGGGCCTGTCTCCGACTCTTGCGTGAGTGGGGCCTGTCTCTGTCTCTTGCCTGAGTGGGGCCTGTCTCCGACTCTCGCCTGAGTGGGGCCTGTCTCTGTCTCTTGCCTGAGTGGGGCCTGTCTCCGACTCTTGCCTGAGTAGGGCCTGTCTCTGACTCTTGCCTGAGTGGGGCCTGTCTCTCTCTCTTGCCTGAGTGGGGCCTGTCTCCGACTGTTGCCTGAGTGGGGCCTGTCTCCGACTCCTGCGTGAGTGGGGCCTGTCTCCGACTCTTGCCTGAGTGGGGCCTGTCTCCGTCTCTTGCGTGAGTGGGGCCTGTCTCCGACTCCTGCGTGAGTGGGGCCTGTCTCCGACTCTTGCCTGAGTGGGGCCTGTCTCCGTCTCTTGCCTGATTGAGGCATGTCTCAGTCTCTTTCCTGAGTGGGGCCTGTCTTTGACTCTTGCCTGAGTGGGGCCTGATTCTGACTTGTGTGAGTAGGGCCTGTCTCTGACTCTTGCCTGAGTAGGGCCTGTCTCCGACACTTGCCTGAGTCAGGCCTGTCTCAGACTCTTGCCTGAGTGGGGTCTGTCTCTGTCTCTTGCCTGAGTGGGGCCTGTCTCTGACTTGTGTGAGTAAGGCCTGTCTCCGTCTCTTGCCTGAGTGGGACCTGTCTCCGTCTCTTGCCTGAGTGGGGCCCTTCTCCGACTCTTCCCTGAGTGGGGCCTGTATCTGTCTCTTGCCTGAGTGGGGCCTGTCTCCGACTCTTGCCTGAGTGGCGCCTGTCTCTGTCTCTTGCCTGAGTGGGGCCTGTCTCAGACTCTTGCCTGAGTGGGGCCTGTCTCCGACTCTTGCGTGAGTGCGGCATGTCTCAGTCTCTTGCCTGAGTGGGGCCTGTCTCTGTCTCTTGCCTGAGTGGGGCCTGTAGCCGACTCTTGTGTGAGTAGGGCCTGTCTCCGTCTCTTGCCTGAGTAGGGCCTGTCTCTGACTCTTGCCTGAGTAGGGCCTGTCTCTGACTCTTGCCTGAGTAGGGCCTGTCTCCGTCTCTTGCCTGAGTGGGGCCTGTCTCCGACTCTTGCGTGAGTGGGGCCTGTCTCCGACTCTTGCCTGAGTGGGGCCTGTCTCCGTCTCTTGCCTGAGTGGGGCCTGTCTCCGTCTCTTGCCTGAGTGGGGCCTGTCTCTGACTCTTGCCTGAGTAGGGCCTGTCTCAGTCTCTTGCCTTAGTAGGGCCTGTTTCTCTCTCTTGCCTGAGTGGGGCCTGTCTCCGACTGTTGCCTGAGTGGGGCCTGTCTCTGTCTCTTGCGTGAGTGGGGCCTGTCTCCGACTCCTGCGTGAGTGGGGCCTGTCTCCGACTCTTGCCTGAGTGGGGCCTGTCTCCGTCTCTTGCGTGAGTGGGGCCTGTCTCCGACTCCTGCGTCAGTGGGGCCTGTCTCCGACTCTTGCCTGAGTGGGGCCTGTCTCCGACTCTTGCGTGAGTGGGGCCTGTCTCTGACTCTTGCCTGAGTGGGGCCTGTCTCCGTCTCTTGCCTGAGTGGGGCCTGTCTCCGACTCTTGCCTGAGTGGGGCCTGTCTCTGTCTCTTGCCTGAGTGGGGCCTGTCTCCGACTCTTGCCTGAGTAGGGCCTGTCTCTGACTCTTGCCTGAGTAGGGCCTGTCTCTGACTCTTGCCTGAGTAGGGCCTGTCTCTGTCTCTTGCCTGAGTGGGAATTGTCTCCGACTCTTGCCTGAGTGTGGCCTGTCTCCGACTCTTCCCTGAGTGGGGCCTGTCTCTGACTTGTGTGAGTAGGGCCTGTCTCTGACTCTTGCGTGTGTAGGGCCTGTCTCCGACTCTTCCCTGAGTGGGGCCTGTCTCTGACTCTTGCCTGAGTAGGGCCTGTCTCTGTCTCTTGCGTGAGTGGGGCCTGTCTCCGACTCTTGCCTGAGTGGGGCCTGTCTCTGAATCTTGCCTGAGTAGGGCCTGTCTTTGTCTCTTGTGTGAGTGGGGCCTGTCTCCGACATTGCCTGAGTGGGGCCTGTCTCTGACTCTTGCGTGAGTGGGGCCTGTCTCCGACTCTTGCCTGAGTAGGGCCTGTCTCTGTCTCTTGCCTGAGTGGGGCCTGTCTCTGTCTCTTGCGTGAGTGGGGCCTGTCTCCGACTCTTGCCTGAGTGGGGCCTGATTCTGACTTGTGTGAGTAGGGCCTGTCTCTGTCTCTTGTGTGAGTAGGGCCTGTCTCTGACTCTTGCCTGAGTAGGGCCTGTCTCGGACTCTTGCCTGAGTGGGGCCTGTCTCCGTCTCTTGCCTGAGTGGGGCCTGTCTCCCACTCTTGCCTGAGTGGGGCCTGTCTCCGACTCTTGCCTGGGTGGGGCCTGTCTCCGACTCTTGCCTGAGTGGGACCTGTCTCCGACTCTTGCCTGAGTGGGGCCTGTCTCCGACTCTTGCGTGAGTGGGGCCTGTCTCCGACTCTTGCCTGAGTGGGGCCTGTCTCCGACTCTTGCCTGAGTGGGGCCTGTCTCTGTCTCTTGCCTGAGTGGGGCCTGTCTCCGACTCTTGCCTGAGTGGAGCCTGTCTCTGTCTCTTGCCTGAGTGGGGCCTGTCTCCGACTCTTCCCTGAGTGGGGCCTGTCTCTGACTTGTGTGAATAGGGCATGTCTCCGTCTCTTGCCTGAGTGGGGCCTGTCTCTGTCTCTTGTGTGAGTAGGGCCTGTCTCTGACTCTCGCCTGAGTAGGGCCTGTCTCCGACTCTTGCCTGAGTGGGGCCTGTCTCCGACTCTTGCCTGAGTGGGGCCTGTCTCCGACTGTTGCCTGAGTGGGGCCTGTCTCCGACTCCTGCGTGAGTGGGGCCTGTCTCCGACTCTTGCCTGAGTGGGGCCTGTCTCTGTCTCCTGCGTGAGTGGGGCCTGTCTCCGACTCCTGCGTGAGTGGGGCCTGTCTCCGAATCTTGCCTGAGTGGGGCCTGTCTCCGTCTCTTGCCTGAGTGGCGCCTGTCTCTGACTCTTGCCTGAGTGGGGCCTGTCTCCGACTCTTGCGTGAGTAGGGCCTGTCTCTGACTCTTGCCTGAATAGGGCCTGTCTCCGACTCTTGCGTGAGTGGGGCCTGTCTCCGACTCTTGCCTGAGTGGGGCCTGTCTCCGTCTCTTGCCTGAGTAGGGCCTGTCTCCGACTCTTGCCTGAGTGTCACCTGTCTCTGACTCTTGCCTGAGTGGGGCCTGTTTCTGACCTGCGTGAGTGGGGCCTGTCTCCGACTCCTGCGTGAGTGGGGCCTGTCTCCGACTCTTGCCTGAGTGGGGCCTGTCTCCTTCTCTTGCGTAAGTGGGGCCTGTCTCCGACTCCTGCGTGAGTGGGGCCTGTCTCCGAATCTTGCCTGAGTGGGGCCTGTCTCCGTCTCTTGCCTGAGTGGCGCCTGTCTCCGACTCTTGCCTGAGTGGGGCCTGTCTCCGACTCTTGTGTGAGTAGGGCCTGTCTCTGACTCTTGCCTGAATAGGGCCTGTCTCCGTCTCTTGCCTGAGTGGGGCCTGTCTCCGTCTCTTGCCTGAGTGGGGCCTGTCTCCGTCTCTTGCCTGAGTAGGGCCTGTCTCCGACTCTTGCCTGAGTGGCACCTGTCTCTGACTCTTGCCTGAGTGGGGCCTGTCTCTGACTTGTGTGAGTAAGGCCTGTCTCCGTCTCTTGCCTGAGTGGGTCCTGTCTCCGTCTCTTGCCTGAGTGGGGCCCTTCTCCGACTCTTGCGTGAGTGGGGCCTGTCTCCGACTCTTGCCTGAGTGGGGCCTGTCTCTGACTTGTGTGAGTACGGCCTGTCTCCGACTCTTGCCTGAGTGGGGCCTGTCTCCGACTCTTGCCTGAGTGGGGCCTGTCTCCGACTCTTGTGTGAGTAGGGCCTGTCTCCGTCTCTTGCCTGAGTGGGGCCTGTCTCCGACTCTTGCCTGAGTGGGGCCTGTCTCCGACTCTTGCCTGAGTGGGGCCTGTCTCTGTCTCTTGCCTGAGTAGGGCCTGTCTCGGACTCTTCCCTGAGTGGGGCCTGTCTCCGACTCTTGCCTGAGTGGGGCCTGTCTCCGACTCTTGCCTGAGTGGGGCCTGTCTCCGTCTCTTGCCTGAGTGGGGCCTGTCTCTGACTTGTGTGAGTAGGGCCTGTCTCTGACTCTTTCCTGAGTGGGGCCTGTCTCCGTCTCTTGCCTGAGTAGGGCCTGTCTCTCTCTCTTGCCTGAGTGGGGCTTGTCTCTGACTGTTGCCTGAGTGGGGCCTGTCTCCGACTCCTGCGTGAGTGGGGCCTGTCTCCGACTCTTGCCTGAGTGGGGCCTGTCTCCGTCTCTTGCCTGAGTGGCGCCTGTCTGACTCTTGCCTGAGTGGGGCCTGTCTCCTTCTCTTGCCTGAGTAGGGCCTGTCTCCGACTCTTGCCTGAGTGGCGCCTGTCTCTGACTCTTGCCTGAGTGGGGCCTGTCTCTGTCTCTTGCCTGAGTGGGGCCTGTCTCTGACTTGTGTGAGTGGGGCCTGTCTCCGTCTCTTGCCTGAGTGGGACCTGTCTCCGTCTCTTGCCTGAGTGGGGCCCTTCTCCGACTCTTGCGTGAGTGGGGCCTGTCTCCGACTCTTGCGTGAGTGGGTCCTGTCTCCGACTCTTGTGTGAGCGGGGCCTGTCTCCGACTCTTGCCTGAGTGGGGCCTGTCTCCGACTCTTGCCTGAGTGGGGCCTGTCTCCGACTCTTGCGTGAGTGGGGCCTGTCTCCGACTCTTGCCTGAATAGGGCCTGTCTCTGTCTCTTGCCTGAGTGGGGCCTGTCTCCGACATTGCCTGAGTGGGGCCTGTCTCCGACTCTTGTGTGAGTAGGGCCTGTCTCCGTCTCTTGCCTGAGTGGGGCCTGTCTCCGACTCTTGTGTGAGTAGGGCCTGTCTCCGTCTCTTGCCTGAGTGGGGCCTGTCTCCGACTCTTGTGTGAGTAGGGCCTGTCTCCGTCTCTTGCCTGAGTGGGGCCTGTCTCCGACTCTTGTGTGAGTAGGGCCTGTCTCCGACTCTTGCCTGAGTGGGGCCTGTCTCCGTCTCTTGCCTGAGTAGGGCCTGTCTCCGTCTCTTGCCTGAGTGGGGCCTGTCTCTGTCTCTTGCCTGAGTGGGGCCTGTCTCCGACTCTTGCCTGAGTGGGGCCTGTCTCTGACTTGTGTGAGTAGGGCCTGTCTCCGACTCTTGCCTGAGTGGGGCCTGTTCTCGTCTTTTGCCTGAGTGGGGCCTGTCTCTGACTTGTGTGAGTAGGGCCTGTCTCCGACTCTTGCCTTAGTGGGTCCTGTTCTCGTCTTTTGCCTGAGTGGGGCCTGTCTCCGACTCTTGCCTGAGTGGCGCCTGTCTCTGACTCTTTCCTGAGTAGGGCCTGTCTCCGTCTCTTGCCTGAGTAGGGCCTGACTCTGTCTCTTGCGTGAGTGGGGCCTGTCTCCGACTCCTGCGTGAGTGGGGCCTGTCTCCGACTCTTGCCTGCTTTTAGAACCCCTTTCCTCTTACTGGTTGTCTTGCCCAGCCTTGATAGGAGCGTCTGTGTCTAATCTCACTCTACCTTGTTACTCGTGCTCAGCTGATATCCCTGGGACGCCTGCTCTTTTCTGGAGAAATGGAGGAGGGGTGGCTCTGAGGGAGAGGAGGGCACAGGAGGGGAAACTGTGGTGGGAATGGAATGCATGAGAGAATAAAATTATAAATACATAATACACACATACATACATACTCTCAAGCCAGGTGGTGGTAGAACATATCCCTCTGGAGGCAGAGGCAGGCAAATCTGAGTTCAAGGCCAGCCTGGTTGTCAAAAAGCAAGTTCTAGGATAGCCATGGATATGTATGCATGTGTGTATGGTGCATGTATATTTAGTATGTGCATGTGTATCTTTTTTTGATGTGTATGAGTGCTTACATGCATCTAAGTGCACTACATACATGCAGTGACTGAGGAAGTCAGAAGAGAGAATTGGATTCCTGGAATGGACTGTCTCCAGCCGTTAGTTACCGTTTGTCTGTAAAGCACATCTCCATCGCTTTCTGAAAGCTGCCCCAGAGCCCTGGCAGGACGGAATGGAATGGAAAGCCAGGTGTTGACCAGCTGTGGCACGCAGCCTCTGGCACACCTTCTCCTCTAGGCCCGAGTCAGGATCAGTGGGACTGCTGGTGGCCCTGCTGGGTACTTCCCAAGAACTGTGGGTGAGCAGCAGGTGGGCCAGGGACGCCACCTGTCAGAACAAGCGAGCCAAACTATTCTTTGGTCTGACTCCTCTGTGCTGTGTACTTCACACTGCATCTGACCTGACGTGACTGGCAGGTCGGACAGTAAGGGTAGAGACCTCTGACCCCTGCTCCCAGTGGGGAACTTGCAGACCCTTTACCCCACCCCACCCCCAGCAGCAGAAGACTACTCAGCATACTCTAGAATGGCGATACCTGAGGGCTAGAGTTTCGTCCTATGTGACAGACACACATGTGTGTGCACAGACACGGGAGCACTCGTGTGAACCAGAGGTCAGCCTCAGGTGTTGTTTACGGGATCACCACCTTGTCTTTTGAGGCAGGGTCTCTCACTGGGACCCAGAGCTTGCCAATTACTCTGAGGCTGATTGGCCAGAACTCCTGCAATCCCGTCTCCCCAGTGCCAGGATAACAGCTGTGCACTAGCACGATGGACGACGGTGGGTGCTTAAGAGCGGGCTTGGCCTATCACACGTGCAGGTACTTACAACTTACCATGTTCCCAGCCCCGGCTTTCTCTTATTTTATTTCCTTAACTCCTTTGTGATTTCTTAATTCCCTTCTCAATTTTTAGATGAGAAATTAAAGTTTAGGACTTCATCGATAAGGGGCTGCCGGCCTGAAACAGCTCCTCGCAGCTCCTGGCAGCCGGCTGCCTCTGCGGCTGTGGCTCCATTCTACAGTACAGTGGGGAAGACTGCTCTTGCCGCATCCACAGGCAGGCAGGATCAAGCCTTGCCTAGGGAGTGCGAGGGGTGTACAGAGTGACACAGTGTCCTAATGTCAGACACTCTCCATCAGGAAAGGCAAGCAGGGACAGGACCATGGAGGCGACATGAAGAACGGGCAGCTGTGGCAGGAGGGTCCCACCTCTCCTGCCTACCCGTCCAGTTCCATCTTTGAAGGCTCGTCTCTCCGTCCTTGCTGACTCCCAGGCTGCCAGACAGCAAGGTTCCTCCAGGTCTGGGTCCACTGCCGAGGTCCTGCCAGGGGCTCCCGTGAAGGGCCAGGCCACAGTCTAAGGGCCTTTGGGCTAGGAGGAGGAATCTTGCTCCTTCTTTTTTTTTTTTTTTTTTTTTTTTTTTTTTGGTTTTTCGAGACAGGGTTTCTCTATGTAGTCCTGGCTGTCCTGGAGCTCACTCTGAAGACCAGGCTGGCCTCGAACTCAGAAATCCGCCTGCCTCTGCCTCCCAAGTGCTGGGATTAAAGGCGTGTGCCACCAACGCCCGGCTAGGAGGAGGAATCTTTATCAAGAGGCAGAAGTGTGTTCTTTTCAGAAGGCCAGAGACTGCTCTGATCCTTGGACCAGGGAGCACTCCAATAATATGATCTACAATTGATTAAGTTACCAGACTCAAGGGGAAACTGTGTCTGCCTACCCTAGAGAGAACTATCACAACCAGAATCTGGCTGGAGAAGGAAGATTCAAAAGGGAGTTCATTCAGGAGGATAAAAAACCATGCTAAGAAGTAAAGATTCTGAACAGAGACCCCCCCTCTGCAAACCGAGCGGGGCCTGGTGAGCTATGTCACAGCTTCTGGGAGAAAGGCAGGTACTGATCCAGCCCTCACGTGGCGTGGGGAAAGGCTTCGTGGGCGACAGAGTCAACGGCTGCTTACTTTTTCATCTGTTTTATTGTGAGATAGCCAGAGTTCATCATATAAATCTTTCAAAATAATGAGATATTACAAGAATAGCTTACACATCAGCTCTGATTGCACAAATACTTGACACAGAAAACTGTCTTACAAGAATACTTTAATAAAGAAAATAAGTCTCTATTCATCTGAGAGCAGATTTGATTGGGTTTCTTTTCTGATCCTGCTGTCGTTCTGGATTCCTTTACAACAAGTCTATGACACCCCACAAGGCAAGTACAGCCTGTGGCCGCTTCTTTTAGCTGCTACTGAGGTTCACAGAGCTAAAGGGCTTGAGGCTTCCTTTTCTGATCTTCCCTGAAATTAAGAGAATTCTTGTATTCAGGCTCCAAGAGGTAATTTTACAAACATTCCTTCAAACCTTAGATGAGGTTAGCCACTGCTCTGAGTGACTGATCTTTTCGGGTCTCACCAGGCTAGACCAGCTGAGAGCTTAGCCTGAGATACCAAGTTAACAGTTCATAGGCCAAGAAGGGAGCCCTGGGAGCAAGGGTACGGTACAAGGATCAGAGAGCGCGAACGGTGGGGAGTGATTGGAGAACGAGGCTTCTCATGTTGAAATGATAGAACACAGGGTGTGGCAGTAGTTGTTTAAGATACTGAAGATCTGGAAAAGGCTAATTATTCAGGCCAGTGGTGCTTCATTTCCAAAATGCCAGTGGGTAAGGAATCTTAGACTCTGCATCTGGTTGGACTGAGTGGGTGACATTCTCCTGCTGTGGCTTTAATATATGATTCTGTGTGGCCAGGGAACAGAGTACTGACCACATCTGCCTAGAGACAGGACCCAGCAGGGAAGGTGTGGCTTTCCCGCTCTCCCCCCACTGTTCCTCAGGTGTGTCACTTGGCAAAGCAGACTGTCTTTACATTTCAGGTAGCATGAATTAACATCAAGAAATTAGAGTGAGCTGGGCAGTGGTGGCACACGCCTGTAATCCCAGCACTCCGGGAAGCAGAGGCAGGCGGATTTCTGAGTTCGAGGCCAGCCTGGTCTAAGAGTGAGTTCCAGGACAGCCAGGGCTACACAGAGAAACCCTGTCTCGAAAAAAACCAAAATCCAAAAAAACAAAAAACAAACAAAAAAGAAACCAGAGTGGCATTCTCCAGTCGGTCCTGAGAGCTTGGCAGTACCCACCACCCTTCTGAAGACCCGATCCAGCTCTTGCCCAACAGGTTTAGACGCACGCAGGGACAGGCCTGCCCCGCTTCTCTCCGTATTCCTTGCGGCTCCTTCCTCACCCCAGTCTAACAGACTGCCACAGGCTCTTACCACAGCGCCAAGCAGTAGTCGGAAAGAAATCATTTCGCATTACCAGACACGTCCGTCACATTAGCGAGGGTCACTGTGCAAGGAGGAGGAGCCGGGTCTACTGCAGCGACTTTGCGAACTCGGCGTAGTCGATGTAGCCGTCGTTGTTCTTGTCGTCGTCCTTCAGGACGCCATCTATGATGCTGATGAGCTCATCCTCGCTCATGGCTGGGGCCTGCTCACTCCCCTCCTACCAGAGGTACACGAGACGGTGAGAGGCAGAATCGCACAGGGCATTAGCTCCGCCTAAGAGGGCTCCTGGTCCAAGAGCCTTCGGGTGGCACGTGCCACTTCTAGGGCTCCAGACTCATGTCAGACAGTGTCAAGTCATACACTGACACATGCCAGTTACAGAGAGAGGGATGCGATAAAAACAGGGCCTTGCTTTTTTGCTTAAAAAAATTACTGATTGTTATTTTTTTAGTTATTTTTTAGTTTCTGCACTATGTATAGACAGTGCAGAAAGCTGGGTCTGGATTACAAAGAACTGTCTGTCAGTCTGTGACCTACACACAGCCTAGGGAAAGAGATCACTGCCTGAATCTTCCACTGCACAATTTGCCTAAGAAAATGGGAACAGTGACACTGAACACTGTCAAATGGGGTAAAAACAGAAGGAAGAAAACACTGCTGGAGAGACATCACTGCCCCGTCCTACAGGCCACCGTCAGAGGGCTGGGCCAGTGACAAAGCTCTGGCCATCCCGAGCGACTGCCTCTTCCTTGGTCCAGCTCCCACCTGTGTCTTCCGCCTCTCACGGCCACACGCCTGCTGGACCCTAGCTCCTCTGACCCAGTCTCACCTCCACACGGGGTCACTCCAGGGGGCTTGCTGGGCTCCCCACTGCCTCTCATCTCTCCTTCCCCGCTCCACCAGGGAGAGCAAGTGTCTACCCCTGCTGACTCGGGTGGGCATGGGCCCAAGACGGCTCTACTTGACCATGCCTTGGGACAGCAGGAAGCAGCTCACAGGATGACACAACCCCCAACTACTTCCAAACCTCTGTCCCTTGGTCCTGGGTCACCCTTCCTCTCAGATGAAATGGCCACTTTCCTGTGCTCTACACTGTGAACCTGGCTCATGTTTTCAGGCCAGACCCTCAAACTCCAGCTGCAGCGGGGCGACCAGGCTCAGCCACTCGGGCAAGAGAGGCACATGGGGACAGGCCCCTGCTGAGAGGGAGGGAGCTCGGAAGCCCTGCTGAGGCGTGAGCACGGCACAGGTCACCAGGGTGGGTGCCCAGCTGAACCCCCCACCTACCTCCTTGTGCACGTGAGTGATGGCTGTCGAGAGCTCCAGGCCGTCCAGCAAGCTGTTGCCGTCATAATCGTGCATTTTGAAATAATGGAGCTGCAGTTCCTGTGGGGACATCTCCCTCTCTGGCTGGTTGATGACGCCTTCCAGATGTTCCTTGATGTGCCTGAAAACCAACAGTCAGCCCATGTCAAAACCTTAGAAGGGCTTTCAAACAGACCAGTCAAGAACACAGCACACAGTCAGGGCCACCAAAGGGGCAGGGCCACAGCACAGCGGGCCACCAGGTGGGCGGGACCAAGGCACCTTCTCTTTATTGTTAGAACTTGATTACACTAATTTTTGAACTACCAATTTGAATAAACAGACAGTGATAGTGGTACATGCCTTTAATCCTACTACTCGGGAGGCAGATGGATGGACCTCTGTGAGTTCCAGGGTTGTCTATACAGCAAGTTCTAGACCAACCAGGGTACATACTGAGACCTTGTTTCAAATAAACAAACGAAAAACAGATAACCACCAAATGTGAGCTCATTTGGAGCTCACTGGCCAAGAAACACTCAGGGTTTGGATATGCCACTAAAAGGAGCCCTGTCATACTCAGGAAACCATGATCATATTCTGGACTCTATTACTACGTGTGTCGGGTGGGAAGGGGGAGGAGGAAGGCTAATTCTGACATAATCCAGTGTGTTTAGGCTTCAAGAGCCCCACCTGTGAGATGACAAGGGATGATGCTGAACCCTGAAAACCGTTCAGGCGCCCTGTGAAGTGACAGGAAGGGTGGGGGTGACCTGCGAGCCACCCTGCAGAGGCGGGACACAGAACCCCGCCCAACTGAATACATACTCTTGGTCGTGCACTGTGTTCTTGTCCAGGCCCACGCTGCCGTGATGGACGCCGGCCCCATGCTCCTGGGCCCTGGCTCCTGGAGCACAGAAGGCCCAGAGCAGGACACACAGGAGGGGCGCTCTGAGCAGCTGTGGGGACACCATGCTTCCAGGTACCTGGGGGATGGGAAACACAGAAGGTGAGGCCCAGCCCCGAGCTGCTGGGGACCCTGGGAGGCTGCAGACAGGCAGAGCACCGCGGCCTGGGCCCGGCACCTCGGCAGCTCAGCTCTGGTCAGCTCAGCTCTGGAGCACCGCTCAGCATGCGCGGGGTGCTAGGCTCCACTCCCGGTACCACAGAGTCAGCCCAGGGTGCCTGTGCACACCCTTAATCCCCGGCAGCTGGGAAATGGAGGCAGAGGCAGGCACATCTAGCTTGAGGCCAGCCTGGTCTACAGAGTGAGTTCCAGGACAGTCAGGGCTACACAGAGAAACCCTGTCTCCAAAAGCGAAAAGAGAAGAGAAGAGAAGAGAAGAGAAGAGAAGAGAAGAGAAGAGAAGAGAAGAGAAGAGAAAAAAGAAAGGAGGGAAGGAAGGAGGGAGGGAAGGAAGGGGGAAGGAGGGAGGGAAGGAGGGAAGGAAAGAGGGAAGGAAGGAGGGAAGGAGGGAGGCAGGGAGGGAGGGAAGGAGGGAGGCAGGGAGGGAGGGAAGGAGGGAGGGAAGGAGGGAGGGCAGCTCCGCCCCAGCCCACCTGCTTCCCATCAGAACAGGACAGCGGGTCCACCCTGTCAGAGTACTGAGCAGGCACCCAAGAACATCCAAGGATCCCAGGCTAGCCCTGTATGTGCCCGCTAGCCAGCAGCGCTGAGAGAAACGTCTCCTACTGGAGTCAACCAAAGCAGAGTGGGGGGTTTTCAAAACAGACAAAACCTTTGGGAGTTCTGAAGAAATCTCCTTGGGTGAAGGCTGACAGACCAGGCCTGCAGTCGGGCCTGACAGACTGGGTCTGGGGGATCTGGCGGCTGAGGGGAGTGAAGAGGGAGGGCAGGCAGCGAGGCGGATGCTAAGGCAGCAGGCACACTTCCTGAGAACAGGTGGGGAGCAGCTGACAAGTCACTAGAGATGAGGCTGGGGTGGCTTCAGGCGGGCTTCAGGCGGTTTGACGGAAAGCAATGGAGTGAGGCCAGGCTGGAGAAGGACCGTGGAGCTGAGGGAAGCAACCATGCTGGTCATGTCAACCTCAAAGCAGTGAGGGGGACAGGAGGCCACCAGCCCCACCTTGTCCACTTGCCAGGGTCCTGAGACGGTCTCCTAACTTTAACCACACTGAGGACATCAGAAAGGAAAGCTACAGAGAAACCCATGTTACATCTTCACGCACTTGACATTAAAATCAACAAGACAATTCAGCCACCAGCAAGCTCCCTGACGACCAACTCACCTCATATCATAGGTACTGTAATTAACTGCTGGTTCTATACAAAGTCCTGCCCTTCTGGGCTTAGAGACCCCAAAATGGAAGGTGACAGTCAGCTCAGGACCACAAACACAGCCTGCTATCCTCAAAAAGGCAGAGACAATCCCGCCATGATAACAGCAGCAGGACCAGACCTTCGTCAGCAGAGGTGAAGCATGGTGTTCAGCCCCCATGGTGTTCAGTGTCCCCCATGGTGTTCAGCACCCGTGATGTTCAGCTCCCCCCATGATGTTCAGCCCCCATGATGTTCAGGTCTCCATGATGTTCAGGCCCCCCATGATGTTCAGCCCCCCATGATGTTTAGGCCCCCCATGATATTCAGGCCTCCATGATATTCAGGCCCCCCATGATGTTCAGGCCCCCCCATAATAGTCAGGCCCCCCCATGATGTTCAGCCCCCCCATGATGTTCAGGCCTCCATGATGTTCAGCCCCGTCCCCCCATGATGTTCAGCCCCCATGATGTTTAGGCTCCCATGATATTTAGGCCCCCATGATGTTTAGGCCCTCATGATGTTCAGTCCCCCATGATGTTCAGGCCCCCCCATGATGTTTTGGCCCCCACGATGTTCAGGCCCCCCATGGTGTTCAACCCCCCCCCTTAGCACACCCTAAACTCAGAGCACAGCTCGGAAGCCGCTGTCCTCTCCTGGTGCCAAAGGCTGGAAAGCAGGAATACTGTGGCCCTTTTAGGATAGGAATCCTAAATGTTCTCAGAGAGGACCTGAGAGGGAGTATGCCATCCTGTGACATTTGCAGAGATTTCCCCAACCCATCCCCCACCATCTGTCCCCATGAAAAGATCAGCAACCACTTGGAGGGTGTCTTAGGGTTCACTGCTGTGAACAGACACCATGACCACGGCAAGTCTTCTAAGGACAACATTTCATTGGGACTGGCTTTCAAGTTCAGAGGTTCAGTCCATCATCATCAAGGTGGGAGCATGACAGCATCCAGGCAGGCATGGTGCAGGAGGAGCTGAGAGTTCTACATCTTCACCTGAAGGCTGCTAGGAGAACACTGGCTTCAGGCAGCTAGGAGGAGGGTCTTAAAGCACACACCCACAGTAACAAGCCTACTCCAACAGTGCCACGCCTTCTAATAGTGCCACTCCCTGGGCTGAGCATATACAAACCATGACATTCTACTCCCTGGACTCCCTTGTTCAAACATGAGTCTGTGGGGACCATACCTAAACATAGCATACTGCAAAATACATTCATTCCAATTTCCAGAGTCCCCATAGTCTATAGCAGTCTTAATATCAAAAGTCCAAAGTTCATGGCAACTGTAATCCCCAAAGGAAGACAGGAAACCATCCAGGCAAACTCCAAACTCTGTATCTCCATGTCTGATGGCAAAGCAGTATTCAGATCTCCAACTCCTTTTTCATCTTTGTTGACTTCAATAAAGATCTTTCTCCTGGGCTGGTTCCACTCCCTGTTAGCAGCTTTCCTCAGCAGAGAGTCCATGGCTCTGGCATCTCTAACATCTTGGGGTCTCCAAGGCAACTTTCAGGCTACAACTTCTTGTTCCAATGTCTGGAATCCACATGATCTTCTGCCCTCTGGAGCATTCTAAGCTCAGGTTGGTCCACTCCACTGCTGCTGCTGTTCTTGGTGGTCATCTCATGGTACTGGTATCTCCAATATACTGGGGTCTTCTGCTGTAACTAGGCTTCACCAATAGCCTCTCATAGGCTCTCTTCATAGAGCCAAGCCTCAAATCCTTTGCATGACCCCTTCAGTCCTGGGACATCAACTGCAACCAACGCTGCACCTTCACCAATGGCCTTCCATAGCCTCTCACTGCTCTTCCAAGCCTCAGCTGCTCTTCATGACCTGTTCATGCCTTCAAAACCAGTACCACCTGGGTGACTCTGGCTGTATCTGGAACACAGCTTGCTTGTGCTCTCAGAAAACACTTCCCAGAATACTTTACTTCAGTGATGCTGATCTCTTCTTAATCACCACAAATTTCTTAGCTCCAGCTAACCGAATCATCAATTGTCCCGGTAGTCTCCTTCTCCTCTTGACTCTAAAGCCAGAGCCATATGGCCGAAGCTGCCAAGTGCTGCTGCTTGCAGGAGCTGGAACATGCCCCCTTGTTCTATTATATTATCTCTAGCTTTCTGTTTGCCAACTCCTTCACTGCCTAAGCTTGGCTACCCTGGATCTTGCTCTGTAGATTGACCTTGAACTCAGAGATCTGCATGCCTGTCTCCTGGGATTAAAGGTGTGTACTTCTTTAATCTCCACTTCTCTCTGGAGGGAAACAGCTAGGAGTGCACGGACATACAGTCAGTGGAGCAGCTGGAACGGAAGTCTTCCTGCCGCCATTTGCATGAGGGAACCACCTGTGCATGGCCTGCTAGGAGAGAGTGATCTCCCAGAAGCACTTTCACTTCTGAGCGCAGATGTGAGATCTCTACCTCCTCTCTGGAGGGGAACAGCTGGGAGCACACAGGGCCTAAGATCAGTGGAGCAGCTGGAATATAGGTCTTCAGACTGCCATTTGCACCAGGGAGCCAGACGGCTCCACAGCCTACTGTGTACAGACTCTGCCAGAAGAGAGTTGGTCTCCCAGGAGAAAGGACACAGGCCTACAGGCCCACAGGAGGGACAAACTCCAGCCAGAGACAGCAAGACCAACCAGCACCAGAGATAACCAGATGTCGGAAGGCAAGCAAAAGAACCCTACCAACAGAAACCAAGGCTACTTGGCAACATCAGAACCCAGTTCTCCTACTACAGAAAGTACAGGATACCCCAACACACCGGAAAAGCAAGAATTGGATTTAAAATCGTATCTCATGATACTGATAGGGGGCTTCAAGAAGGACTTAAATAGCTCCCTTAAAGAAATACTGGAGAGCCGGGCGTGGTGGCGCACGCCTTTAATCCCAGCACTTGGGAGGCAGAGGCAGGCGGATTTCTGAGTTCGAGGCCAGCCTGGTCTCCAAAGTGAGTTCCAGGACAGCCAGGGCTACACAGAGAAACCCTGTCTCAAAAAACCAAAAAAAAAAAAAAAAAAAAGAAATACTGGAGAACATAGGTCAACAAGTAAAAGGCCTTAAAGAGGAAACACAAAATTCCCTTAAAGAATTATAGTAATGTACAAACAATCAAGTGAAGGAACTGAACAAAACCATCCAGGATCTAAAAATAGAAGTAGAAACAATAAAGAAATCACAAAGTGAGATATCTCTGAAGACAGAAAACTTTTGAAAGAATTCAGGGGTCAACAACAGAATACAAGAGATAGAAGAAAGAATCTCAGATGCTGAAGATATCATAGAAAACATTGACTCAACAATCAAAGAAAATGCAAAATGCATAAAGCTTGTAACCCAAAACATCCAGGAAATCCAGGACACAATGAGAAGACCAAACCTAACTCCTTCACTGCCTAAGCTTGGCTACCCTGGATTATAGGTATAGACAAGAGTGAAGATTTCTAACTTAATACTGAATTTCTCTTTTTTTAATTAATTAACTTATCATTTTTATGGCTGTGAGCCTAGCCTTTAACGGCTGAGCCATCTCTCCAGCCCTAATTAACTTATTATTATATCTAAGTACACTGTTGCTCTCTTCAGACACACCAGAAGAGGGCATCAGATCCCATTACAGATGGTTGTGCGCCACCATGTGGTTGCCGGATTTGAACTCAGGACCTCTGGAAGAGCAGTCAGTGCTCCTACCTTCTGAGCCATCTCTCCAGCTCCAAGATTTCTAACTTAAAGGGCTAGTAAATATCTTCAACAAAATTCTAGAAGAAAACTTCCCTAACCTAGAGAAAGAGATGTCCATGAACATACAAGAAGCCTTCAGAACTCCAAGCAGACTGGACCAGAACAGAAAATCCTCCCGGCACATGATAATCAAAACACCAAAGTCACTAAACAAAGAAAGACTATTAAAAGCAGTAAGGGGCCAGGCAGTGGTGGCGCACGCCTTTAATCCCAGCACTTGGGAGGCAGAGGCAGGTGAATTTCTGAGTTCGAGGCCAGCCTGGTCTACAGAGTGAGTTCCAGGACAGTCAGGGCTACACAGAGAAACACTGTCTCAAAAAAAACCAAAAACCAAAAACTAAATAAATAAGTAAATAAATAAGTAAGTAAATAAATAAATAAATAAATAAAAGCAGTAAGGGAAAAGGGGCAAGTAACTTATAAAGGCAGACCTATCAGAATCACACCAGACTTCTCACCAGAGACTATGAAAGCTAGAAGATCCTGGGCAGACCCTAAGAGAACACAAATGCCAGCCCAGGCTACTATACCCAGCAAAACTCTCAATCATCGTAGATGGAGAAACCAAGATATTCCATGATAAAACCAAATTTACATTAATATCTGTCCACAAATCCAGCCCTACAAAGGATAATTGAAGGAAAAGGCCAACACAAGGAGGGAAACTACACCCTAGAAAAAGCATGAAAGTAATCTTCCAACAAACCCAAAAAAAGATACCCACACAAACATAAACATAACATTAAAAAATGACAGGAAGCAACAATCACTGTTCCTTAATATCTCTTAACAACAATGGACTCAACTCCCCAATAAAAAGACATAGACTAACAAAATATTTTTCATGTAAATCATCAATTTTGTCAGAAAATGTAATTCTCCTTTTAATTAATTTAGTAATTTCTTTTATGTCTACCATTTTATCTGCATTATTTTTCATGATAATCTTCAATTTTAATGTCTTTCCACATACTTCCTCCATTTTATCAGAAATGTCTCCAATGTAAATCTTTGATTTTATCACAAATGTTTCTAATTCCACCTTTAATTAATTTAGAAAGTTTTTATATCTACCATCTTATATGCAAAATTTTCCATGAAATAGTCTATTTTAACGTGTTTGTCTATATATTTCTTGAATCTTACCAGAAATATTTTCCATATAAATCTTCAATTTTATCTGAAAATGTTTATAATTCCACCTTCAATCAACTTAGAATTATCTTTATCATTTTATCTGTATAATCTCCATGATAATCTTTAATTTTAACATGTTTTCCTATATATTTCCTATAATTTTATCAGAAATATTTTCCATAGCCGGGCGGTGGTGGCGCACACCTGTAATCCCAGCACTTGGGAGGTAGAGACAGGCAGATTTCTGAGTTTGAGGCCAGCCTGGTCTACAGAGTGAGTTCCAGGACAGCCGGAGCTACACAGAGAAACCCTGTCTCAAAAAAACCAAAAAAAAAAAAAAAAAAAAAAAAAGAAAGAAAAGAAAAAGAAATATTTTCCATGTAAATCTTCAATGTTTACAGAACATTTTCATCAGAAAATGTTTATAATTCCACTTTCAATCAACTTAGGAATAATTTTATGCATACCATTATTATATCTATATAAAATTTTCCATGATAATCTTCAATTCTAACATGGTTTTCTACATTTTTCTACAATTTTATCAGAAATATTTTCCACGTAAATCTTCAATTCTATCATAAAATGTTTCTATCCCATATTTCAATTAATTTAGCAATGTTTTACATGTCTACCACTTTACTCTTTAATTTTCCATGAAAATTGTCAATTTTAACGTGTTTATCTGAAATATTTTCCATGTAAATCTTTAATTTTATCATAAAGTGTTTTTACTTCCCTTTACTTCCCTTTTCAATAATAGAAGAAGAAGGAGAAGAAGAAGAAGGAGGAGGAGGAGGAGGAGGACGAGGAGGACGAGAAGGAGGAGGAGGAGAAGGAGGAGGAGGAGGAGGAGGAGGAGGAGGAGGAGGAGAAGAAGAAGAAGAAGAAGAAGAAGAAGAAGAAGAAGAAGAAGAAGAAGAAGAAGAAGAAGAAGAAATAGTAGTAATAGTAGTAGTAGTAGTAGTAGTAGTAGTAGTAGGTAGTAGTAGTAGTAGTAGTACTAAGGCTACTGGCTACTGTACCCGGAAGAGAGAACACGTTCTCAAGTTATTCCTAGTAGTGCCTACTATGCTGACTCCACTTAAGCCAGGCCAGAGCAGATGACTTGTTCTGGGCCCACATCTTAGAGTGTGGGGGCAGGAAGGACCAGCCCCTCAGACTCAGTCACCTCCAGTGTCTTCTCCAGGCAGCTCGAGCTTTCCCCCTTGGCTTTTGTAGTGTACTGTTTTAGACAGGCTGTCACTATACAACTCACACTGGCTCAACTGCGGCTTCTACACTCACCCCCTGAGCTGGGACACGGGACTGTGCCACCAGGCCAACTCCTAGCAAGGCCCCCTCAATCTGGCTTACATGTTCTTCCAGAGTATTTGGTTCCTGGCTTCTGGATTGGACTAGGAAGACATTCTCAGTACTGAGCACCTGCCCGCTGTCTAGACTGCTGGTTTGCAGCCTGTGTGCCCTGTGGGTCACGGCCCTGGGTGGCCTAGAGGGATAATCACAGATACACAGCCAAGGTTTTTAAATATGTGCCTGTTGAGGAAGAGCAGTGTGCTTGAGGGTGTGTGAAGGCCGCACTGATCTCAGTGTCTTGTTTAATTGTTCTCTGCTTATATATGGAGGTAAGGTCTGTGGCCTACAGCCACGCGCTGATGTCAGTGTAACTGAGGGGAGGACCTTGGAGCTGTCTACTCGACAAAGCTGCGTGGTCCCTGAAACCGTGGCTCCTTTCCTCTGGCAACAAGGCTGGCTCCAGCTGGCACGTGTATCTGTGGGATGTTTTCAACTGATGTAACAGCAGACACTGACCAAGTGGTCAATAAACACAGGAACTTCAGTTCAGGTTATCCTCTCTTCAGTATAAAAGCCAAGAATCTCTGAGCGTGCAGTGAAGTGTTCCCAACCATGAAAGCTCAGTAAATACCAGACCCAGGAAAACAGAAGGAAGATCCCCAAGGCACTATGATGACAAGAGGCAGTGACTGCCACTTGCTAGATTAAGCTGTTCCCAGTCAAAAGGAAACAGAGTACTCCATCCTGCCCAAAGAACACATTGCATCATCCACACTCCAAGTACTTAGTTCAAGGCCATGGGCACACAGCCTGAAAGACAAACCCCAAGGCTTCCCTGGTTCATGGGCCAAGCTAGAGAAAACTCCAACGACGGAAGAGACTGGCAATTGATTTTCCTTTTCTAAGAGTCCCATGTACAGAGGCTCATTTTGATGGGCCTGGAGTCTTAAAAACTTGACTATCTTATATTCTCCTATAAATGGTGTATTTATAGGTTAGCACACTACTTGTATATTCTTGACTGAAAGACTGTTCTTCATCCTTTGGAGAAGGTCATCTTCAACAGAATGAGAAACTCTGGGAGAGACACACACAGCAATGATTGAGGAAGCCCAGCAGACCATCACCACTAACCCTGGTGGTCAGTGGGGTCAGATCTTCCCGCATCCAGAGGGGGCTGGAAAGCCATCAGTGCCTCAGCGCTCATCACAAGGAACAGCGTGAGTCTGACAGGGCAACGCTAACCTCCCTCAGGGCCTTGACTCCACAGGGCTCCTTCCTCTCGCAGCTCCTGAGGCCTCAGTGGCCGCTGACTGTGTCTGGTCATTCCTTCTAGGCCCAGTTCAAATGAGACCTGAGCCTCTCGCGGCTAACACGCCTTGCTTCCTGGTCTGTTTCTTCCTTCCTAGCTTTCCTTTTCCTCTTTCCAAAGGCCGGGACCGCGGTTCTCTCCTTTGTGAACTGAACAATGCTGACTTGGCTAGAGACAAGCGGCCTTACTTATCTTTATCTCAGAGGCCCTGGCCTAAGGCTGAGCTCTCTCGGTGGAGCGCTCTGGGAAGGGCTTGGCCCACCCTTCCCTCCCACTGTGTCATCATTATTCCTATCAGGGAGTGAGCTTTCCTCCTAGCAGCTGTTGGCAGACTTTTTCTAAGTCAGAGGCTCTTAGTTGGGAACTTACATGCAAAGTAGTCACATTTGACAATACCCAGATATCCGGTACCCAGAGCCAATGCCAAGGAAACTGACTAGTGCTTCCTAGTTCTGGTCATCTCCATGCTCTTGAAGTACACGTAACCAGTAAGTCTCCAGGTTAAAGCAACCTCTACATGGGTTGAGGTTGAGAACTTGTCCTGAACAGGCTGGTGTTTGATCCACCTGTGCATTGGGGGATTCCAGAGGAAAACCATGCTACCCTTATAGCTAACATTAACTAACAGCCTAGTAACATAGGAAGAGAACTGTGAGGGCTGTGAGAACAGGCAGACTCCTCTCTCACAGAGGACAGCCTAATGCAAAACAGAGGCCACTAAAGAGACACCCAAGGTCTATCACATCAACCCCCATCCACAGAACGCATGAGAAGAAATATTTCAACCAAAACCAAGGTATGCCCCTCCAGGGACAGAACATATGGCAGTGAACACCTAAACTCAGAAATGACCTGGGTCCAATCCAGTTGCAGAATATTCAGTTGAGTAAAGTACAAAGACAAGACGGTGAGTCACAACAGGCACTGCAGGAAGGACAATGAGAAGCCACAGAAGGACCAGGGAACGGGGCAGGGGTGGCTGAGCCTACGAGATTTGTTTTAAGAGCATGTCTCTAGCTCCCCTGTATTGGACACGTTGAAGAGGGCCAATTAATATCAAAGGAGCAGAACGGAGAGCTCATTGCGATGGCAAGGTGTCTGGAAAAGTGAGAGTTCTGAATAGGTTCAATGTATTTGATGAGTGTAGGTGAGAATGACGCCCAGGCTTGGGCATATGTGTGGATGGAGGTGCCGTGCCCCAGAAAAGGGAAAACAAGAGAAACCAGCATCTCTTGTCTATCTAGCCTCCCAGGCTCAGACTAGCCAACCCTGCAGAGACAACAGGACCTGTGGGTCTGCCCCGAGGAAGATGGGGGCACCAGGGGCAGATGTAGTAACGCCAGCGGCCCGCGTGCTTCCAGGCCAGCCGGGGTCCGTGTCCAGCCCACACAGCTGGTACTGAGACGCCCGGGGTTGGGGTGAGCGAAAACAGCAGCGCGGGGCTCAGCTCGCCAGACACGTCTGGCCCCCCGAAACCCTCTGGGAAGACAGGCTGCCGCCGTGGGCCACAGGTCCCGCATCGCCCGGATGGTCGGCATCTTCCGCCTCACCGCCCCGGCCTCCCATCCCGAGCCCCAGGCCCCGGATCCGCCGACCGACCTCTGCCCCGAGGGTCAGGCCTCCCGCCCGCGGGTTCGCTCACCCTGATAATCCCCGACACAGTCGCGAAGCACGCCAGTGTGAACCTCGCCAGCTGCCGTCCCCCGGACGCTTTTCTCCGCACGTCGGACCCGCCCCTCGCCCAGAGGCGCACGCGCACAGCCTCCCGCCCGCCTACCGGGGCCATCGGCCCCGCCCCCTGCGCGGCCCGGTCCGGAGAGTCCACGTGTCCCCCGTGGCTGGCGCGGCCAGACCCGCCTCCCGAGGGCGACACCCTGCTGCTTGGGCCGTGGGGAGTCCAAGTGGCGTGCGAGTTGCTAGGCAACCCTGAAGTCCCGGGACGCGGTTCTACGTGGGGTGTAGGCTGCAGGATCCGGAGGACGCGGACTCCGAAGCTAGCCAGCCTCGCCTTCTCTACCCTTTGGCGGAGCTCTCCTGCTTCCACTACAAACTGGGAGAGAGTAAAACCCTTAACTCCTGTCCCAGGGAGGCAGCCGGTGCTTCCCAGGGTCCTGCGTTTCCAAGACTGACCTGCGCCCATTTTCTCTTTGCTCCAGTCCTTGAGCCGCAGCCTCAATACCCATTCCCTCAAGCTCCACAGACTTAAGAGCAACTCAGCTAGTAAAGTTCCCGAAATCGGCTGGTTTTGTCGTTTACTTTTTAAATTTATTTTATGTACATTGGTGTTCTGTCTGCGTGTTCGTCTCTGTGAGTGTGGGATCCCCTGGAACTGGAGTTACAGACAGTTGTAAGCTGACATGTGAGTGGCCACTTAACCACCTAGACATCTCTCCAACCCCTGAAATCAGCCGTTATTTTTTGAGAGAAGACAATATGTTTTCAAAAACGATTCTGCCCTTTGCTCCTAACAAAATAGTCTTTCAGCAAATGTGTATAGATCCAGATGGATATATGAGCTTAGAACTGTACATTTTAAAATTCCTTCTCTCCTTTGTATCTAGGAAGGTACATAATCGTATTTTTTTTAGATGCGCCTTCATCAAAAAGGGGGGGGGATTATATCAAAGCCCTCCCTGCTTCCTGTGGCCTTGAAAATTGTCCAACAGCACCAACTTTGTCTCTTTGTCCCACTTTCATCCAAGATTAAGATTCATCCAATAGGGAGAAAAGCCTCCCAGAGACCTTAAAATACTAACACAGCATTCCATCTCATTCTGAAGCTTAGATTAGTTTGGTCCAGTTCATTCTGGTTACCCTGCACCTCCATCCGTTTCTTCATTATTCATGGTTGACTGCATTCCACCTATGATCCATTGTCCTGGGAGCTACAAATACAGGCAGTTTATGAAGCTCAGTAACTAGGAAGTGGACTGAGGGGTAGCCAGGAGCTCAATCCTCCTTCCTTCACCGCACACCTTCCAGACTTTTTGTTTGTTTTGTTGTTTGTTGTTTTTCGAGACAGGATCTCTGTGTAGCTCTAGCTGTTCTGGAACTTGCTCTGTAGACTGGGCTGTCCTTAGATTCAGATCCATCTGCTTCTGCCTCCCAAGTGCTAGGATTAAAGGTGTGTGTCACCACTGCCCTGCTCAGACTTTTTTCTAATAAGCACTCACCACCAAGCCAGATACTCCACCTTCTCTGAGGACACTCTGTCATCTTTCTCATTCTTACCTGCATAGATTCTTGTCCTCTGGTTCTTTCCCACAATGCTACTGAAATGGCAGTCTCCATGTAAACCAGGGGTCTCTTCTGTCTTGCTTATTCGTCGCAGTCAAGCGCCCTGCATCGGTTTGAATAGGTTTGCCCCCCAATTGTCTTGTGTGTTTGAATGCTTGACCCATAGGGAATGGCACAATTAAGTGGTGTGGCCTTGTTGGAGGAAGTGTGTCACTGTGGATGTGGGTTCCAGGTTTCTTATCCTTGAGTTATGCTGTGTGACACACTGTCTCCTGCTGCCTGCAGATCAAGATGTAGAACTCTCATCTCCTTCGCCAGCACCATGCCTGCCTGCCTGCTGCCATGCTTCCTGCCATGATGATGATGGACTGAACCTCTGAACCCACAAGCCAGCCCCAGTTAAATGTTGTCCTTTACTAGAGTTGCTGTGGTCATGGTGTCTGTTCACAACAGTAAAACCCTAAGGCACAGCCACCCTTTGAAGCATTTTCTTTTGTTTTCTGACAACTATGCTTTTGTTCTCCTGTCTGTTCTACTGGCATCACACCCTCTGTTCAATGGACAAAAAAAGAAAAAAAGTGTGCCAGGGTGCTGCCATCATGGCGCCACTAAGGACGTCCCAGAGATGGTTTCCACATGATCTGTCTTCTCCCATCATTTTTGCCCAAGCTTGGTCCCTGGCAGAGATACCACCTCCGTGACTTTTGAGGTGGCTGTTCTTCAATTTGTGACGAATCCAACTGGAGATAAGGGGACCGACAGTGTAACTGGAAATTTGGTGACCCTCTTTTAAAATCATGAGACTGCCACATGGCTGTCCATCGCTTGCTGGACACTGAACACGGTCCACATGCCAAACACAGTTGTATTCTAAGAGAACTATCTATAACATTGGGGAATAGTAACCTTCGTTAGTAACTTTCTGCAAAGTCCTTCAAAGGAATGGCAAATCTAGGTTAGAAACTGTTGGCTTTGAAAGCACAGATTAAAGAGGCTCTCCGTCTGCAGCCTGTGAACTGAACTGGCCAGGAACCCCAGGAGCTGAAGTCTTGCAGTGGGATTGAAATGACCTATTTCTTTTGTGTGATTAAGTTCCAATGAGCACAAGTGGAGACAGAAAGAAAAAAACTTTATTATGAGAAGACTGAAGCCTCAAGTAGCAAGTAGACAGCAAATGGGCAGCACATCTCTCCGCAGACATGATTTTGAATTGCCAGAAAATGATGTATTGTCTGTGGAGAGGACTCCAGGGTGGAGTGTGGGATGAAAATAATACCTCAATTTATAACTCTCAGTGTTGCTGTGAGTGTTCAGACTCTGAGTGAGTGACTGGTGGGCAGGAGGGAAGATGCAGCTTGCGGTTATGACAGACAGCGCTGCTTTAGGCATGAATTTTTAGGTACATCTGCTCACAACCGGAAAAGGTGAAATATTTAATACAAGGCAATCTAAGGACTCTGTAGGCGAGCTCTTTCAGTATGATCGCTTACACATTGACCAGACAGCTACTAGATTATTGAATCAGGCGTCTCCAAAATTTCAAGCCTGGTCAGCAACATTCTTCTGCTGCTCAACCCTGTGATATTCCCCAGACCCTAGGATTCTCTCCAACCAGGAGCGGGTGCAACTAACAAGTGTTCTGTAGAGTTAGAAAACAGATTAGGGAGGGCTTCGGCGTCCCGCTGAGAACTTGCCACACTGCTCCTAAAGCGACCGCTCTACCTCCACTTAGCAGCAGTAGTGAATCGCTGACTGAATATACCGCGCTGTCCATGCTCTGCTTTTCCTGAATAGAAGCTCGGGCCATCTGTTTGCACTGCAAATTGAATGGGGTTTCCCGACAGGCTTATTTACACTGTGTTTATGTACAGCGTAGACAACGAAAAGCACATGCATGGAAACGTGTCCCAGCGGATGACGAGGTGGCTCTGTGGTTAAGAGCACTTGTCCTTGCACATGAAGTATGTTCAGTTCCCAGCACCCTCATGGCGGCTCTCGGTTTCATGTTAACTCCAGTTCCAGAGAGATCTGATGCTCTCCTCCGGTCTCCACTGGCATCCCTGTGATGCACAAACACATATGCATTCAAAACACATATACACATTTTTTTAAATCATAGCTTAATTCAATGAGTTTTCAGAAGTTGAATAATCCATATAACCCAGCACCCAGAACAAGAATTGGAATATTACCAACATGCCAGGTGTGGTAGTACAGGCCTTTAATCCCAGTACTGGAGAAGCAGCACAGGCAGATCCCTAAGTTTGAGGCCAGCCTGGTCTACAAAGAGTTCCAGGACAGCCAGGGCCACACAGAAATCCTGTCTTGAAAAAAACCAAACCAAACCAAATGTAACTCTCTCCAAAGGCACCTGTTAACTTGCCTTCTAACATGGGTTCTTCTATTGGTTTATTTCTCTCACATAAATATCACATGCTACATACTCTTTTGTCTATGGCTCCTTTGCTCAACATTTTTTTTTTGAGACAGGGTTTCTCTGTGTAGCTCTGGCTGTCCTGGAACTCACTCTGTAGACCAGGCTGGCCTTGAACTCAGAAATCAGCCTGCCTCTGCCTCCCAAGTGCTGGGATTATAGGCGTGGGCCACCACCGCCCGGCTCAACATCTTTTTTTAAAAAGATACAATCTTGCTGTTTCCCTAGCTGGCCTAAAATTCACTACATAGACCAAGCTGGCCTCTAATTCACAGAGACCCACCAGCCTCTGCCTCTTGAGAGCTAGGATTAATGCTGTGCGCCACAGACTCGGACAGTCAGCATACCTTGGAGATCCATCCATGTGGGTGGGTTTAAAATCACTCAGTCTCATTTCTGAACACTAATCCATGAGATCACTACACACTGCACACTGTTGTGCTACATGCAGACATCCAGGAAGTTTACAGTTTTAGGCTATCACAAATAATTCTACTCTGAACTTGTAGAGCAAGTGTCTTAGGGTCTCTATTCCTGCACAAACATCATGACCAAGAAGCAAGTTGGGGAGGAAAGGGTTTATTCAGCTTACACTTTCCACATTGCTGTTTATCACCAAAGGAAATCAGGACTGGAACTCAAGCAGGTCAGGAAGCAGGAGCTGATGTAGAGGCCATGGAGGGATGTTTCTTACTGGCTTGCTTCCCCTGACTTGCTCAGCCTGCTCTCTTATAGAACCGAAGACTACCAGCCCAGGGGTGGCAGCACACAGGGGCCCTCCCGACTTGATCACTAATTGAGAAAATGCCCCACACTGGACCTCATGGAGGCACTTCCTCACCTGAAGCTCCTTTCTCTGTGAGAACTTCAGTCGAGTTTATACACAAAACCGGCCAGTACAGCAAGTATGTCTTTTGTTGCACACATGTTGGCATTTCGGTTAGATTTTTGCCTAAGAGAACTGCAGATGTGTAAGAAATGCAGATGTTTATCTTTGTCAAATACAACCAAGCTGCTTCCAGGCAGCACAGCACATGGGAGTTCTGTCAATCCACAGATCCACAACCCTTGGGGTAGGCAAGGCATTTGCTCCTCGGCTTAAACTACCAGAAACTACAGTGAGGGCCGAACCAGGAGTGCTGAGGCCGGGATCCGGTCCGTCCCCACAGAGCTCAGGCTGGAATTTAATTACCACCATGGCTGTGTTAAGGGAGGAGCTTTAAAACACATTAGGTCATTAAAAAGGAGCACTGTCTTTGGAGGATGGATTGATCCTTGCGGGACTGGAGTAATTAACTCGAGAGAGCTGGTGATTATAAAGAAACCTGCACTCAGGTTGTTTCCTTTGCACGGGCCAACTGGTCATGTCTTCCACTTCTGCCTCGAGTTGAGGCTCAAGAAGGATCTTCCCAACATCTGGAGCCAGGAGCCCCGATAAACCGCATTCCTTTAGAAAATATCTAGACTTGGGAATTTTATTCTGGTAACACAAAATGGCCT